>OZ008368.1:55183735-55789236 GCA_963931995.1 Phaonia tiefii | reverse complement strand
TGACCGAGACGCGATCGGCATTATGATAGCGGCGGCAGAAGCATTTGGACGCGATCCTCAACAATACACAATAAACCGTACGTCGCTTCGGAGATGTCGGCGTTCAAATCGAGAGAACATGCTGAGTTATGTGAAAGACAATCCAGAAGTAAGATCGCATAGATTTATTTGCTCTCATTCAGAATTCTTATTCTTCAACGCGTTTCATTCATCTCCAGCTTGTCGCAGCTAAATCCTTCGTAGTCCATTGGGATGGCAAAATGCTTTTGGATTTTGTGGGTACAAAGAAGGTGGACCGTCTACCGGTAATTGTCTCGTACGGAGAAAAAGAACAACTTCTTGGAGTTCCCAAAGTAGAAGATGGGAAAGGAAAAGGCCGGAGAATAGCACATGCCGTTTATCAACTGTTGTCATCTTGGCATATGACACATCGAATACAAGGACTTTCTTTCGACACGACATCAACGAACAGTGGCCCATTCTCCGGAGCCGCAGTTGCTCTTGAGCGGCTGTTGGAGAGAGAAATCTTATATTTACCTTGCAGACACCACGTATACGAACTGGTGCTAAGGGAAGTTTTTGAGACAAAAATGGGAAAGACCAGTGCACCAGGCGTCCCAGGAATGGGACGCTGTAAAGGTTAAACCATTCCATTCTGGCTTGATAGACGATCAAGTCGTCAGAAAAATTCCTGTGGCAATGCAAGTCGGCATAAAGAAGTTTTGCTTAGATCAATTGAAGGAGAAACACCCTCGCGATGACTACAAAGAAATGCTACAATTAATTCTTTTGTTTCTGGGTGAAAAACTTGAGAATTACCATTTCCGACCTCCAGGACCCGTTTCCCATGCTCGATGGATGGCAAAAGCCATTTACAGCCTCAAGACGTTTTTGTTTCGGAGAACTTTTCACTTATCTGTATGTGAATTGAATGGTATTCGACACGATTGTATTTTTGTGGTGCGACTTTACGTCAAGGCATGGTTTGGTTCTTCTCGAGCAGCTGAGGCGCCGAATCAAGATTGGAAGTTTTTGAAGGACATCGTCGAGTACAAGTCCGTTGACCAGGATTTATCTCGGGTAATGATAAAGAAATTTATCGGTCACCTATGGTATCTCGCCGATGAGCACATTGCCCTTGCCTTTTTCGACGACAAGGTTTCAAATGAGTTGAAGGCCAAAATGGCCCAAGCATTGCTAGAAAATGAGAATGACGAAGGTGAAGAAGATGAAGAAGACGAAAAAGGTGAAGAAGATGAAGAAGACGAAGAAGGTGAAGAAGATGAAGAAGACGAAGAAGGTGAAGAAGATGAAGAAGACGACCCGGTTCCCCCAGCTCCTCGCGTCGTAATCAAAAGCACCAGCGTTAAAAAAAATCGAGGTGAAATTCAAAGATGTGAATGAGGAATTCTTGGCTAAAGACTTGAGCAACTTCGTCTCTCATAATACCAAAAATTTATTTGTACGATTTGGAATATCGCAAGAGTTCATTCTTGCAAATCCAGCAACCTGGAAATCTCGCGCAGACTATCAAGAAGGTCGTAGAATTGTAAATAACTTGCGCGTTGTGAACGACACTGCCGAAAGAGGAGTAAAAATGATACAAGATTATAATAGAATACTGTGTCAAGGCGAAGAAGAGAAACAGTATTTACTACATGTTATCGATTCTTACCGCAAGAAATACCCATCAGCGAACAAAAATATGTTAATTTGACTATATTATATTAAGAGTGCTTAGTAGTACTACTCAATTACAGCTTCTCTTATTTTTGTATGGGGAGTCCCTCAAGGAGTGGAGATAGAGGGTAAGTTTGTTCGGAAAAGGTGTTGGGGATGAAAAGTTAATGGGGGTCGGTCATATATTTTAGGGGTGACCCCTGATGACCTATGGTGTTTTTCGAAAATACTGAGCAACCTCCATTTTTGTATGGTGACCCCCCTAAGGGGAGGAGATAGGGGGTGGGTGTCTTGGGGGAAATGTTGGCGGTAAAAAGTTAATGGGGGTCGGCCATACATTCTTCCCCCCTCCGGGTGACCCCTGATGACCTATGGCATTTTTCCCCCTAATTTTGGCAAAGTGGACCTTTTTCTCGGCTCGTGCGCAACCCCTAATGTTTTTTTTTTTTAATTTTTTTTTTCGGCATTGTCATTTTTTTTCAAAAAGGCACGGAATAGAGCCCTCATCTACCAAAATATCGACACAAGGTCCACCCTAGTGGGCATGCGGTACCAAATATTTGTGTTGTAAATGCGAAAATTTATATAGATTAGCGAGAGGGTTCTGAAAAATTTAGTTGCTCCCCAAAAAGAGACAGGACACAATATATATCAATGAATAATTTCTTGGCCACCTTACTATAGTTAGAAGGACTGGGCAGATGGGCATTTTTGTGCAACATCAAAAAACATAAAATTTTCTAAGCTTTGTGTTTTGTGTGTTTCAAATTTGTGTTTAGTCGCAATGCAACCTAGTGTTCCTACGTACAATACCAGCAAACGGGAAATCCGTTTACACTTGTTATCCTTGCATAGATTTTCGGCTGTGTCCAATATAAAACAAACATCAGAAATTATTTCATTATATAATAAGGTTAGAAGTGGTGTGGATACAATGAACAAAATCGTTTCCCCTTTCTGAACGAAAATTTTAATAACTCGCTGGCCATTATCTATGTTTTACGTTTTGTTGGACATATCAGCTCTTGCTGCGTATATAATTTACGTCACTAACAATTAACAAGGTGCAGTAAAACAAACCTTAGTATTACCGATATAAGTTCTAGAGCTCAAAAGGCCTATGGTTGTAAGCCGTACAATGTATTTTAAGTAGGGTTCAATTCCTATGTCGAAATTTTTTTGTATTTACATTACAGGTGAACCAATATCTTCGAATAAAGATGGAAACATCGCAGATAGTGTGACCGATGAACAATCAGAGCGGAATCGAAGTGAAAGTACGAAACAAAAAAGTAGCTGTTACAAATACTCCCATGAGTCCAGGAAGTTGAAAGCTAAACGACATGCATGTGCCCAATGCAAAATGCCCGTATGCGCTCCACTTTGGTTTACACAAACAAAGCGGAAACATTGTAGCATGTATAAATCTACATCAACTAGTTGGTTACGTCGATTATTTCAATATATTTCTTAACATTTACATTGGAAATAAAAACCTCAACTATTACAGCTTCATTTATAGCAAATATTTACCTAAAAGTACCACACTTGGCATCAATGTTATTTGTATCTACCCGGGTAGATACTATTAAACCGCGTACACAAAGAGATACAATTAAGATAAAATTTAAAAAAACATATTTAAACAAAATTTTTATTTCATCTACTGATACCGGACAAATAATAACTGAATTTGAAGCATTTCTAAATCGGATTAAACCCCTCAGAGATATCAAAGAATGAAAATTGAAATACCTACCTTGGATGAAAGCAAAAGCTCGACACCGATTAGTCGTATGTCAGTACCTAAGAATCTACAGCATTGTCACTATTAAGCCAATATATTTCGTGCATGCCTAAGTTTCCCATTTTGTAGAATTCCGAATGATGCAATGGGTAGAGTGCGCACCTCTTGTACTTGAGATTCTGGGTTCGATTCCTGCTCTGACCACCTTAAAATTTCTTTCGACGGCGGTCACCTCGCATAGTGACGGCGACACTATCGAGTATTTAGCCATGAAGAAGATTCTCAAAAATACCGTTCGGAACCGGTGTAAAACTGTAGGTCCCAATCAGTGAGTATAAAACTAGAAAGCGCACAGCTGACTGGTTGTGAGAAGCTCTCCCCGATTCCATCATGGGATGTAATGGGAAACCATTTATTTATTATTTTTTGTTTACATTCTAGGTACCAATAATAAACCTTTGGGTACCATTTTGGCATTTTATATTTATTCTGTAATAATTTTAATTTAAAATATATGGTTTACTAAATCACCACACCCAACAACATCTTGGCAGTCATCAAATTTAACGTCGAACAACTATTGTAATTGTAATTGTTACTGTTACTTTATTCTCAAGCCGCAGTCAATGTTCGTTTGCTATTCTGGCTGCACAACCAACCGCATTCTCACTCTAGGTGCCATCAGGTGTGAGTGTGAAAATGGTATTACAATTTAGAAAAAAGTCTGAGAATGGCAACCTAATGCGCATTCGCACACACCTGTGTACTCTACAATAGTGTACTCTTGACGGTTTGTTAACTCAAGACGTGAAAATAAACACCTATTTGGGCTGGGTCGACCTTGGACATAAATGATCGCTTAAATAAGACCCGTTTTGTATTTTCAAATAGGCATTAAATCTAGCTGGCAGTACTTTTATCTGTTCGTAAATTGAGGAGCTTGAATATTTGTGCTTCTGTGGCCGTCGATGGTGCAATGATTAGGGTGCGTATTTCTGAACCATTGCTCTACCGAGCAATATGTCGTGACAAAACCTTTTAAAAACACCCTTCTAAACCACCGGGAAATTGTTGTTCCCAATCAGTGAGTGTGACAAGTGAAAATACAAAAACGAGACAGAAAACATAACCACCCCCATATTTGTTGACGACCCCCGCAAACGCTATAAGGACCACGTTTTACGGATATGCACTTGGAATGTAAGAACTCTATATAGATCCGGTGCAAGTGTCCAACTGGCAGATGTCCTCGAAAGTTATAAGGCTGACATTACCGCTATCCAGGAAATGCGATGGACAGGACATGGCTGCACACGAAAAAGAAACTGCGATATATACTACAGTTGCCATGAAAAAAAACATGAATTTGGTTGCGGATTTGTAGTTGGCAAAAGACTGCGACATCTGGTCTCTAGGTTCAATCCTGTGAGTGAACGAATAGCCACAATCCGCATAAAAGCGAAATATTTTTATATTTCCCTAATTTGTGTGCATGCCCCGACAGAAGAGAAAGATGATGATGCCAAAGACATATTCTATGAGCTCCTAGAGGAAACGTATGACCGCTGCCCTGGCCATGACATTAAGATTGTACTAGGAGATTTTAATGCCAAAGTAGGAAGGGAGAATGTGTTTAATCCAACTATTGGCAATTTCAGTCTACATGCTGACAGTTCCGACAACGGCATGAGACTGATTGACTTTGCCGCGGCAAAAAACATGATCATTAGTGGTACAAGATTCCAGCACAAAGTCATCCACAAGGCTACTTGGGTATCCCCTGATCAAAGAACTAAGAACCAAATTGATCGCGTGGAAATTGATGGAAGGCACTCATCCGGTGTAATGGACGTACGAGTGATCAGAGGAGCTAACATCGATTCTGATCACTACCTGGTAGCTGCAAAGGTTCGCACAAGATTAAGTAGAGCGAAAATCGTACGAAACCAGACGCAGAGGAAGCTGGACATCGGAAAGCTGCAATTACCAGAGTTGGCCACAGCCTACTCAAGGAAGCTCTCCCAAATTTTGACACAGAACCCACCCCCTCCCGATGACGATCCTGATGCGCAGTGGAAACCCATTTCTGACTCTATAATAACTGCCGCAGCAACCGTACTTGGTTTCGAAAAACCGCTTCGCAATAAACCGTGGTACGATGAAGAGTGTCGCATAGCAAATGACGAAAAGAACGCTGCACATATGGTAATGCTTCAGTCAATTGCAACGCGAGCTGCAACTGAGCGGTATAGGGAGAAGAGAAAGGAGGTAAACCGTCTCTTTAGGCGTAAGAAACGGCAGTGGAGAAAGAGTGAGAGTCAGAAAATTGAGACATACAGAAGGAAGAACGAAGCCCGAAAATTCTACCAAAAAGTTAAAAACGGAACTACTGGACATGGTTCAGGGCCCCCCTTCTGTAAAGACAAGGACGAAAATCTCGTCGCAGATGTGGAGAGCATGTTGAGAATATGGAGAGAGCATTTCTCCACGGTAATAGTACCTGAGTTATCCGATGACGATGGGACAATCGATCACAATATGGACGACAACGTCGATTGCCCCCCTCCTAACCAAGACGAGGTCAGAACAGCTATAGCCCGGCTTAAGAACGACGAAGCCGCAGGAGCCGATGCATTACCAGCGGAGCTGTTTCCGGCTGGCGGCGATGAGCTGATAAGGTGCATGCATCAGCTCATTAGCAAAATTTGGTTAGATGAATGCATGCCCGGCGATTGGAGTCTCAGTGTACTATGTCCCATATTTAAAAAAGGTGATCCGAGTATCTGTGCCAACTACCGTGGAATAAGCCTTTTATCCATAGCATATAAGGTTCTATCAAGTATAATGTGCGAAAGACTAAAACCAATTATCGCTGACCTGATTGGGCCATACCAGTGTGGCTTTAGGCCTGGAAAATCGACAACTGACCAGATAATCACGCTACGCCAAATCCTGGAGAAGACACACGAAAAACAAATTGACACCTATCATCTATTTATCGATTATAAAGCGGCCTTCGATAGTCCGATACGGGAGAAACTCTATGAAGCAATGTCTGAGCTTGGTATTCCTGCAAAACTCATACGCATTTGCAGGATGAACATGACGAACACCAAATCCGCAGTGAAAGTTGGAGAGGATCTTACCGAACCTTTTGAAACTAAGCGAGGCCTCAGGCAAGGCGACACCCTATCGTGCGATCTCTTTAACATCTTAATGGAGATCATTATGAGAAAAGTTGCAGTCAACATGAATAAAACCATCAGCAGCAAAAGTCACATGCTGCTCGCGTATGCTGATGATATAGGTATCATTGGGCGCACAATTAGAGAAGTTACTGCGGTTTTTTCGAGAATTGAGAAGGAGCCAGCAAAAGCGGGTCTGAAAGTCAATGAGGACAAGACAAAATTAATGGTGCCAACGAGCAGGGCCTCCACGAGAATAAACCAACGCGTGAACATGGATAGCCGATATAATTTCGAGGTAGTGGACGAATTTATATACCTCGGATCTGCCGTGAACAAAAACAACAACGTCAGCCTTGAGATCAAGCGGAGAATTGTGCTTGCGAATATATGTTATTTTGGGCAAAGCAAGCACTTTAGAGATAAAGCCCCCTCTCGAGTAACAAAAGTCCAGCTGTACCAGACTCTCATTCAACCTGTCTTGCTTTATGGCGCAGAATCCTGGGTCCTATCGCTGGCAGACGAAACACCTGTAGGAGTCTTCGAGAGAAAAATACTCCGAAAAATTTATGACCCTATAGTACACAACGGCGAGTATCGGCGACGAATAAATCATGAGCTGTATGAGCTTTATCCTGACATTGACATAGTTAAGCGGATCAAGATAACGCGATTGCGCTGGCTAGGCCATGTCAGTAGAATGGATGAAGATGAACCAGCGCGAAGGGTTTTCGAAACCGAACTCGAAGGAAGACGAAAAATAGGAAGACCAAGACTCTGCTGGAGGGATCAGGTTGACGAATCCCCGCATACACTTGGTATTGCCAACTGGAGAAATAAAGCAAGAGATCGAGCTGGTTGGCGAAATATGTTATCTTCGTTTTGTAAGGTCCCTTTATTTTCCTCTGGGTGTATTGTATTATTGTTGTGTACATATTTTCAACCCTTCATTTAGAAATTTAATTGCCAATATAAATTATAGTCCATATCTACACCACCTTCCTATACTCTTCGTTCATATAAATAAGGACACCGTTTTTCCCACGTTTTTGCTAGGTCTCCGATTTAATAATGTTAAAACACAGTGCCACACGTTGTCGAAAGGCTTACTTCCGGAGTGGATTTTTATCTTATCCCACACAGTCGATTAAATAATAACAGCATACGTGACTTGTTATAAATCTAATGAATCATAACCAACTCTCCAACGTATCTAAATACACACAAAGAATCATTTCATATAATACTATTAACGCCTTCTCGCCTAGGCACTTGTATGTGTGTTATTGATTGTCGGTGTTAGTGTTTTTGCTGTTGTGTCATAAAAAATTATGGAACTATAATTATGAAAAATTATATTATTTTTAACTATTGACAATATTTCATCCGCATAAAAAATGTTTATTTACATAACAAAACCAAAAAAATAAAAAATACACGGACTTACGCTCTCCTGTCCTCAGACTTCTGGGTGGCCCTGGCTATGTGTCTGGGTTCGGATTGCACTGGGTATAAAATCATTGTAGGTAATACATTTTTATGGAGTTTCCCTTTACATATGAACACTAGAGTTACTGGAAACCACGTTTTCGGCAATTTCAATCATCATAGGTCTCAAAAGAAGCGCATTGGAGAGGTGATTATGGGAACGTTTCACTTTGTATACCAGTGTTCTTATATTCCTCTACTGGTGGGTATGTTTTACGTATGTATGTGTGGTACCAAAGTGAGAAGCAATTTTTAGGGAAGAAACTGAAAAGTGCAACAACCTGAAGACGTTTCTTTCTCTGCCCCAGATTTAGTGACAAAATCGAAGAGTAGGAGATTCTTACTTCATGAAAAAAAAAACAAATAATGCATCCAATGTCAGTAAATGTAAAAAAGGCCGGTTTCAAATTTTAAAAGTAGTAATTGGATAGAAACTTCGCCCTGCCGACAAAAGTATTCAATGATGTCAGGGCCACTATGTGTTCACACATTTCATATGAGGGAAACACCATCACAAAAGTGTTCGTAAAACGCACATGTATAGAAATTTTTCGATGTTTTTTTTTAAGTGAAAGCAGATGTTTCCAACGCATGTACTGGTTTGTAAAGAGGTTGAATGGTTCTCAAGTTATAAAATGGCGAACATAGGACAACTTATTTTTATATATGTATACATAAATGGGTGTCTCAGTAAGATTGCACTTTTTAAGTTTAGTGTAATTTTTTTTTTGTGCAAGTGGCAACTCTGAAATTTTGTAGCTGTTAATTCCTATTATAACGGATTTCTTGTGGCCTCAACTCACGGCATGAATCTGGTCGACATGGGGTTTCAGCAAGATGGCGCCAAACAATCGATTTATTGCACCAACGATTTCCAGAACAAATTATCTCAAGAAATTCTGATGTCAACTGGCCACCAAGTTCATGAGATTTAACGCCGTGCGATTTCCTCCTTTAGGGTTTTGTGAAATTTCGAGTTTATGCGAATAAACCACAAACAATTACCGAGCTCAAATACGAGATCCAACAAATCATCCGTGAGATACAACCACATCTCTGTGAAAAAGTCATGAAAAATTTCTTTAAACGAATAATCAGAGCCCTGAGGGCCATTTGATGGATATTTTAGTCCGTACTTAATCGGAAGCAATAAAAAAACTCAATGAGTGTTCAGACTCACGGGCGATGTGTTAACACATTTTTCCTACACGGTATCTGTTCGATTTCTATGAACACATTAGTAAATGTTACATTGGAAAATAGAAAAAGACTAGCTTTTGAGCTGAAGGCTCATTTGCTATAGCACTTTCTTTTTTCTTACATCTGTTTTAACATTGTAATATTGTAAAATAAATAAAGCACTATTTACCTCACTGAAATAATTGTTTTTGTTTTGTCATAAATTGAGCGACGACAAAAAGTTTTCAATAGTATAGAGAACTTATTGCACTCTTTTTCCGCTCTCATGTAGAGAGTCTGAGTAAAACAACATAAACGAGTCTTATTACCTTTATAGAATATTTCAATATAAATGCACCATTTCGAGAATGTTATTACATAAAACTATACCAAAAGAATAAGTGTTTCAAAAGGCATCAATGTTTCGCATCAATATTATGAATGAAGCAAGTTATGACAAGGAGACAGTAATACGTTTTCAATCATTAGCAGGATGTCCCCAGTTCTGTTGAGTCATACAATTCGTTCCATAAGTTCTCTATACCATACAAAACTCTTCGGCGACCACGACCTGATTGTGTTTTCTCTGCCGCTACATCAATACTATCATATTTATTTTCAGGCAGAGAGTAGTGTTGTACAACAACCACGTATGTGATGCTAACGCTGTGTGTTGTTTGCATGTGTTCACTTTGATGGATTGCCCCACCCTGTCTATAGATGTTAGCACATCAAAAATCACAACTATCTCACAAAATTTCTGTTTTTATATTTAACTGAGAAAGTGCAATCTTACTGAGACACCCTTTGTATACATATATTGACGTCAAAAATAAATTATCTGTAAATATTATTATGGTTGACAGGTACATAAGTATTTCCACGTATGTATACGGTTGTTTGGGATAAAGCACGCATACATTTGTACGTAAAAGAACACATGTTAGTTTACATGTAGATACATGCTAGTGTTTAGACTTGAATACACGTCTGTTTGGGGCTTGCAAATATATGGATATTTAGAGTGTGTTCCAAACATATACCTACATAGCTCCTGTAGATTGTGTTTGGTAGAATACGTTATAGATGTCGTTTTTCAGCGTCTGCTTGTAAAACCCTGCGTGGTGAAATCTACTATACAGTGACTGCTTGACGTATTGTGCTTACTTTCAGGCCACAAGTTATGCACATTTGTTATTCCCACAAGTAATGAATACAAGTCTTTAGGGGCGTGCCAACACGTTCCAATTCCTGTGGACCTGTGAGGTAGTCCCTGGTCTGTCCACTCATACTGACATGAAGTGAATATCGTACTGCCGGCTATCTCGTTAGGACGTATTGTTGGCCATCTCCCGCGGTGTAGATAGGTATATGATGAGCTCAGCAATACTGATTCTAGTGACCTGATGACCGGTTTACTGTCGGAGAAGATATAGAGCCTAATCACGGTTGGACTATTATCCTTTATCCAGTCAATCGGTTCACTAACAGCTACACAATCGGTCCCCCTGATACAGCTACAATGATCAAGTAATCTACAAGAATGGGAAACTTCAAGTTCCCTAAAGTAGACCCAGTAGCCTACCTGCTCATTTATTCTCGATCCAGCCACGTAGAATGCACATATCCCTCTGTACAAAGAACTCCTTCATTCCACTAATCGCTTTCCGGTGTATAAGTGTGGAATTTCCAATCGAATAGTGGTTCAGCTTTCGAGGAGTCGACAAATTGCAGGAATGTTACTAGTACCTTCCAGCACTGTTCCGTGATCGACTCCGACCATGCCCCATTGTAAGAGTTGCCTTAAACTGATTACGTGGAAAATCAATAAACAAATTCCATTTGTATTCGCTATACAAATCTGTCTTCATTATCTCTTCCCTTTCAACAAACAAAAATTACACTCTACGATATTATTGCGAATTTTTATACAGTTGTTATCATAGCAAATAGAGTTATGCCTCTGCCTCTACCGAGAATTTTAAAATTTTGAGTAACTACACTTTTGTAGGTATGGTGAGATTTTCCAAGCGGAGGTATTGGCCATCAAGGAAGCCTGCGCCGCACTTATACTACAACGGAGAACCGCCCGCATTGGAATATTTGTAGATAGCCAAGCGGCTCTCCCGCCCCACTTAAGTCTCAAATCACTGCATCTAACCTCGTTAGTGAATGTAGGGAAAAACCTGTCGAACTAGGACGGCTGGCGAATGTGGTTCTTACTTGGATACAAGGCCACAAAGATCTCCTAGGGAAAGAAACGGCAGAGGAATTACCCAGGGCAGGATCCTCTTTCACCGAACTCCATATTGTGTCAGTCGCAACGCCTATGTGGTCGGTCAAAAGAGGTATTTCCTGCATTACCTTGAACGAGTAAAGGCCTGATGGAATAGGTCGGAAACGTGCTATCCAACCAACGCGATGAAACAACCAGGGAAGTAGAGCCTCATTATTGCGATTAACTATGTTATTATGATGCAGCAGGATGTTATTGTGCTGAGTTTTACCTTTAGTTTCCACTCATTTCGTTAGCACTTTCATTATTCTGTTTTTACATCATAATATTTTTTGTCTGATTTCCGTTAACACATCTGTTTACTTTAAGGGCCTTACTGGATTATTGGAATCATGGCAAAAACTCTCTTGTGAATTTTCCTCTATCAACGAAATATTGTGTATGCAGCGCGATTTACATAAACATCCCCATCAAATTTTCCAGACAACATACATATATGTTTGTGTTTCACATTTGTCCTGTTTTGATGTTGCGACAGTGTAAACGATTTAATTTCCCTTTTTAAGAACATTACAGAATCATTTTCTCTCTCCTTGCTCTTTCCCACTGTCCACTGTTTCTTTTCTTGCTTCCTCGTGTTTTTTACATTGAATTTAATGTTTTTTTTTTTCATAGACTACCACTAGCGGTGTTGTTCTTTGGTGTTTAATTTAACTAAGTTGAACTTTTGCCTTCATAGTAAACAGGAAGTCAACCTAAAGACGTAAATGCGTTGTTATGCATTCAGGAAAATGAGGTGTGAGAAAAGTGCGTGAGGTCTTATTTCTTGTTCAAGTAAACACAATTATTTTCACGTTGATTTTCTTTTTCTTTTTATTTATTCCCTTTCATATTTGCTTTTGCTTTCACTTTTACTCCACGTCCACAAAGACGCTTTTGTTGGATTGTTATATTTTCCAGTGGGAAGCAACATTTTCTAGCGCAATGCCAGAGGCCGTGTAAATGTTTCCTGTTTTATATAAACAAGAATTAAAAGGATTAAATGTGATGTTTGTCGTTTTGGTTTTTATACTGTCATTGAGAGAGCTTTCTCTGGTATTGTCTCTGGTTCAAAGTGTACGATACCATGAAAATATACGATTCTTATGCACTGTACTTCCCGAGTGTGAATGATATTCAATTTCACTTTCCCCAACAATTGTTTGTCATTTCAATGTCATTCGATTGGCCTAAATTTTGTATTTCCGGAGCGGTATTCGCTGAATTCATGATTTAGTGGCTTTCATAATTTGCTGGGCTGGAACCGCAGGTGAACGACCCAACCAGTGGCGGCCTTTGACTTCTCCAGTCCACTATAACAGTTATGTGTACCGGTAGAAAATACGTGATCAATCCCAAGCGGTCGGAGCATTTTGAAATTTGAATTTTGAATTTCCTTTCCTGACTAACCACGGACAGTTTCATAGCGCTGTGGTAATAATAGGGTATGTTCAATTATACTAGTAGAATTGGTGTGTTCAATGTAGTAATAAAATTTATGTCCCTATGAATTAGAATGCAGTGGTTGTAAAAATTGATTACTGGTACTGCTTCTAAGAACTTCTGTCTATTACCTTTGTGGAATGTTTTGTATCCTTGAACATGCAAATGGAGTAATGCACTACACAAGAACAAAACGAGAATATTAAAGGTAATAGACTCTACACATAATAATATAACAAACAACAAGGCAAACTCACTTATCTGTTTCTGTTCTGGACAAGGTTATATAAACCCAACATATTCCCGATTTAACGAAATGCCATCAATGTAACCATGACACAAACCCATTGTATTTACATAATAAATTCTCTGAAACATTTATATTTTACAATTATATTTTGCGAAGAAACTATTTGCAAATGTATATACAATCATTGACCATCAGTCGCATGTTACTCTTAACAAAGGAATTTCAATCGATTTGTAACGACAACCTAGGAGAGAGTCGTCATCCTTTGGCAAAGTTGTCAAGGAATTTCATTGCAGCAAATTCCATTTTATTTGTAAATGCACCTGAATCTGGTGGAAAATGTTATAGGATAACGTCTTAACTATCGTTCTACGCAAGCAACAAACTGTGCAGCCATAAAATTGTATGGGTTTTTTAGTATTAAAGGACCTTCATACCTCAATATATGAATGGATTTTAAACACAGTATATCGATATAAAGGAATTCTAATATAGATTCGTGTACCTTAGTGTATGTGACTACATGCTTGGCATGGAGTTCATTTGTATGTGTGCAGCAACTTCCGCTTCCCTCTCAATTGATCTGCAGGGGTTCTTTGAGACATATAAAGGATTTTCTTTCGTTTTTATTTCTTTATGTTCTACATTTAAACAATCTGCACATTCTACTGTCGCTGTACATTAAAAGCAATGGGTAATGATATTGAAACCTGTTAAATATGCTAAAGTCGTCGAGCAAACAAACATTTTTTAATGTCTGAATAACATTAAATAAATCTTTGTGGAGTTGAGCTCTGTCTTCCTGAAATATTTGTTATTCAACACATGAAAATTGTATAAATGCATTACGTTGGTTTGAATTTGCTTAATTTTATTTGTTCTGTGCAGGATTTCCGCAATCGGATTTGATAACACCGGAAAGAGAAACTTGTTAGCTTAGATACCATAGCAATTGTATTTATATGCATAAATATTAATGGCAATGGGAAACATCAGGGGGTATATAGATAGATAGAAAATCCTTAATCGAAAGTAGCATATAAATAAGGTTGGATATACAAAATGGTATCCAATTTCTATGCAAAAGTAACCGAGAACAAAATGCAGAAGGTTTGGTTAGTGTTTTGTTTTCTAATATGAAATGGAAGGTTGCGAAACAAGTTTCCGTAAAAGAAATGCCAGATAATGATTTCCATTGAAAATTTGTATCGAAAGCAAACGTAACTAAGGATGAACGATTTCCGCATAAATCGATCACGACAATTCCAGTTAGTAATGATATTAGTTTTTTTGGATTATATTTTAGCAACTAAACCCCTCTTAATAGCGAAAACTGAGTATTTTATTGCATTTTGTAAAAGTACATTCTCATAGCTTCCTTAAATATGTTATATGAGGAGAGTAGAAGATTGGTAAGGAACTCACAGTTGCATCCTCAATATCCAGTAGGTATGGGGCACATAGTAGTTGCAATGACTCTCATAACAATTCCTCCGGAAGAGTAAATACTGGTAGGGGTGCCCGAAGTGGTAAGAATATAGGGAAGCTAAGAAATTTGGTAAGGATCTTTTCGCACCTTTTGAAACTAAGCGAGGCCTCAGGCAATGCGACACCCTATCATGCGACCTCTTTAACATCTTAATGCTCATCACTATGAGAAAAGCTGCAGTCAACATGTATAAAACCATCTGCAGCAAAAGTCACATGCTGCTCGCGTATGCTGATGATATAGATATCATTGGACGCACAGTTAGATAAGTCATTGCCGTGTTTTCGAGAATTGAGAAGGAGCCAGCAAAAGCGGGTCTGAAATTAAATGAGGACAATACAAAATTAGTGGTGCCAACGAGCAGGGCCTCCACGCGAATAGACCAAAACGTGAATATGGATAGCCGATATTATTTCGAGGTAGTAGATGAATTTATATACCTCGGATCTGCCGTAAGCCAAAACAACAACATCAGCCTTGAGATCAAGCAGATAATTGTGCTTGCGACTAGATGTTTTTTTTGGGCTAGGCGAGCACTTTAGAGGTAAAGCCATGTGTCGATTAACAAAAGTCCAGCTATACCAGACTCACATACAACCTGTCTTGCTTTATAGCACTGAATCCTGGGTGTTATCGCTGGCATATGAAACATCTGTAGGAGTCTTCGAGAAAAAAATACTCCGAAAAAGTATGGGCCTATAGTGCACAACGGCGAGTATCGGCGACGCATGAACCATGAGGTATATCGGATCGAACCCATGTTTTCATGTACAAGAGCTTCGCTCACTAAACATTGCAATACCCACGGCCACCATTGTGATAATGACCATAAGAAAAGTAAATGTTGATTTACCAAATATAGTGGAGGGCATCTGTTTAATATTTAAATGAGAAACAAGAACGTTTATATATGTTTGGTTAGGAAATATTTCGACACTCTTGGCGGAAATGTAATTGCGTAGACTAGACCTCCACAGAAAATATTTCTGAGGTGTTACATCGCCCGACAGTGGGTTCCAATTCATGGATCCAGAATGATAATTATGTGCCCTCCAAAATTTCTCTTCCATAAACAAAAATTTAGATTTTTGAGACATTTTAGCACGAATTCGGAATAAGTCAGAAATTAACCCATAGAAGACATTTTAAGTTTTGACTTATTTTTGACTTAAAAATCAGGGCTTGAGCTTTGTTGTGTTAAGAACTTGCAGTAGAATTGTATATGGAAAATGTTTGTAGTACGTGTTAACCCGTTACACCCCTGTTTTACGGGTGTTTTTTTACCCTTTTGCCCAAAAACAACAAAAAGATAAATATATTGAGGCCGAAGAGGGTTAATGTATTCCACAAAGACGTTTCTCGTAAATTTTTGCACCAAATTGCATTCTATACCTAAAATGTAAGGATAACATGGTTTCCTATGCCGATTCATCATAAAATTATGCAACAGGTGGAAAATGTAACCCCCTTAAAAAATGTCAGTCATAAACTTTCAAGTCGCCGGTTCACGCATATTTTTGTTATCCCCTCTATCGGACTCTGTTGTTAGAAATTTGTTTTTTTTTTGTGATCCACAGTGTTATTTAAGAAAAAATTATTTAATATTAATCATACGCTGAGATGTTTGCAAAATAGGTGCACGTTGTAATAGTAATAGATACACGTTAATCATACGGCTCAGTGACAAAAATGTATAATTTTAAACCCCGAAAATGTTGATGGAATATTTAAAATAGGCTTCGGTGAATGTTGTGAAATACGTCCTAAATCCCTCTACTCTGTACTTGTTATTAGTGTATTTTTTTGAGCACCTAAAAGTGTCTTATAAAAATATGAATAATGAATAAATGCCTTATAAATTGTGCCATCTTTACACTTGTGACTATATCAAATAAACTACATGACTAGCGAAATAATTGAGCATTTGCTATGTACATTCGTATTTAAGCGTCTGAAAGTTGTTCCATTTAAATTGGCGATGCGTACCAAACACCTTGCTAACAGCTACTACACCTTGAGCAATGTACATACATTCACTTCAACACAGCTGCAGCAAAGAAGCAAAAAACAACAACTCATAAGTTTAGAGTCTTAATGTTCGGAAGAGCACTTCAGGTGCACTTTGGTAATTTTCACTTGGAGAAAAAAGTGCTTCAGGATGAAATTGTAGCTATATGTCCATATAGTGTATCTCAGCATGATGTGCTCTTCGTAACCTATTCCTTTAAGATCGTACTAAGTGCAAAATTAAGTTATATTAATGATGCAAAAGTAAAAGGGAAACCAAGAAAAATTAAATTAAAAAACGGTAAAGATAACTTTAAATTATATCCTCAGGAAGGCTGAGTCGTTAGTATATATAGTATAAGTATTCGAGGAGAAAGGAGACATCATTATCATTTATGAGCCCATTCATTACCTTGCACTTTTAATAAGATGATAGTGGGGTGGCTTCATGTCTCGTTTCAACTTCCTTATGTTTTTGGAATAAAGTTTGAGTTTTTACAGAGTATTAGAATAGAGAGCAACTAAACTTATACAGTGGCTTTTGCTACTTAAAATTATAAACTAAAACCCATGTAGCAGTTTTAATAATTTTTTTTCCTAAATACAATGATTTAGTTTATGTTTCTGCATAAAGCTAAGAAAGCACTAACAACCAAAGTACAATTTTACAGCTCAATAGAAATGGCAATAAAG
Source organism: Phaonia tiefii (assembly GCA_963931995.1). NCBI lineage: Eukaryota > Metazoa > Arthropoda > Insecta > Diptera > Muscidae > Phaonia > Phaonia tiefii. The sequence continues at coordinate 55,771,800 of OZ008368.1, read as the reverse complement.
AAAATAAAGATAATATAAAACAAAATGTCGGAATAGTTATTTTTATAGTAGTTGGTTAGGATATATGGACATTTCCATAAAAATGCCAACCTTTTTCACATCACGTCTATAACGCCCATAATTTAGGACCAGTTAATCTGACTGTTCTCTTTAATTTTACTAAATATCGAGCTACTTACGTTCTATAATTTGTGAAATAACAGGAAACCAATCGAATTATATGGACCTGAAATATTAGCAGTTAACGAGGGTGACGTGATATGACGTGGAAAGATAAAATTTTTTTGTACCACCGACAAATACAAATGTTCATCAAATCAAAGCAAAATCATCAGCTTCATATGATGCAGCAAGAAATGAGAAGCAATTTAACAGTTTTAAATTATTTGCTAACTATTTGAAAATGTTATTTGAACCAGTTATGTGAAGTTTTCCAATTCTGAACTCCAACTCCAACACCGTCTCGAACTCCAACTCCTCAAATAAATCATAAATTCTATAACGATGAGTTTTCCTCATTGAAGCTAGCATACGCTCAGGGGTTTCTAAAGTCCGTTACGTAGAATTTATATCTAGACAGAGAGAGAGAGTATGATGAGTTGTTCGTGTTTGGTGACTGCTAACTTCACTTTAATTTGACCTTAAACTAAGTTGGAATTTATTCGTGTTTAGTAGACACTCTACGATATTTCACTGGGGTAACTTCCGAAGTTGGTAATCCTGGTAAGACCCTCGGCGTAGTTGAAAGTTGTACACGCACGAAGTCCGATCAGGCACGCTGGCATCGGCTCTGGCAGTGTTTTCTTAGAAACGGCTTTTACGAACGGCAGTTGCTTGGGTGGAACAGAACAGACGACGGGTACAAAGTAGTCGATGTTGGTGACTTGAAATGATGCAGAACCCTTCGGAGGTACGGGAGTACGTTGTCTTCGGCTGTACAAAAGGTGGTATGCAGACCTGACTGTCACTTTTGGGTGGCCCAAACAGCCTTCTTCTGGAAAGAGTCTTCGTAGTGCGTGGATAATTACAAGGCAAGGTTATCATACGGATAACCCAGGGCTAAATACAAAGATAAAGAGGTATAAAACTACCAGGGAAAATATCGTCAGGGTACCAAATCGGATTCCAAGAGGCAGGGTGTCGTCGATTGAGTACACAGGATTTATCTATGTCTAGTCACTAGCTCGGGTTCCCTCAGACAGGGGTGTATTAAATATAAGGATAACAAGGGCTAAGGCTACTAGCCAAAATATCTCCAGGATACCGAAATCGGATTCACACAGGCAGGGTGTCCCCAATCGAGTATACATGACATATCGCTGTTTAGGCACTAGGTCGAATTCCCTCAGGCAGGGTGTCCCCGAACTAGCATCCAAACAAGATAAATATAGAACTAAATATGAGGATAACGAGGGATAAGGCTACTAGGAAACATATCATCAGGATACCCAAATCGGATTCCACAAAGGCATGATGTCACCGATCGAGTATACAGGACATTTCGCTGTTTGGGAACTAGCTTGGATTCCATCAGGCAGGACGTCCTCGAACGAGTATCCAAACAGGAGCAATACAGAACCAAATATAACGATAACGTGCGAAAGGCTACTAGGCAAAATATCATCAGGAGACCCAAATCAGATTCCCACTGGCAGGGTGTACCCGAACGAGTATCCAAACAGGATCACTGCAGTATTAAATATACGACGGCTAAGGATACTAGGCAAAATATCATCAGGATACCCAAATCGGATTCCCACAGGCATTGTTTCCCTGATCGAGTATACAGGGCATTTAGCTGTCTAGGCAGGATGTCCCCGAACTAGCATCCAAACAGAATCACTACAGGACTAAGTACAAGGATAACAAAAGCTAAAACTACAAGGCAAAGGCCCGTCCGGATACCCAATCGGATTACCACAGGCAGGGTATCCCCGATCAATTATTTATTATATCGCTCTCTGGCACTAGTTCGACCAGTGTACTATTACAGCTACTATGACTACAACTAAATACGGTGTGTTGGGTTCGCCGGCTATCCAATGACTGTCGCTCAGTGGGTTTTGTTTGTCGCCCAGCTGTTCTCACTATCGCTCTCAGCTGATCGTGGTGAGTTTACCACAGGTGCATAAAAGATGCATTAAAAGGGGCATTTAACAAAAGGTAGATTTATATTCAACGCAAAGTAACTCCACATATAACCACAAATTATAATTCAAAAATATGTGGATGGAAACAAGTTTACGCCTTCCATCCTCATAATACATTTGTCTTTTTTTTCTTTTCATGCTTAATGGTTACAACAACGTACGATGCTTGACAACTCCGTGACCTTGTGATACTTGTAATTATAAACCTGGAGAAAGAAAAAATGTATGTTAAGATATCTAAAAAATTTAGGGTCCTCGGAAAATCGACGACATTTTCAGGATTTGTTGAACTTTTTTCAAGTGAGGAAAACATAAATTCACTTTCGTTTATTTTTATATTCAACCTCAAGACCATTCTATATTTCTATTAATAAAAAAATAGTTTTTCAAAAGAAGTTTTGCAAAATGCAGTCTCACGATCCCTGGCAAACCGTATAGCTATATCAACTCTAGCGAGGGACCTTCATCAGTGGTTATTTGGAATGATGCTTTGAAAAATTCATCAAAGAAAATGCAAAACAAATTTAGTTTGAGTTTTCACCACTATGCAGGTGTTCATTTGACAACTATTCAGGTGTTCGAAAAATATCGCAAGCAAAACACAAAGAATAAATTCAAAAAAATTTGTTTTCATCTCCAGAGAACCATCGGAAATCTCTATTTATATTAACAGAAATAGAAACTAGTCTAGGGCTTGGATATTTAAATCAAAAGTTAGCAAATAAAAATGTACAGAATGAATAAAAATCATCCCTGAAAAACAAAAAATTTAATAAAATTTATCATAGATTTCTGTTACATATTTTTTATTTTCTAATACATTTAATAATGAAATACATTAACAATTTAGGTTTTTAATTCAAAGTGAATTTTTCACGGTGTGCTTAATATTTCCTCATTTGACACTGAAAAATACAATGAGTTTTTGTTATGACTCGACACTGTCAATGCTTCATTCATTCTCCGCATTGTCGACTTATTCATTCATGAATCCCTTGCAATATGTATAGAAACATATGGAATTGTGGATATAAAATTGATGAGTATAAATCTGTATATGACCTACATCTGTATCACATATGTATTCTATTTATATTAATTTAATTGCATGAAATCCTTTCATGATCATATATTTATCAATAGCTGTCTGTGTATTGTTTTCCAATCTGTTTCAAAGTATTTGATTCAAAAGCCGGTTCAAAAGTTCATCAGAAAATTACATTTTTATATGTGTGGCTTTCAGTGTATTTGCCTGTAATTCAATAACAACAAACACGAATTATTGGTGAAGGGGGTAAAAACCATACATATGACTCTGCAACGTAAATGAACGTACCTGCATCGGGGCAGATTTTTCCGTGATATGACAAGCACAGTTTTGAAAGGGCTGTCCTAGACTAATGATATACACTTAGTATACAAAATGGAGGGAGGAGAGTGTCACAAAATCTACACGAAATTGCACTTTGTGATTATTTTGCGCTGTTCTGCTCTGCAAGGAGCGACACACTTCCTTTTAGACAGCATTTTGATCTACTTATACTATGTAGACTTTAAAGGGTAAACACAAGAAATTCATCGTTTGAATACATAAATCTAATTACACTGTGACACAAATTGCACATTAATCTCTGCAAATCAAGCACCACTATGATGGTTCGTTAGTGTATCCAAAATGACGACGATTGCCTAAACGATTTTTTTCCTGAGGTGCCCGTTTTCGGGGGACGGCCGGGCACGCTCCCCCCAACCCCTTTTGATCTCTTATGGTTTTTTGTTGGTCATAACTTGACAACGGCTGTGTCGACATAGCTGAAATAAATTTCGAAAAATTAAGAATTACCACTCTTTTAATCTATTCCTATATTCTTTCTCTATATTAATATCAGTTTCGCAGATATAAATGAATTTATGAGGAAAATTTTCCCTAAAAAATTTAAATTTTTTGTTTTTACAAATCATTAAAAATCCAAAACGGAAAAATGTGTCAAGGCTTATTACAGCCAGCTAAAAGTTAGCAAAATCTGATTATTTTTCTAAGAGATTTGGTTCTGCTCTCGAATCCGGACAAACTGGGAAAGCGATAAGAGACATTGGTATTTGTAATACAGACAAAGGAACACAGTGCTCAGTTGAAGCTGATGACCTGAACAAAATTGTTACCAACATTCCTATGGTTGCAGTGGATAATAATGTTAACATTGACATTCCTTATGATGCTAGATACAGGAATATGCACAATATACCTATGCTCGAGTTTTCTTGTGTGACCGAACAAGATGTTTTTAAAAGCTGCAGTATGATAAAATCGAATGCAGTAGGACAAGATAATATTCATCCCAAATTTCTGAAAGTAATTTTACCTTATATTTTGCCTTATATTACCCATCTACTGAACACTATTATCACAACAAGTTGTTTTCCCGAAAACTGGAAGCACGCAAAAATAATTCCAGTTCCTAAATCGAATACAGAGTACCGACCAATTGCTATCCTAAGTTTTCTGTCAAAAGTTTTGGAAAAAATTGTACATCGCCAAGTTAGTGATTTTATTCATAAAATTAATTTCATGTCTGAAATGCAATCCGGTTTTCGATCCGATCATGGCTGCGTAACTGCTTTAATTGATGTCACTGAGAATATTAGGCGGGAACTTGATGATGGAAAGATAATTTTCTTAGTTCTCTAGATCACTCAAAGGCTTTTGATACTGTTGACCACCAAATACTATGCACAAAGCTAAGGTATATTTTTAATTTTTCGTCTACATCAACAAAGCTAATATCGTCTTATCTTACTGACCGAAGTCAGTCAGTCTTTGTTAACAATACCACATCTAATCCTCTAAAACTGACTAGAGGTGTGCCTCAAGGGTCGATTTTAGGACCACTACTTTTCTCACTGTATATAAATGATTTGCCGCAAAATGTTTCCAACTGTAGAGTCCACATGTATGCCGATGATGTATAATTGTATCTAAGTAGTCCAACCGAATCCATCAGGGAAAACATCGATAAGCTGAATCATGATTTGAAGAACATACATTGCTGGGCATTAGCAAACGGCTTTACAATATACCCAAGCAAATCAAAATGTCTATTGATTCACAAAAAAATTATAAAGCCAAGTCTCGATAAAAATATTGTTATAAACGCTGAGAAAATTGAAATTGTAAGTACAGCAAAAAATCTTGGCGTGGTTTTCAATAGCAATTTAACTTGGTCAGATCATGTCAATATACTCGGTGCGCAAATGTATATCAAATTGAGAACCCTTTGGTCTGTACAATGCTTTATACCATTGAGAATTGGAGTATTACTCGCTAGGGCATACTTAGTTCCGAGTCTAACCTATGGCTGCGAATTGTTCTCTAATTGTGATTCCACAAGTCGGAAAAAGCTCGAAGTGCTCTATAATAACATCTTAAGGTATGTTTATGGTCTTAGAAAACATGATCACACTTCTTCATATTCGACAAACCTCTTTGGAGTATCATTTGGAAATTTTCTCAAAATAAGAGTTTTAATATTTTTGCATAAACTGATATTTACTGGAAAGCCAAAATACCTGTTTGATAATATTCGTTTCTGTAAATCGGCTAGAGGTAAGAGAATCGTGTTACCTAAATTTCGTGGCTTAGTTTCTGAATGGCACTTTTACATTAATGCAATACGTCTTTGGAATGCTCTTCCATATAATTTACAAATAACCAGCAACGCAATGCTTTTTAGGGAATTATTATTTAAATATTTTGCTCCAATATAAATTTCCAGCGTAAAGTAAATGTTATTATTTTATCTTATTTTACTTTTTATTTTTGTTTTGTAATTTTATTTTCATTGTGATTTTTGATTAATTTTAAAATTATATTTCTATTTTTATGCTTAAAATATTAATTGTATGTACCTACCAACATGTGGCAATTGTTTGTACACAAAAGCAATCCTGTACTATAATTATAAGACTTAGTCTTGTTGTACAGGAGAGTAATAATAAATAAATAAATAAATAAAAGAACTCGACTTTAGTTTTACAGTAAGACTTTTTTTTAGCACATAAAAGTTTTAACGTAGAATACGTTATACGGTAAGGTAAGGGTGTTGATCTGGAGCACAAAATTTTGAGAAAATGTTTGGAAACTTTCACCCACTTTTACTTAAATATTAAAACATATTTTAGCAATTTTTATATTTTACTCAGTTTTGGTAATATGTTTTGTTTCGAATTACATTAAAAAAATTATATGTCTATATATAAAAGTTTTATGTATTTAAGGAAATAAATATTTAAGAGCATGATATTTTAGACTTTTTTTGTACATGCCGCTGTTGTTGTTGGTTTCTAAATGCCGCTGTTGTTTTTGTTGTTGTTGTGAATTCAAATGATTTTGGCTTTGCTGTGCATTGTTTATTTATCCAGCAGCGTGTAAATGTGTGTGTGTGTACATTTCGTTTTGTTGGATCGGTCGGTTATTAGTTCGTTTGGAGGGGAACATAAAATGAAGGGAGGGGAGCGTGGACACTTGTGTGTGCTTGAAAGTTTACAGATCTTTGCTGTCGTTTGTTTACTTCTGCGAGCAGCGTGTAAATGTGTGTGTATGTACATTAATACAAAGGCTTGGCGATGAATACGCTCACTATATCAATGGCGTTTTTCCTAAACACATCTATCTCTGTGAATACATTGGGAAGTAGTTGGAAAGTCTGTGTTTACACATGCAACTTTAGGTCTGCAACTTTGAAAAACTCTGCCGACGTTCTTGAGTTTTTAGGAGAGAGAGGTGAGAAGAACGGAGGGGGAAAAAAGTAGCAAGTGCTTTGCAACTCCGTTTTGTTTTCTTTCGCAGTGAAGTTGGCTGTAGAATAATTTGACGTTTTTCTTTAAAAGTTGTTTCTTTTGATGGTTGAAACAACGACGCGGTGTGAATAAATAAATAAAATAAAATAGTGATTTGTAATAAAGTGTAGCGAAGCCGAAGTAATTTGTTAAAAAAAAGTGTAACTCAGTCTAAAGAAATAAAAAAGTGTTTAATGCAAATGAAAACAAAATTTTTTTATCTCATTATTTACCATCGGCGTTTCGCGGTTTTTTGCATCTATAGTTGCGGAAAACAAACAGCGAGTGAGATAAAAAACTTTTGTTTTTATTTGAATTAAATTAACAATTTGAACCAATTAGCTAAAAAACCAAACACTAAATTAAAAACGTAAAATTGATCTGATAAAATAATAAAAATGTCAACAAAATGGTCCAAAGAAGACATCACTAAATTTATTGTGTGTGTGCAGCACACACACACAACACTTTTAGTCTGTATACAGAAAAATGATGTACAAATGCCAGAAGTAACAACATTGAACACAAGATTTTCACAATTTAAAACGCGGACAAGTTGCACGTGTAAACACATATTGCAACTTCAAAAGAGAATCGTAAAGAGCTGCAGCAGAGTTTTTCAAAGTTGCAAACTTAAAGTTGCATGTGTAAACTCAGACAAAGCAGCTAATCTATTGTGCTGCCATATCATAAAATGTATTGCTGTAGCTGTACTTCATATGAAGATGTCGCTGTAATGTAATACGTTAAACTAGATATAGTTTCATCCTTAAACAGATGGCATACAGTCTTCGAGCACACAAACTAAAAAATAAATTAATAAATTTTGTTCAAAACTATTCCAATCGTTTAGATCAGTGGTTTCCAAACTTATTTGGGTTATCGCCATCATTTTGTTAATTTTGTTGTTGTCGTATTTTACTAAAAATTATACTGTACATACATAAAATAACTTATCACACATAACTTATCCTATCTAAAATTAATTAAATTTAATACATGTAAACGCCTACTTATGTTACAAAAACTTAATAACTAGCTATCAGCTGTATGCGTATATATTAGATAGATTTAAATGATTTATCAAAAATTATATTTAATTCATATATATTCATTGCAAAATGACTAATGTATTCTACGTCTGACCTATGCGCCCGTGTTATCTAACACAGGCTTGTAATTTTTTTCTAATATGAATAAATATATTAAAGTATAAAAGTAATAAAACTTCAAAAAGTCATAATTAAAACAAAAACTCAATATTTTTGTCAAAATGAGATACATTCACTTAATTATAGATAAAAGCGGAACGCGTTCAACGATTTTCATGATTTATGTCTCATTTTGTTCACAAGTTACGTAGGTTAACGTGACAGTAATATGCCTTGACATGTTTGCCCGTTTTGGATTTTTAATGGTTTTTAAAAATAAAAAATTTTAATTTTGTAGGCAAAAAAATTATTTTTTTCTTCATAAATTCACTTATGTCTGCGAAACTGTTGTTAATAGAAAACTGTTGTAAATAAGAAACCGTATTAGAATAGTTTAAAGAAACGATAATTCTTAAGTTTTCGAAATTTATTTCAGCGAAGTCTGCACAGCCGTTCTCGTGTTATGACAAACAAAAGACCATAAGATAACAAAAGGGGGAGGAGGGAGCGCTACCGAGCTTCCCCCGAAAGCGGGTACCTCAGGAAAAAAAATCCCTTAGGCAGCCGCCATCTTTTTGGGATACACTAACGAACCGTCATAGTGGTGCTTGATTTGCAGAACCACTGTTGCACTGTGTTATAAATCAATTTGTGTACAAACAAATTTTGAAAATTTGTGTAAGTTGTACATCCAATAAATTTTTAATTTCTATTTCCTTTTTCTGATTTTATGTTGAATGGTATTACTTCCATTCCATGGTATTACTTCCATTATTTATCCTGCCACTTGCTAATTCATTTATATTTATTTAACTTTCAAGAAATCTTGTAATCCTACCAATTTAATTAGAGATTTGTAGACAAATCTTTGTAGAAATTAAAATTCAATAATATCTTTTCAACTTGTCCTCAATTAATGGAAAATTTCCATTACAAAATCTTGTAGAATGTTGCGTGCACTGGCAAGCCTGTTGCTCTTTTCATTTAACTTATAGAAAAACAAGGTAACTCTCAACAGCATCCGTTTGAAACATCCTCCAATACACTTTATCATCCTTTTCAGTTTCCATTATTACAGTTGTTATCCAGCACAATGCTGTTGATGGTTATGAATAGAAATTGATGCTGATGTTGAAACACTTTAGTTGGTCATAATTGCTTTAAGGATCTAAATATAATTGGCAATGTAATAAAGGCGGAATTTATTACATCACTTTTTCGCACTTGTAGCTTCAAACACACACACAAACACCCAAACTGTGGCTAGAAAATGTTCCACTTTAGAGAACGAAAACTAAGACAGATAGCAATTTCTAGTCTGGTAATTGTTGGGAGATATGAACCCGTTTAAACTATTATAACATGGGAAATGTAGTGGTCGACGTTGTGGAATGAAAAGGAAAGGAACAAATTGGGGATTTGGAGTTAATTTCCTAATATTTTGAAAATGCAAATCTAATTTAAATATTACACAAAATTAAGTTTTCTATATAAAAAGAATTATCATACGAATTTTGACAAACTCAATCACAGTTAGGCTCTTACTGGCAAACAATTTTTCTAAAATAGTTTAAAATTATTTTAATACTATTAGAACAGATTTACAAACGATTTAAATTAATTCGCATTCGCGCCAATAGTCGTCATAAACATACACTTAGAAGGACAAATAAGCCAAAATATAATATCAACCTTACTAAAATAAAACAAAATTAATGCAACTTATTATAAATAAAAATAAATGGTTTCCCGTTACATCCCACGAGGGGATTAGGCAGAACTTCTCACAATCAGCGAGCTGTGCGCGTTCTAGTTTTACACTCACTGATTGGGACCTACAGTTTTACACCGGTTCCGAACGGTAATTTGAGAAGCTTTTTCATGGCTAACTACTCATTAGTATTGCCATCACTAAGCGAGGTGGCCGTCGTCGATGGATATGGAGATGACCGCCATATCCATCCATCCGTCGATGGAGGTGACCGCCGTCGAAAGAAATTTAAGATGGCCAGAGTAGGGACTGAACCCACGTCCTCATGCACAAGAGCCGCGCACACTACCATTGCACCACCGACGGCCACATTACAACTAATTGCCGATGAAAAACTCGCGCTGATCACTGCTGGGGACCTACAGTTTTGCAACGGTTCCGAAAAATATTTTGAGAAGCTCTTTCATGGCTCGTTAGTATTGCCATCACTAAGCGAGGTGGCCGTCGTCGATGGATATGTAAGGTGGTCAGGGCAGAAGTGAGACCCCCGTTCTCACGCACAAGAGCTGCGCACAATAACCATTGCACCACCGACGGCCACTATTTCCACTTCAACTTCTTTGAACAGTTGAACTCAAATCGGTCGCTAACAGAGGATTCTAGGACAACAAAACTACTAAGGCGATTTGTACAAATCAATCAATACTTAGGTTAAAATTATTTGGCATCTATCATTAGGGCAGATGTTTCTATATTAGAATTCTGATTCTAAGAATTGGACCCCATTATTATTTTAATAATATCGGAATATTATAGGTATTTTCATATTATTATAGGTATTTTCATATTAAAATCTGTGTCGGTAGTGCACTGGGTAGTGTGCGCGGCTTTTGTACATGAGAGCCGGGGTTCGAACCCTGCTCTGACTACCTTAAAATTTGTTTCGGCGGCGGTCACCTCGCATAGTGACGGCGACACTATCGAGTATTTAGCCATGAAAAAGCTTCTCAAAATACCATTCGGAATCGGTGTAAAACTGTAGGTCCTAATCAGTGAGTGAAAACTGGAAAGCGGACAGCCCAGTGACTTTCCGAAGTTCTCCCCGGTCCCTTCATGGGATGTAATGGGAACCATTTTATTTTTTGATTATTCAAGAATATTTGATAGGTGGATACCCGTATTTTCCCCTAACCTAGGTTCATTATGTGTACAGGAGATATGAGACAACTGGTCCTTCATGAAACTCTACGCGAGCAGGACAATATTTTTATGATTTTGCTCCTGTTTGATTAAGCAAACTCTAATAGAACTAAGCTGCAAACTTTTAGACGCTGTAGCCGTAGTTCAAATTAAATCTTTGGTAAAAAGATTAGTAGCTGATAATTGAAGACCCTGGTGGAAGAAACTGTTAACCCACATTTTTTTGAAAAACAATATTTTCCTTCTTGTAATGTTTCCATGGTATGTGATTTTGTTTTAGATAAAAAGAAAAATCAATATTTGTTATTTAAATTATTAAAATTAAATTTTAAAATAATTTTATTTTTATTTTTTTAAATCACATGCCAGGAGACACTAAAACAAGGAAAATAAAAATATTGTTTTTGAAACAAAGTGAGTTAACACATTCTTCCACCAGGGTCTTCAATTATCAGACACTAATCTATATGAATTTTACAACCACATCTGAGTACACAGTCTGTGTTCACCCCCTCATTGACATTCGATAACCTATTCGATGTCAGGTTTCCCAAGAGAATAGAGTGGGATAAATGGGAACCACTTACAGTTTTTGACACCAAAGTATTTACGGACGGATCCAAAATGGAATGTGGAAGCGGCTCGAGTGTCTTCTTCGAAGAGGCAATTTATCATTCAAACTCCCAGACAAGTGCAACGTTTTCCAAGAGGAGATACTGGCCATCAAAAAAGCCTGCGTCGCACTTATACTACAGCAAAGAACAGAGCGCACTGGAATATTTGTAGATAGCCAAGCGGCTCTCCTATCACCCACATCTTTCAACAATGCATCTAAACTAGTCAGTGAATGTAGGGAAAAACTTGTCGAGCTAGGCTGGCTGGTCAATGTGGTTCTTACTTGGATACCAGGCCATAAGGGTCTCCTAGGGAACGAAAAGGCAGTCGAACTAGCTAGGGCAGGATCCTCTTCCACCTAACTCCATATGGTGTCAGTCGCAACGCCTATAGGGTTGGACAAAAGAGGTATTATCCTGCATTACCTTGAAGGAGCGATGACCAGATAGGATAGGACGGAAACGTGCCGCATATCCTGAAACACATTGCCAGAATATAACATTCACCGGACTCACACCCTGATCAGACATAATCGGGGAGACATAACTAGGCTAACTGGCGTGATGACCGGGTACTGGCCAATCGGTAATCACGCAAGACGGATGAAGCTGCCATTTAATAACCACTGCCGTGCCTGCAATGACGCAGAAGAGGAGGAGACGGTGGAGTATCTCCTCTGCAGTTGTTCGGCTCTAATGAATAGACGCCTGAAGACTATGGGCCGTCCCTTCCTGCATAACCTCACTGAGATACACGAGATAGATCTAGAGGATCTACTGAGGTATCTCCGATTAACAGGCTGGATACAGACACGATGCTTTGGATCTTCCGGAGTGATGTGGTATGCAAAACGGTGTCTCAAGACACCAATTGATGCTAAATAGTATCTTTAGCAACCACGAGAACCAAACCAAACCAAATACAGTCTGTTTTAATAACTGCCCTTAACAATCCTTGACAAAAAGCGAAGATATACCAGGTGCAACGTTGGGATTGAATTTGACATTTCATACCGAGTGTTCTTAATGAACTAGGCATATTAATTTGGTATCTCAAGTGTTCTTATGAATTAATCGTGTTAGTTTTGACCTAACCTAAGTACATCATGACAAATTTTCCGAGCTGGATCTTAGTTGCTTTGGCCGCAATTGTAAATTCTAAAGTTATAAATAAAATATATTTTCAGCTATCCTAGAGGACACGGAATTGATGAATGTGGTTTTCTATGTGGTAAGAAGTTTAACAAAAAAAAAACAGTTGTTCATTCTATATACAGTAGTATGTACAGTAGAATTAAAAACAAATTTTGTGGCGAATTGTCAGCCAGTTATTTTGACGTTGGTGCTTTTACACACAGAGAAGAGATTCGTTGTCACAACAATATTTACAGCCAACTAGAATTTGGCGGTTCATTGGACTATCACATTTTTCTGTTGTGACTACCAATAATTGTGTTCAGTATCACCAAATATTGTGCATATCAATTGATTTGAAACTCAGTTTTGGTTGCAAGAACTGAAAAATTTAGTTGAAGCCACAGCAACAAGAAATAAATGTGATCTGTCAATCGAGTTTTAGCTCTAGCAATCAAATTATCCTGTTGTGGTGAATATTCAATTAGTTGGATGAACAAAAAATGTAAAACCTAATTCGGTTGTACCAAATAATATATGGGGATGCTCAACTAAAGTAATTACTTGTATTTGATGGCTGTCACAACCATTTGGTGATTCTTTAACCCCTTAAGAATTTTATAGAAAAAAGTAAAAAAAAAAACTTTTTATTAAAATTGTGTATTTTATATTTAAATATAAACAAAATTTGTATTATTTGAAAACAGGGTTCGTATTTCGTGCCCATTTTTTTTATCGAAAATAAGAAACAATTTCTATATCTCGAAAACGGAGCGTCCAATCGAAGAACAAATACAGACAATCTTTCTAAATTTTTCATATATTCGATCAAAAATGGGGATGTATTACCCTGGGTGTCATATATATGTTTAAGTTAATTTTTGTCATCCACAATAATAGTTCCTCCAGCCAAGTGTCCACAATTGTCTGCATGTGTTTGTGAAGGCGTCAATAGTGGTGTCAGACTCAACGATTGTGTTTAAAAGTCTCACTTCACATCAATTTATGATAATATGTATTCTTCGCTGGCTGATATCTATACACTTTATTGATTTTCCACAACTTTGTTTATCACTTTCTGTTTAAGATATTAGTTTTTCAGTAAACTTCTCGTATAACATTCACGTATAGGTAGTTTCTCTTTTACAGCAAAGCCTCTTATGAAAACTCGAACACATAACTTTGTAACAAGTGTTATTGTAACAGAAACTAAATAAATTATGATTACAGTGACTAGTATTTGAACCAGAATTCGAATATTGTACTTTTTATTAGTTATATCTTCCATTTCAGATGAATGAGGTTTTAGAAATACTCAAATTGGTTAATACAACTAAAGTTCGATAGTAGCAACTTGTATTTAGTAAGACCTATTTTTAATCTATCAATAACATCGGCAAATAATTCTGATGTTTGACAGTTATGAATTCAAATCAAAAAATAGGCTCTATCATGGAATTTCCAATGCCTGAATTGATTTCCAACTAATCTTTTACCTGTGTGTAGTTAAACCGGGTACGGATGTAACATGTACTATACTCTACCCTTTAAATTCCATTTATTTGGCTTAAATATAGTTTGATAAGTTGCGACATCTTCAAAATCTCAATCGTTTATTCTTGGAAATTCAATCTAAATTCTGAAATCAATACAATTGGAACCAACTTGAAAGAAATATTTTAACAATTATCGTATATTTTGGATTTTGTTGCACTTTGAGACTAAAAAATTGTACGTCCCAAAATTAAAGTAAATTCCAAATGTATATTCAAATATGAATTGTAATTGCTCTAAAGGAAACCTATTTCAACTATTTAGCAAATAAATGTGCCCATTGTGATTTATGTAAAAAACTCAATATTATCAAAATTTAAAACACGTGAACATTTGTTGTCCAAACAATATAAAAAAATTTTATGAAAACTCTTGAACAAATACAGAAAAACGTTTATGGAACTCTTGCTGAATATCTATATTATAACAACATTTAAACTTTATCCCCCCTATATTCCTTTCTATATGTCCTTTGGTTATTTCTTTCACATGCATCTCTCCACAACTCCATTTGCAATTTAACCTTTCGCTTATATGCTTACTTTATCTCAGGATGAATCAACTTTGTAGTCTACTTGAAGCCCAAATTCTATTTTTTTTGCTCTGTCTCTTAAACTCCGTTTTGTAAGGACATTTTGTTGAAATTGTTGGGGATTTTGTTCTTACACTTTACTCTATCTACAATTTTAAGATCCTTGGGTGAAGATATTTGCAATTTGTTCCCGGGTAGCTATGAGCATTTAAGTCCTTGTTGAAATGTTATTAGTTCACTTTATATTATGGGGCATTCAGGGACATTTATGTTTTTTTTTTTTGTCAGCTTTTTTCGAATGCCATATCTTCAAGCCACCACAGTTAACAAATACACACTGTTTAAAGAAATGGAACTGAGTATTTTTTGTACTTGATGGCAATTTTTGTGTGTCTGAGAAACATTGGATAAAATATTAAAGACTATTGGGATGAGCCGAAATGTCGAGAATATAATCAGTAACAAAATGATTATATGGTTTCGTAGAAAGCAATATATCGTGTTACTTAAAAATGGCTTTAAAAGATAAAGCACTTTGTTGTCTAAATAGAAAAAATTAAAATGAAATTTCAAATTAAAACAAAATTTCAATTATTTTTAAAAATAAATAAATAAATGGTTTCCCGGTACATCCCATGTAGAGATTAGGGAGAGTTCCTCACAACCAGTGAGCTGTGCGCGTTCTAGTTTCACACTCACAGATAGGTACCTACAGTTTTACACCGGTTCGGAACGGTATTTTGAGAAGCTTTTTTTAAAAATTTTAAAATTAAATATAACCCTGTGTGAAATATGCCAGAAAGATATGGTCAATAGTCTTTTCCTAAAACCATGGCAGTAGGTTACTTTGATAGGTTACTATTATTAGTTACTTACGATAGGTGACATAAATTTTGTTTTATGTGGACATCTATGTAAGATCGCTATAGCGATATGTCGGTAATATATCGCGAGCGACCGCTAACGAAGCGAATATAGAATATCGAGAGAACAAGTTTTTTCATTTGATAATTTGCGAAAATAAAATGACAAATAAATGAGAATGACAATTTGAAGCCCATAAAAAATCTTCAAATTGAAAAAGAAATTTTTTTGTACTCAAATTATGTGGGGGTCTGAAATTCGCGTAAGAATTGAAATGTATACCATGTGTGCGGTAAAATTTCGTTGTTGAAGAAACAAAGACAAAGCGAGAGCCGACTGTTCGACGTAATTAAAAGTGGAACTATTAACTAAAACACAAAGCATTTTCAATGCTAAGAAATATATGTGGCCGTCGGTGGTGCAGAAGTAGTGTGCGCTGCTCTTGTACATGAGTACGTGGGTTCGATCCTTACACTTCTTACACTCCTTTCGATTACTGTCAACTTGCTTAGAGATGCCGACACTATCAACTATTTAACTCTGAAAGACATTCTCAAAAATACCGATCGGAACCGGTGTAAAATGTAGGTCGCAATCAGTGAGTCTAAAACCAGAACGCAGCTCACTGGTTGTGGGAAGCTCACTCCAATTCCTTTATGGTATGTGATGGGAAAAATTTGTCCTTTTTTTGAAATATTTAAACAATTTTAAAGTGGTTTCGGACAGTGATTATGCTTATTTTCTTCTTAGTGTTCCTTAAAATTTTCATATTTGTGGTTCAGAAATTACACCAGTGATTGGTGAGAAACACATACATCAACAGCGTGTCACTGTTTAATATAGGTTTTGAGCTTTGGCCATTATCGAAACATTTTTCTTCGACAACGCCCCTGGTTCCCCTGGTTGGTATTCTGGTAGCATCATTACAATCTGGGGTCGTCGTTCCTACTTGTATAATTGTATATCTATAGTTAGTTTTTCAATAGGGCTTTTTCACAGATTACGCAAGGGTTGTGTTATACTTTATATTTTTCTTTTCAGTATTGTTTGCCATTTCATCATGGAAAGCCTTACACCGCACCAAAGTCTCCAAATTGTGCAACTGTATTATGGAAATGTGCGTTCGGTGAGAAACGTTTTTCGAGCAAAATTTTATTCAGTGATGAGGCCCATTTCTGGCTCAACGTCAACGACAATAAACAAAATTGCCATATTTGGGCTGAAGAGCAACCAGAAGAGGTTCTTGAGATGGCATTATACCCAGAGAAAACCACGGTGGGCTGCTGGAATAATGGCATTATACCCAGAGAAAACCACGGTGGGCTGCTGGAATTTCATTACGCGTGCTCAATATCGCGCATTGATATCGGACTTTTTGCTGCCCGTAATCTTGGCGATATTTTGTTTCAGCAGGACAGTGCCCCTTGCTATACAGCTGCTCAATCGATGGATTTATTGATTGGTCATTTCGAAGAGCAACTAATTTCACGTTTTGGACCGGTGAGTTGGGAGCCTTTTGGGGCTATGTAAAGTCCAATGTCTATGCTGACAAACCAGCTACGATTCAAGTTTTGGAAGCCAACATTACGCGTGTCACTAACGCCATAGCGGTTGAAATGCTCGAACGAGTCCTCCAAAATCTGACCATCAGAATGGGCACCCTGAAGCGTAGTTGCGTTCAACATTTGAATGAAAATATGTTCAAAAAATAAATGGCATAAAATATCCTTTCGAATGATAAATAAAGATTCTACACTTGATTTGAACTTTTGTATTTTTTTTATTTTGGAGAAAATACCTATATATTGAAAGATATACTATAGATACGGACGACCTTCTGTGGTACACTAGAAGAGTGCTCGGTTCATGTACAAGAGTTCGTGGGTACGATCTCTACTCTGTCCACTTAAAATTTCTTTCGATGGTGGTCACCACGCTTAGTGCCGGCGACACTATCGAATATTTCGTCATGAAAGGGCTTCTCTAAATACCGTCGGATCCGGCATAATACTGTAGATCCCAATCCGTAAGTGTAAAACGAGAAAACGCGCTGCTCACTGATTGTGAGAAATTCTCCAAATACCTTCATGGGATGCAATGAGAAAATGTTTATTTTTTAAAGGACTTTAAAACGTTTGTATATTTGTTGTCAAAACAATATAATGTAGTCTAAAACTCATGAATAAATACAGTAATACGTGTATTGAGCAGCTACTAAATATTTATATATAACAACTGTCAAACTTGCCTACCCTCTATATTCGTTTCTATATAAGTATATCCTTTGGTTATTTCTTTCACATGGCAACCCAACAAATCCCAGTGCAGTGAAGTCTCTCGCTTATTTTATTTCAGGAAGAATAAACTTTGTAGTTTACTTGAAATACAAATTCAATTTTTTTTCTCGCTCCGTTTCTTAATACTCCTTTTGGTAAGGACATTTTTTTTTCAAATTTTTAGGGACTGTGTTTAACACTTTGTTCTATCTACGATTTTGAGATCCTTGTGTGGAGATATTTGCAATTTGTTCCCGGTTAGCTATGAGCATTTGAGTCGTGGTTGAAATGTTATTAGTTCACTTTATGTAATGTGACATTCAAGGGCATTTATGGTTTTTGTTACTTTCTTCGAATTGCTCTTCCAGCAAATCCTTTGTCATCCTTTACATTTTTTCTATATGCAATTTCTTCAAGCAACCGCAATTGTATTTGTCAACATGATTTTAAGAATTGGAACTGAATATTTGTTATAGGTGATGGAAATTCTTGTGTGTCTGGTAAAAATTGGATAAAATATATAAGACTTTTTCAGCCGATACAGCTTTATTATAACCCCCAGGTGAAGATGCCTCGACACACTGCAGTAAATCTGCATACGTGTCGATGTTACTGACGGCATACTTACTTTTGAAAATACCGAAGTAACGATCAGGCGCGAACTTAGTGTGCCGGTAAGTAGAAAATTGAATAAAATAGTTTTGTTTGTTGCTTTTCGTTACTCATAATTCCAGCTTCGATGTGACTTAGAATCACTAAATCAAGTTCATTTTTCGACATCTCTAAACAATTGTTCCGCGTACTCTCGATCATTTCCCGTGGTATCAGTTGTTGGCATTCATTATTACACCAATCTTTTGACAGAAATTTTGTTACCAGCTCCTCCTCCTTTACATCAACAACATACAGGTCCATGTTAACAAAAGTTTGTTCGGTATCATCTTCTGCCTGAGATACACATACTTCGTCTTCATCATCATCGCTCTCTTCATAGTTTTCATCATCCTTTTCATGGAAATATTGTCCGTATACGGCACTGAACTCCTCATCAACACTCATGTTTCATTTCATGCGAAATGCGAAGATGATAATCAACAGAAACAGTAAATGTCACTTCTTCAGTGTTACTTATTTAAATGTTCCACACTAGCAACTTACACGATGAACTATAATAATATTCCGACCAACAGCAACACTTACTGGACCAACTACAACACTTACTGGAACAATTAACGAGATAATGAGAAACTGACGAAACGAGTTGCTTACTTTTAACAGGTTTTTCACAGAAAACTAGTTTTCGCACGTAAGCTCCCTTTTCGTAGACCAGGTCACATATATATATCTGAAATTGGTACCTGATTTGAATATTTAGTAACGTCTAGACCAACCGCAATACTAGTGCATATCATAGTGCTTTGATCTTGATCCTTAAACTAAATTGTTCACTTGGAGCTCTACCTGAGAGTTCCGTGAACTTTGTATAGCTCAGGGTGAAAGATTTTGTTTCCGTTGAAGACATTACTTTACGATGATGATGAGTTAGCTCAGTTTGGTGTTTGATTTTTAAACGATATTTTCTGTTTGCATTTAAGTGCTGAATGTGCGAGAGAGTCTATAAGCCAACGAACTATATCGCAACGAATTCGACTTTGGGCATGCCTGGAATAATGTGTTAACACTTTTTTGCTACACGGTACCTGTTCCTTTTCTATGAACACATTTGTAAATGTTACATTCGAAAATAAGAAATAATGACGTTGCATTTAAATAATATTAATACTTAAAATTATTTAAAGACAAGCGCAAGCACATGTGTCATTAATATCTTGCTTAATACTTTTTGACGTAGAATACGTCTTACCTTACGGTATGAGGAGTCATGTCAGGTTTTTATTGTTGTAATCTTTATTTCATTGAATTTGAGGAAACGGGTAGATGAATTTTTTTAAAATTTTTTTTGTAGGTAAATGAAGATGTTATTTTTCGTTTGATATACATTTCATATTGGTTGATATATTTCTAGTATTTTAATTTCTCAAATGAAAATTGTTTAAACACATACACTCAAACATATGTTTGGTGTTTGGTTGAGTGTTTTTGGTTGCTCAACATTGCTTAGGAACATGTATCTAGTAAAAAGTGAAACGAACAGCAAGCTAATGTTGCTTGGCAACATGTATCTAGTAAAAAGTGAAACAAACAGTAAGCTAACGTAATAAAGCTTTTTTGCGAAAGCTTCAATAAAGCTGTTGTAACATTAATTTTGAATTGTAAAGCGTAAAGCTTTCACACAATGCTCGAATGCTAATGCGAAGACTCGATAAGGTAAACCTTTTTTAATATTAGGACGGCCCTCTCAACATTCGCAGAACTTATTTCAATAAAAATATTAATTAAAATACTTAAATTAAATTAAGTTTAAAAAAATTGAACATAATATTTTTTTTTTAAACGGACTTGAATCAAATGCCGTTGGTATATATAAAAATTACAGCAGACAGTTGTCCGAGGCCTTCGGCCACGGACTGTCCCTGCAGGCTGTGTCAGAGACACGGCCATTAAGTTTAACGTAGAATACGCCATCCGATAAGACAGAAAACATATATAACAATAAATGATAAATAATATAAGCAAATGAATTTATTGTTATATATGTTTTCTGTCTTATCGGATAGCGTATTCTACGTTAAACTTAATGGCCGTGTCTCTGACACAGCCTGCAGGGACAACTGTCTGCTGTAATTTTTTTTTTCATTCCCACAATAAACAAAGAGTAAGCCAAGCAACAGACACATGAACATACATACATTGTTATTTTCGTATATACGCTACACAAGTTCACAAAATTTACGTTGCTCTCTTGGTATCTCATTTTTATATACGTATAACCACTTCATTATTCTCTTTGCCCTGAGAGTGCTCCGCACCCACATTTTATTTGACTTACCTTTCACAATAATAAAAAAGCTGAACCCGTAAAAAACATAGTTTTTGACTATCAATTCTTTATATATGACCACGCTCCTTTGTCCAATCCGGCCCATATTTGCAGCATATCTTTGAATATGTAAACCTAACCAACATTCACAATTTTGTTCAAATACTGTTAACAGGACCAGAAATAATGGATTTTTAATATGTGATTGGTATGGGAGGTACCACGACCCTTTCTCCAATCACGCCCATATTTTGACAGTTTATTTTTGTCGTCACCATTAGTTTGCCTGCGAAGTTTTAGCTCGATTGAATCACAGGAAAAGGGTTAAAAATCAATCCAAATTTTTTCGGCATTTCAAAGTTTTTTCAATCATATGATGACGTTTCATTTAAATAATATTAATACTTAATAACGCTTAAAAATATTTAAAGCAAGTGTCATTATTTTCTTGCTAATACCTTTTATTTTATACCCACAAAAAACAAAGAGAATGCAAAGCAACAGACACATGTTCATACATACATTGTTATGTTCGTACATACGCTACACAAGTTCACACAATTTTCGTTGCTCTCTTTCTAACTCATTGTTATATACGTATAACCACGTCATTATTCTCTTTGCTCTGAGAGTGCCTCGCACCACCACAATCAGGGGGATTCTATGGCACAGCTGATCGAAATTGTACAAGGCCGATGATGGAGAATGAGAGAGCAAAGAAGACATGAACTAATTTTAAATAGTGTTTATTGATGCTAATGACAGCTGAATGATGTTTTATGTTGTATTGTATTAAAAGAATATACGCATTGCCTTTGATTTCTATCCGTTTTATGTCCAACGAAATTGTAAAATTGGTAAAATAAAACTATGAAATAGCCTACTACCTCGTCGTCTTGAAGAGGCAACGAAGGGAGTAATGGAAACTCTTAAGTATTTCTCTATGACACAATACAACTATTCGCTGCCGCTACATCAGTGTGTGTTTTTTTCGCAGTCTAACAATCTGTGTTTCGCAGTCGGACAAATCTGTGTTCTATATATATATTATTTAGGGGTATGAAACATAGATGTTGGCCGATTCTGAGACCTACCCGATATGCACACACAATTTCATACAAATCATTCCAGCCGTTTCGGAGGAGTTTAACGGCAAACAATGTGTGATCGCTGTCGGAAAATGTTTGTGATCGCAGTCGGACAAGTCCAGACCCTGAACCCAATTTTCGACGGTTTTCAAGCATGAATCGGCCGATACTGCTGCAATTTCACGTTCGATATTCGTATTATATTCGATGTTCGTATGTTCGGCTTGTTGGCATAGAGCATAGACTTGACGTAGCCCCACAGGAAATAATCTAACGGCGTCAAATCGCACGACCGAGGCGGCCAATCGACTGGGCCATTTCGTGTGATAACACGTTCACCAAACTTGGTTTCCAATAAATTGATTGTGGCATTCGCTGTGTGGCTTGTGGCGCCGTCCTGTTGGAATCACATATCCTCCAAGTCCATATTATCCAATTGGACGGTAGCGATTCGCATTCACAGTCATGTGCCGGTCTTGATCATCACGGAAGAAGTACGGCCCAATGACGCCGCCGGCCCATAAACCGCACCAAACCGAAATTTTTTCGGGATGCAATGATGACTCATGGATTACGTGTGGATTGCTGTCTGACCGATAACGCATATTTTGCTTATTGACGACGCCATTCAGCGAGAAATGAGCCTCATCGCTGAAGATGATTTTCCGATCAAAATCCGAATCATTTTCAAGTTGTTGCTCAGCCCAATTCACGAACATACGACGCTTATTGTGGTCAAGCGGCTTCAGTTCTTGCATCAATTTGATCTTGTAAGGATGTAGGCCAAGATCTTTTCGCAAAATTCGCCACAACGGCGTCACAGAGATGACCAACGCTTGAGAACGACGTGTGAGGGACACATTTGTGCTTTCTTGAACTGAAGCCTCAGCGGCAGCAATATTCTCGACACTGCGGGCACTTCTTTGTCTCACTGGCACGGGAACATTTTGTACTGTGCCTGTGGATTCAAATTTTTCCACTAGACGCTCAATTGTTGATCTGGTAGGACGATTATGATGACCATAAATAGGACGTAGCGCTCTTAAAGTTGAGGCCACTGACTCCAAATTTTGGTAGTAAATTTTAATAATTTCGACTCGTTGTTGGCTCGTATATCTTTCCATGATGAAATGGCAAACCTTACTGAACAGAAATGTCAAAAGAGCGGGGAAAAAAATGGCGTCGTTTGCTGACCCTATCGATTTACTTTTGTAGCGTCTCTGTTGAACAACCCGTTGCATATATCAATATACCGGCGATATTCATATAGTCTGAACCAGCACTGAAGTCCCTCTGTCATCAAAAATTCAATATTTTGGTTTAGTACCAACCATGTTGGCGATCAGTCAAGGATAAAGATCACCCTTAATTTAATTTGAGATCCTCTTTTTTACTGTAGATCGGAGCTATATTATCTCTTTCTCTGTCCCAGAGATATAAACAAAAGTATTCCTTGTTCATTGACACCTCTATTCTATAACACTGCTTTCATTATGCTGAAAACATATGGACTAACGTGTAATATCCCGAGGTCAAGGATGTCAGACTTCTAACTTGCGACAATACGTGTAATATACCCGAAACCAGTGTCGAAGTTTCTTAAATGGTTCTTAATAATTGGCATCATACAATTAAGTTGCTCGTTATGATCATATTGACGAAACGTGTGTAAAATACCCCTGTCTTAGAAAAAAGTTCATCGGTTTAATTATGGAAGAAAGTTTGGGAGTTTTCTACTAAAGCAGACAAATGATCCATGAGTTTCATGCGACTGAAAGGAAATCAGTTAACAAGTTTTTATGATGCCTTCTTTTTCTGGATTTGAATAGAAGTGCACGACACAATTACAGTTGTCGGGCCGAACCAAATCGGAAATCTTAGTAGTTTCCCGTGCTATTGAGAAATATCACGTACTTTTAATACGATCTGCCTATGATTGTTCTGCGGTTATCAAACAAATTTAAAACAATAAAAGACTTTTAACTTTTTGGGTACCAAAACAAAATTCAGAACGTTTCAATTATACTTGGACTAATCTTTATATTCTTTCCTCCGACTGGCATTAATGCCCCTATCGCTTGTCCTGAATTTATTTCGACTACTGTTTGAAATTTCTAGCAATATGTTGTACATTAGTTTTGTGGCTTCTTCTTTTACCTTTGCCAATATTGGATGGAACACCTTTATCATAAACTTGGTATTCCACACTTTTACTCTCCATCGCATTAAACTTTAACGGGACACTTCAAAACGACAAGAAAAATATTCAATCCCATACATTTTATATATGTTCTTTTTGTCCTTACCTTGCTCTTCTGATATACGTGCGCGTAGTCCAATGAACAGCCATATCCGTTTTTCGCTTTCTTATATAAATATTTTATAAACTTTTTTGAACTGTATTGATTACTCACATTTCGTATGCAGTGTGCGATTATTTCAAATGAATCATATTTATATGATTTCAAATGAACTACACACGATTATATGGATTTGTAGAGAGGGGTTGTACTTCGCCATGAGTTGACTGACATCTATAGAAATGGATTTGTTTCAACACATTTTTCATCAAATACGGTAAACCCCGTTAAAATGATTCATTATATGTTGGAAATATTTTGGTTGTGGGAGTTTAGTTACCGCTCATATTTCAAATATGACATTTTTAGTTACCTGGGATGACATTTATGGCCAATGTGTCCGTATAATGGAGATTGTCAAGCGTTTGTTGCGAATTCCAATAAAATGCAATATACGTACAATCTGCACAAACTATTTCAAGAACCATTTCGTATGGAAAGTACTAGATAGCGCGTGTCTGTATA
Organism: Phaonia tiefii; assembly: GCA_963931995.1. Lineage (NCBI taxonomy): Eukaryota > Metazoa > Arthropoda > Insecta > Diptera > Muscidae > Phaonia > Phaonia tiefii. The sequence continues at coordinate 55,746,924 of OZ008368.1, read as the reverse complement.
GTCCACTAACTTTCCCAAATATTTTCGTCATGTAAAATATTCATATATTAACTTTATTACAAATACTTTTTCCAATACGATTTTGTTGGAAGTAGTTATAAAAGTTGAGGTTTTCACGTTCCAAAATTTTCGATGCTGTGTGGACTTTGTGGTAAGGTTCAGTAGGTACAGTATGTGCTAGAAAATGGGGGTGATATATCAATACTAGGTAACCTGTGGTAAATAAATCGACTTCTGTGGTTCTAAATTTTAATTTTACAATTGATTCTTTACCAAATCGGGCGTGAATATCACATACGCATTAAATTTCAGACTCTCTATACAAATTTTCTTCAAGTACAAAGTAGCAAGTTTAAAACTGTATAAAAATTGTTTGTACAGCTTTGGGAAAAGCATTCCATTTCCATTTAATGTTGATTTATATTTATTTAAATTTACACTTTTATACTGTGTAGTGCATGAAATAATTCCAAAAGAGTTGCAACAAGTAATCGTATTTAACCCTTCTGCACTCCTTGGGTCAAAATGACCCAATTTTATATTTCAAATGCAATTTTTTTTTCTAAATTACAAGTTATCAAGCTGAAACTTTATAATATCCTCAACGGCGTGGTAAACTGTGGTTTGGCAAGAAAAAGATGTAGTTAGTTATTTTCGGATTTTCTCTGCATGCAAATATGTAAAATATATACATCTATTACTCTGTGGGTCAATTTGACCCAATGGTAATTACGATTAGTTATGCTATATTTAAATATTTTTGTTACCAATTTGAATGAGTTTACGTTCGGGAAATAGGAAACATTTGAACTCCTTAACGCTAATTCTATAATTCGGGAACACCCCGCCTAACGTCGTATCAAAAATTGCTACAGATGAACTTTCCAATACAACCACCTTCCTTCCTTCTGGGACCTCAAGCAACCCAGAGGGATCAAGGGCCTTACAAAATGAGGATAAGAAATTTCCGCAACCGGTATGATCAGTATGATAAACGATTGGTACTTATGGCTGTTGGTGGTGTAATGGTATGTGGGCGACGCTTGTACATGAGTACGTCAGTTCGATCCCTGCGTTGCCCACCTTCCACACAGTTCAGTTGAAGTCTTATGTTTGGAGAATGACAATTTGTTGGCAAATGATGATGATGGAAATGATCGTGTCTTGAAGGTGTGATTCTGGAAGATCAAATCAACAGAGAACGCTGCAACCCCATTTCATATTTATGAAAACATCATAGTGGTCTTTGGCAAGAGTAACCACGGCTTCAATCTGGTAGGCTCAAGAAAATCAATTATTAAAATATATTATTTAAAAGATATTATATCACGGATATAAAACCAACATTTGTTTTTCTTTCCAAATATAAAAACTAGTTAATCAAATAACCAGCTGGCAAAACATTGATTTGATTGCACGACATATGAATGAAATAAATCCAGCTTGAAATCCTAATATAACTTTCAGGTGCAGGCTTTAACTGCTGGAACTGCAGGTAATACAATAAAACAACAAAATAGATGTTGTGACATTGTTCATCGCCCATTAAAATTGTAAAACATACTAAAGTTGTAAAACATTTTAAATTCATATTCTCACATTCTAAGAACAGTTCCGCCGAGTGTCCTACCAAATAAGAGAAAGTAAAACCTAAAAACTCAAAATCTGTATGTCAGTTATGTAAGTCAGTTTGTTTTCAAACTGCAACAAAAATAGCTAATATATACTTATGTTTCTTATTTTTTCCATGAAACAAAATGATAATTATTAGATTTCTATTCAGTGATATATAGTGAATTAGTTATCAAGTGATTATCTATTGTTCTTTTGTGTATTTTTTTGTTGTGGTAAAAAAATAGAATAATAAATTTCTCCCACAAATTTCGTATTTTTTAACAAATTATGATGTTGGGTCAAATTGACCCAATGATCATATGAGGGATGCATATGCAAGGAATGCAGAAGGTTTAAAGTCCGTTAACAAATTAAAACAAACTTGATGAAAATAGCACAGCCTGTATGGAAAGGAGCAACAATTTATAGAGCGTGACAAAAAGGCACAGTATCTATCAAACAATGTAGAAACTTTATACGCGGCTATTAAAAAAAAAACTACAAATGTACCAAAACTTGCACCTAAATACACACACGGAGTACAAAACATATTGATGTGTGGTTCCGCGAATTTTTAGAACCGGTCCCGTTTCCGAGAGAATCGGGTATTTTGATCGGCTCCGGTTCCCAGCAAATTGCTGTCTCAAAGAGGCGTGATCTTATTAGAAGAATATAAAATTTGATGAAAATAGACATTTTCTGTCGAGTCTGGTTCCGAAAAGAAACGGGTATTTGAACCGATTCCTGTTATCAGAAAGTTCCTGTTCCACAGAGGTTTAAGTGAAATATCTTATTATAAGATTAAAAAATTTGACAAAAATAAACATTTTCGAACCCTCACCTAAAGATTTACACTTTTGATTTCTTTGGAAACGGGTCCCCTTACTCAGGAACCGTTTCACGATTCTTTTCAACCCGTTTTTCAGTTCCTTTAAAATCGTTTACAGGTCTTTTTGGAATCGTTTTCGCTCCTTTTGAACCCGTTTTTCGGTCCTTAGAGAACCCTTTTCGGAACTTTTGGACCGGTCTTACAGTTAAGATTAAGAACCGGGTCTTCGGATCCGGCTCCTCGATTCTGTGCACCCCTAGTATACCAACTAGAACACTCAGAATACCAAAAAGCGCAGTATATAAAATGTACCAAAAAATACAACAAGTTTACCTCAACGTACACAAAATGCTCCAAAATGTACAGAAAGTGTACCAAACACAAAACATAAAGTGTATCAAACTCTGCACAGAGTATACCTACCGAAAAGCACAGTACGTAAAGTGGACCAAAAAGAACTTACATTCTACCGAAATTATTAAAAAGGTCACCAAGTATAACAGAAAGTACCCAAAGTATTCCAAAATGTACGCAAGGTGTACCAAAAATTACACATAATGTGGACCAATTAGTACACAATCAGTCAAAAAAAAAATCCAATGAGTGTTCGAACTCACGGGCGATGTGTTAACACCCTTTTGCTACACGGTACCTGTTCGATTTCTATGAACACATTCGTAAATGTTACATTGGAAAATAAAAGACAGCGTTCAATCATATGATGACGTTACAGTTAAATAATATTAATACTTAAAATTATTTAAAGACCCAGTGCAAGCACATGTGTCATTATTTCTTGCTCAATACTTTTTGTTTTATTCCCCCAAAAGTCAAAGAATGCAGAGCAACAGACACTTGTATATACATACATACATTGTTATATTCGTTCATACGCTACACAAGTTCACAAAATTGTCGTTGCTCTCTCTCTTGCTATCTCATTTTTATAAACGTATAATACGTCATTACTCTCTTTGCTCTGAGAGTGCTCCGCACCCACATTTTATTGGACTTACCTTTCACTATAATAAAACAAAATGAAAAAAATTAAACAGAAGTGCTAATGATTTCATTATTTTCTTGCTTAATACATTTTATTTATTTTATATTAAACCCACAAAAAACAAAGAGAATGCAATGCAACAGACAAATGTACATACATACATTGTTATGTTTGTACATAAGCTACATACGTTGCTGTCTTGCTATCTCATTTTTATATATGTACGTATAACCACGTCACTATTCTCTTTGCTATGCATAAGACAAAACCGAAGATCAACATAAAACACTTTTTTAATATTACTCCAAATTAATACTCCAAATTAAAACACTTAACTCTCGGCTCGCCGATATCGGATCGCTTTAATTTTTGGCCTAAACTCTTCGTCGAAACCCGCACTAGCTTTTTAATCCAAAAATTAATAAAATCGGCTATGAATTTCCGGAGAAAATCGCGTGGGAAAATTATATGAAAATCGCCCAATAATCACTTTCAATACCGACTGCCAAGCAACGAACAAACAAACGATGATAAGACAAAACCGAAGATCAACAAAACACTTTTTTAATATTACTCCAAATTAATACTCCAAATTAAAACACTTCAATCTCGGCTCGCCGATATCGGATCGCCTTAATTTTTGGCCTAAACTCTTCGTCGAAACCCGCACTAGCTTTTTAATCCAAAAATTAATAAAATCGGCTATGAATTTCCGGAGAAAATCGCGTGGGAAAATTATATGAAAATCGCCCAATAATCACTTTCAATACCGACTGCCAAGCAACGAACAAACAAACGATGACTTACTCTTACATACCTAACACTTGCGTATGTATTGAAACTGATAGTTTTCTGCCCTAGAGGCGCGCGTTTAGATGTTAACACATCAAAAACAATTCATAAGCTTAAATTAAAAATGTAACAAGTGCACCAGAAAGTACAGAAAGTATTCCCAAATTTTCTCAAAGTGTCCAAAAAAGTAAACATAATGGGTGTTAAAGAGTATAGACATTAATTATACCACAAAGCGCAGTACATAAAGCGTATCAAAAAGTACGCAACTTGTACTAAAATGTACTAAACAATCCAACAAGTGCACCGGAAAATGGAAAAAGTATTACAAAATCCACGCATTTTACCAAAAAGTACGCGGAATGTAGGCCCAAGAATTTACCAAAAAGCACAGTAAACAAAAAGTACCAAAAAATAAAAAAAAAATTTGCTAAAATGTATTAAAAAGTTTAATACGTGTATCAGAAAATACACAGTGTTACAAAATATACACAAAACCTACCAAAAAAGAAATTTAACACAATATGAGATACACACTATACCAAGAAGCACGGTACATCAAGTGTAGCAAAATGTAAACCAATGGTACCAGAATATATAAAAAAGTACAACAAGTATGATTAAAAGTTCACGAAGAGTTCCAAAATCAACGCACAGTCTACCAAAAGCACAGTACACAAAGTGTACCAGAAAATAAAAAATTGTTACTAAATGTATTAAACAGATCAATACATGCATCACAATATATATAGTGTAACCAGATATAAACAAAACCTGCCAAAAAGAACTTATCTATAACAATAAAGTATACACAGTAGCCGTCGGTGGTGCAATGGTTAGCGTGCGCGTCTCTTTTACATGAGATCCTGAATTCGAACCCTGCTCTGACTACCTTAAAATTACTTTCGGTGGCGGTCACCTCGCATAGTGACGGCGACACTATCGAGTATTTTGCCATGAAAAAGTTTCTCAAAATACCGTTTGGAATCGGTGTAAAACTGTAGGTCCCAATCAGTGAGTGAAAACTGGAAAGCGCACAGCTCAGTGATTGTGACAAGCTGTCTCACCTGTCCCTTCATAGGATGTAATGGGAAACAATTTATTTATTTATTTATACATAACTTACCAAGAATAGCGGTACATAAAGTGAACCAAAAAGTAAACAAATTGTAGCAGAATGTATTAAAAAGTTCAAGTATAACTAAGAGTTCACGAAGAGTTCCAAAATCTACCCAAAGTTTACCGAAAAGTACTCGGATTGTAGGCCAAACAGTACACATAGTTTACCTAAAAGTAGGGTGCACCAAGTGTACCAAAAAATACACAAATTGTAGAAAAAGTTATTAAACAATTCAATAAGTGCACCAGAAAATACACAATGTTACAGAATATACATAAAACGTATCAAAAAGAACTTATTTACGACATTATAGTATACACAGCTTGCCAAGAAGCACTGTTCATGAAGTGTACCAAAAAGTAAACAAATGTATAAAAAAGTACAACAAGTATAAATAGAATTTCACGAAGAATTCCAAAATCCAACCAAAGTCTACCAAAAAGTACATTTAATATAACAAAACCGTTCACACAGTTTACCAAAAACCCAGGAACACCAAGTGTACCAAAAAATAAAAAAAAAATAAAAAAATAAAAATAAAAAAAATAAAAGATACTAAACAATTCAATATGTGTACCAGAAAATACACGTCGTAAAAAAGTACATAAAAGGTACCAAAACGAACTTATAACACTATAATAAACACAGTTTACCAAGAAGTACAGTACACAAAGTGTAGCAAAAAGTAGACATATTATTTCAGAATGTATTAAAAACTACAAGTCTAACTAAAATTTCAGGAAGGGTTCCAAAATCCTCCCAAAGTCTACCAAAAACCTCACTGGCGTACCAAAAACCTCACTGAGTTTACTCGAAATTTACCAAGGAGTACACAAACTCAACTAACAAAAAATACACCGAACTGGCGTGACACAGCAGAGATTTTCAAATTACAATACAGCTTCTGATAATTATTATTTTCAAATTACAATACAGCTTCTGATAAAAATCGTTAACAATGGCTCTAGTTTACGGGAGATATCATGTCGATTAACCAGGAACCCATCCAACTTTTGTATGGAATTCTGTGTCTGGCAAGTGAGTTAGTTTGGTCACCTGTTTTCTGTATATTCCTTTTCCAGACACCTTTACCTTACCGCTTCTCAGTCAGAATGCATTTTTTCATTTCAAAACAGGAATGTTTTGGGGTAGTGGTGTTTTTTATTGGAGTGGAAAGAAGACATGTTCCGATTAAGTACGGAATAAACATTCCGTCAAATGGCCCCCACTGCTCTGATGAGAGGTCATTACTATTTTCATGAAATACATGTCGTCCCCATCCAAGCCGACCGCTTGAGGCCACAAGAACTCCGAGACCATGCTCCTGTAATGAATGCCGTTCGCAGTCAGTGCAATTTCGGCCTCATTTTCAAAAAAGTAAGGCCAAATCACGCCGCGTGAGCAAAATCCCCACCAGACAGTTTCTCCTTGTGGGTGCATTTGTTTCTCATAGATTACATGAGCACTTTCTGAGCCCAAAATCTGATAATTTTGTGTATTCATGAAGCCATTCAGATGGAAATGATCCTCAGCGGAGAAGATTAACTTTCTTAAAAAATTGGCATTGACTTCACTTTGCTCCAACACCCATTGAACGAATTGCCGGCACTTGCTATGGTCTGCTGGATTGAGCTCCTGAGTAAGCTGACTTTGGTACGCATGAAAGTGGAGGTCTTTTGTCAAAATTCGCTGCGTAGTGCTTCGTGAAATTTGAACTTGTTGAGAACGATGCCGAATTGATGTTTTCGGCTACACTTTCATTAACAGCAGCAACGTATTCAAGAGACCGACCGGTACATTGATACATAGGAGTCTTACTCTACATAACTGACACAGTTTCTTCAAATTTTTTGACCACTCTCCGAATGCTTGACATATAAGGTGCACTTTCTTGACTGAAAATTCTTCGAAATTGGCGAGCGCTCTCAACATACGAGCATATTTCCAAATTTTTGTAATACTCGTACGTATTCACAATTATAACTCGTTGTTCTTTCGCAAAGCGCTTAAGTTTTATTAATCGGAATAAGCATATGTGACAGCTGCCAAATTTTAGAGTTGCCACTGGCACAAAACAAATTACACTAATTTTTAAAAATTCAATTTTACTGAGACATCCTTTATTTTGTAGTCTTTCTGGCCCTAGAAGCCACTGAGGCCGTCATTCAAATGCCGCTCTAGTAACAGCTGATATTGGCCGCCTACGTAATTATAAAGCAGATATAACACCCTTTTCTTCTACGTATGTCCAGCTCAATAGAACTCTTACTTGTGCGTTGCCAGATTTCTTCAACAGAAATTGTATTAGGCCAGTATATATGGAGTGTTTTCCGTAGACACCGATTGGTAAACCTATGCCACCTTCGTCAAGCTACAACGATCGTACGATAGTACAGAGTTCACAGTGTAGTTGAATATATTTTGCAGGGAGGGTTCCAAACTTAATGAGATAGACTCACCCTGGTTCTAGTGGGTGACTGGCACTTGACAAAAAGAAGCCTATTTCGTAATTTCATTACGATCGGAAATACTTTAAGTGATTTATCGTATCGACAAACCGTAGGGCCGCCCAACTTTTATATAGGAAATACTTTAATGGGCCTGATCACAAGAGTAGTTTGGAATTAAAAACTAAGTTTGGGCTAGACGCTGATGAAGATGATGCTTCACAAACATCGAAACGATCGTCCAGCGAATGTGAGTTCGAATCCCACCCGCGGCATTTACATTTTTTCACTAACCGGAGTAAATACTATCTCTTAGCCTTAAAAGGAAATTACAATATTCAATGTCCAGTTATCGTGGAGGGACGGGCATGACACGAAAGTCTCAAAGAGCTCGAAAACGACCTTGGCTCAAGAGTACCTCGGGTCCAGTGTGATTCCTTCTATATATTCTCCACTATTTAATAATTACTATTAAGACCTACAAATAATATTGACTGACTTTTCATAAATTATAATTGCAAATATGTACATGTACTACATATTCTTCATATCTAGGCATGCGAACTATTTCACATGTCCTTCCATACAATACAATATACTATTCCTGGCCGCAATTCATGTTTTTAAATAAAGTTCTACAATTTTGTATTAAAAGGACAAACACCAATAATTCCCTTAAATATGAACAAACTATTTAACATTCTTCGTATTACAATGTCCTTTGATATAATTTCTATTGTCATCTAGTACATTCGTGCTGAGTCCTTGTGCTATTTCTTTCGATAGCTTGTGGTGCATTCAGTTCTTACTGACCCTAAGGCTTTGGTAGATTGGATATATCCTTCGCAGACATTTGAACAGAGTTTTTTTTATTCTTTTCCTACTTAAATATTTCTTGCCTTCCTCTTGCCAGCATTTGTAAAACGGGTTATCCATATAGAAGTGTAATAGATGTGGTATTAGTAGTACATGTGATTCCTCTACACGTTTTTTCCCCGACATTTACTAAAAAAAATATCATCTACTTCTTCTAAGGACATAGTTCTACTCAGCTAGACCAACATGAACAAAATGTCTGTTTTTATAAAGTTATTCAAGTACAATGTGCTTGTATTAGTACCGGGTATATAATAAGTTATTTGCAAATTTGCTCCTGATTTACTTTCAGGATAATGGAGGAGAGAGCAGTACCAGCAGCATTAGATTAGTGTATTTTACATCATCAGGACCATTATTTTCTGTGGTTTTTTTTTTTGCTTCATCGGCTCCTGTTTGATTGTAGTGGTGTGCTCTTGGTACTTTTTGAGTAAAAATGGTAAAAATTAAAGCTTTAAGTTGGGTTACACAAGGCAACGCAAAATTTGTTATGGTATCACCTAACTCAGAAGATGGCGTAGAATGATGTTGAAGAGATGAGATGAAGACTTTAGTAAAGAATTTAAGATTTGATATATTTTAGTGTCAATATGCCTGATCATGAAATCACTTCCAACATTTTTTCCGACTTCATCTTTGAACCAAATTAAAAATTTTCCGACCGATTTTTGTTACAATATTAATTTTTTTTTTGTTCAGTTATTTATAAATATTGGCGAAAATCTGACGTCTGGGACTTAGTTTGGTTAGTATGTGAAGTCTGAAGTGGCAAGAAGAGATGCACAGAATCGAGGGACAGGTTTTGCAGAACCGGGCCTTTACAAGGACCGACCGAACCGGTGATTCCTAAAACCGATTAAAGAGAACACGAAGAAAAAGTACACAAAACGGATTCAAACGAACCGAAAGACGGGTCCCAATAAACTGAAAAAGGTTCTTAAAGAACCGAGAACGATTCCTAAGGGACCGCAAAACGTGTTCAAAAAAACCGAGGTCGAAGTACGATTTTAAAAGAAATGGAAAACGAGTTAAAAAAAACCGAAAAATGCTTCAAAAAGACAGGACTCGCTGCCAAAGGAACGAAAAGTGTTATCCTTTGAGGGTATGAAAATGTGGATTTGTATTAAAATTTTTTGTTCTTATTCCTATAATAAGATAAAGAGGCTTAACTTTGGGACAGCAATTTGCTGAGAACCGGAACCGGTCCAAATACCTGGTTCTTCTCGGAACCAGACTCGACAGAACCGGTTCTTAAAATGTGCGGAACCACACATTACTAGTGGCAAGTTAAGTTGATCTGACTTGTGCGATAACGCCGATTATTTACTAGAGAATGTCTTTTATTAAGTACGTTAAGTGGTTCGAGGGATCGCACGTTTTCCCTTCCTGAGTATCTCGTTAAGTGTAACTTCGTTTATTGGGGTTACACCAATTGGGGTTACTACCAATTAATTTACTACAGACTGCCTTTTTTAATGGGTGTTTGCCGCTGCTGAATCTTTAGCTTAGTATGGAATATGTTGCTATTTTTTTTTCAATTTCTCACGTAATTTTACAGATTTATCAAGGACAATATTTCGTTGGTTACTCTGTCGTATAATTTAGTACATTAAGATGCTGAAGGCATCGTAACATACGACTGCGTCTCGTTAAGTAGCAACTAATTTGGCAAGGGTGATTTCCCTATTAGTTTTTAATGAAATCTGTCTAATAGTTATGATGTCGAAAAGGTGGTAAATATATTGAACTGAAATTGCTGTACAGGGAAAATATTCTCCCACATATACAGATGTCCGTGTGGGCTTAAAAGGAGACTCTCAAAGTGGGTTCGGAAAATCCCCTGCTTTTACCCACGGACAGAACCGAGATCGCATTCTTTACCACGAAGAAAAAAAATTATATTCAGCCACTGCTTCTATGTGGTAGAGACATTTTGCGAAGGGATAATGCAAGATATTAAGGTGTGATTATCGACAGCAAACTTAGTTTCAAACCAAGCACTATAGAATCAGCAGAAATACGGTGGACCTATACTTAGTTACTTATCCGGTCTCGAACAACCCCGGGGGGTTAGGGACCTTACAAAATATAGATAACATATTTCGCCAACCTGATAGACCTTTTGCTTTATTTCTCCTTTTTGCAATAACAAGTGAACCCAGGGATTCGTCAACTTGATCCCTCCAGCGGAGTCTTGGTCTTCCTATGTTTCGTCTTCCTTCGAGTTCACTTCGAGTTCACACCCTTCGTGCTGGTTCATCTTCATCCATTCTACTGACATGGCCTAGCCAGCGCAATCGCGTTATTTTGATCCGCTTAACGATGTCAATGTCGGGATTTAGCTCATACATCTCATGGTTCATTCGTAGCCGATACTCGCTGTTATGCACTATAGGTCCATAAATTTGTGGTAGTATTTTTCTCACGAAGACTCCTACAGATGATAAGACCCAGGACACCATTGAAAAAAAGACCCAGGATTCTGCGCCATAAAGCATTACAGGTTGTATGAGAGTCTGGTACAGGTGAACTTTTGTTACTCGAGAGAGGGCTTTATCTCTAAATTACTTGCTTAACTCAATATAACATCTATTTGTCAGCACAATTCTCCGCTTAATCTCAAGACTGATTTTTTTTTTGTTTAAGGCTGATCTTAAGTATATAAGTTCGTCCACCACCTCTAAATTATATCGTGGTTTATATCGGTATCGTTCGTTGAAACCATTAATTTTGTCTTGTCCTCATTTACTATCACACCCACTTTTGCTTACTGCTTCTCAGTTCTCGAAAAAAATCGCAGTTACTTCTCTAATTGTGTGTCCAATGATATCCACATCAGCAGCATACGTGAGCAGCATGTGACTTTTGCTGCTGTGGGCCTATATACATACTAAAGGCCAATCGGGGACGACGGGGCCTATCCTCGAATATAGTTTGCTTGATACACACAGTTGTTGCCCGCCTGTTACTACCCAAAATTTTTGACATAAGTCCGGAGAGAATGGCAATAGTTTGTCATGTGTGCCTTTTGCGCAATTCCTACAGAGGCTCTGGGAGTTATCCGCCACCTATTACTACTAGATTTGCTAGGGAAAGTAAACTGCTGGGATGCCTTGTCAGTGGGCAGTTTTGATGACGCCCGTTTCTACTTTCGAGAGAAACTTATCTAACCATATCCGGGATATGCAGCACTGGAAACGGCGCAAACTAGGTAGTTAAAGGTAGTTACACTCAGAAAAATTTGTATTTTTTGTTGTTTGGATGCAAATATAACGTGTTTGTAGCTTGTCGCCAATATAGTATGCTTGTGTTCAAACACATTGTGTTTGCTACTCGATGTTACGTGTTTGAAACACAATGTTTAAAAGGGTATAATATATGTGTTTGTGTCTAAAGAAAGCCTGGGAGACAACAAGAGAACCCGAAACCAGCAGTTCTTCAATTATACATGGTTCCTGCAGTATGTTGCTGGGGCCAATATTTTTCAGCGTCCGGGCTGCGACATAGATGACTCCAAACAAGATGGCACCTTGGAGTTTGGACTACATTCTAAAGAGTTGAATCTAGATCTTGCACAAAGGCCCGACAATTGTAGTGTCTTTCAGGCAGACGCTGTGCAAATCGGTATCGCCAGGAGTAACAAACTCTATGCTGACAGTCAGGCGGTCATAAACTTTCAACAGTATGTATTCATGACTTCAAGAATTAATGCCTGAATTATTCGAAATTGTTGATATCTACTCTTTAACAAAAAGCCGCTAGTAGCTGTGAACATTGGGCACCGATTTCCAGACAGAGACGTATCTAGACTTTTAATTTCAACTCACGATTACTTCAGAAGCTTGGCCATGAAGAAGGAAACAAAAGTGTGTGACATTTCCTATGCTAGTGTTCGGCTTTTTGAATGGATAGGAGATAACACATTGAACCTTACTGCATCTTGGATCTCATAGATTTTCAAGGAGTTAAGTAATTCTTTCGGACCACTAATTCGTCCGATAGGGACTAATGTCACAATCTGAAATGATTTGAACTCCTCTTAACCATAGACGGTAAATTTCTGACGTCCCTGGGCATCACAGCAGTCCCCAATGGAGGTAGTTGGTCAATAGAGGCTGCCGCTTCCACCTAAATTAACCTCTCTTCTGTGAATATTCTCGGAGTCGACATTGTGTCATTATAAAAAATGTATTCCGTTCGATGTATTCCGTGACTCTCAGATCAGAAATGCGTACTTAATTCGATGATTCTAGGTAACTTGTCAACTTGTTTTATAAAACTTGAACCTTCGAGAATAGCGTCGCAACTGATTGTAGAGTGGCCAATTTGTCTGCCTTCTTATTATGGTTTATTATTTCGAACTTTAGCTTACATAGCGCAAATTTGAGCCCGTCCTCTGCAGCACAAACTTAATGCATTAGTTGTTATAGAAGTTGGTTGAAGTATGCTGAGGATATCCCTGTCCGTGTCACAAGTCCTATTGACTTCATATGCAATTTTAAAAGTCTTGCTTGGATGCTAACGCTATACACGCTGAAAACTATGTAATGTTTTATTGTTTGGATGCAAATATAACGTGTTTGTAGCTTGTAGCAAACACATATTTGGGACACAATGATTAATAAGTTATAATACATAAACAAAACAATAAACAAAAAGCACCAGATCTTCAATTCACGAAAACAATGGTTGCTAACATGTACATGGTTCCTGTAACATGTTGCTTGCGCCGTTATTTTTACACGTGTAGATAATATGAATTTAAGGGACAATCCTTTTAGAGGTACTACAGCAACTTTTTAAAATTCAGTTTTCATTTAAATATCAAATCCTTAAAGTCATACTTGATTATGTAGGCTAGTGTAATCTTTAACTTTTTTAGCAACAGCAAGAGGATAAACTGTTTCAGCGATAAACTGTAGTAAAATGCGATTAAAGTGTAGTAAAAATTAAAGACACTCAAGTTTAATAGAACGAAGAAAATATCGAGAATGGGAAACATAACCAAGATGTAAAAGTAGCATTTCATGGATTTTCAACTGAATTTTGTATGCAAATGACAGAGATAAACTTCATAGAGCTATTGGAAGTTTAAGGGAAAATGTTACGCAGATAAAAGGAAAACCTTAATTTGACATTAAGATATAAGCAAGGATCAATGTCCCATTGTTGAACGTTAGACCAGCTCCTTGATAATGAAGGGCCGCAACAATGGTATGAAGCTCTTTCGAAATCATTCGCTTGTTGACTAGTGAAAGTCCTTTGCAAATCCTCGTCAGCATCGTCATCAACTCTGGTCCCCGTGAAGATTCCACCCGTATAGATCGTGCTGGTACCGTCCGTCGGCACTTCGTCGTATCCACCCGTATTGGTCGTGCTGGTACTGTCCGTGCTGGTCGTGCTGGTAGCGTCCGTCGTCACTTCGTTGTATCAACCAAGTAATTTGGTTGTTGTGCACAGGTGCCCGTGAAACCGCTTTCAGAAACATCAAGACAATTGCTGAATGCTTGGCTGATGAATTGATCAACGCTCTTTCAACTTTTGTGCTTTCAAAAAGAAGGATGAATTGGAACATGCTGTCAAATCCTACAGATAAACGCTTCATATTTCGTTATACAAATTGTGCATATCTGTATATTTACACCTTTTAAGTAAATGAAATAGCAAGTGCAAAATTCCAGTCGATCAAGCTAAGATCACATTTCCATCGCTCAATTTTGAATTTCAAATGTAGTATAAGGATTTCCATTTGTGAATTGTAAATTGAGTTCTTTTTAATTAATGTTTTCCACATGAAACGTAAATAGTTGAATTCAAGAGTTATAATTTAACCCTGCTGTTAGATTAGGACCATTTGGTCCAAATTTTTTCTGTTTTCCCTTGTAACTTTGGAACGGTGATATATACTGACTAAATTTTTCTGCTAATGGGGTCTTTTAATAAAACAATGTTATGTGCGAAAATTAAATTTTCTAACTTTATTCAGGACTGAGAAAAATACAAAATGACGAATCTTAGATTAGAGGACCATTTGGTCAATAGTACATTTTTTCATTACCAAGCGAATGTAAATTCATGTCAAATATTTAGAAGATGTTTTTGATATGTCAAATACTTGCTTTAGAAATTATTGAACCAAAATAGTTACAAAGGATAAGATAAAATTATTATTTTGGATGAAAATTCCAGTATGGACCAAATGGTCCCTCAATCTAAGATTCGTAAGTTTTTTCATTACCAAGCGAATGTAAATTCATGTCAAATATTTAGAAGATGTTTTTGATATGTTAGCGGATGTTTTTGATATGTCAAATACTTGCTTTAGAAATTTTTGAACCAAAATAGTTACAAAGAATAAGATAAAATTATTATTTTGGATGAAAATTGCAGTATGGACCAAATGGTCCCTCAATCTAAGATTCGTAAGTTTTTTCTAATCTAACAGCAGGGTTAAAACGGAATTATTGCCGTTTTAGATATCAACTCAATACGAAACCTGCGGAAAAAATGAAGTCGCTAATATGGGGCTATTGTGGCCGTCGGTGGTGCAATGGTAGTGTGCGTGGCTCTTGTGCATGAGAACGTGGGTTCGATCCCTGCTCTGACCACCTTAAAACTAGAACGCGCACAGCTCACTGGTTGTGAGAAGCTCTCCCTAATCCCTACATGGAATGTAACGGGAAACCATTTATTTTAAACACTGGACTATACAAAAATAGCACATTCTATAAATTTTTTTATATCTGTGGAAATATTGATAATATTTGTCCTGCAGAGCTGGTAAATCGGCTATCAAATGGTAAAAGATAGGACCTTTGTAATCTATCATTTACTGGTGTCCACATTTTGGTAATATGGTTTCCGTAAATAAAATATCCACTAGCCTTTGACTCAATTTTTGTGCTAATAATGTAATATTTAATCTCCTATCTCCACTAGACTATTGTTGTCCAGAGGAATATAATCGTAAGCCATTCATACACATTACGCCTTAGTCTGAAGCAAAATTCATTTTGTTCAAGTAACACTGAACAACTCACAGAAATGACAGATTTGAATTTGCTGACCATGGCCTTTGGTGAAAGATAAATTAAGCGCATATATGAATAACACAAGCTATGGAAATGCTGTATTCAAATATTATCCAATTCCAATTAAATTCAACTGTACGCTTTTGTTTTACCCCCTGAATCTACAGTGTAAATATATTTCAGACAACAAACAACTAAAAACGAATAAAAATGCAAATGAAAAAACCATATCCTTTGTTATTTGAATGTGTCGCCCTTGTGTGCGTAAATAAATGCGAATATGATTGGGATTGTATGTCAGTGTGTGCGTACATTTTCATGATTGTATTCGTATTGTAGTCATATTCATTTAAGTGTGTATAGAAACAAACATGAATTCCTACAAAAGCTACACAATTTGTGTGTGTTGTTATATTGAACTTCATGAAAAAAATCTTAATTATAGACACACATCTTCTGGACAATGATATCAGATGCATCATTTGTCCTTGGAAATTGTGCAACATATTTATAGAGAATCTATGCGAAGGTAATCAGAGATTTCTGTTTCTGTTATTATTCTAAGAACAATTTTTATGACAATTTTTTTATAAGAGCTGTTACTACATGGTAATTAAAAAAAAAGAAACAAAGAAATCGGACATAATTTTTTAAAAAATTATAATGAAAAAATGTGTCAGGAAGACATGCGAAAGAAGTGAAATTTCATATGTATATTTGAAATTATTTTTGCATCTCATTGTTTTGTCCACTGACTGTGAATTTTCATTCGAATGGAAAATATGTACTTAAGGAGGGTTAAACATGTTCTTATTCAATATAGCACCTTCGTAATTAACTCGTTCACTGTACAAGACGAACGGCAACGATGTCAATGCCATATCAGCCGTGAAA
This sequence comes from Phaonia tiefii, assembly GCA_963931995.1. Taxonomy (NCBI): domain Eukaryota; kingdom Metazoa; phylum Arthropoda; class Insecta; order Diptera; family Muscidae; genus Phaonia; species Phaonia tiefii. Next base: position 55,730,318 of record OZ008368.1, on the reverse strand, counting down.
ATGAGGGCTCCTTACTACCAGAAAATACAAACCCTCATCTACTAAGAAAGTATACGTATGTTTAGATATCCATACACACTAGATCACCTCGAAGCAATTTAAAAAACTCCTTTCCGAGCTCCAGAAAAGAGGCCAAAATCGATTTTTAGCGTAGCTGTTTGCTTGCGCTCCGAGAGAAATATTGTTGTATAGGTCTCGACGAGTACCACATTTGTCCTATAGTTGCCGCTGACGCACGACATCATAATGAAGGCTTCATTTAATGCAGTTTCTACACCCAAACTTTAAAAATTTTTTTTTCTGGGATTAAAAACTAAAAACATTTTGCTTTGTAGGTATATAATTCTGTTCGAAAACAAGAAAGTTAAGTATAACAAGATATATTTGCAGCATTAATACAAATATTTTTCCATGCTGTTTGCAATATTACCAAAAATTATTGCACACTTTATGGCGCTATCGAAAAAATTATTAAATAAAAATTACTGCATACTTTTTAGCGCAGTGGGCAAAATTTTTAAATATTTTCCTGGTATAATTAATTTTTACTCTTTTTTAAATTATTTATATTAACTTCACCTGTGTGTATGCATGCATTCCGAAAAAACTTTGGATTGATTTCTAACCCTTTCCCGTGATCCAATCGAGCTGAAGCTCCGCCTGCAAACTAACGGCGAAGACAAAAATGAGCTATCAAAACATGCGATAGATTGGACAAAGGGGCGTGGTACATCCCAAACAAATTTCAAATTAAAACGCCATTATTTCTGCTCCTGTTGACGACATTTGAACAAAATAGGGTACGTTGGTTAAGTGTACATATTCTAAGATCTACTGCAAATATGGGCGGAATTGGGCAAAGGAGCGTGGTCGTATATAAAGTATTTATAGTCAATAAGTATGTTTTTACGGGTTGTTTCTTTGTATATTATTTTTAATAAAACCAAAGTAATATTCCGGTGGTAACTAGAAAAAAATAAATTATCCCAGGAAAATTTTCCGTAAAAATTATGCAATAATTTTTATTGAAAAATTTCCCGATACCGCCAAAAAGTATGCAATAATTTGCCGTAATAATGCAAACAACATGAAAAAATATTTGTTTAGTGCTATAAATACATTTTCTTGACATACGTAACGTTTTCGTTTTTTAATAAAACTGCATACTTCCGAAGCAAAATGTTCTTGGTTTTTAAAGGGCTTTAATCCTAGAAAAAAATTATTTTTAAATTTTAGGGGTTTTTAAATTTTAGAGGCCTTCATTACAAAATAATGTCAGCGACATCTGTAGAACAAATATAGCCTTCATCGAGACCGATACAACGATGTATCGTACATTAAGATGGAGACACAAACAAAAAAAAAACTACAATAAAACAACTATTTTGAATGTTTTTCATTAATTAATTATTTTTTTTAGATTGTCTCGAGGTGATCTTTAATATTTGTGTCCGACTTTGGGAAATTTTTTTCTTGAGTGGGTCAAATCTTCACTCTAAATACTCTTATCGGGTTTTAAAGCAAAGTTCAAAAATATTTATCACAACACAAATGAATTTAACGGAGCCACTGTATGTGGTGTACGTAGTTACACTCGTTTCTACAAGCAAGCCCTGTCTCAGAATAGAATGCCTCAGGCAGGCGAAAGTATACCTTACATTATCACCGGGTAGGAGCGGCATATATGAAATTCATTATAAATTTATCAAACTAAATGCAAATTCATCTGCATTGAGAATTTTCCACTATGGAAGTGTTCGAAAAATATCGCAAGCAACACACGCAAGAAAACATTTGCAAACAATTTCGTTCCATCTCCAGAGAACGATCGGTCCCCATTTGAAATGATATTTGTTGTTGTCCAAAAGACAGTTCAATGTTTAAAGGCAATAACAATTGCCTGCAGTTTCGTCGTCGCTCTATGTTTATCAGGGATGATTTTTTCTCTTTTTTATTCGGCCTCTATATTGGTAATTTTTGTTTTATTGTTCAAGCTCAAGACCACTCTATATCTCTATAATTAGGGATGTAATTTTTTAAACTATTTTACTTAATCTAATGCATATGCAAAGGAATTACCATTGTTCGCGACGACAATTAAAAAATTTTCAATTTACATTTGCTCAGGCAATGCAAGTGTAGGTTATGGAATCGGAAGCCAATTAGTAAATATGGGAGCGCTTTTAATTGTTTTGAATTTGTTTGAATGCTGACGATTCTGCTTTTAAAGTATTTTATACATAGAGGTTTGTGGCTTTTATAGGTATTGCCTCATAGTACTTTCAAATTCATAAACCTATACTGTGTAAAAAATTTGGAAACCAAAACGGCCAGATATGAAAGAAATGCTTTGACTATAAGTACACTTGCCAATGGTATCCAAATTTATTGTGAATTTGTACTTCGTATGATAATTCAAATTAAACTTCAAATTCTAATTGTCATATAATTAATTTACCCCGTGTAGGGACAATACCTATAGAAGCCACACACCTCTACATATAAAATACTTTAAAAACAGACTTACCAGCAGTCAAACAAATTCAAAATAATTAAAATCATTCCCGTATTTCATTTCAATTGGCATCCGATTCCACAACCTGCATTTGCATTGCAACAGTAAATGGAAATTCAAAATTTTTTTAATTTTCGCTGCGAACAATGGTAATTCTTTGGTACTTGCATTAGATGAAGTAATTCAAATTAAAATCCAATGCAAATTAAAAAAAACCCATGTATGATATATTATGATGTAAACTTAAATAGATACTTCCGTATTTGGAGCTATGATCAATACACATTCCCCTAAACTCGCAATATCGGGCTTATGATTTCTGCAAGAGCTGTGGTACTGAAGAGGAGACAAATAGCGTTGAAATCTACGTACAATTTTCCCCAGTACTTAACTTGGCTAGAAGAATTGTTTAACGACCGTACTACTTTTTGGATTTAACAAATACTAAGAAAGGTAAGGGGAATAATGTTGGAATCACCTTTCCGCTAATTTCCAGTCGCGCCCAATAAAACAGCGATGGCGGAAAACACTCGGTTTGAAGGCAACATAGGGATATGGAGGGATAGAAGGGATATCGAACATGCCGTATCGTTGGAATACAACAGTGATCAAGCGTGGGAATACAACAAATATATTTATGAGTATATGACCTTCAATTATTTGATGAAAGTAACAATTACGAAGATTTAAAGAAGGTTGAAAATGAATATAGCACATCAACAAATCCATTCCATATAATAATTTTATAGTAATAAAAAAACTGTTTCCCATTACATCCCATGTAGGGATTGGGTATCGCTTCTCACAACCAACGAGCTGTGGGTTTTATTTTATTTATACACTCACTGATTGGGAGCTACAATTTTACACCGGTTTACAGGGATCGTAGCTAATAGTATGTCGTGTTCAATCACTATGAAACTTAGTTATATAAGAAAAATGTTTAATGCATTGAAGTATAAAGCGCATCTGAGACGTACTAGTTGTATACCTTTTTACATAAGTGGTTCAAAATATTCAGAATGAATTCCAGGTGTTTGTGAATTGTTGTAATATAAATTTCTTTAAATTTCTTCTCAAAATACCGATCGGAACCGGTGTAGAACTGTAGGCATCCATTAGTGAATGTAAAACTAAAAGCGGCCAGCTCAGTTCTCCCCAACCACTACATGGGATGACAAGGGAAACAATTTTTCTTAGACTTTTTAGCTGTAATTTTAAAATAAATTAAATAAAATAAATTAATATTTTTTTTGTAATGAAAGAAAGGCACACAAAGTCTCCCAAAATTTATTATTTTTCAACTTCCAGCTTTCAATCTCATATTTTTACGTGAAACCATAGATCTTGATCTGTCTTCTATTATTGGCATAATGATTCGATTGACCAATCACATGCGTGTGTAATAACTATGTAGTTACTATGGAGCTTTTCAAAAGCTGTTAATTTTGTGCGAATTAAATTGACTAATTAATGCAAGTCCAACGAAAATACAAATTTGTATTAACTCGCCAGATGTGAAAGTAATAAACTTGGCAATATCGCAATTCATATGGATGGTATCGACAGAAATGCCTACAAACTTACACAAGCGCGTACACAGGTAGAGATATTCAAATAATCTCAACTGGATTGGTACGAGTTTATGTAGCTATAAAGCTACAAGTTGCACATTGCATTACGACTGCCTATTCGAATAACTGAATACACACGTATCATTAAGACTGCACATTAACTAATATAACACAAAGTCGGAAATGCTTTTGGGGAGTTTGTAAATTGCATGATTGTGCGTATCTGTTTAGCTTTGTAAGTAGAAATTTCGTATTCAATGTAGTAATTGAACTAACTTAAACGATACCAAAATAACAATACAATTTTAAGCGATATACCTAAAGTACATACAGGCGAAATAATAGTGCTCCAACCGGATATAGAGACAGAGATAAGGGCTTTTTCAAAAATTATCGACATTTTGATATTTTTTTTTTCCAAATTTTTTTTTGGATGACACGAATGACGCTTTGATCAAGTGAAGGGTAATATTTTAGCATACCAAAACAGTTCGCGTTAATCATTTATTGCAAACGGCGCGAAAGTATATATATACATAAGAATTATTTTTGAGGTTAGGATTTTTTTTTATCTGTAAAATTTAAAATCATGAAAATTTTTTAATGCCTATTCGGTTTTATTATGAAGCTTAAAAAACCTTTCATTTGGTGTCAATCGCGGCGGAATCTATACATAACTGCAGATGTCACAAAGCAAAATGTGTTTGAAGAAAAATGCCGCTGTACCCGCTAAATATGGAACGAATTGAAACATATTTATAACTGATCTTTAGTTTACCGCCGCACTTCATTTCCAATATTTTACATTGATTTTAAACCACGGATTAATTAAAAAAAACGCGAAACAAAATCGTGAAATTTCGCAAAATTTTTATTTTCTTTATAAAATTTTTGCGTTTCAAAATATTTTAACGCCTTCTTGACGTTGAGGTGCCATTTACTAAGAACTTTAGATCACGTAATACATAAACCAGTTTTAAATAATATTGCAAATGTCAGGCGCGAAAAACTGTAATTTTTGACACAGTTACGCCAATTCTATAAAAGTTTGAGGTCATCGTTCTCCGCAACCAGCAGCCTGATATCGACGTGATATGGCGCTAATTTTAGCAAATTACACTATCTATTAAATACTGTTGACAAAATGCAGCTTTCTTGAACGGCGCAAAAACGCAATAGAAAAAACTGCGAAAATTGAAAAATCGGAAAATTTTGGTTTCAAAAATGAACCGCTGTACAAATTTTTTCCAAATAGTAGTATGGGCATAACTTTTATAGTGTAAATATCTACTAAGTCTAGTGACTTTATTTTATATCAGTGGGCATCGGAAGTTTAAAAGTAAAAGTAAAAAAATTAATGAAATATGAAAAAACTCTTGAAAATTTCAAGCCTTTTTTTGAGTTTTTCCATATTTGAGTGCCCATAACTTTTAGAGATAAAGAACTGATGGTCTGAAATTTTGAATTTCAGAGTTTTCTAGTGTACCCTACCATTCCCTTTTTACCGTTTTGGTCAATTCGAAAAACTGGAGAAATAATAAGCATCTGAACTCAGTTTCAACAAATGTTGAAAATTATTGAAATTGCCCATATATCGATTTGAAATTATAGTATGTATCTTATAGGGGAAATTGTCGTGCATTTGACCATTTAAATCTCCGAATTTATCAAAGTGAAGTTGGGGCAAAATTGCTACCCTCTGTTGTTACTCCACTACTATATAGTCAATATTGGAAAGCGGTATTTCTTGTTTTCCCTGAGAGGGACCTTGGAAAATCACTTTTTCATAATTTACTTCGTAATTTATCTAACAAAACTCAATAAGAATAATCTAAAACACAGTGGAACACAAAAAAACATGAGTGTTCGAACTCACGGGCGATGTATTAACACCTTTTTGTTACACGGTACCTGTTCGATTTCTATGAACACGTTAGCAAATGTTACATTGGAAAATAAAAAAAATGAATAGTTCTTGTGCTGAAGGCTCTTTTGCTATTGCACTTTCTTGTTTCTTACATCTGCTTTAACATTAGATATAATATTGTTAAAATACATAAAGCAATATTTAGGTCACTAAAATAATTGTGTTTGTTATGTCATAAAGAGAGCGACGACAAAAAGTATTGAATAGTATAGAGAACTTATTGCACTCTTTTTCCGCTCTCATGTAGAGAGGCTGAGAAAAATAGCTTGAGCGAGTCGCATACTCTTTATAAAATATTAAAATATAAATGTACCATTTTGACAATGTTATTACCAGTGTTACCATCATACTACATAATAATTTGCTAGCCTCACTGCGGTGAAGGTCAATGCGTTGCCAACTACATAAAAACGTTATAAAATCTTTTAAATCATTGTATACTTTTAGACGAACAATTTATATCTCCGCTCAACAACAGCAACAGACACATGTACATATATACATTATTAAGTTTTGACCGTCGTTTGACGGGCTTTTCAACTAATGTTAGTATAATTTGTGCCGTTTTGTTACAATTTTTTTGCTTTTGTCACTAGATTTCTGAAAAATTATGCCAAGTGCCGTTTAGCACAATTTCCCCAAAATGTTACCAAATTTTTTTAAAGTTTGATATAACTTTTTGGCACAATTGCTTTGCAAATAGCACAATTTTTTATACTGAAATTTTCTCCCTTTAATATATCTGACAATCCATTTTTACAGCATATTTATCAGTATCCTGTGGTATAATACGATAGGTTCCTATACACCTACAAACGTAAGCGTATTTTCCGGATGCCAAAGAAGTCATAGAAACTGGCAAAAATACATATTAGTGCCTGAAAAGTTCATACTACAAGTGTACTAGGACAAAAAAATTATCTGAGTGAAAAGTGGTTAGATTGTTGTGTTAGTTGGTCTCTAAGTACCAACTCGCACACTCAGAAGTCAATTACTCCAACACAAAGGAGCAGTACAATATTTTCTATTAGAAAAATATGATCATATCGTCAAATGTGCTTTGGAATTCCTATGCACCGGTGGCACTTTTACTATAAAAAATAACGAAAATTTCGCTTACTGACGCATCTTTGCGACAATTTCGTGTCAATTAAAGGGTTGTTATGGCAACGTCAATTCGTACGAAAATAATTGTTTGGGACCTGAATTATGATATTCCGAAAGTGTTGGCAAAAAAATAACTCCACTTGCGTAAAAATGAAAGTGGAGTTCATGAAATGTTTGCAAAGAAAACAAGAAATAGGTAGACCACTACAAAATTTTCGGGTAGATATATATGACAAAATTCCTAACGTATTGTTTATTAGTTGTGCCAAAATGCTTTCCTCAAATCAGGATAAAAACTGGTTGCAAAACGCACTTTTTGTGCATGGAGTAAAAATATGGAAATATCGATATGCACCTTCAAACTGGTAATTTTTCACAGTACAGTGCATTCCATACCAAGATGCAACTTTTATAGAATAGTCTAAATCCGATTGGAAGTTCTTGGCTAGCACCAGACAAAAACCCCGGGGAAAATCTGCAGGTTCACACGGCACCTATTTGATTTCTATGAACACATTAGTAATTGTTACATTGGAAAATAAAAAAAGAACAGTATATTTGCTGAAGGCTCTTTTTCAGTCGCAATTTCTATTTTCTTACACCTGCTCTAACATTTGTACTAAGTTCTGTTATAGCAGGGCAAAGTGGTCAAAATGTTAAAATCGATTTGGATCAATATTAAAATCAAAAGTTCCGTTTATGAATTAATTGTTTTTTCCATTTTATTCTAACAAGAGGAATTTAGTATCATTGGATCATAAAAACAAATGTCGTCCATATCTACATATCACGACATTTCCTCTATGTACTCTTAACCCCACTGTGCAATTAAAATCAACACAAATGTAGAATTTGCATGAATTAAATGCCACAAGTTGTGGGGCGGAAATACAGTAATGTGCAAAAAGTTACAAAGATAGTAAGAGATGTAGACAGTTTGTGAGGCAGATACAGCAAAACAATTCTAGCATTAAATGAAAAAAGTATTAGAAAAGACTTGAATTCTCAACACGCTGTCATTTACCCTTTTAATATTTTATAAAATGTTGGCAATTAGAATTTATTTCGTTCCACATAGAATGACTGTTTAGAATGTTATTGTTTTTTGAGCTTCCTTTCATACAATTCTACTAATGTCTGGCATTTTTTTTTTTGCCGCCTAGTTGCAAAATATTGCAATTCCTAAGGGAAATAAAAAAAAAATACACTTGCAATAAGTCTAAAGTTTTTGATGTTAACAATTATGAAACAATCATATCGGTTCAATTTTCGAATTTAAATAAATAAATAATTATTTTCCCATAACATCACTTGAAGGGACTGGGGAGACATTCTCACAACCAGTGAGCTGTGCGCTTTCTACTTTTACGCTCACTGATTAATTAGGAAATACAGTTTTACACCGGTTCCGAACGGTTTTTTAGAAGCTTTTTCATGGCTAAGTAGTCCATAGTGTCGGCGTCACTAACCGAGGTGACACGTTGCCCAAAGAAATGTAAGCTGCAGGCATCGAACCCACGTTTTCATGTACAAGAGTCGCGCACACATTTATAATAATCGAACTTTACAAAAGTCATACACGGAGGAACTTAATTAGACAATTAATTTTAATTTTGATTGCCACTACCAAGGGACATTCCAGAAAATGTACATACCATTGGAAATTGCACTTATTTGTAATGCATTTCCTTCATACCTAGCAGCTTTGGTTTTCACATATTTAATATGCATAGTTAGTTAATTTGAAAGTATCCCGAGGCAATACAGATCAAATCCACAAACGTCTGCACGTAAAATACTTTAAAACCTGAATTGCCAGCAGTCAAACAAAATCAAAATATCAAAAGCAATCCCAAATTTCATCTGATTCCACAACCTGCATCTGCGCTGCCTGAGCAAATGGAAATACAACATTTTTAATGGCAATTGTTTTGCACTAGATAAGGTAATGAAATTACAAAATCCCAACAGTGATACAACGACACTAAAGCAATACTGGTAAATAGAGTAATGATGTATAGAGTAGCCAACTCTCTCAATAAATTGATGACGTATCGTGTGTTGCAGGTGGGCTGTTGAATGATGCAAAATATTGCTTTAATAATACCAGATAGAGGCAATGGGTCAAACTAACCAAAAATAAATAAGCCTTAAATTAAAAATAAAAATTTAAAATTAATTTAAAATATTTAAATTTAAAATTAAAAATCATAAATTTTTGTGTTAATACTCTACAAATATATCGTCGGTTGACAGCAAAAAAACTCACTAAGTACACATTTTAACTAAAATTACTTTTTAATGCTAAGTACTATAATTTTCAATTATGTATCGCAGGAAAAACCCAGTAAGTCCCTAAGTGCTTCCAAAATACCGGTTTCAAATTTTCAAATTTCATTAACTGCGGTCTTTCAGATTTTTACGGTAGGAAAAAATCATGAACGTACTTAATGAATATTTCTTGCGAACACCCTATGCTATATACGTACTTAATGAACTTTTTGAATTGTTTGAAATTGTATAAAAGAAATAAACAAAAACACATAAGATAACTGCTGTTCTTCCGGCATGATAGTAACTGAGCAAATTATCCTCAAACCAACTTTTACCATCGCGTTGCTACACTCAATACGGGGAAGTCCCCATTTCAGTAGAACGTATTCTTAAAACAGGCAATTCCATTTCATACCACAATTGTGGAAGACCGCCTCTCACAAAATTCATATGCTCTTTCATTCAGTCGTCTGTGTGACTTTGGTAAGACAAGAGGTAAATACTTGGCCGAATTGGCAATGAATAAACAACGGCATAAAGAAACTCTCGATAATCTTGCAAGTACTTTCTTTATGTTTAGATTCAACTTGAGGATAATAATATTAATTTATGGAATCCTTCTTATAGAATCATAAATCCATACTTGGTGCTCAAAGAGATTTGTTTGATGATAAATCTGTTAGTGTATTTGAGGTACCACAATCTGGTGTCACAAGTTTCAATGATGTAAACCAAAACCATGTAAGTAATATTTTTTGTATTATCTATTACCTACTATTTTGAAACGATAACATTAACATCGGGCTTAATTCTATATTCAAAACTGATTTTGCATCCTTTATAAATTAAGATTCATACTGGAGTTTTACAAGGCATACATGCAGCTGATAGTGTTGAGAACGATGTGAATGAAGAGGCCAAAGGAATTGAAGTTAATGTAAGTTACAACTCACAACTATATTTATAGTTTTTGCTTGTCAAAATTTCAATCATAATCATAAGCTCTCTTTGACTTTGGGCAGATGCAAAACAACACATATCGACTTGTGAACTAAGATTGCAATAGTGTTGATACAGACCCAACTTTCCAGCCTGTACGAGAGGATTCTGACAATTCCGATTATTCGGATAAAATTGACAAAAAAGTTCTAACAAGACGCAGCACAAATCACCCAGAAACCTGGAAAGTCAAAGTTGTGAAATCTCGTCGAGAAAAATGTATGCCTTATACTACCAAAAACAAAAGCCATCCTGCAAAAGCTCCAAAACTTGCTGATTGTTCCAAATGGAAGTTTAAGTGTACAAGCAATATTACAGAAGAGGACAGACAACAAATTTGTAAATTGTTTTGGGGATTTTGTGACTTTGCTAGAAAGAAAGATTTTATAGTCACATTTGTCCAAGCAGAGCCACCGAAACGAAGAAAAGTAGATCCCAGCAGTGATAAAGCACGCCATGTTTCTAAAAAATATTTCTTAGAAAATAGCTCTGGAACACGTCATAGAGTATGTTAAAATTTTTTTGAAAAGACGTTGTGTATTTCGAATGGGCCTATTAATACAGCCTTCAGCGGTTCCCATTTTGGATCATTTACTGATAACGATAAAAGAGGCCGAAAGGCGCCTGGTAACAAAACTAGAGAATTAGTGGTCGCTTTGGTAAAAACACATATAGAAAGCTTCCCAGTTATGGAATCCCACTATGTTCGTAAGTCCTCAAAGAAACTGTACCTAAATAGTGATCTGTCTATTTGGAAGATGTATAATCTTTATCGTAATGATTTCTGCAAAGAACGCAATATTACTGAAATTGTCAGCGAAAAAACTTATAGAAGGATATTCTGCGATAATTATAACTATTCGTTTTTTAAACCAAAAAAAAGACCTCTGTGCAAGGTGCGCTAAATATGATCAAGCCATAAATAAAAACGAGCTGGAAGCAGAGCATTCAATGCATTTAATGAGAAAAAACCAGTGTAGTGAAGCCAAGGAAAATGATAAACTGAGATGCAAAAATGATCCTGCGTTCATTACTTGTACTTTCGATTTGCAAAGTGTCCTCCAGTTGCCGTATTCGAGTGTCTCATTGTTTTATTATTCCAGAAAGATATGCGTATATGACTATCTACGTAGGAAGCGGAGAAAATGCTCATTGTTACACTTGGAATGAATTGAATGGTAAGCGAGGGAGCAATGAGATAGGCTCAATTTGGTTTGGTTTCCTAAAAACATTGCCCTTGACCGTGACAGATGTTTCACTCTTCTGTGACACTTATGGTGGTCAGAACAGAAACCAGCAAGTAGCAGCCGTGTTAATGTATGCTGTAAAACCTTTAAGCCATCTCAACAAATTGGAGCTAAAATTTTTAGAGTCAGGTCATTTGCATTGCGCTTACACAATGTCTGACTGGATACGGATTTTTCAATCTGCTAGATCTTCCAAAAAAGATAAAAAGAAGGGTGAATATCAAGTTCATCCCTTAAAGTTCGCGGATTTCTATAACCTACAGGAACTAGCAGCTACCACTATCAAAAACCGGAACAAAGACGAGTGTGGTGAAAAAGTGTCATGGCTTAAAATAAAGTGTTTAAAAATCGAAAAAGAATTCCCAGAAATTTTATATTATAGATACGATCATACATCTGACTACAAAAAAATAAATGTAACCAAAATATCAAAAATACGTTAAAAAAATTACAGCAGACAGTTGTCCGAGGCCTTCGGCCACGGACTGTCCCTGCAGGCTGTGTCATAGACACGGCCATTAAGTTTAACGTAGAATACGCCATCCGATGAGACAGAAAACATATATAACAATAAATTCATTTGCTTATATTATTTATCATTTATTGTTATATATGTTTTCTGTCTTATCGGATGGCGTATTCTACGTTAAACTTAATGGCCGTGTCTCTGACACAGCCTGCAGGGACAGTCCGTGGCCGAAGGCCTCGGACAACTGTCTGCTGTAATTTTTATATTTACCAACGGCATTTGATTCAAGTCCGTTTAAAAAAAAAATATTATGTTCATTATTTTTAAACTTAATTTAATTTATGTATTTTAATTAATATTTTTATTGAAATAAGTTCTGCGAATGTTGAGAGGGCCGCCCTAATATTAAAAAAGGTTTACCTTATCGAGTCTTCGCATTAGCATTCGAGCGCTGTGTGAAAGCTTTACGCTTTACAATTCAAAATTAATGTTACAACAGCTTTATTGAAGCTTTCGCAAAAAAGCTTTATTACGTTAGCTTACTGTTTGTTTCACTTTTTACTAGATACATGTTGCCAAGCAACATTAGCTTGCTGTTCGTTTCACTTATTACTAGATACATGTTCCTAAGCAATGTTGAGCAACCAAAAACACTCAACCAAACACCACACATATGTTTGAGTGTATGTGTTTAAACAATTTTCATTTGAGAAATTAAAATACTAGAAATATATCAACCAATATAAAATGTATATCAAACGAAAGATAACATCTTCATTTACCTACAAAAAAAATTTTAAAAAAATGCATCTAGCAGTTTCCTCAAATTCAATGAAATAAAGATTACAACAATAAAAACCTGACATGACTCCTCATACCGTAAGGTAAGACGTATTCTACGTCAATATCACAGTTTTTCATTTCAACGACATGAAAAATGTAAGTCACCATTTTTTGTAATTCCACCTGGAGTAAGTGTATTTACGTCAAATAACTCTCCACCGCACCGACCGCACCATAAATAGTATAAAAGAAAATATCAGATGTGAATAATGGCAGCAATAGTATATGACATTACTCTATATAGTGTTCATTGTAACAAGGAATATAAATGAAATATTTTGGTTGGGTAATATGTACAATGACATGTAAATTCAGCTGTAAGTTAGTGTGAACAAAAGTGTGACCTATTTATCGAGTAATCTTAATTATCATACATAATAACTAATTATATTTCTCAAATTTTGTCCGTTGCCAGTTCCGGCTTATCAATGTCTACCTTAAACTTTATGCAGCCACAAAGGCAAATATCTAAAGGTGGTACATCACATGCTCTAAGCGGACTAAAGCGTTAAATTATCTGTTCACTGAATTGTTCTCGCGATATTGCCATGATAGCACGAGCAGTGTGACAAGTAGCGCCATCTTGTTGGCACTAAGTTTCGTCGAGATTATGGACTTCAGTCTTAGTCAGCAAATAGTTCACTACCTTGGCTCAATAACGAACGCTAAAACCTACTACATTTCTGCCGGTTTAATTTTTGAAGCAATATGTGACCGAATATTTCAATAATCCAGACTAAACCGCTGCTTTCTCTGGCTGTAATCACAGCTCTTGCAAGTATTTTGGTTTGTCTTCAGCCCAAATATGACACGTGTTCTTGTCGACGTGTAAATGGGCAGAAACAAGCCTCATCGCTGAACATGAGTGGTGGAAAGAGTGGAGATATTTCAAGCCTTTCAAGTGCCAACAGATATAAACGGAGATGGTTCGAAAGGTCGACCGGCTTATATTCCTGCAAGAGTTGCGTTTTGTATTATTTAGTTCAAAATACTTATTTAAAATTAGCGCAGTTGTTGAAAGTGATAAGCCAGGCTGTTGAGAGCGGCGCCGAATCGATTAATAACGATTATCGCGTACATTTACAGCTACCGCCACTATATTTTCTTCACTAAGATAATATGTGGCCCCGAAGAATTATACAATACAGAAAGATATGGTTTTCGATAGTTTGCGTTCGCTAGGCCTACTATGTGCATCATAAGTCAGATATCAGATATTGTCAACTCCCTGTTCTGCAAGAGTTGGACACATATAACCATCCATCCTATAACAAAAGTATCAGTATAGGGCACAGAAATCGAGTTCAATCGGCTATCAAGAAAGTCTCAAGAAAACTCTAGCGATTTAAACTGGAGGTAGACCGTTTTCAAATAAAATCATGTAAAATTGTACAAGCGTGACAAATATTCGAAAACATATAATGAAATTAGTAAGTGAATTGAAATGGCCTAGACCTTTTCAAAGAGGCTCAGGTGAACGAAAGCATTCGAAAATTTGAACAGCTGGAGATAAAATGTGAAAAATATACCTGGTTGGAATCATTTGATATTGTTGTTGGTAAAGGGTTTTTCTACAAAAGTAAATCGATAGGGACAGCAAACGACGCCATATTTTTTCCCGCTCTTTTGACATTTCTCTTCAGTAAGGTTTGCCATTTCATCATGGAAAGATATACGAGCCAACAACGAGTCGAAATTATTAAAATTTACTACCGAAATTTGGAGTCAGTGGCCTCAACTTTAAGAGCGCTACGTCCAATTTCTGAATTCTGAATTTCATTTCTGACGAAATGGCTTCGTCAATAAGCAAACTATGCATTATTGGTCAGACAGCAATCCACACGTAATCCACGAGTCATCATTGCATCCCGAAAAAATTACGGTTTGGTGCGGTTTATGGGCCGCCGGCGTCATTGGGCCGTACTTCTTCCGTGATGATCAAGACCGGCACATTACTGTGAATGCGAATCGCTACCGTTCAATGATAACCGAATATTTTTGGCCCCAATTGGATAATATGGACTTGGAGGACATGTGGTTCCAACAGGACGGCGCCACAAGCCACACAGCGAATGCCACAATCAATTTATTGGAAACCAAGTTTGGTGAACGTGTTATCTCACGAAATGGCCCAGTTGATTGGCCGCCTCGGCCGTACGATTTGACGCCGTTACATTATTTCTTGTAGGGCTACGTCAAGTCTATGGTGTATGCCAATAAGCCAGCGACGATTGATGAACTTCGTACGAATATCGATGATGAAATTGCAGCAGTATCGGCCGATTTATGCTTGAAAACCGTCGAAAATTGGGTTCAGCGTCTGGACTTCTGCAAGCGTGCCCGTGGTGGCCATGGAAAAGAAATCGAGTTCCATACATAATGGCATCCAACGTACTTTCACAGGAATAAAGAATTTCATTGGTATCTAAAACCGGTTTTGTTTTATTTAAAAAAAAACTTTTGTAGCGCTCTTATTGAAAAACCCGATATAAACTCAGATCAGGGGTAGAAGATTAAAAAGGTGATTTTGTTTTTTGCATGTGCCTATTTATGTTTTGTAAAAATTGTAGTAACTTTACAACATTTGTTGCATTGTTAGTACTCTAAATTCGCACTCGACTTCAAGATGTTATACTTTACCAGTGTAGTACACAATTTCCGACGATGAATGTCATTAGGCCTTTCAATTAAATAAATAAAATATCTTTCAATTAAATAAATGTACATGACAGCCACTTTAAATAGTTTTGGAGTATTTATTTAAAAAATGTATATAAAAGTACTTGTTATAATTATATGAGGATTTTTTCTTAAGATTTTTGCTTCCTTTTCTTAAATATCGAAATTAATTTTTAGTTATTTTATTTACTAGTTTCTACATATATGGTATTGTTACGATGAAGTAAAAGCTTTTATTTATTCACAAGTTGTTCACTAAAAATGAACTTTTATACTTTTAAAAATATGATACATTATATTAGATATAATGCTAGTGTCTTAAGACTTCAAGTTTTATTTAGCTTTTTATTTTCTTAAAATATTGTATAAAATATATTCAAATTAATTCGAGATTGGAACAATGAAGTCCAAAAACTGGTGCAATAGATCAGGTTTCCATGTTCGCGGTAACTACACTCAGAACTAGTTGTTTGAAAGATTCTCGCAACAACCGCAAGTTGGGCTGCCACAATTTAACTGAGGTTGTCACGACTGAATTTAGTTCCCACAACTCAACATAGTTATGAAAACCTCTACTTCAGTTATAATGATATCTAATGTGGTTATGACGTCCTTTAAATTTGGTTACTGGTAATGCGGGTGTTTATTCTCTGGGTGTATTTGTATTCATATCCTGTTGTGAATTTCATCTCTAGTTTACTCTATGTGTATAGTTTCATGGCCATCACTTTGATACACTTTTTGTTGGCGTTTTTATACCAACAGTTTTAAAGTTAAATTAGATTCTAAATATTTCATGACAAATATGCTGGAACATTTGTTAACTGCCAAGTCAAGCTCACACTGTGGCTCATTTAATTCCGGAAATTTGTTGAACTGGCGCAGACCAAGCTAAAATCTCAGTATTGTTAATTGGTATAAAGTTGTAGAAGAAATCTGGAAAAACACGTGTAAAATGTGGCATTGTTGAAAATTGTCAGCACAATTGGGATTGTGGTAGGATTTAATATGTCGGTAAATATAATGTAATGCTGCTTTTAAACTCACAAAAGAATTTAGAGATTTTTAAAATAAATTTTTAGGGAAAAAGAATGTCGATACTATCGTTTTCGTTTCTTTACATTCAACAACACTGTGCAAAATGCCATGATATAAAAACTTTGGGCCTGGAACATTCTGTCCAGGTTTGCTGAAAAGACTAAACTCTATAAGTCAAAACCCTTCTAATTAAAAAAAGTAATAGAGAAAAAATACAAAACCCAACAATTTTTCAATTATCATTGAATATCTCATACATTATCTAACAACTAACGAAATCGTTCATAAAATTCAAAAAGCAAATATTACTTATATAGTTCAAAACAATAATGATGCACTTCGCCCGAAATAAGGTGAATCCGTTGAGAATAATCGTATTGGTAGTATCGAACATGAGTAAATATATCTTGCCTCGTGTATCTTAATAAATAAATAAATACCTTCCCATTACATTCCATGAAGGAATCGGGGAGGGCTTCTTACAACCAGTAAGCGGAACGCTTTCGACATTTATACTCACTGATTGGGACCTACAGGTTTACACCGGTTCCGAACGGTATTTTGAGAAGCCTCTTCATGGCTAAATACTCGATAGTGTCGCAGTCACTATGCGAGGTGATCGCCGTCGAAAGAAATTTAAGGTGGTCGGAGCAGCGATCGAACCCCGGATCTCAAGTACAAGAGGCGCGCACACTAACCATTGCACCACCGACAGACATCGTGTCTCTTACTTTCATAAATTTCAAAAAAAATATATTTCATGTTTGTAATTTTTCCACCACAAGTTACTGGCAGTAAGTAGCCTTCTACAATATTGTAAGAGGACCTTGCATTTTTATTATTTATTGGGCACTATTAACCTGCAACAATATTGTAGCTTTTGTGGTTTTTTTTGCTAAATGCCCCTTCTCAATTGAAAATTATACATATTAACAAACTCAATTCGAAATTCAAAAAAATCCATTGAAACACCAGAACTTATGTTTCAAATTCTATGTACGACACTAGAATTTAATCTCAGTTTCTCTTAATTTCAATCGACGTATTCTAAATTGAGTTGGACGTCACCCATGAAAATATCAGTTGTTATATTTTAACTATTAATGAATGGTAGTTGAAAATGAATTGAATGACAATTGAATTATTTTGAAATATGTGTTGGATATTTCCAAAAGCTTAATTAAAATTTTTCAACACAAATTTATTGCAATTGGAATTTAAGCGTCAGGTTTGCACTTCAATTGAAATTATAAGCATTTCAATAGAAAATGGTGTAAATTATTACGCTTTTCAACACCTACCTTGTATTTGTATACTTCGTAGCATGTCCCGTTACTGCGAGGTCCAATGTTCATAAACGGGTTCGTTATCAATGGGTATCATATTGTCTGTTTTGCTCGAGAGATATTTCTGATAGGAACTTTCAAAAGGAACTTCTCTGAAGATTTGTTGTTTATATCGCCTATTTCTGTTAAACCATGAATCTCTAAATATTTTCAAAATAAAAGTGAGTCAAGATTTTATGTAAGATATCATAATTATGAATGCAAAACTTTCGTCAAAATATACCTTTATTTTTCCATTTATAAGGCCATAACCATTTATAACAAAATGTAGTCCAACTGTGGCCGTCTGCCTTTCGTTGCGAGTTTTATAGTTGACTTCGTTATGAAGGACATAAGAGGGGTGGACCTGGAACGATAATATTTTAGATACATAGAGAATTATAATTAGAAACAATAGAGTATTTAGATAGTAGAGACTTGTAATGTCTTTATTTTTGGCATTTGGAGATGCAATAATTAAAGTGCGCGACCCTCGCATATGTGATTGCATAGTTTTAAATTGCATCGTCTAGTGATGCCGGCATTGTCTATTAAAAACCATGAAATAGGTTATCAAAAATGGTTGTCAATGAAAAATAGAAAACACAACACTAACTGACTGTAAGAAACTATTATCTATTCCTTCATGGGATCTAATGGACAGTAAGTTTAATTAAATTATCAGTTATAATTAATTGCCAGAGCCAACAATAAATTTTATTAAATTCTAAATTAATTTTAAGCTTCCATAATGTCTGTCAACTCAGCTTTTCCAATTTTTCAATAGCACGGGAAATACAAAGGACATGCATTAAGGTAAATGGTCGTGCATATGATCTAAATACACTACCAGTAATAAGGTGTTAATTGACCAAAACACAGGTTGGTCCAGATACAAGTATATTTTTAAAAATTAAATTAAATGAAACAAACTTAATTTTCTTTCGTTTTAGTTTTAGTATTCGTCTCCATTTGTACTTTTTGTTATAAAAGTACATTTTCATTAAAATTGATCTTGAACCGGAAAATTATTGAAGAACTTACAATTTAAAAAATCGAATAATAAAACCAAAATAGATGAATACGCAGACGCTACTGTGTACGCCAATCTCATGGCAATCGTTGTTCTTTTTGATGTGTTAACATCTATGGGCACCGGTAGGGCAATCTATCAAAATGAATACATGGAAACAACACACAGCGTTAGCATCACATACGTGGTTGCTGTCTGCCCGAAAATAAGTATGATGGTTTTGGTATAGCGGCAGCGAACCAGAAAGCATGGTGCATTAATTTTGAAATATTCTATAAAGAGAGTAAGACTCGTTTATGCTCTTTTTCGCAGACTCTCTACATGAGAGCGGAAAAAGAGTGTAGTAAGTTCTCTATACCAGTGATGATATTGGATAATTTTCGAGGCGACCCTTGGTATTCTTCCGTTAGTACTTTTTTCAACGTAAGAATAATTTTTGTAAAATAAATAAATTAAAGAATAATGGGCTGTTTGTAGATAATATAAAACAAATTATTTAATCAGCGTACGGGTTGTTAATCTTTCGGTGTAAATTTAGTAAAAGCTTTAGTTAGCCTCAGGCACATATATATTTCAGTCCTACTGTACAAAAAATTGCAATAATTAAATCTTGGCAATTACGATCAGCTGAGTTTGCAAAAGGTCGGCCCTTGATATAAAAAAAAATACTCCACTACCTTCTGCTTCTACCTTACTTACTTTGCCATGTGTTGTATTTATAAACCTCCCACATAAAATTTAGTGAGTCTAATCCGAATGTACTCCTATTGGACCAAAAGGAGTTTGAAACTTTTTGAAATAGAAAGGAGGTAAAAATTTCTTATCCACTACAAATTTCATTCTTGCTCTATACAATTCAATACTTTTTCATCGGTCTGTTTACATATTGCTTTATTTACTTTAACAATATTTCATCTAATGTTAAAACAGATGTCAGAAAAAGGAAAGTGCAATAGCAAAAGAGCCTTCAGCACTAAAACTTTTCTTTTTTATTTTCCAATGTAACATTTACTAACGTGTTCATAGAAATCGAACAAAAAGGTGTTAACACATCGCCCGTGAGTTCGAAAACTCATTAATAATCTTCATCAGGTAATCTTCATCAAAGTCACTTTACTATTTTCAATTAAAAGTTCAAATTTAATCTGAACATCGAATACACAATAACCAAAGCCTATTCCATACTACATTCCATTAAGCTATATTGCAAATATGTTACACTTAAACATTTAAGTAAAGGGTGTTTCAGTATGTAAAATATGTATTTTTGAGATAATTGTGATTTCTTTATTGGATTGTAAAGAAGACATGTACCGATAAAATATGAAATAAAATATCCGTCAAATGGCACTGATGACAGGCCAGTAATTACTCTTTTCATGAAATTTTACATGATTTTTTCTCAGAGATTTGGCGGAATCTCACCGCTGACGCGCTGGATGTCGGATTTGACCTCAGGAGTTGTTTCTGGTTTATTCGCATAATCTCGAGATTTCACAAGACCCCAAAGAAATAAATTACACGGCGTTAAAACGCTTGATTTTGGTGGCCAGTTGACATCAGAATTTCTTGAGATAATTTGTTATGGAAATCGTTGCTGCAATAAAACTATTGTTTCATGAGCGGTGTGGCAGTTGGCGCCGTATTGCAGAAATTGCACAAGAACTCCGATATCATATTATCATATTCCATTCATAATCACTCCAATTACTGCCACACCTTCAAAAACAAGTAATGCCCAATCACGCTGCCTGACCAAAATTCGCCCCAGACAGTTGCCCGCTGTAGGTGCATTTGTTTCTCATGGATTGCAAGAATATTTTCTGAGTGCGAAATTCGACAAATTTCTGCAGTCACGAAAACATTCAGACGGCAATGCGCTTCATCGGAAGACAGAATTTTTTTTTGTAAAATTGGCATTGTTGACTTTGCCCTATTACCAGTTTACCGAATTGCAGGTGCTTTCCGTTGTCTGCTGGTTTAAGCTCCTGAGTAAGCTGAATTTTTCATACGCATGAAGGTGGACGTCTGTTGTCAAAATTTGCAGCGTAGTGTTTCATGAAATTTGAAGTTGTTGAGAAAGACGCCGAATTGATGTTTTGGGTTTTCAGCGACACTCACATTTACAGCAGCAACGTTTTGAAGACACCGACCGGTACGTTGACGCACACGAGTCTTACTATCCATAAGCAACCCAGTTTCTTCAAGTTTATTGACCACTCTTCGATTGGTTGCCACATTAGGTGCACTTTCTGGACTGAAAATTCTTCGAAGTTTGCGAGCGGTCTCAGCATTACTATGTTTGTAATATGTTGGCACTTCCACAAAAAAAATTACACAAAATTTCAAAAGAGCAATCCTACTGAGACACCCTTTATATGTGATTTCTTGGAAAATGTTTAATTCCACAGGGTACAACAGTCAACATTTCTTCATAGAAATCAAATTGTTGACTCAGTAAAAAGTAAATTAGCCGAAAACAAGCCAGCACTTATGGGTCTGTACACGCTGAAAAAAAACGTCTCTGTAACATATTCAGCCAAACATATTCTGCACGAACCATGTTTATGTTTGGAACACACTTTAAACATTCATATGTTTGCAAGTCCCAAACAAACTTGTCTTTAAATGCAAACATTAACATGTTTACTGGCAAACATGTATGCTTTTACGTCGAGACATTTTGCGTGTTTAGCGGCATTTGCGTGTTTCCCCCAAACCTCCAAATACTTACGTTGAAACATGTACAAATTTCCTCCCAAATATAATAATATTTAAGATCGAATTCTTCGAACTCTTCGCATAGTTTTGTATTATTTATTAGAATTAATTTTATCAATATAAATCCACATTTATAAATAATAAATACAAAAAAGTAAAAGATTTTAAACGGCCCTTATAACACATATTTTTTCATTGAATGCATTACCAGTTTTTTCATGAAATGAGAATCTGCTGATCTTTTGCATCTCCTTTCTTTGTTGTCTCTAACGCTTTCGTTTTCAGAAGGCTACAAACAACACAGATACTTATAGACAAATCTAGTTCATGCAAGCCAAGTGTGTATTAATTACTTGTGCTTTTTTATTGTATTTCACAAATATTCAGCCGTTCCGATTATCTCAGTAAAGTATCGAACAGACAAAGAAAGGGCTACGCATTGTTGCCCTTTCCAGTTTCTTTCCTGAAAATCGCTTCTCACTTTAGCAGCAGACATACATAAATATGAAACACACACACAAAAACCAAAGCAACATACAAACCATTAAACCGTCCGAGCCTTTGTTTAGTCTTTTTTCACTGATCAAACACTTTTGATATCCTCTTTCCGATGAACCATTGACGACTGAATACATAAAATTTACACGCACATTCACAACTATTTATGAATCACTGACTAAGAGAATAATGCAAAATTACCGATTCACGCGGGATAGACTCTGTCGATGTCCCTCTTTTATTCTCTTGCTGTCGAGAGAGCATAAACAGTGCAACAAACAACGCTGCATTTGTATCACAAACTCATATATATTTGGGTCGCAAACACATACAATATAACATATAATTCATCGTGTGTCAAACATGTAATATTGAATAGCAAACACAATGTGTTTGCACACAAATATATTATATTTGCGACGAACTTCATACACGCGTTACATTTGCATCCAGACAACAAAAAACGACAGGTTATTCAGCGTCTAGTAGTCAGTGGTAATGTGAATTGTACATAAAAGTACAGTAGACGAAATGTCTTGTCTGCAGCAACAAAATATAGTGGAATTTTAAAAGTCCCCATTCAATGTCATGGTAATATTCACTGTGAAGGGGGGTTTCGCAATTAGCTTTAAAACCATTTCCGAAAACTATTTTATCTGTTTCAAATTTTCAGCTTATACCATTGCTCCGTTTTTATTTCATCACTAATCCCCACACTTAAAACTGTCATGCATTCACATTCAAGTCTCCTAAATAAATTCTAGTTTATTTAAAATCCATTACTTTATTGTGGAGCTCGAGTCAAGTGTGACAGTTGCTGAATCTCAATCATGTCGCAACGGAAACAACGGTGAACGTCAAGAGGAGGTTTTTGTATAAACAGACACACCTACATACATATGATATTATCCTTTATATCGCCCTAAACTATTTACACTCGTATTACCATTTATACAAAGGGAAATACAATTTTTCCCGCGCGATAAATACAGTAATATCAGAAAGAGAGGGATAAGAGATAGATTGAATGGAAAAAATTAACATTGTAAGCAGCTAAATGCTATGAAATGGATGTGTCGGTTGCCAAAATGACTAGCTCCATCACAAAAAGCTGAGCAAACTGAATTTGCCACTGTGTTTTTAAACTCCAGTTGAATTATAAATTCAATTTAAAAATATATCATTTTAATACAGCTGTACTTATTATAACGTCACCTCAGTACTTGACATATAATATTCAATTAAAATCCTACCCAATGTTGATAATAACGATGTAGTGAAATTCAAAATCTACTGAGTACATTAGTTTCGGCAACAGGCACTAATAATATATCAACATTTTGAAAAAGTGTAGTTAATCAGTTTGGCTTCGGAACGACTCAAATGTGTTACGATGTACTAACAATAACAGCAAGTGTTAATAATACTTTCCACTCACCCATGTATACATATATGCAGATCGGTTGCGTTATGATACAATATCGAGAAGGTAATCTCATTTGGACAGCTGATTTAATTTGTACATGACATTTATCGTTTCAGTTGTCAAATTTATAGGTATTTCGTTGTTGTACTTTTATTGATGGTACACATTTGGGTACAAAAAAAATGTCTGGAGTTTCTAGCTATACAAAAATTAACACCTACTGCTACTACCATATAGTTATGGTATCATATGGCCATCCATCCCACAGTCTGGGATTTGTCTAAAAAAAATCAATGATTGTTCGAACTCACGGGCGATGTATTAACACCTTTGTGTTACACGGTACCTGTTCGATTTCTATGAACACATTAGTAAATATTACATTGGAAAATAAAAAGAAGAATAGTTCTTGAGCCGAAGGCTCTTTTGCTATTCGATGGCTTAATATAAAAAGGCCCTAACTCGATTTTTTGTTACTTGACAGGAGAAGGAAAAAAATTAATAACATTCGTAAAATTTTAGATACAAAAACAGTTTTAATGCAATTTTTAATAAAAAGAGGTAACACATTTTTGGAAATTGCATTAAAACTTTTGTTGTATCTAAAATTTTAGGGATTTTATTAACTTTTTTCCTTCTCCTGTCAAGTAAGAAAAAATAGAGTTAGGGCCTTTTTATATTAAGCCATCGTATTGCACTTTCTTTTTCCTTACATCTGCTTTAATATTAGATGTAATATTGTAAAAATAAATACAGCAATATTTACCTCACTGTAATAAGTTTTTTTGTTTTGTCATAAACAGAACGACGACAAAAAGTATTGAATAGTATAGAGAAATTAGTGGTCTCTTTTTCCGCTCTCATATAGAGCGTCCGAGTTAAAGAGCACAAAGGAGTGTTAGCCTCTCTACATAATATTTCGCTATAAATGCACCACTTCGACAATGTTATTACATAGAACAATACAAAAGCATAAATGTTTCAAAAGGCATCACTGATTCACATTAAAATTATGCATGGAACAACTTATGACAAAAAGAGAGTAATACGTTTTGAATCATTCCGCAGATGTCGCCAGTGCTTTTGAGTCATACAATTCCCACCATGAGTTCTCTATAATACTCAATACTCTTTGGCTACGACGAACTGCTTATTTGTTCGCTGCCGCCACATCAATACCAATATACTTTTTTTTACGAAGGGACTATTGTTGTACAACAACCGCGTATGTGATGCTAAGGCTGTGTGTTGTTTGCATGTGTTCACTTTGATAGATTTCCCTACCCGTGCCTATAGATGTTGACACATCAAATATAATTTTTTTCTGATTTCAAAAACAACAGTTCTAGTACAGCTCTAACCTAACAAATATAGTTAAAATTTTTGGAACGAAGTTCCGTATCGCACGTTGTGGGATGGGGGCTAAATGAAAAAATTTTAAACAACTTTTTTTTTACTACAACCCATTACAACCCATTATTATCAATTATATTGGGTACATTTGGTTTGGTTTGGTTTAAAGGGAAGTTTTCTAGGTGGAGCCTGTGTATTACATATTGTAGTTTTGAACTCAATAAAAAGAAAATTTCGAAAAGCCAAAGTGCAAGACTTGCAAATGCATGAAATATAACCCTGAGCATGGAATTACATTTGGCAGCACACTTGCTCTTACAGTCGTACTTTTGGCTTGGTTTGTGTCTAGACTAACATATCGGTGAATATTTTTATTAAGGTAAAGTGAAAGAACTTTAAAAAACAAAATTTACTTAAGTAGGTGCGTTTTCTTAAAAAATTAAATTTTCTCAAAAAAATACCTATTGATATTCTTAAACAATCTACCTTTTCTTAAAAAAATACTTTATCTAAAAAAGTACCTTTTCTTAAAAAAAATCCAATGAGTGTTCGAACTCACGGGCGATGTGTTAACACGTTTTTGCTACACGGTACCTGTTCGATTTCTATGAACAAATTCGTAAATGTTACATTGGACAATAAAAAACAGCGTTCAATCATATGATGACGTTACAGTTAAATAATATTACTACTTAAAATTATTTAAAGACCCAGTGCAAGCACATGTGTCATTATTTTCTTGCTCAATACTTTTTGTTTTATTCCCACAAAAGTCAAAGAATGCAAAGCAACAGACACGTGTATATAGTACATACATACATTGTTATATTCGTACATACGCTACACAAGTTCACAAAATTGTCGTTGCTCTCTTGCTATCTCATTTTTATATACGTATAATACGACATTACTCTGTTTGCTCTGAGAGTGCTCCGCACCCACATTTTATTGGACTTACCTTTCACTATAATAAAAAACAAATACAACAACAACAACTACAACAACAAGTAGCTGACGTATACGTGTGTCACGTAACCACATGTTTGCCATATCAACAGCAACGATACAGCCAAACACACAACATCACACATACTTTGTACGTGTAGCTGACGTATTAGTATGTCACCATAACGTCGACTGCGATGGTTTTAGCAGCAGCATAAAATCTGGTTTTAGCAGATTTTGACTTTGATAGATTTAGTTCCTATACGCCGCTATAGATGTTAACACATCAAAAATTATTTCTTTAAATGAACTACATTTTCGTTCCAACCGGGTGTCCCCTGACACCTCATTAAATTTTAATTTTATTAGTCAAGCTTATATTAATTAACAGAGATATACTTATAGTTTTTCTTATAAAAAAGTTTTGCAAAATGCATCCCCATAATTCCAGGAATCTTTCCAGAATGCATCATAAAATAAAACAGTACCAAGGCAAAAATCACTTTCAAACAAATCGTTGTCTGTTTGTTATAAGAAAATGTTCCATTTAATTCCCCCACGGATGTATATTTTTTCATAGGCAATTACACAAATGTAACCCGCACTCTTCACTGATGTAGGACAAATCGATTCCAATAGGGACGTAAGTGTTAATTTGTTTATGATTTAGATATTACATGGGTTTAAGATATAAAACAAATTTCTCCTTGTCGCTTTAGAATTCAGTCGCCTCCGAGGTTCTGTGATAGCGATTTGTACATTGCTTGTATGTAGGTCATATAACTCTTGTCAACCTCCAACAAAAAAATGACCGCTGAACTCAAATGCTTTAGTACATTTTCAATTAATTTTCTTGGTTTCATTCCACAAAACAATCACAAATATGCAATCGCCCCACATGTAGGTGTTTCAGTTTCAGCTTTAAATTTATGCTTAATTAAACTTTCATTATAAATCACATTCACCCTCAATAAGAACAATGAGGGGGGTATCGTATTAACAACCATGCGAAGCAATAAAATTATAAATGAGGTCACATTAAAGTCATATGCGATTTATGTGGACTTGAACTTAAAGTCTCGGTGGTTGGACAGGAAGGAAAATAAAGAAGAAGCAACACAAAAATTGATTATGATACATGGATATTTCCACCCCTACAGGGCCGATATATTAAATGGCACAAAGTGAAATGCATACACTTGATGTCGACTAAAAATAGAACAAAAACAAATATAAAACTATCAAAATAGGAAGCGGGTAAAAAGGGTCGGATGATTTGAACGATTTTTGACTTCAACGACCAAACATTTAGTTTAGTTGACTTTTAGTATGAGTCATAAAAGAGATTGTAGACATTCGCAGAGGATTTCTCAAAAAAAAAATGGAAACAAGCCAACAAAACGTTGAGTAGAAAAAATGTAGAAATTGGTTTTATTTATCGTCATTAAACTGCTCTGACCAAATAGCCCGTACCGCATATAATAAACGGAAATATTTCAGCACATTAAAATAGCTACCCAGTTCATAGTGATTGAACATTCATAGTGATTGAACAGCCATATCATATATGATAACTGTGCGGTATTTTTTAGAAAATAAAAGAAATAAGAAAATGCTTCAAGCATTGAGGTTGAAGGCGTATCGGAGATTCAGTGTATACGATTCTATATAATTATTTGGTGCCGCTTTACGCGTTGTTATCTTTGATATTGTATCTATTCAAAAAATAATAATAATAAACCCAACTCATGAATCACAAATTACAATTAACTCAAATATTTGAAAAACCGTAGTCACTTTTCGAACTAATTAAATTTTATGTAATGAAAAAAGTATAGAGTATAAAGTATAGAATGAGCTATAACAAAGAAACAGTTTGCTTACTCATATAATGTAGATCGCAGGTTAGGAAAATCCTAAATTCGTTCTAACTCAATCCCAGAATCCGCCAAAAATCTAAAACTCCTAAAAATTTAGGTATTTTCCTCATTTGTTCCTATGTAGTGTATTTTTTAACGTTATTTTTGGAATAAATGCACATAAGAGCGGATCAATAACTTATAATTTTAAAAACTAATAATTTTCCCTTTTACAGAATGTTTACAAGATAGTGTATGCATTTTGTAAAAGGGAAAATTAATACCATTATTTTAACATTTTGTAAAAGGGAACTTACCTTTCGTAACCATTGCTTTTCATAATAAATCATGAACAATCAAAAATGAATAAAACAATCAAAAATGAATAAAAATCACACTTTTAGCAAAATGAAAAATCGCCTAACATTAATGAAAGAAAGCCTAACAATCAAAAATGAATAAATATCCAATTAGGCGTTTTTTCATTTTTGATTGTTAGGCTTTCTTTCATTATGAAAAATCACCTAACGATTTTAATGAAGGAATGCCTAAAATATTAGACATTCTTTCATAATGAACAACCGCCTAATTCCTATATAATTTTTTGTTGCAATTTTTAGGCATTACTTCATTTTTTTTTAGGCGTTAGTTCGTTAGGCCTTTATTCACTGAGCCATCAAATCGCCCAAATCCCTAATTACTAAAATGACATATCGCCCAATAGCACTCACATAAGACCCAAAACAAAATGACATACCGCCCAAAAACATTGGCGTACACATATTTTGCGCGAAATGTCATTTACGAAAAGAATTACGTTGTACAAATATTACCACAACGGAATAGCAGTAATAGCACCCTACATCATATAATGGTGCTACATGCTGGTTAGTCGTTATGTTTGAAACACCTCAGAGGCCCTGCGTTGTAGGCATGAGCTACTCACCTATGGTGTGAAAACGAATGACCAACCCAATGAAGTAGGGTGCTTGTAATTTTAAGCGGTAAATTTGCAGGGTTTTTGTTTCAATATGTAATGTTTGGTGCATTACTGAGTCGTTTTTGCCATTGTCGTGTAGCTGTTGAGCCGCGCCGCGTGAGAGAATCAACAGTATTGAGTCAAATAAAATAATTGTCTTTAAATACAATTTTTTCTGCAGCAATCAGGAAAGTACTCAAAAATTGGGTTAGCCTCGCCGCGTGGGAGGATGAGTCGTACCCGCGGCGGCCGCTCGTTTCGAGCCGTGCCTGCGCGTTTCGTACCGCGGGCGCGAGCCATCCTCCCACGCGGCGAGGCTCAACAGTATTGAGGCAAATAAAATAATTGTCTTTAAATAAAATTTTTGCTGAAGGAATCAGGAAAGTACTCGAAAATTGGTTTACTCTCGGGTACAAAGAACTCTGGAGAGACTTGCATCGCCAACTGTTTTAAAATCCCCAAAAACACCTCTGGAAGTTATAGAGGCATTCAGGATCGAACAAGGACGTTATGTTATTTTTCTACTAACAATTTTAAATAAATATGTATTATTTACAAATTACATAGAAAATTTACATATATTTCTTTTACAAATGTGTCCATATTTTTGGGTATTGTGTCATTTTTATTATTTTTGGGGGAAGTGTCATGGATCGTTGTTGGCTTGGGAAAATGTCATATTGCCCAAAAAATCATGTTATAACGCCCAAAATTCCGATTTTTTTGGACAACAACAACTAACATTGAAATTTTTTGGGCGATATGTCATTTCCGTTTTTGGGCGAAATGACATTGGGCGAAATGACGGTACGCCGCTCCCGTCACGTACCACCTGTTAGTATACTACTGTTTTGAACAAGTTCCGTCATTATCGTGCATTTTTTTAAAATTGGAAAAAAGTTAATTTCTAGTGCTCATTAAACACTACTTTTTGCGGAAAAAAATCCTCGATCAATCCGAGGAAAAGCTTCATAAATAATATGGAATTCAATGGTAAAAAAGTGCTTTACTGACTTTCGTTGTGGTCGCACAAGTACAAATGACGCTCAAGGTTCTGGACGACCAATTGAGGTTAATACACCCGAAAATTTCGAAACAATCCACGATATGGTGTTGGCCGACCGAAGAGTAAAAGTGCGTGAGATTATTGATGCCATAGGCATTTAATAGGGTAGTGTGGTTTCGATTTAAAATGATCAGTTGGGTACATGAAAGCTGTCTGCAAGATGGGTGCCGCGTTTGCTCTCAATTGAACATAAACGCAAGGATACACACGTGTGTAGTCGGAATGACAAAATTCCGTGGATTGGCCTACGAATTGGATTTAGCCCCCAGTGACTATTTCCTATTTCCAAATCTAAATAAATGGCTCAGTGGCAAGAGATTTAGCTCCAACGATAAAATTATTGATCAAACAAGTGCCTATTATATGGACCTCGAAAAATCCTATTTTTTTGGAAAGGATACAAAAATTGGAGAACGATTATGTGGAGACTAAGTGTACTGAGCTAAAAGAAGATTATGTGGAAAAATAAATTTTTTGTGTTGCAAAAGAAACTGTGTTTCATTCAAAAATTGATCCGCCCTATATTAGAATCAGGTTAAAGAAATTGCAAGCCAGCTTTGATTTTTTGTTTTAAATCAACCGAGTTTGGAAGGCTCTACAGAAAGCTGTGTGTACTCTGTAACCCATAAATTTAATCTACATTTAGCTATGATTCAAAAACATGAAAACTTGATACGTCTGAAAACAATTTTTTACAGTTTTGATAAAAATGTTTTGACACCTTTTTTCCAAAAAGTGTAAAAATTTAGGTATTTGTTTAATGTCTTGAATTGAAGTGCAAGCCGAATGCAAAACAATTAATTTCAACGGCTCTGATCGTATTTAGCGACCTATGCAGTTGTTAATGTAATGCTTTCTCCAGAATTAATATTGATTCTCATTTAGCCAGGATATTCATGAATAACTGAAGAAAAAAAAGGGAAAATATTTAAAAAAAAAATTCTCAAATATCTCGACAATCACATGAGGAAACTTAAACTAATCCTCGTTTTTGTAGGTTCTTGGTAGCAGTACAAATATGTACCCAAATGTTTTCAATAAATAAAAAATTCAAAGTTTTACAAGGATTCAACTTTTTTATGGCCGAGGTAGTAATTTTTAAGCTCCCACTTTCCCGCACCAGTATGGTCTATGATGTTCCAATGCGCCAATTTCTCTAGCATAATACCTCAGTCCTGTTCATGTGAAATTGTGTCTGAAGCGGCCCAGCCGTTAGAAATCCCTCACTGTGCGCAGTTTCCAATTCAGTCACTTTAGTTTTGGACATCTGATGACGAACTTACCACGGACTTTGTAACAATTCACGCATTTCTGAAATGTCTATCATTCCAGAAAACCCAACCTATTTGTCTGTCCTTGTAAACTTGATGCACCAATTTCTCATACATTAATCTATGGACTAAAAATATTGTAACGGTCGAAAAATAAAATAAAATAGAATATACAAAATTTCTTTGCGAAATCCTAACGCATATTCAATAAAATTTTCCAGTAAGGATGTAACCTTAAAACTAATATAGAATTTCGTAAACAAAAGAAAAAAAATGAAAAAAATTTTGTATTGTATTGGCAAGATAGTAAGTTCTGTTTTCTCTATCGATGGAGCTTTTGATATTTTTGAAATATTTTTCATTAGATGATTAAATTCTATGTTATACAGTTACACAGCTGACATTTCAAGCTTAATTCTGCGATATGTCACATTATTTACAGTGGTCAGTTTCATTTATATCGTCTTGTGAATATGGTTGATCAAATTTAAAATTTTCATCATATTTTGCTTTTTTATTTCCTAAAAGGCAAACAAACCGCGGAAGCACACCGGGAGATTTGCCAAGCTAAGTCAAAGCTCATTCAAAAAATTTCGTTCAGGAAATTTCACGATCAAAAATTGCCACAGGACCGGTAGGGGAAATGAGGTTGATATTGACGAAATTATAGCCGTTATCGAATCTGACTGACACGTTCCTGTTCGGGAAGTTGCACACAACCGGAAGGTGTCACACATGAGCATTAAAACGGCGTGGACTTGTCAAAAAGCTTGATATTGGGTTTCCGCATGAGCTTAAGGAAATCCACTGAACAAAGCGGATAATCAGTTGCGATTCATTACTCAAACACAACAAAGATGATCTATTTTTTGAAACGCATTGTCACTGCAGCTGAAAATGGATTCTCTAAAACTATATCAACCTAAGAAGATCCCCGTTCAAGTACGATAGACGTGATAAGACTTCAGCAAACGCTGAACTGCACAACAAAATTGTTATGCTGTATAGCTGGTGGGATATAAAGGGAGTAATTTATTTCCAACTGCTTCCAAACCATAAATTCTGACGTCTGTTGTCAGCAATTGAAGAACCTTGATGGGGCACTGAAAAGAACAAGACCTGAATTGGTAAATAGCAAAGGCGTGGTTTTCCATCACGACGACGGTAGACCTCACACATCTTTGTAGATTCGGCAAAAATATTGGAGAATGGATGGGAAGTGATGCCACATCCATCTTATAGTTCTGAACTGGCACCTTCGGATTTTCATTTATTCCGGCGTTTGCAAAACTGTTTTAATGGAAAATCTTTCAATTCAGAAGAGGACCTACAAACCGAGATGTTCGATTATATTTGAGGGAACGAACAGTCATTTTATGAATCTGGGATCAAGAAGTTGCTTGAGCGATGGCAGAAAGTTATTGAACAAAATGGCACCCATATTATAAATGTAAATTAATTATTGATATGTAACTGATGTATTGATGATGTATTAATGTTATTGCACGGGTAGGGCAATCTATCAAAGTGAACACATGTAAACAACACAAAGCATTAGCATCACATACGTGGTTGTTGTACAAAAATTGTCTCTGCCTGAAAATAAGTTAGATGGTGTGGATGTAGCGGCAGCGAACAAACAAGCAAGTCGTCGTCATCCAAGAGTATTTAATAGTATACAGAATTCATGGAACGAATTGTATAAGTCAAAAGCACTGAGGACATCTGGTGAATGATTCAGAACCTATTACTCTCTTTTTGTCATAACTTGGTCCATTAATAATTTTGATGTAAAACATTGATGCCTTTTGAAACATTTATGGTTTTTGTATTGGTTTATGTAATAAAATTGTCGAAATGATGCATTAATTTTGAAATATTCTACAAAGAGAATATGACTCGTTTACGCTCTTTTAGTCAAACACTCAACATGAGAGCGGAAAAAGAGTGCAATAAGTTCTCTATACTATTCAATACTTATTGTCGTCGCTCTGTTTATGACAAACCAAAAACAATTATTTCAATGACCTAGATATTGCTTTATTTAAAGCAGATGTAAGAAAAAAGAAAGTGCAATAGCAGAAGAGTCTTCAGCACAAAAACTATTATTTTTTTTATTTTTCAATCTAACATTAACTAATGTGTTCATAGAAATCGAATAGGTATCGTGTAGCAAAAAGGTGTTGACTTATAGTTCTAAGTTCGTGAGTTCATTGATTTTTTTTAATAAAATAATTGAAAATTACTTTGAGCAAAAAAACCATAACTGCTATATTGCCAACCCAAGAATAGCTCAATATATCTTGTATTATATATTTTTGATATTTGTGAACAAATTCGTTATATCAACGAAGACAATTTAATCACTACACAATAGTGCAAAATTAGAAAAATTTTCTTGATTATTCACCCTATATATGTAGATATATAATATTAAACATTTTCCAAGTGTTAAACAGTTTAGTTGTGTGTCTACATTTATTGCACATGTTAACATACTTATCCTAAACATTTATATCCTGACAAAGTCTTCCTTTGTATATAAAGTAGCATTGTCATATTAATGACTCATAACTTTGGGCAATATATTACATTGAATTGAAATCAATTGATCCATAAATATTGACAATATAGCCATGTGTTGTAGAACAATGAAGACAGCCGGACAGACAGATAGTCCTTATAACTATTGCCAATTTTGCCACCCACCTCTCGGTGCGGCTTTGAGTGGCAATGATTTAAGGACTTCAGCTTAACCATTACAATCTAATACGTACACGAGGGTTGGCGTTCCTGTTTCTGGCCCTATAATAAAACGGCAAATTATTTATGATCGTAATTGGTTTTATTGTTTTTCAAAATATTCTCCATACAGATCAATATAAGTACAGTTTTACATGCGTTGGAACCAAATTACTAATAACTTTTGCCAATCCGAATTAGGCAACTCCCAAGCATGCGTTTTCAAAGCATCTACCGCTTTCGCCTAAAAACATGGACCATCCAATTTATTTTCAATGTGCGGGAATAAACAGAAATCATTACGTGCGAAATAGGAGCTATAAGGCAGATGACCCATCAAATAAATGTTTCTCGGGTCAAATACGCAATTGTTTGAACAGATGTATGGAATCTGGCATTGTCATGGTGGAGAATGATTCTTCTTTAGAGGTTCGCATCCTTTAGTTCATCAAAACCATCGGGCGGCAAACAAATGGTTTTGAACCATTCAGAATAGACCGACCTAAGGAGCTCTGACGGAACTGTTGCCACACGATCACTTATGTCGCAGAATCAAGCCACATTTTACTCCGACAAAATGCTAAGAAAATTTTTATTGGATTTTCCTCGTCTTGGAAAGTCCATATAGACTATTGCTACTTAGTCTCAGATGCATATGCATATACCCATACAGACATTTTTTGAAGCACCTCCATTGACTTTAATCCACACTGGAACCATTCGGCAAGAGCCTTTTTTTTGAGCGATTGACAAATACTGCGGTGTCCACCACGATGAAGTGGTGACAAAAAAATGGTTTCTCACTACACTCCATGAAGAAATTAGGCAGAGAGTTTCACAACCAGTGAGCTGTTCGCGTTTTAGTTTTAGACTCACTGATTAGGACCTACAGTTTTACACCGGTTCCGAACGTTATTTGAGAAGTTTTTTCATGGCTAAATACTCGATATCGTCGCCGTCACTAAGTAAGGTGACCGGTGTCAAAAGAAATTGAAGGTGAAGGTTATTTTGGAGCAGTTTTTTGCGAGTTTTCAACAAAAAAATAAAAATGGTGGTTATACGTGACAGTTAGAGGGTTAATTTGTTCCACAAAAATGTTTCTCTGAATCTTTTCTATAAAACTTGTGAACAAATTTTGTACCTCAGAAGTAAGGAACACACAATTTTGCGAGCCGATATGTTGAGGAAAGTTCCGAGGGCCGGAAACTTTGGCCAACCTAAAAAAAATTCTGATCAGATCTGACAAAATGCCGATACACGTATATTTTTTTTAAACCTTTGTACCAGAATCCGTGGATAGAACCTCATCATTTTGAAAACTCTAATTTTGTCTCACAGTGTTATTAGAAATAGATGGCTTTACGAGAGAACAACGCGTTATATTTGTGAAAATTTATTGCAGAAATTCGTTCAATTGGTAATGGAGCAATGAAGTCAATGCCAATTTTCTTTAAAAATACGTTATCCTCTCCGATGAAGCGCATTTTCATCTGAATGCCTTCGTGAAACACAAAATTTTCGAATTTGGGGTTCAGAAAATCCTCATGCAATCTATGAGAAACAACTTCACCTACAGTTTGCAACTGTCTGGTGCGGATTTTGGGCAGGCGGCGTGATTGGGTCTTACTGGTATAAAGAAGAGGCCGAAATTGCAATAACTGTGAACGGCATTCGTTACAGGAACATGATAACGGATTTCTTGTGGCCTCAATTGGACGGCATAAATCTGGACGACATGCGGTTCCAGCAAGACAGCGCCTGCTACACCGCACATGAAACAATTGATTTATTGCACCAACGATTTCTTGAACAAATTATTTTAAGGAATTCTGATGTCATGCGGTTTAACGAAGTGCGATTTTTTTCTTTGGGGTTTTGTGAAATCTCGGGTTTAGGCGAATAAACCAGAAAGAATTCCCCCGCTTAAATCGATCATCCAACGCATCATAAGTGAGACACAGCCTTATCTCGGGAAAAGAGTAATGGCCTTTCATCGGAGCCGTGTGGGCCAGTTGACCGACATTTTACTCCATACTTAATCGGAACATGCCTTCTTTACAATCCAATAAAAAAATCAAAACCACTTCAAAAAATACGTGTCTTTATTTTAAAATTAAAAATTACAAGATGTATCAGGGGACATCCGGTAGGACCGAAGCTCCTTTCGCAATATATTATGTAATAATTAGTTCAAACACGCCTAAGGCGCCCTTTGAAAAATACAATAATATAAACAGATCCTTAAGAATATATACTTTTTGTAAAATGATAAACTTTTTTTAAAAATAATTTTTTTATGGAATGTATTTTTTAAGTATATTTTAAAAGTTTATTTAAGGGCATTTTTAAAGAGAGGTACTTCTTTTATTAAAAGCTAATGTTTTTTAAAAAGGTATTATTTTTAAGATAAAGTACTTTCTGGAAGAAAAAGTCTTAAGAGTATAAATTATTTTTACAGAGAAATATTTTAGTACTTATTTTCAGAGAGACCACCTATCTTAGGTAAAGACAAGAAAAGGTAATATTTTATGTTTAAGAAACTGTACTTTTAAGAAAACGAATTTTTGTAAGAAAACGTATTTTTTAAGAGATGGTATTTTAACTGAAGGCAAGGACATTTAAGAAATGGAATTTTTATTAGAATTACATTTTTTAGATTTTCACTTTCATCTCAAGAAAAGTTATTTTGTTTCACAAAAAAGGTAGTCTTCAAAGAAAATGAAGTTTTTTAAGAAAACATAATTTGTTGTAAGAAAATTTACTTTTTTAAGAAAGGGTACTTATTTAAAAAAAAAATTTTTTTAGGAAGTGGTACTTTTTGTAAGAAATTTACGTTTTTTAAACAAATGTACTTCTTTAAGATAAGGTTTTTTTTGAAGAATAGATACTTTGTTTAAGAATATGGCTACGTTTTTTTTATGGTTAAATTTACTTTTTTAAGAAAAGCCACTTATTTAATAAAATGTTATTTTTTAAACATCTTTCACTTTGGTTTTCCCAAATTTTCGTTTTATAGGGTTCAAAACTACAATATACAGGGTGATTCAGGAAGTTTCGGAAAAATTTCTCCAGCGTATTCCTTGGCTCATTTCATGAAGAAAAGTCCACTAGTACCATGTCCGAAAATGCAAGGTTGCGAAATATCATCGGGTTCAAAATTTTCGGATTGGTGGTCGGAGGGTAGTAGGGTAAAGTTGCGAACTTCTGAGCCAGTGGTCGGATTTTTTTTCTTTTTTGGGCTTGTTGGAAAGGTCTTTAAGAGGTCTTTCAGAATCGATACAAAAAAGTAGAAAAACGTCAAATCGCCGAGATACAGAACTTTCGGAAAAAAATGGAAAAAAAAAATAAACAAACTCAATTCGATCAGCCACATGGCAGGTAACTTATGTTTTTTTTGTTGAAAGATAGCCATACATCTTGCCTTTCCAAAATGACCTAAACGAAGCCCAGAGGTCTTACCGTCCCAAAGTTATGACCATTTTACTGAAATGCAAAAATTTTTTTTTTTGTTTTTGGAAGCACCGACCACTGGCTCAGAAGTTAGCAACTTTACCCTACTACCCTCCGACCACCAATCCGAAAATTTTGAACCCGCTGCCATTTCGCACCTTTTCATTTTCGGACATGGTCCTAGTGGACTTTTCTTCATGCAATGAGCCAAGGAATACGCTGGAGAAATTTGTCCGGAACTTCCTGAATCACCCTGTATACTAAAGATTAGTTACAGGCTCCACCGAGAAAACTTCCCAGTAAACTAGAAATTTTCCAACACATGTTAGTCTAGACACAAACCAAAGCAAAATTACCCAATACATTTGATAATATGTACTGGGTTGTAGCATAATAGTGTTAAAAAAAATTTGTTTAAGTTTTTTCATTTAGCCCCCATCCCGCATCGTGCGATAAGGAACTTCGTTCTAAAAGGAAGTCTTACTGAGACACCCTTTGTATAGGCACAAGCACATACATACGTATCTCAATGGTTGGGGTTTACCAATACCACTTTAACTTATTTATGAACACACACTCTGACCCCAAAGAAATAAGACAAGTGTCAAGTTATTGTTGATTTGCTACCCTACAAACTTTGACCGAGTATGTTCGTAAGATTACTTATATTTTGTCAATGCACTGAATCAAACAAGCTTTTATTATATCACACGCATCCATACGCTTACAGATGTCCTTGTAAGGATCTAGGTCCGTAAAAATAATTGGAATTGCTAAGAGAATATAAAATTGGTTTTATATTTACTTGAGTAGGGGTGTTTTAGTTATTTAGTTTAATATCCTTAAGTAAATATTTGAAAGTTTTTTGGAATTGTTGGTAGTGAAGATGAAGAAAGAAGTATGTGTGTGCGTGTTGATTTATACCATAGAGTAATTACATATATAGGGATAACATTTTCCCTCATCTGATATTTGGTTTCACCTTCATCGTGGTGAGACTGGGATCATAGAGAGCTGTTGGGCTTACAGCAGATGAAGTTACAAAACTGTTGACATAAATTTGTCATGTTTTGTTGATGAAAAACTGTGAAATTTAAACATATTTTGGAATTTTTTTTTGTGATATATGTTATAGCTACTATGTATATATTTGTGGTGTATTTACAAAATAATTGTAACGTACAAAACGAAATACTGTTTTTTGTTTCTTGTTGGTAGTCTTGAGCCATTATTGCCTCTATCTCTAGTATTATTAAAGCTATACTTTCCAACAAGAAATGTCTTTAGCGTATCACACCACACTTCGTAAATTTAATGAGAAAATTCGCTACTCTATACGTCATTACTCTATGGTAAATATAGTTGTGAAAATTTAATTTTTAAATTCTTGATTTTGAATTTGTCATCTCGTTGACAAATACACACACACACACACTGAAATATTTCATTCACAAAAGAACAGAAAACAAATCAGAAACCAGAAAGGATCCTTTAATGTTCATATCTGTCTCAGTGTTGGTTCCTGGTTATGCTTTGGTGTCTGTGTATTTGTTTAACAACCTTGTTTGGTTATGAAATCTGTTGGGTCATAAATTATTCTGATGTTTTCTCTATACGTAGGTAAATATTACATGAGACACGAGTTGTCAGAGGTGTAGTTTTTATGACCCTGAAGAGGGAATTAACCAAAGGTGAAATTACCTTGACACTGCAATTTATGTATTTTACTAGTTAAGGCAAATATTTAAACACCGAGGAGAGTAAACATGTATCATATCAAATTAGTCAACAGATATGGGGAGAGCTCAACAAAATATCTCATGATTTTAAGTAAATAATATCCTAGATATTAAAACGCCTTGAACTGGCTTGAAACTTTTTAGGTAGATATCACATTGGCACTGTACTGCACGCATATGGGTCCAACTAGACTTGGATAATGTAGAATAAAAGTGCAAATATTGGTGGGTTTTAAAAGCAACCAAAATAGCGAACGGAAATGTTGTTTGCTAAACAAGAAAGTTTTGAAAATTGTATCAGCAATAGAAATTTACGGTCAGGTGCAACTCGTAAAGGATATGTAATGTTTTCCCACAGTAATATGATTATAACGAGCCCAACAATCATGTTTTGAGGAAATTATAGAGCAAATTAAGTTGAGGAAAGGTTGTTTTAATGGATATGAAAGCAAATGTTCCACCAAATCTGCGGCAGTTACACAAGGGTGTATCTTGGCCCCACATTATTTCTTCTACTTGTGAATGAGGTAATGGAGACAACCAATGCAGAAGCACAGTCATGCATTCAGTTGGGTATGTATGCACATCTAAATAATATCGACTACGCAGATGGCATATGTTTTACGCCAAATTTTATGACATCGGACCAAGTTAAACAGATTGTCCGAAAATGTGGAAAAATATTGAGAATTAAGAATAAATACAAAGAGGGCAAAGCCAATGCAGATTCCCAAAGAATGGAATACGAAACTAATAGTTGACATTTCGTTAATTGAACACGTGGAATCAAACAACTATTTAGGATGTAGGTTTACCGAGGATCGCGGCTCTTTTTACAGCATTCCATTCAGATTCACCCAGAATCGAATACCATTCTAACAACTGACATTTCGTTAACTGAGACGTGGGATCAAAAACCTATTTAGGCTGCAAGATTACCAAGGATCGTGGCTCTGCGGGACACAAGTGATAGGCTAAATATGGCCCGTGTTGTCTTTCTAAACCTCCACAAAATCTGGCGCATCAAAAGGATATCGGAAATGATGAAATTGCGAATATTAAATTGCAGTGTGAAGTCTTGACTGTTGTACGGTTATGCTACTTGGAGTTTTGGAGAAGGTTCAAACATTTTCAATCTTTCTCTGAGACAAATATTCGGTATCTACTGGCCCAAGACAATTTCTAATGAAGTATTCATGTATCGGTCAATATCTTAGGCGTCCAACATCAGATATTACTTAGGCGGCACTTGACTGAAACTCTAAGGGTCATCGAATGCTAGGAAGTCCACCAAATTCATGGAAGCGTAGCTGAAAAAAGAATATAATCCAACATTACTTTCAAGGAACCAAATCAAATCACTTGCTTGCCACAGGAATCGATTGAGTGCATGTGTTGAAGCCCTACGTTATTTTTGAACCTCTCATTTAAATTTTGTATTGTAATATTTTTTTAAATTGTTATATTTTGTTTAAATAAATAAAGACCGTACATACAGGGTGTTTCAGTAAAAATTAACCTTTTCGTTTTAATATAAAAACACGTATTTTTTAGATAGTTGTGATTTTTCCTTGCATTGCAAAGACGTCATGTTCCGATTAAGTATGAAATAAAATATCCGCAAATAACCCCCACGGCTCCATTATCCAGTAACCGTTGAACGAATTGCCGGCAGTTTCCATGGTCGGCTGGTTTGAGCTCCTGAGGAAGCTGAATTTTGTACCCATGAAGGTTGAGGTCGTTTGCCAAAATTCGCTGCGTAGTGCTTCGTGAAATTTTAAATGGTTCAGAACGATGCCGAATTGGTGTTTTAAATGTTTTTAAGAGACCGACCGGAATGTTGACGCACAGGAGTCTTACTGTCCATAACCGACCCAGTTTCTTTAAGGTTGTTGACCACTCTTCGAAGGATTGACACATTAGTTGGTCTTTCACGACTGAAAATTTTTCGGATTTGGCGAGCGGTCTCACCATAACTTTCCAAATTTTTGTAATATGTTTTCACAATTACAACGCGTTGATCTTTCGTAAAGCTCTCCAATTTTTTAATCGGAATAAACATATGTAACAGCTGCTAAATTTCTGAGTTGGCACTTGCAGACAAAATAATGGCACTAAATTTAATAAAGCCATCTTACTGAAATAGCCTTTATAAGGTTTGTATTGCAATCGGAATTGCAAAGTCTTTTATATTTCTGTAGGTTGCTCAATGAAACCTGTACAGCACATCAAGAGTATAATATAATAAGAGTTCAATAAATAAATAGTAAGAATAAATATAAAAAATAACCAACGTAGGTCAAGATTATTTAATCAAAACGCAATTGTTTCCGTTGGTTGGTGATAGTATATTTGAGCCAAATGCAATATTGTAGACAATAAATAAACAGGCAAATTTTTAGATCGATGTCAAATATAGAAAAAGTAAACCCTGATAGCTGGTATGTTAAATCGTAGGGTCCTGTAGTCCGTAAACAAAACAGTAAGTATATACAAAATCTCTGCCGTAGAGAAGAAAAAAGACTTCAGCCACGCCCTATCCGCCCACACCAAATTTCGAAATGCAAATATGCCTATATTGTTGTACGATATTGTAGCTAGATTCATGCAAAACTACGAAATTTAGTGTAGATCTGTATAATTGCATTTCCTGAACATTCTGTTTATTCTGTTTCTCATGGTTCTTTCGTGTAATATTCTTATATTTTCTAGTAGCAAAGAAACGTTTCTGCGAAATGCCACGAGGGCAAAGGGGAACTATTTCGTTTGTCATAAAAAACAAGAATTAAAAGGATTAAATGTGATATTGTTTGTTTTGCTTCATTTTTCTCTTTGCTTCCGTGGTGTCGTTTTTGTTCTGGCTTTGCGTAAAGATTTTAAAGGTTTTGACATATGTGATGTCATGGCAATGAACAATTTTCATGAGCTACACACATGGCGTATGAGTGATATATAATTTCACATTCCTTCAACACATGACTGTCGTTCCTGTGACATTCCAAGGCCATGTTGACTTCTGCAATCTATATATAATGTGCATATGTATGGATGTGGAGTGTATTCTTTAATAGATATAAAGTACCGCGTTTCTCAAAGCAAAAATGAAGCCGGAAAGCAAAATTAAAATAAACAATTTTAAAGAGGATAAAGTGCTCTGCTTTAAGATGTATAAATTTAATATTGTAGACAAATTGAAATGTAGGAGAATTATAGTTCATGTGCTCACGTTACTAAACCTCCATCCAAAATGGCTTACTAACCAAATTGTGATGGTTAATAAATTTTAGAAACATCTCTCCTAAGGCAAAGTTTCATTAACTTTGTTCAAATGAGTTTGCTCCAAAAATATATCTTCCTGTTACGGAAGAATTATGATATCTTCGTAAGAAATGTAAGTATGAAACGCGTCATTAAGAATCTAGTCGAAAGTGAAAATTCTGAGACCAAAAGTTAAACAGAAACTGTTGCTAACAAAATCAGTATTTAGTGCATCCATTTTTATATAAATAAATGGAACCATGCACTCTTGGAGAGACTACATAGTTGCCGAACAAAAGAAAATAATTGACATTAATCCCGGATCGAAAACTCCTTTGGAAAGAGCACATACTATGCAGACTGAACCTCACACCAAATTTGGCAGGGATTATTTTGTACGGACTATTTTGACTTAAGTATCTATAATCTGGTGGAATAAACTAAAGAAAATAGTTTCCCATTGCATCCAACGAAAGGATTAGAGAGCTTGTCATATTCAGTGCGCTGTGCGCTTTGTAGTTTTAGACTCCCGATTGGGACTTACAGTTTTATACCGTTTTGGAACGATACTTCAACAAGCGTTTTCATACGGAAAAACTAGATAGTTTCCCCGTCACTAAGCAAGGCGACCATCGGCGATAGGAATGTAAGATGGTCACAGCAGGGATCGAGTATTTCATGTAAAGGGTTTTTCAATAAGAGCGCTACAAAAGTTTTTTTAAATAAAACAAACCCGGTTTTAGATACCAATGAAATTCTTTATTCCTGTGAAAGTACGTTCGATGCCATTATGAATGGAACTCGATTTATTTTGCATGGCCACGACGGGCACACTTGCAGAAGTCCAGACGCTGAACTCAATTTTCGACGGTTTTCAAGCATAAATCGGCCGATACTGCTGCAATTTCACGTTCAATATTCGTACGAAGTTCATAAATCGTCGCTGGCTTGTTGACATAGACCATAGACTTGACGTAGTCCCACAGGAAATAATCTAACGGCCCGACCGAGGCGGCCAATCGACTGGGCCATTTCGTGAGATAACACGTTCACCAAACTTGGTTTCCAATAAATTGATTGTGGCATTCGCTGTGTGGCTTGTGGCGCCGACTTGTTGGAACCACATGTCCTCCAAGTCCATATTATCCAATTGGGGCCAAAAATATTCGGTTATGATTGCACGATAGCGATTCGCATTCACAGTACAGTGCCGGTCTTGATCATCACGGAAGAAGTACGGCCCAACAACGCCGCTGGCCCATAAACCGCACCAAACCGTAATTTTTTCGGGATGCAATGATGACTCATGGATTACGTGTGGATTGCAGTCTGACCAATAACGCATATTTTGCTTATTGACGACGCCATTCAGCCAGAAATGAGCCTCATCGCTGAAGATGATTTTCCGATCAAAATCCGAATCATTTTCAAGTTGTTGCTCAGGCCAATTCACGAACATACGACGCTTATGGTGGTCAAGCGGATTCAGTTATTGCGTCAATTTGATCTTGTATGGATGTAGGCCAAGATGTTTTCGCAAAATTCGCCACAACGACGTCACGGAGATGCCCAATGTCTCTCACAAATTTGGGCTTTCTTGAACTGAAGC
Source organism: Phaonia tiefii (assembly GCA_963931995.1). NCBI lineage: Eukaryota > Metazoa > Arthropoda > Insecta > Diptera > Muscidae > Phaonia > Phaonia tiefii. The sequence goes on along the minus strand of OZ008368.1, from coordinate 55,686,372 downwards.
CTCAGCGGCAGCAATATTCTCGACACTACGGGCACTTCTTTGTCTCACTGGCACGGGAACATTTTGTACTGTGCCTGTGGATTTAAATTTTTCCACTAGACGCTCAATTGTTGATCTGGTAGGATGTTTATGACGACCATAAATTGGACGTAGCGCAGCTATTCATGCGCCAATTATTGCAATTAAATGTCAAAGTATTAAATGTATTACGCCTTACAAAGCCTCTACCTCTATTCATGTAGGGAATATATGGATTCCATGGCACCGCAGTAACTATGGCACCTTAAGAAATTTTTAAATGGTTCGGTTGGGTTCTAGTCAGCAGTCTGTGAATAACAAAAACTTGAAACTTATCCAGGCCATAAAACTCGAACGTCTACAATGTCCCAGAATTACACACATAAGATTATAGAACTCATCAGATGGAAGCCGCGCGACAAAAATACTGTGAGCCAACCAGAATTGGAACATTACCAGATGGTTGTTGAAACTGGGCAAACTCGAGTTGACCAGACTCATAGGTGTATTTTCTGGCCACATCTGCAAAAAAGTATTCCCGCATAGTTCGAGTCCCGTAAGCACACACTAGGAGTCGACAAAAATCTTGTGGGGGAACTGGACGTGAATAACTCAGCAGACTAATTGGGCACTCACGGTGCGGGCACATCTGCAAAAAATTGAGCGGGCCGATACAAATGAAGGGCGAAACGATGGAATACCTTATCTACCATTGCCCCGTTTTTCTATAATTAGTGGTGATTTCGTTTCTATAAAATAATGTTGCTCTTATATCAGGAAGCACTTAAAAAACTTGTCATCCCGCCTTCAAAGTTGTACCGTTTTTGGAGCGAGAATTTAACATAGAAATATAGAAGATTCTCACAGCTGTATTCTTTCCTTTGCTTTTATTCAAAAAAAAAACTGTTTTCCATTACATCCCATGGAGGGAGTGAGGAGAGCTTCTCACAACCAGTGAGTTTTCACATTTTTCACTCACTCATTGGGACCTACATCTCTACACTGGCTCCGAATGGTAGTTTGTGAAGCTTTTTCATGGCTAAGTACTCGGTAGTGTTGCCAGCACTAAGCGAGGTGGCCGTCGTCGAAGGTAGGTGGACAGTGAACTAAAACTTTAGACCAGTGGCCATGGAGACCTAAGCGATATTAAGCAATTTTAAGTGACTCTTCGTACAATCTGGACGACAATTGATATTTATTGTTATACACGCTAAACTTATATGTCGACCACTTAGCGCCCCGAAAAAAAAATTTAAAAAATAGCTGGCAAACAGAAAGCTTATCAAATGCCAGAAAGTCAGACAGTCAAACAGTTTGGTGGACAAAATCCTCCCTTGCAGCTCGCTGACAGGGAACAAAGTGCAACATTTTTGCACTTTCGCATCAATCTCAGAAAAGAACACAAAGCCTTGCAGTAGGGTTGCACTTTTTTCACAAACGAACACAAAAATACACTTCTTTGTTTCTCAGAAACGAATGCGCCATAAGACACCTCTGAAGCCAAGTTTGTACAAACTTAAAGAAACAGATTGGAGAACGCTAAAGGAATTTATACCCCATCATCATATTCCTATCGAAATTTTAGGGCTTCTATGGGTATTCAAACAGTGCATAATAGGCCTACCTACTGGCTTAAGTGTATGCCAGGAGCGGGGACATAAATCGGGGGAAAAATTAGTCACATCCTTATACTCAACCTAATTTCACATATTTGAATTTTGTTTAATTTATTCGATAAATAACCAAGCAGCGCCCTACTACACAATAAAATGGTGGTAATTATAAAAAAATAACAATTTGTAATCTATTTAAAACAGGTGTGAGCACTAATTAAATTGGGAAAAAATAAGTTAAACACTGGCATATGAGCGCAACTCAATTTAGAACAGAATGATATTACAATTTAAATAAAATTTTAAAAAGACTCGTTAAAGTAAATTAGACGTACAATGATATCCTTTTACTAGTAAACATAGTCGAGACGACAAAATATTTACACTATTAATCACAATTTTATTTTCCTGGAATCAGCAATTGGTTTGGGCTGATCACCCCTTTTTTATACTTCATCCAAAGTTTTTGCTAAAAATTAAAATATTGCGTTTATATCCATCGCTTCAAAAAAAAATAAATGCAAGACTGTTATCAACACGATCTTCAAAAATCGTTGTATAGTCTCCATTTTACTCTGTCTCCATTTTATTAACCATATTTTAAGTAATTTGGTTCCGAGCACTTGTAAGCTTGTTCACCTCAAATCGTCAAATTCTTCTGGAAACTGAAATCCCCGCGAAAAGATACAACCTGTAATGATAACGAGAATAAGAGATAAAATATATAAATTATTTAGAAGCGAAAAGCACACAAAATTTGAAACAATATTTCAATAAAACCAAACAGCACAAAGTAAGCAAATCTTTCAGCAATAAATTGTTGCTCAACACCCCAAGCAACACTTGTAAGCGAAGGACGTGGCAAACATCAAAAATGCTCGCATTTAAGCATTTAATATCTTTGGTCCTGCCACCTCCTGTGGTATTGAATGACTGTGTACGCATATACAGCTGTGTGACACACATACTGTTACAGCTTATTATTTACTCAGCATCATTGTGAATGCCCTCTGCGCCATCTACAAATATATTATGATTTGTTTTCCTAAATGATGTAAAATGTTACTTTTGTCTAGTGGTACCACATATACAGTGGATTAGACAGGATGCATCTAGTCCAACTCAGATTTAGACATTCACTACAAATCAATTAAATTAATAGAAGAGACTGGTATTATCACGGGATGTCGTATTCCGTCCAGGTCGTTGAACCTGTAAGTTGACCGGGGAAGGTCAATGAGCCTTCCAGCCATCTAATATCATCATGATATTCAGTACTCTGCACAAAAGTCCATAGATTATTCAGCTTAGCTCCTTACATAATCCATAATCCTTGTAAGCAAATTAGTGTCTAAAACCACCACTGTGTATAGTAACAATTTTGAGATTAATATATCGCACACTATCAGTTAAAGGGGCACAATTCTAAATTTACAAAAACTTCAGTGGAGGCAAAAAACTTGTTTTATTAAGATTGAAAATATATGAAAATTCAATGATAAGGAAGAGTAAATATTGCCAAATTTGCACACTGGATAGATATGGGTCTTGGCTATTATTTTGAATCAAAAAATTAAATTATCAAAATTTTTAGTTGTGCGCTTTTAACTGATAGTGTACGATATGGACATCAGTAAGTGCGTCAACATTTAACCATCTGCAAGATTTGTTCGCGATGACATCCCGCATAATTTTTAAAATCACAACAAAATCACTGTGCGTCAAATAGCTACCTTGGTTAGTATCTAAAGGGTTTTTCAATAAGAGCGCTACAAAAGTGTTTTTAAATAAAACAAAACCGGTTTTAGATACCAATGAAATTCTTTATTCCTGTGAAAGTACGTTCGATGCGATTATGTATGGAACTCGATTTCTTTTGCATGGCCACCACGGTCACGCTTGCAGAAGTCCAGACGCTGAACCCAATTTCCGACCGTTTTCAAGCATAAATCGGCCGATACTGCTACAATTTCACGTTCGATATTCGTACGAAGTTCATAAATCGTCGCTGGCTTGTTGACATAGACCATAGACTTGACGTAGTCCCACAGGAAATAATCTAACGGCCCGACCGAGGCGGCCAATCGACTGGGCCATTTCGTGAGATAACACGTTCACCAAACTTGGTTTCCATTAAAATGATTGTGGCATTCGCTGTGTGGCTTGTGGCGCGTCCTGATGGAACCACATGTCCTCCAAGTCCATATTATCCAATTGGGGCCAAAAATATTCAGTTATCATTGAACGGTAGCGATTCGCATTCACAGTAATGTGCCGGTCTTGATCATCACGGAAGAAGTACGGCCCAACAACGCCGCCGGCCCATAAACCGCACCAAACCGTAATTTTTTCGGGATGCAATGATGACTCATGGCTTACGTGTGGATTGCTGTCTGACCAATAACGCATATTTTGCTTATTGACGAAGCCATTCAGCCAGAAATGAGCCTCATCCCTGAAGATGATTTTCCGATCAAAATCCGAATCATATTCAAGTTGTTGCTCAGCCCAATTCACGAATATACGACACTTATGGTGGTCAAGCGGCTTCAGTTCTTGCGTCAATTTGATCTTGTAAGGATGTAGGCCAAGATCTTTTCGCAAAATTCGCCACAACGACGTCACAGAGATGCCCAATGTCTCTCACAAATTTGGGCTTTCTTGAACTGAAGCCTCAGCGGCAGCAATATTCTCGACACTACGGGCACTTCTTTGTCTCACTGGCACGGGAACATTTTGTACTGTGCCTGTGGATTTAAATTTTTCCACTAGACGCTCAATTGTTGATCTGGTAGGATGTTTATGACGACCATAAATTGGACGTAGCGCAGCTATTCATGCGCCAATTATTGCAATTAAATGTCAAAGTATTAAATGTATTACGCCTTACAAAGCCTCTACCTCTATTCATGTAGGGAATATATGGATTCCATGGCACCGCAGTAACTATGGCACCTTAAGAAATTTTTAAATGGTTCGGTTGGGTTCTAGTCAGCAGTCTGTGAATAACAAAAACTTGAAACTTATCCAGGCCATAAAACTCGAACGTCTACAATGTCCCAGAATTACACACATAAGATTATAGAACTCATCAGATGGAAGCCGCGCGACAAAAATACTGTGAGCCAACCAGAATTGGAACATTACCAGATGGTTGTTGAAACTGGGCAAACTCGAGTTGACCAGACTCATAGGTGTATTTTCTGGCCACATCTGCAAAAAAGTATTCCCGCATAGTTCGAGTCCCGTAAGCACACACTAGGAGTCGACAAAAATCTTGTGGGGGAACTGGACGTGAATAACTCAGCAGACTAATTGGGCACTCACGGTGCGGGCACATCTGCAAAAAATTGAGCGGGCCGATACAAATGAAGGGCGAAACGATGGAATACCTTATCTACCATTGCCCCGTTTTTCTATAATTAGTGGTGATTTCGTTTCTATAAAATAATGTTGCTCTTATATCAGGAAGCACTTAAAAAACTTGTCATCCCGCCTTCAAAGTTGTACCGTTTTTGGAGCGAGAATTTAACATAGAAATATAGAAGATTCTCACAGCTGTATTCTTTCCTTTGCTTTTATTCAAAAAAAAAACTGTTTTCCATTACATCCCATGGAGGGAGTGAGGAGAGCTTCTCACAACCAGTGAGTTTTCACATTTTTCACTCACTCATTGGGACCTACATCTCTACACTGGCTCCGAATGGTAGTTTGTGAAGCTTTTTCATGGCTAAGTACTCGGTAGTGTTGCCAGCACTAAGCGAGGTGGCCGTCGTCGAAGGTAGGTGGACAGTGAACTAAAACTTTAGACCAGTGGCCATGGAGACCTAAGCGATATTAAGCAATTTTAAGTGACTCTTCGTACAATCTGGACGACAATTGATATTTATTGTTATACACGCTAAACTTATATGTCGACCACTTAGCGCCCCGAAAAAAAAATTTAAAAAATAGCTGGCAAACAGAAAGCTTATCAAATGCCAGAAAGTCAGACAGTCAAACAGTTTGGTGGACAAAATCCTCCCTTGCAGCTCGCTGACAGGGAACAAAGTGCAACATTTTTGCACTTTCGCATCAATCTCAGAAAAGAACACAAAGCCTTGCAGTAGGGTTGCACTTTTTTCACAAACGAACACAAAAATACACTTCTTTGTTTCTCAGAAACGAATGCGCCATAAGACACCTCTGAAGCCAAGTTTGTACAAACTTAAAGAAACAGATTGGAGAACGCTAAAGGAATTTATACCCCATCATCATATTCCTATCGAAATTTTAGGGCTTCTATGGGTATTCAAACAGTGCATAATAGGCCTACCTACTGGCTTAAGTGTATGCCAGGAGCGGGGACATAAATCGGGGGAAAAATTAGTCACATCCTTATACTCAACCTAATTTCACATATTTGAATTTTGTTTAATTTATTCGATAAATAACCAAGCAGCGCCCTACTACACAATAAAATGGTGGTAATTATAAAAAAATAACAATTTGTAATCTATTTAAAACAGGTGTGAGCACTAATTAAATTGGGAAAAAATAAGTTAAACACTGGCATATGAGCGCAACTCAATTTAGAACAGAATGATATTACAATTTAAATAAAATTTTAAAAAGACTCGTTAAAGTAAATTAGACGTACAATGATATCCTTTTACTAGTAAACATAGTCGAGACGACAAAATATTTACACTATTAATCACAATTTTATTTTCCTGGAATCAGCAATTGGTTTGGGCTGATCACCCCTTTTTTATACTTCATCCAAAGTTTTTGCTAAAAATTAAAATATTGCGTTTATATCCATCGCTTCAAAAAAAATAAATGCAAGACTGTTATCAACACGATCTTCAAAAATCGTTGTATAGTCTCCATTTTACTCTGTCTCCATTTTATTAACCATATTTTAAGTAATTTGGTTCCGAGCACTTGTAAGCTTGTTCACCTCAAATCGTCAAATTCTTCTGGAAACTGAAATCCCCGCGAAAAGATAAAACCTGTAATGATAACGAGAATAAGAGATAAAAAATATAAATAATTTAGAAGCGAAAAGTACACAAAATTTGAAACAATATTTCAATAAAACCAAACAGCACAAAGTAAGCAAATCTTTCAGCAATAAATTGTTGCTCAACACCCCAAGCAACACTTGGAAGCGAAGGACGTGGCAAACATCAATAATGCTCGCATTTAAGCATTTAATATCTTTGGTCCTGCCACCTCCTGTGGTATTGAATGACTGTGTACGCATATACAGCTGTGTGACACACATACTGTTACAGCTTATTATTTACTCAGCATCATTGTGAATGCCCTCTGCGCCATCTACAAATATATTATGATTTGTTTTCCTAAATGATGTAAAATGTTACTTTTGTCTAGTGGTACCACATATACAGTGGGTTAGACAGGATGCATCTAGTCCAACTCAGATTTAGACATTCACTACAAATCAATTAAATTAATAGATGAGACTGGTATTATCACGGGATGTCGTATTCCGTCCAGGTCGTTGAACCTGTAAGTTGACCGGGGAAGGTCAATGAGCCTTCCAGCCATCTAATATCATCATGATATTCAGTACTCTGCACAAAAGTCCATAGATTATTCAGCTTAGCTCCTTACATAATCCATAATCCTTGTAAGCAAATTAGTGTCTAAAACCACCACTGTGTATAGTAATAATTTTGAGATTAATATATCGCACACTATCAGTTAACGGGGCACAACTCTAAATTTACAAAAACTTCAGTGGAGGCAAAAAACTTGTTTTATTAAGATTGAAAATATATGAAAATTCAATGATAAGGAAGAGTAAATATTGCCAAATTTGCACACTGGATAGATATGGGTCTTGGCTATTATTTTGAATCAAAAAATTAAATTATCAAAATTTTTAGTTGTGCGCTTTTAACTGATAGTGTACGATATGGACATCAGTAAGTGCGTCAACATTTAACCATCTGAAAGATTTGTTCGCGATGACATCCCGCATAATTTTTAAAATCACAACAAAATCACTGTGCGTCAAATAGCTACCTTGGTTAGTATCTAAAGGGTTTTTCAATAAGAGCGCTACAAAAGTGTTTTTAAATAAAACAAAACCGGTTTTAGATACCAATGAAATTCTTTATTCCTGTGAAAGTACGTTCGATGCGATTATGTATGGAACTCGATTTCTTTTGCATGGCCATCACGGGCACGCTTGCAGAAGTCCAGACGCTGAACCCAATTTTCGACGGTTTTCAAGCATAAATCGGCCGATACTGCTACAATTTCACGTTCGATATTCGTACGAAGTTCATCAATCGTCGCTGGCTTGTTGGCATAGACCATAGACTTAACGTGGCTCCACAGCAAATAATCTAACGGCGTCAAATCGCCCGACCGAGGCGGCCAATCGACTGGGTCATTTCGTGAGATAACACGTTCACCAAACTTGGTTTCCATTAAAATGATTGTGGCATTCGCTGTGTGGCTTGTGGCGCGTCCTGATGGAACCACATGTCCTCCAAGTCCATATTATCCAATTGGGGCCAAAAATATTCAGTTATCATTGAACGGTAGCGATTCGCATTCACAGTAATGTGCCCATAAACCGCACCAAACCGTAATTTTTTCGGGATGCAATGATGACTCATGGCTTACGTGTGGATTGCTGTCTGACCAATAACGCATATTTTGCTTATTGACGAAGCCATTCAGCCAGAAATGAGCCTCATCCCTGAAGATGATTTTCCGATCAAAATCCGAATCATATTCAAGTTGTTGCTCAGCCCAATTCACGAATATACGACACTTATGGTGGTCAAGCTTCTTCAGTTCTTGCGTCAATTTGATCTAGTAAGGATGTAGGCCAAGATCTTTTCGCAAAATTCGCCACAACGACGTCACAGAGATGCCCAATGTCTCTCACAAATTTGGGCTTTCTTGAACTAAAGCCTCAGTGGCAGCAATATTCTCGACACTACGGGCACTTCGTTGTCTCACTGGCACGGGAACAGTTTGTAAGGTGCCTGTGGATTCAAATTTTTCCCCTAGACGCTCAATTATGGATCTGGTAGGACGATTATGACGACCATAAATTGAACGTAGCGCTCTTAAAGTTGAGGCTACTGACTCCAAATTTCGATAGTAGATTTTAATAATTTCGACTCGTTGTTGGCTCGTATATCTTTCCATGATGAAATGGCAAACCTTACTGAAGAGAAATGTCAAAAGAGCGGGAGAAAATATGGCGTCGTTTGCTGTCCCTATCGATTTACTTTTGTAGCGTCTCTGTTGAAAACCCCTTTACGTGGGTCACGAATCCTGTACATATGAACTTGAAATGTATAGGCGTCATAGTTAACTGCAAATGTGTCTCAAGATGGTTCAAAGCAAACAAAATCGTATGGCTTAAAAAGTCTTTTAATGAAAGTGGTCTCATGTTTTTAAGAAAAAAAGGCTACATATCCCTAAAACGCTACAAGGATACTCGGTATATAATAGGGTATTTTGTTATTCATTATTTTGCGTTGGCCGGTCAACCGCACGAGCAATTAATCGGTGATTTTTGTTAATCGTAAATTTATTTTAAAAACAGAAGAAAAAACAATTTTATAAAGTCATTGCTATTAAACGTTCATTGACATTGTTTGCTAAAGTTTTATATTTACTACTAGACATCTAAGGAAACAGTCAATTATTCGTAATTATATTTGGTTATTCTTTATTAGCAAATTACGGTACGTATCAGTAAAAACCAATCTTGGATGTGGCTCGTAAAAACCTGTGTACCATCAGGTTGTCCGATAATACTCGTACGTATTTTCGTAAATCCGGCAATCGATGTATGTACTCTTCTTTAGGCATACACACACCTTAACTAAAAGTCAGTTCAGTCGAAATTAAATATATTAGAACGAAGTTTCATATCCCACGTTGCGGGATGGGTGCTAAGTCAACACAAAATAAACAACTTTTTTTTAAACAACTTTATTACAATCCAGTATTACCAACTATATTGGGTACTTTTGGTTTGGTTTGTGTCTAGGCTAACATATCTTGGGAAATTTCTTGATTAATGTGAAGTTTTCTAGGTGGAGCCTGTAAACAATATTTTTAATATACATATATTGTAATTTTCAATAAAAAGTAAATTTAGAAAAGGCAAAGTGAAAGAAGTTTAAAAAAACATAATTTTCAAAAATAAGTCCCTTTTCTTACAAAAAGGAAATTTTCTCAAAATTAATACCTATTCATATTCTCAAACAAAGTACTTTTTCTTAGAAACTACGTTATCTTAAAGAAGTACCTCTGCTAAAAAAATTTGAGTTTTCGTACAAAACGTACCATTTCTTTTCTTAAAAAACTACATTTTCTTACAAAAAATTGCCTTTTCTTAAAAAACTAACTTTTCAGGCCACATGTTTTGTGAAACAAAATAACTTTTCTTGAATTAAGTACCTATTCTCAAAAATGTACCTATTATTAAAAATTTACCAATCCTAAAAATATCCCATTTCCTAAAAAAAACGTTTTCCTCAAAAAAATACCTTCTCTTAAAAAAATACCTTTACTTACAAATATTCCTGTTCTTAAAAATATCTTTTCTTTTCTTGAGATAATTAGCCTTTCTGAAAATAAGTAAATTTTCTTAAGAAAAACAACCTTATCCTAAAACGAGTACCACTTCTTTAAAAAGTACATGTTCTTAAAAAAAGTACTTCATTGTTAAAAAAATGTATACACTTATGGCCTTTTCTTACAGAAAGTACTTCTTCTTAAAAAAGTACCTTTCTAAAAAATACATTAGCTTTTAATAAAAGAAGTACCTCTCTATGAAAAAGGAACTTTTCGGGGATATATCCTTTTTATTAAATACATTCTTTAAAAAAATTTTTCTTAAAAAAAGTTTATCATTTTCCAAATGGCCGTCGGTGGTGCAATGGTTAGTGTGCGCGGCTCTTGTACATGAGATCCTGGGTTCGAACCCTGCTCTGACCACCTAAAATTTCTTTCGGCGGCGGTCACCTCGCATAGTGTCGGCGACACTATCGAGTATATAGCCATGAAAAAGCTTCTCAAAATACAGTTCGGAATCGGTGTAAAACTGTAGGTCCCAATCAGTGAATGAAAACTGGAAAGCGCACAGCTCAGTGATTGTGAGAAGTTCTCCCCGGCCCCTTCATGGGATGTAATGGGAAACCATTTATTTTTTTTGATCTTTTTTTAAAGATCCATTCAAATTATCGTATTTTTCAACAAGCGCTATAGGCGTGTTGGAACTTACTAGTACGAAATATATAGCGAAAGGTTCTTCGTTCCAACCGGATGTCCCCTGACACCTCATTGCATTATTGGAGAAAAAAGAAAAAACCCGTTAATTTTTCACGTTTTTCCCCACATTTGTAATTTTTTCAAATTCAGATTGGCCAGATTCCTCTTAAACATTTAGCAGGCTCAAACCAAACGAATTTTCAAATTTCAATGCAATACAAATGAAGGTTGTAGAATCGGAAGCTAATTATAATGATCTATGGGAAGGCTTTTAAATTTTTGAATTTATTTAACTGTTGGCAATTTTGTTTTTAAAATTTTTTATATGTAGAGGTTTGTGGACTTTTCAAATTCATAATAAAAGCTGAACACCATTCAATATCTCTATAAATAGAGATATAGTTTTTTGAAGAAGAAGATGTTTTGCAAATGCATCCTCATGATCCCTGGCAAACCGTACAGCTATTTCAGATCTCGCCACAGATCTTGATCAGAGCAGTTTTTGGAATCCTGCTTTTGAAAAATTCATCAAACTAAATGCAAACGAAAACTCATCTAAATTGAGAATTATCCACTATGCAAGTGCTCGAAAAATATCGCAAGCAAACCACACAAGAAAACATTTGCAAACAACTTATTTCCATCTCCAGGGAACCATCGGTTCCCATTAGAAATAATTTTCGTTGTTGTCTAAAAGACAACACAATGTTTACAGGCAATTGTTATTGTCTGTTGTTTTGTCGTGCTCTACGTTCATCAGGGATGATTTTTTTTTTAATTTTTTTTTTTTAATTTATCATCCCTGATGAACTTAGAGCACGACGAAGATTGAAAGAAATTGTTTGACAATCTTTTCTTGGGTGGTTTGCTTGCGATATTTTTCGAACACTTCCAAAGTGGAAAATTCTCAATTCAGATGAGTTTTCGTTTGCATTTAGTTTGATGAATTTATCAAAAGCACCATTCCAAAAAACCGCTGATGAGGATCTGTGGCGAGATCTGAAATAGCTATACGGTTTGCCCGGAATCATGGGGATGCATTTGGAAAAAAAACTATATCTCTGCTTATAGAGATATAGAATGGTCTTGAGCTTAAACAATAAAATAAAGAAGTACTAATAAAAAGGCCGAATAAATTAAAAAAAATCATTCATAATAAAATATAACATTTTTGAAAACCAAAACTACCTGATATAAAGAAACTGGTTTGAAAATAAGAACAACTGCCAATGGGATTTAATTTTTTTTGAATTTACATTTATACAGAAAATTCAAATTAAACCACAAAATATAAGTGCCATTAATTAGTTTGCCTCGTGTCTGCCGTGTGCCTTCATACCAACGAATTTATGTCTGAAATTTCCAATTATTTTGCTAATTCAATATAATTTACCTACTTAGATTATTTATGACCAATTTCATACTTGTAACTGTCCGCATATACCGTAGCAGTCTTTATGTATCCTCCCTTGTATAATTTCCCTGATAATTCTTAAACGATGTCAAGTATTTCGTCATAAACTTTGTCTTCGTATAAGTCACCATGCACTGAAACATAACGATAGATAATCTTTTATCAATTTCATCTAAAACTTTTTGTCAAAACAAAAGAAAAGTTCTAACGATTCAAAAAAAAATCCCTTCATCATCCGATATACATATATGTACGTTTACGTATATATTGAAATAATATTTTGCCTCCCGCGAAAATAGCATCATTTTCCTTATCGCCAGCTTTAGTGTTTAAGCCAATTTAACTTTTGATATTCAATTTTTTGCACTTTTTCAATTTATTTTCGTCATTAAGTTATATTTTGTCTTCTCTTATTTTTGTGTCTCTCAGTTGAGATGAGATGAGATGAGATGAGATGAGATGAGATGAGATGAGTTGAGTTGAGCATTATATAAGTTGAGCTGAAAAAAAAGATGAACAATAAAGGAACAAGGAAGAACCACTAAGCCTAAAGCATCATTAAAACGGCTTTAAATATTCGGCAAGCTGTGAAAATGTATCGCTGAGCAGTCACAAAAACTGCGGGGAAACGAAAAAGTGCTACATCTAGGATTATCGTTATATTTCGTTTCTCTGCTCATCGCCGGGTGGCAATTGTTGGAACTTCCGCTGTTTTAACTTTCCTCTTTATATTATCCCCCAGCATTAAATAAATAAATACTGAGAAAAGAGAGCAACAAAACAAAAATAAAGTCGAAAATTGGAACGAAACAACAAGACCATTTGAATCCTTCTCTAATACAAAAAAAAAAAAAACACAAATAAAGGGCTCAAGTGAAAAGCTAAACAATGAAATGTGGGCGGCACAAGACGATTGTAAAACCACTAACATATTCCATAACAGTAAAGAAAAGTTTTTTTTTTGAAAACACGAAAATACAAATTAAAATGTAAAAACCAGGCAGTAAAATTTCTAAAATTTATTGCTAAGAATGTTTTATGCAAGCGAAGTTGGACGTGATATTACCAGAAGTATATACATATTTTCCTTCCACTTAAGATAAGGATACCTTTGGTCATTTTCCTTTACAAATGTTACTTTCTACGAAATTCTACAACTTCCAATCGAGAGACTGAATAACGTAACAAGTTTTTTACACCAGACAAATGTGGTTACATAAAATAATTAATCAATTACTACTGAATTAAAATGTTCGATAGAACTGAAGCTTTTTTTAAAATTAGTTTAAGTATGTAGGCAAGGGTGGGTCAATTTTTTTGCCGACCAAGATTATAGCAGAAACGTAATCTACGGCAAATTTTAAGAAAATGTTCCCATGAACCATTGTTCTAGAATCAAAATCGAGCCGGCCATTTTTTACTTGAATATTTGCTGCCCTTACAATGACTTTTATTATAGGTCGAAACTCCTCACGGTTCATGTTTTATAGCTGTGTAAAATTTTGTGATCTGCAGCATTTTTGTGAAGAGATACCTGTATTGATGTTAGAATAACTTTTGAATGCAATAGTGTGCAAAAATAAAGAACTTCGTTCCAAAAGCGCACTTGAAAGTAAAGGGTGTTTTTCAGCTGCATGAGAACATAAAATTATAATACAAGATAGAAATATTGTTGGAATGAAATATTTTTCATTATAATCTGGTACACAATTTTATGACATTTAGGTTTTAAATATGACTTCCGGCATAAGTCCGACGCGGCTGCGAGCTAGATGGTCCATTCTATCAGTCCAATCTTTGACTACCTTTTCTCATAAATCTGGCCGTATGGCGTCAATGGTGGCTTGAATATTGAGCTCCACTGCCTCAAGAGTTGCTGGTTTGTTGACATAAATCAATGTATTAACAAACCCCCATAAAAATTAAAAAGTAATAATATGGAAGGAAGGCGTTAAATCGCAAACACGAGGGGGCCAATGAACACGACCACTTCTGAAATAAACTTGTCAACAAATTAATTTTGCAATAAATTGTTAAGCGCACTGTATTGCAAGGAGCGCAATCATCTGTAATTTTGGGAACCACCAATTCAGTCAGCATGGCTCGGTAGCGCTCGCCATTCACCGTAACGTCAGCTCCTTGCTCATTTCGAATTAAATAAGGACCGATGATGCCGCCAGTAGGTAAACCGCGCCAGTCAATATTAATGGATTATTAATGGTTTTCAATCCAGGAGAGTAAAATTAGTGAGAAACCGATCAATTACTGCACGAATGGCTTGCTCAGTAGGCCGATATGTTGACTGCAAAAGTAGTACAGTAGTAAATATCAAAGTAAATTTCCACAATTTCGAAGAGTTGTTCCAGCGTTAAACAATCCATGATGACTTCCCAAACCTTACTGATCAGTAATGTCAATATAGTTTGACATTCATGGTTGTAAAACCGTAGTCATCTCTAAGGATAGATAGTAGGAAATGTGGAACGATCAAAATATAATCCATAGAAAGCAATCGGATTCCATTAATGTCAGTGAAGCAAGTAAACCAACACACTTATATAAATCCGCCCATGCGTACATTTATGTATTTCAATAGAGCAACTGCCTACACGCATACGCTATCTCTCACTGTACAAGACGAACCGCAAAAATATAATTTTAATGACAGTGAAGAAAACAAGTGATAGCCACAACGTCACAAATAAATAAACGTCGATCACACATGTTTAAATTTCCATTCACACACACATGTACATTCATCGGCAAATACCGTAGTTTTTGGTAAAAATTGTGTTGCCATATTTAGAATGGTCTGCTCTACCTAATACCGTTCCTAATCGGTTGAAAACCGTAGGAGCCGCTCAATGAGTATAAAAATAGGACGCGCACAGCTCAGTGATTGCGAATATCTCTCTCCCATCGCTACATGGGATTAAATTAAATTAAATTAAATTAAATTAAATTAAATTAAATTAAATTAAATTAAATTAAATTAAATTAAATTAAATTAAATTAAATTAAATTAAATTAAATTAAATTAAATTAAATTAAATTAAATTAAATTAAATTAAATTAAATTAAATTAAATTAAATTAAATTAAATTAAATTAAATTAAATTAAATTAAATTAAATTAAATTAAATTAAATTAAATTAAATTAAATTAAATTAAATTAAATTAAATTAAATTAAATTAAATTAAATTAAATTAAATTAAATTAAATTAAATTAAATTAAATTAAATTAAATTAAATTAAATTAAATTAAATTAAATTAAATTAAATTAAATTAAATTAAATTAAATTAAATTAAATTAAATTAAATTAAATTAAATTAAATTAAATTAAATTAAATTAAATTAAATTAAATTAAATTAAATTAAATTAAATTAAATTAAATTAAATTAAATTAAATTAAATTAAATTAAATTAAATTAAATTAAATTAAATTAAATTAAATTAAATTAAATTAAATTAAATTAAATTAAATTAAATTAAATTAAATTAAATTAAATTAAATTAAATTAAATTAAATTAAATTAAATTAAATTAAATTAAATTAAATTAAATTAAATTAAATTAAATTAAATTAAATTAAATTAAATTAAATTAAATTAAATTAAATTAAATTAAATTAAATTAAATTAAATTAAATTAAATTAAATTAAATTAAATTAAATTAAATTAAATTAAATTAAATTAAATTAAATTAAATTAAATTAAATTAAATTAAATTAAATTAAATTAAATTAAATTAAATTAAATTAAATTAAATTAAATTAAATTAAATTAAATTAAATTAAATTAAATTAAATTAAATTAAATTAAATTAAATTAAATTAAATTAAATTAAATTAAATTAAATTAAATTAAATTAAATTAAATTAAATTAAATTAAATTAAATTAAATTAAATTAAATTAAATTAAATTAAATTAAATTAAATTAAATTAAATTAAATTAAATTAAATTAAATTAAATTAAATTAAATTAAATTAAATTAAATTAAATTAAATTAAATTAAATTAAATTAAATTAAATTAAATTAAATTAAATTAAATTAAATTAAATTAAATTAAATTAAATTAAATTAAATTAAATTAAATTAAATTAAATTAAATTAAATTAAATTAAATTAAATTAAATTAAATTAAATTAAATTAAATTAAATTAAATTAAATTAAATTAAATTAAATTAAATTAAATTAAATTAAATTAAATTAAATTAAAGTAAAGTAAAGTAAAGTAAATTAAATTAAATGAAATGAAATGAAATGAAATGAAATGAAATGAAATGAAATGAAATGAAATGAAATGAAATGAAATGAAATGAAATGAAATGAAATGAAATGAAATGAAATGAAATGAAATGAAATGAAATGAAATGAAATGAAATGAAATGAAATGAAATGAACTGAAATGAAATAAAATAAAATGAAATAAAATAAAATAAAATAAAATAAAATAAAATAAAATAAAATAAAATAAAATAAAATAAAATAAAATAAAATAAAATAAAATAAAATAAAATAAAATAAAATAAAATAAAATAAAATAAAATAAAATAAAATAAAATAAAATAAAATAAAATAAAATAAAATAAAATAAAATAAAATAAAATAAAATAAAATAAATTAAAAAAAAAAAGTAAAATAAAATAAAATAAAATAAAATAAAATAAAATAAAATAAAATAAAATAAAATAAAATAAAATAAAATAAAATAAAATAAAATAAAATAAAATAAAATAAAATAAAATAAAATAAAATAAAATAAAATTAAATAAAATTAAATTAAATTAAATTAAATAAAATGAAATGAGATGAAATGAAATGAAATGAAATGAAATGAAATGAAATGAAATGAAATGAAATGAAATGAAATGAAATGAAATGAAATGAAATGAAATGAAATGAAATGAAATGAAATGAAATGAAATGAAATGAAATGAAATGAAATGAAATAAAATGAAATGAAATGAAATGAAATGAAATGAAATTAATTGATATGAAATGAAATGAAATGAAATTAAATGAAATGAGATGAAATAAATTGAAATTAAATTAAACGAAATGATTATTAATTAAATAAAATTAAATTAAATTAAATTAAATTAAATTAAATTAAATTAAATTAAATTAAATTAAATTAAATTAAATTAAATTAAATTAAATTAAATTAAATTAAATTAAATTAAATTAAATTAAATTAAATTAAATTAAATTAAATTAAATTAAATTAAATTAAATTAAATTAAATTAAATTAAATTAAATTAAATTAAATTAAATTAAATTAAATTAAATTAAATTAAATTAAATTAAATTAAATTAAATTAAATTAAATTAAATTAAATTAAATTAAATTAAATTAAATTAAATTAAATTAAATTAAATTAAATTAAATTAAATTAAATTAAATTAAATTAAATTAAATTAAATTAAATTAAATTAAATTAAATTAAATTAAATTAAATTAAATTAAATTAAATTAAATTAAATTAAATTAAATTAAATTAAATTAAATTAAATTAAATTAAATTAAATTAAATTAAATTAAATTAAATTAAATGAAATTAAATTAAATTAAATGAAATTAAATGAAATTAAATTAAATTAAATTAAATTAAATTAAATTAAATTAAATTAAATTAAATTAAATTAAATTAAATTAAATTAAATTAAATTAAATTAAATTAAATTAAATTAAATTAAATTAAATTAAATTAAATTAAATTAAATTAAATTAAATTAAATTAAATTAAATTAAATTAAATTAAATTAAATTAAATTAAATTAAATTAAATTAAATTAAATTAAATTAAATTAAATTAAATTAAATTAAATTAAATTAAATTAAATTAAATTAAATTAAATTAAATTAAATTAAATTAAATTAAATTAAATTAAATTAAATTAAATTAAATTAAATTAAATTAAATTAAATTAAATTAAATTAAATTAAATTAAATTAAATTAAATTAAATTATTTTAAATTAAATTAAATTAAATTAAATTAAATTAAATTAAATTAAATTAAATTAAATTAAATTAAATTAAATTAAATTAAATTAAATTAAATTAAATTAAATTAAATTAAATTAAATTAAATTAAATTAAATTAAATTAAATTAAATTAAATTAAATTAAATTAAATTAAATTAAATTAAATTAAATTAAATTAAATTAAATTAAATTAAATTAAATTAAATTAAATTAAATTAAATTAAATTAAATTAAATTAAATTAAATTAAATTAAATTAAATTAAATTAAATTAAATTAAATTAAATTAAATTAAATTAAATTAAATTAAATTAAATTAAATTAAATTAAATTAAATTAAATTAAATTAAATTAAATTAAATTAAATTAAATTAAATTAAATTAAATTCAATTCAATTAAATTAAATTAAATTAAATTAAATTAAATTAAATTAAATTAAATTAAATTAAATTAAATTAAATTAAATTAAATTAAATTAAATTAAATTAAATTAAATTAAATTAAATTAAATTAAATTAAATTAAATTAAATTAAATTAAATTAAATTAAATTAAATTAAATTAAATTAAATTAAATTAAATTAAATTAAATTAAATTAAATTAAATTAAATTAAATTAAATTAAATTAAATTAAATTAAATTAAATTAAATTAAATTAAATTAAATTAAATTAAATTAAATTAAATTAAATTAAATTAAATTAAATTAAATTAAATTAAATTAAATTAAATTAAATTAAATTAAATTAAATTAAATTAAATTAAATTAAATTAAATTAAATTAAATTAAATTAAATTAAATTAAATTAAATTAAATTAAATTAAATTAAATTAAATTAAATTAAAGTAAACTAAACTAAACTAAATTAATTTAAATGAAACGATATGAAATAAAAAGCAATGAAATGGAATTGAATGGATTGGATAATATTCCGTTTTTTATTTCATTCATATTCAAAAAGAAATGTAAGTATTTATAAATTTATAAGGAAATTTACACGTTTTGGTTGAAACTGATAAACCTACATAAATTTTCGTTTGTGGACAATTTCAAAAGATTTGATGATAAAAGCAAAAAAGTTTCTTACCTTTCATCTCAGTTGCGACCGTTTTGTTTATCCGTTTTTCCATATTTTAATTCTTCGATATCCTGTTAGCTGTACCTTAGCAACATTTGTAATATCTATTCTCTTAAAAAATTCTTATTGCTCGTGACTTTTTTCAAATTTTTCCATTAAAAACTTTTTTCCTTTCTTTTTCAATTTTTATACTGAATTTTCTAGTCAAGCGTGCACACAGAAACACACCAAACAAATAAATTTAAATCACTTTATCAAATACGTGACACTTTTTCACAAAAACTTTAAATGTGATTGTTCCTTGAACTGGGTAAAAATTAAAACACGCTCAGCTCAGACGTCACGTATCCACATTATTAAGACTCATGCCCTATATGGCATTATTTCATGTATGGAATCAAAGAATACAATTTTGGTTATTCGGTGTAAAACATCAAAAATAATGTGAAAATTTCATATTCGGGCACAATAGTGAAGAATTCCAAGCACTTTGCCAAAAATTTAGTTCATACGTTTTTGAAGGAATAACAACCTTGTAACGGCTTCACAACCCAAACACTTTACACCAAAAATACTCGCTAACTATAAAAAGATAGGGTAATCTTTGGGCTCGGTATATTCTTTGAATATATGGGTATTATTTTTTTGGACATATCTTTGCACATGCAACAATTCCACACTTTCGTTAAACCGGTTTGTGTACGCTCGAAATAATTTTCCCATTCTATTGTTTTTGTTAAGTTCAAGCTGAACAAGAAACGCTATGACAACCTCGAGCGGCGAACTGCAGCGCAAAACTGGCCCGATAAATATCAACAAACGTATAGAATGTAACAGAAACAACAACTGCTGGAAATGGTGGTGAAATGTAAACGTTAACAGTTTGGCCTAAACGCTACTCTTTACTAAACGACGTCTTTGAGAACTAATGTGGAAGAACAAACGAGAGAACACGGCGGGAATCGTATTACATTCATCCCAGCTGGCACAAACACATGAACAGAGCCTGCTCTTTCACTGTAGTTTTGTTACAAGCCCTTGTACACCAGTGTTTCTAGTTTGCCCCCTAATATAATACACAGGATGTGTGTTTCGAGTTTTGTTTTGCTAACATTCTGCCAGCAACAGTTGGTTTATGTAAACGCTCTTTGAGAGAGAACTGGTATTATTTTCAAATGGTGGTGAAACAGGAGTTAAAGTGAGCATTGTCATGTGTTTTTAATATACAACATATTTCTGTTATACTCGTACTGTGTGCTAAGAATACTAACCCAAATTTTCCCCAATGGTGTTAATTTTGTATCATGCCATATTATGTTGCAATATAAAAGGTTCAATAACAACTGTTATACTGTAAGGTGGATGTGATAAATTCAAAGTTCCTCCGTTGGTGTATAACGAAAGAAGGTGAATTATATGTTGGCTTTATAATAAGAGCTGTGGACGATAAAGGACGATTTATGGACAAAATAAAATATCACTGTTATAAATAATATGTGGTGAAAATTTCGTATTATATTTATCGTATTTTCTTTCTGTATTAACTTGTCATATAACTCCATATAATTGTTAACTGTCATCTGTAATAATTTATAATGATACATTAAAGAGGTGCGCTACAGGGTGAGGTTTTATAGAGATGACAGTACTGCTTTTCCTATTTACTAAATGTTTTCACCAAAATGTTGTTAAGTTCTTTTGAATGGAGTAAACTTACTTTTAAAGTACTAACGTGTTTAAATTCCAATGATACATTTTTGTTTGAAAAAAGGATTCAAATAAATCAGGACAACCAATTTGCAAGTTTATATTGGATTAATGTGTTAAATGGGATTTTATTTAGATATTCCTCTGTTAATAACAAGTCTTTTTTATCAGCAATATCATTTATTTCTTAATAAAGGAACAGGAATTTGGTTAATGTGCGTGTTGGAGTCTCGTAGACTTTTGCGATAATAAAAAGAAATCGTGAAATGATTTTTTACTATGCCAGTTTCTTGAGGTATTTCTTTATACTTCATACAAAACTTTTGATATGCTTCGTATTACAGATGTTCGCTTTTTAGGAATATTGGAAATCAAAAAAAAATTTTTATTTTTTCGACTATATTGATCTCTATCTTGTACAGTTTTAGAAATATTGCACTCGTATTTCCTTCAATAAACCAAGTACTTTATGTCCCAAACATCCCTTACAACGTACCATAAAATAAATAAACAATTTATCATTAAATTACATCAAGGGATAGGGGAGAGCTTCTCTTCTCTGCGCGCTTGACTGATTGGGAAACACAGTTTTACACCGCTTCCAAACGATATTTGGAAAAGGTTTTTCATGGCTAAGTGTCACCGTCACTTGGCGAGGTGGCCGTCGTCGAAAGAAATGTAAGGTGGTCAGAGTACTCAAGTTCTCGTGTACAAGATTCGCGCACAATAACCATTGCACCACCGACGGCACGGACGCACCAACGCAGCATTTAGTAGACAAATTAAACTACATTCTAATGTTTAAATACCTGAATAACAATAGAATTCACCTCCGTGACCATAAACTTCTTGCATGGCTGTTATTGAAGGGAATTGTATTAGTATTGAGGAACAAAATCGTAATATTAATGTTAATATTTGAAAAAAACGGTTGTTTTTTTTAAATTTATTATCCAAGCTTAAGACCATCTCTATCTCTGTAAATAGATATACAAGTATAGTTTTTAGAAAAGAAGATGTTTTGCAAATGCATCCTCCTGATTTCTGGCAAACCGTATAGCTATTTCAGATCAGATCTAGCCACAGATCTTCATCAAAGGTTGTTTGGAGTGCTGCTTTTGAAAAATTCATCAAACTAATTGCAAACGAAAACTCATATCTCTCTGATTATTTTTTGTTGAAAAGGTATATTTTTAAGAGAAGGTTTTTGTTTTAAGAAATTTTTTTTTTAAGAAATGGGGATTTTGTTTAGAATTGCGTCGGTTGGTTATTGTTTTGCCGTATACGCCATTTATGTTTGTTTGTAGTTGATATTGTGTCTGCAGGATATTGTGCGTTCTCTTTCTGAATCTGTTGTCAGATTTTTGATATATCTTACCATTACTGTAACGTTTACTCTAATTTGTTTGTATATCCCTAAAAAGTGGTAGGTGGTAATAGTAGTATGGTTGTGCCTATTGGTATCTCCGTTTTAAACAATTGGCGTTTACGACAAAACAATAATAAGTTGAAGATTGGTCCTATTTTCAAGAACAAGTAAATTTTTAAAAGTAGGTACTATCTCGAGAAAGGTTATTTTGTTTCACAAAAAGGTACTCTTTAAAGAAGAGGTAGCTTTTTAAGAAAAGGCAATTTGTTGTAAGAAAATGTGCTTTTTAAGAAAAGGTACTTATTTAAAAAAAAATTTTAAGAAAAATTTACTTTTGTAAGAAACTTTACTTTTTAAGCAAAGGTACTTTGTATTTTTTCTTGCTTCAGAAAATTTAATTTTTTAAGAAAAGGCACTTATTTAAGAAAACTTTCTTTTTTTAAACTTCTTTCACTTTGGCTTTTCTAAATTTACTTTGTATTGGGTTCAAAACTACAATATATAGAAAATATTGGTTACAGGCTCCACCTAGAAACCATCCCATTAAACAACAAATTTCCCAACATAAGTTAGTCTAGACACAATCAAAAGTAACCAATATAGTTGATAATACTCGGAACTTCGTTCCAATATTAATATAGATGTATTGATTTTTATTGGAGGTACCAGAATGAGCTTGGTCAAACGCGCGGATTAGTCTTAAAATTTTCGTTCAAAGATACTGTGGCTCCTTCTATGCGCTAATTGTTTTTCTGTGTTAAATTATGTACACCCCCATCGCTATGGGTGAGGGTATAAAAACCGGCTACGGATAAATATATAAAACTTGATTTGTAACTATTGTCAGAAACAAAAACGAGAAATGCCTAGAACAATGCCACAATATCGGCTCCGGGAAATACCACCCAAAGAAATAACCCTTAAAAGACAAATGATCTAATCTCCATTGTTTTTTCACACATTTTTGGGTGTTATTTCATATGCAAAAACAACCAAATTTTTTGGGAAGTATCTCATTGGTTTTTGGAAGTTATTTCATTTCCAGTCGGGGTTTCCAAATTATGAATAATCTCCATTGAAATTGTATGAAAATGTGCCCTTAATAAGGAAGTTTTGTCGCCTGTGTTTCCATTTTGCTTTGGAGTTAATTTCATTTTTATTTGGCTTTTATTTCATTCTTTATTTTTGGAAGTAATTTCATATTTTTGGGTTTATTTCATTGGTTGGTATTTCATAGGCGTTATTTCGTTGGGGGGTAGTTCCTGCAGCCACAATATCTGACCTACTGTGCTTTAATTTTAGAAATGATTTATACAATTTTTTTTATAAATATATGCAAGTTTTACTTCCATTTCCTCCTGATGTTAATTGTATTATGAGCCTTTGAAAACATTGACACATATTTCTAAACAAATTTTTCGCTGCATATTTCAAGGCGCTTTGGAAAATTCAATTGTGTAGTCTATATGTAAGCTATTGCGAAATTGAAAATTTATGGGAATTTCCAATGTTATTAATGTGTTTGTGGACACGACAATTCCATCCCTGTATCCCATATCCATTCCGCACTCTCTTACTCCTGCTTTGATATTGTGCGTTTAGAGTATCGCTGCTCTTAGCTAAGGCGCTTGGTTTACGTGTTTTATTGTTTGCTTCTGCATATCCCTCCTCCAGGATCTTTATTATTTTTCAATTCTATTGTCATTGATATATGTATGTGTTGCAATTGTCAAATGTCAAACATGTGCCATAAATTACAGTTATAATTAGAATTTGGGGATCACAAACAAACAAGCTAATGCCTGGAGCGGACATTATACAGTTTGTGGGCATTTGTGATAAAGAATTACTCACTGGGTCAGTTTATATTTATACTTGTAATTGCAATTTAGGGCAGTGCAGCATTAAACGGAGATCTGACCTAAATAATTCTGACAAAAGTGAGATACATTCATACTTATATATAAGTTCAGTTGCACCGGTCGGTCAGTCATTCAACTCCTAACGTATTTTTTTTTCTGAGTTAACAAATATTTCCCACATTTCTAATTTTTGTATGTTTTACTTTGCCCAAGAATTCAGTTGTCATTAATTTACCTAATCTTTATAAATCCTTTCATGCAGTTGGATATTACAACACCTGGCCTGACCAAATCTAACATCTACCCATTCATTTCTAACTCCAATTTTAATTACTATCCGTGATATTTTTCAATTAGATAATTCCTCTAGTAAATTATCCTACACATTTGATTTTACAAAATCACAAAAATAATTTATAGGACGCTGTCGACAGGAATTGCGATATGTAAATCTAAATCCAGATGAATTCTGAAAATGTATAGAGTCATAGCATATGGAATTGCGCATTGTATGTTTAAAGAGGAATGTCAGAATATATACATGTATAATCATCACAGGAAACACAAATTGTACAAACATATTTGTTGGTATTAAGGTAAGAGCACTAATGTTTCAACTAAGTTTGTACAAACTATGCGATGCATTAAAGCATTTACCCAACCGGACACGCAACTGCAAATATTTCCGGCTCATTCATAAATTCAATTAAAATTACTTGTGTATGAGCTGGAAAATGTTCTGGATACACTCATACACTCACTCAACACAAATGCATTTGAACAAAAACAAAATTTAATGTAGTCCTGCATGTAAACACACTTAACCTTTAGGAACCGTTTGCACAACTGTGGTTTAAGTACTTGTTTTGCAATTGTGAAAAATGAAACATGGATCGTAAAAGCTTATTTAGGCGTAATCACTCAGAGTCGGTGAAAAACTGCAAACCCTCATCGGGGAAACAGAAAAGGGAGGTCTCACTGATTGTGTGAATTATTTTTGATGTGTTAACATCTATACGCGCGCCTCTAGGGCAGTAAACTATAAATTTAATAGTGTTAGGTTTGTAAGAGTAAATCATCGTTTGTTTGTTCGTTGCTTGGCAGTCGGTATTGAAAGTGATTATTGGGCGATTTTCATATAATTTTCCCACGCGATTTTCTCCGGAAATTCATAGCCGATTTTATTAATTTTGGGATTAAAAAGCTAGTGCGGGTTTCGACGAAGAGTTTAGGCCAAAAATTAAGGCGATCCGATATCGGCGAGCCGAGATTTAAGTGTTTTAATTTGGAGTAATATTAAAAAAGTATTTTATGTTGATCTTCGGTTATATCGTACGAATATAACAATGTATGTATGTATGTACAAGTGTCTGTTGCTTTGCATTCTTTGACTTTTGTGGGAATAAAACAAAAAGTATTGAGCAAGAAAATAATGACACATGTGCTTGCACTGGGTCTTTAAATAATTTTAAGTATTAATATTATTTAACTGTAACGTCATCATATGATTGAACGCTGTTTTTTATTTTCCAATGTAACATTTACGAATGTGTTCATAGAAATCGAACAGGTACCGTGTAGCAAAAAGGTGTTAACACATCGCTCGTGAGTTCGAACACTCATTGGATTTTTTTAATCCCCTCACCGTACTTTAGTTTAAGCGGTAACAATCATCAAGTAAATCCAAAGCACCGGAAAGGATTCTAGAGATTAAAAATCTAAAACTGAAATACTGACAAAACTAGCCGTCCCCAAAACTAGCCGACCTAAGAAAGGCGACACAAATAGTTGGGAAAAGTTTTCTGTATTTTTCAACATAATCCCTTTCAGCTCGATACACTTTTTGCAGCGAAATTCAATAGCTTCGATACCCTGTTCATAGTAAGAACTGTAATACTCCTTAAAATAGTCATTAACCATAGGCTCCATCTCTTCATTGTTGGCAAAACTTTTACCACCGAGTCATTTTTTCCAGTTTGGTAATAGAAAATAGTCCGAGGGAGCTAAATCTGGCGAATATGGTACGTGATGAAGCAATTCGAATTTTAGTTCAGTAATTTCGGTCACCGCCACAGTGGATGTGTGAACTGGAGCATTGTCTTGATGAAACAACACCTCATTTTTGCCAAATGCAGCAGTTATTCCCCAATTTTATCACTTAACCGTTGCAAACGTTCGTGTACATTACATAATTTGGCCTTATACTCGGTATCGATTTTTGGAAATAATTTGACCTTATACCGAACATTATTGCATCAGTAGATATCCTTGCCACCACGGCCACTTCACAATTGCTTCCTCTAGGACAGGATTGCAAGAGAATTCAAAAATTTGAGGAGTCGGAGGAATACTTATACCCTCTTTCTGCTCAGCAACGCCGTCAGCTTAAATCAGTAATATAGCTTTTCCCAAATTTTGAAGCTCAGGGACTGGAGAGATCTAATTTGGTTACAGATTCGACCGGATGAAATCGACCGGATGGTAAATTCGGGTATTATTGAGCCCTCCACGTCCGCCTGGAGCTCTCCGATGAGACTCGTAGTCGAGCTTGGCAAGATAATATAATGCTTGGACGCCAGAAAACTGAATACGGTATCGAAATATGATGCGTATCCATTATTATAATGCAAAAAACATATACCATGAACTTGCCTGCAGATGGAACCGTCTTCGCTTTCTTTCGACACTATTCTCCCACTCCACTCCACTCCACTGTTTTTACTGAGCATTTGTTTCTCGAGTAAAGTGGTGGACCCATGGCGCATCCACGGTTATAAACCGACGCAAAAATTCGGCTTTATTGCGGCGAAACATCGCCAAACACTCTAATAAAACATCTTCACGACTCTGATTTGCTCTATTAAAAGCAAGCGCGGCATTTCTCATCTTGAAATCTTAGGTCAATGTACGATGCATAGCACCTTTTGAAATGCAAGTCAATTGAGGTTGCTAACGTACCTTCGATCCGATGATCATCCAATATCATTTTTGTTGAATTTCCATAACCGTGTTTGGCGTGGGCACCTCAATTGGTCGACCACTACGACGTGCCCGTCTTGGCAGCTCATGCGGCCTCGTTTAAGCTCTGCCACCCAATATTTTACAATCATAAACGAAGGATCAGACTCCTCCAGATTAAAATCTAGCTCTGCATTAATTATTGCTTGGACTAAGACCTTTCAAATGGAAATATTGAATTATATAACGGTTACCAATTTTTTCCTTGTTTACAAATTCACTGAGATCGTTTAATTTTGATGGCACGAATAAAAATACTAAACACCGTGGCACCTTGAAACTTAATACATGTGTTTTATAAGGTTGCCACTTTTCACCAAAATATTTTTTTCACAACCTACTGGAACCACCTAGGTATTTTCAATACCTGCCTATAAAATAATATCTATTAGGTAGCAGGTTTGTAATCAGCAATGCCAAAATATGTTACGTAGAACCAAATGCACATACGGCTTTGTTTTTGTTAAGGCTGCAGTCAGTTGTTACCTGCATTGCGCCGAGGTGGTTTAAGTGAAAGAGGTGAGAAGCATTTCAAACTTCAGTGACATCAGGTGCTAGTTTCAGAAGATTTAGTTATTTATGAATACAGCGGCAGTAATAGTCAAATCAAGGCACACAAAATGTTTCTCATCTAACGATGCTTACCGAAATCTGGCTACGGCTATATTGTAATAGATTGCTGGGGACATGTAGATAACATTTTTCTAGGTAGTTTGCTTTAGATGAATCTGGTGTGAAAAACTGAGATGATGGCCCAAATGGGCATCCTCCAAATACTAACAACTGATCATAATAGATTATGGAGTGTAACGATCAGCGCACAGGCTTCCAAAGCAGTTCTAGATATATTTTTAAATCGTGACAATATCTGGATAAATACAGTCTTAAGCCATTGCCTCGAAACTGGTATTTACTCGTACATGTATCAGTAACAATAAATATATGTGGGTTATATAGTCATTATGTTTCATGATGACTTGCCAAACAAGTCATGGCGTGTTGTTGTAAAAACAGACGATTTTGACAGAAATTTGTTGTTTTGATTGTTATGACGGCACTTTCCAGTTGTCAACCAACACCATTAAAGTTTAATAAAGAATGATACAAATCAAAACAAAAGATGAATCAGTTTGACACTACTTAAGTGCCATCAAAACAAACACCAATTAAAACATAAACAAAGCAAAAAAAAAAGTCTGAACAGCTGACCGCATGCTCTGACTTTATAATTAGACTATGCTGAACAGAATGTAAACACAGTTTGACATTCTCAGCTGTGAAGGCATAGTTATCGATATCGATAATTCTCGAGCAGCTAAAAACAGCCAGTTAAAATTGAAATCAATAAATTATTTGTTTCTATTATGTTTGGGATGTTTCCACATAAGTATATCATTGTGAAGAATCAGGCATATGTTTCCACGTAAGAGCATACATGTTTATCAGTAAACAAATACTAGTGAGTTTGGGACTTGCAAACATATGAATGGGAGAATCTGTTACAGAGGACACTATTTGGCATGTACATAAATTACGAAATGTACTCTAGTTGTTTTTTTATTTTAGATACTATATTTCTTTGTTCGGTGAGTTATAGTGAAATTTTAAGTATAACATATTTTCTGTATTACACGCTAGATTTTTGGGATATTTTAGGACCAATTCGGAATAAGTATTCGGTTCTGACTTAATTTTGGCATTCAATTGTTTAGTAAATATTTTTAAAAATATTAAATGTTTTAGGGATGTTTTTTACCTCTTCTACAAAAAGGAAAAAAAGGACAAAATTACCGATATATTGAAAAGCCAGTGGGATGTTCCATAAACATATTGCTCGTACTATATTAAGTTAAATTGCTGAACACATCATATTCATCATAAAAATGTTCCACAGGGGTGAAGTTTTGACCACCTCTAAAATAACATTCTCGCGCGATCTTTCACATGGCAGATGATACAAGTATAGTTTGATTACTCCCTTTACCAGCAGTGTGACACAACTACCTGGCTAAATCAATTACGGTAGAAATGGTTTGAATAGTTGATATGTAAGGCCAATATCCTGCAGTGTGAAATCGGTAAAGGCGGTGCTAGAATGTTAGAGAAATCGTTGCAAATATATTTTCGTGATAGAAGCTGGAACTTAAGGAGAACGATCTGCAGACATAATTTTGACAGATCTGCTAGATTGCATTTTGAATGCAATAAACAAAAGCAAAGAAAACTGACAGATGTTTATGCATTCTTCGAAACTGATGGTGTAAATCGCAAGCATAATAAGAAATAGATTTCTGTCCAAAGGAAGAGAGTTTCATTCCATTTTCCTCTCTGCCAATCGTTCCATTTGCACTAATAGTCAAACACGGCTTTAAATAAGAAATTACAAAAATGTTGACCATTGTCCTAGCATAAAATGTCCCTATCTGTACATACATAATTCTAGGTACGGACCTAATTACGTAGAATACGTCAGTAGCCAAACAACGCTATGAATCGACGCACCTTGAGTGTTTTTTTATCTTACTTCGCATGTAATCTAATGGACTTAATGCTAATATTAGTATTCTTGTTGTTTCTCTGTCATTTTCAATTTGAAAACGGAACTTTTTCTTGCAACAGATTGTTTTTCAAAGATACATGTCTATTACTTAGAGCGTTGTAAGAACGAGAGAGTGGGTATTTTCTGTACCTAAGGGAGTTCCCTACTAATTCGGTTGTCAAAATTTCAGTTGTTTGCGGGAGATTTAAAACTTTTCTCTTTGCTGGGTGCTTCAAAAGTATTTTAATAATTAACATCACATTTTGTAAATAAATTTCTGACAGTTTTAACAAACGAAATTTGATTTCAACTGGAGAAAGATAAACCCAGATAGCATAACAAATAGAGTAATAAGGAAGAACAAGTAAATCGTTGCTTTTAAATAACATCTACTAAATCAATTTTAATGTTTTTAATTAAGTCCATCAAGCTCCTGTACTCATGGCCGCTAAATGCTTGTGTACAGTAGGGGTATAGTAAGGGTCCTACGAACAAACTTCCAAAATCGTAACTCATTGAATGACTTCGTAGAAAAAGTAACAGCAGAAAAAATTAATGGCAGTTCCTTCCAATGACTTAATTGATTTCACTTGTAAGCCTATGGTGTAGTCAATTGTTGTAATAAATTATTATTGTGAGATAATGTGTTATACGTTGTTTCAATTTAATTCTTACCCCACCTTACGTCCTTTTTGGCCACATTTCAGAAACACAACGATAGGGAAGAATCTGCTCCACTAGAGGCCTCTTTTTAAGACCAACGACGAGTGTGGAAAAAGACGATTCACAGGAGCAATACATTTCGTTCTATACTAAGAACTGAGAATCTCATTTTTCTGGCAAATTTGAATCTTAATGAACGTTTTGAGTTTTTAATCCAACAAATGAGGTTAATTTCACATACACAGGAAGGTTTCTGTGTGTAATTGTATAAAGAAGCTTTAGAAGAGTCAGCCAAATTCCATTAAGATTAGACTTGGGAAGAGTCAAAGATTAAATTGAACAGATTGCTATATAATTCAATTGTAGTACATTTTTTTGAGATTTAGCGGCTGCACTTCTTTGCCGAACAAAAGCTTTCTAGTATCTTCTGGGTGTTTTCATCGACTTTAAAGGTGCGTTTGATTATCTGAGTTGGGCGAGCGTGGAAGAAAGACTAGTGGGGCTAGGGTGTCAGGAAGTAGCACTCTGGAGAAGTTACTTCTCTGACAGAAAAGCAGTGATAGTCGGGGAAAATAGTTCTGTGTGTGTTGATGTGGTCCGAGGATGTCCACAGGGTTCCATTTGTGGACAGTTTGTGTGGAATCTGATGATGGACGTGCTTTTGCATGAGCTTGAGGCCGAATGCAAGATATGTGCGTACGCCGATGACTTGCTTATCATGGTCAAGGGTAGTTCTCGTTCCGAGTTGGAACAGCTATCCTCGGCTATGATGAGTATTGTCACTCGGTGGGGCGAGCGTGTAGGAGTTATTTTATCGGTGGGAAAAGACAGTGACCATGTTGCTGAAGGGTAGTTTCGAGTCCCATTTTCCAATCGTGCGTTTGAATGGTGGTGGCACAATCCGTTACTCCACGGAGGTGAAGTACCTCGGAGTCACCATGGGAGAAAGGGTGAACTTTTTGCCTCATATAGGGAGACTTCGCGAGAAACTGACGAGCGTTGTAGGAAAGGTTAGGCGTGTTATGAGGAGTGAGTGGGGTCTGAGTCGTCAAGCAGTCAGGACCGTGTACAGGGGCCTTTTTATTGCCATGGCAACATTTGGGTCTTCTGTTTGGTGCGAAACTGCTAGAAGCGTCTTCGGGCAACGTCAATTATTCTCTGTTCAGAGAGTAATGTTATTGGCATGTATGCCAGTATGTCGTACGGTGTCTACAGAGGCCCTACAAGTTTTGATGGGTGCCACTCCTCTTGATCTAGAGGTGACGCGTCGTAGCATGGACTTCAAAATCAAGAGGGGGTACGCACTGGGTGAGTCAGATTGGCTCATTGTTGGAGCAGAGAGCATGAGTAGAAGAGAGCGGCGGGCTCGGTTAGATGCGTTAGTCACATCTGAGTGGCAGGACCGTTGGAATTCCAGTACCAACGGTCGGGTAACGTATAGATTTATACCGGATATAGAATTCGTCGGGAAGAACCCTGAGTTTAGCTTCAACCTAAGCCTTGGTTTCATACTGACAGGTCACGGGTCGTTAAATGCATTCTTGCACAGAATGAGACTTGCGGATCGGGAGTCGTGTGATTGCGAAGCGCCAATCGAAGATTGGCTCCATGTTTTGTGCGAGTGTCCCCTTTACGGGGCTTTTAGGGATTTAGTCGGCATGGGTGTCACCAGATCCGGTGGTGAGTGGTGTGTGAGTAGTATGCTTCTGTCTCCGGATGCGTTGTGTGTGGCAACGCGGTTTGCCTCTCGTGTTTTCGCGAGTCGGCGCGCTAGGACGGTTTAGTTGTTGTTGTGGGTTTCACTGGTCTCTATCGGTGTCTCCCTTTTGTAGTGGTTAAACGTTTTTCGTGATCCTGGCTTTTTCAAGCTAGTTACTCAGCCGTTTAGGATCTCGTCGTCGGTACTGCTGAACCCTGCGAATACAGGGATTGCCAGTCCCGGACTTCGTCGGAGTCGAATTTGGAAGTGGATTAGCCGCGACGTCTGACCAGAGGCCTGTTTCTGGTACCGTGTGCTGTTTGGGATTGACACGTGGAAGGTCTCGAACTCGTGCCCTTTCAGTTTGTGTCTTGTTGTTGTTGACCCACGGGGGCATCATCGGGCGAAGCCTGAAGATTGGCTGCCGGTCGCTGTTATTGACCGGAAGAGGTGGAAACAGCCTTGCTCCCACGGTGAGAAAGCTGCCGCCGTCTGACTGTAGTTATTAGACCGTTTATATTGCAATTTTTAGCATTTAAATGGCAGTGTTGATATTGTATAATTGTTTCACGATTGATGCTTTTGTCGCCGGGGTTGACCAATCCCCTACTTAGTACAAAGTGAAAACTGGGAGCAGCTTCACTGCGAAACTCGGACCAGAGAGTATGCCTATCTGGTAGCACGGGTGGTGTTGGCCCCCTTGTGGGAGATCGTGCTGGCTGTGGTTGCCACCAAAATCGCTGGTAGAGGCTATGTAGTTGCCTTGTATATCAGTTACTTGTAACGAAGTATGCTAGGCAGGTGCATATCCTCGAAATATGGGATCCGTGGTCCTTATCACGGAAGAGGTTTGGATAGTACCTCACTCTTTACCAAGGAGGAGTAGCTCATGTACAGAGAGTTTACTCAATTGGTAGCTCGTGGACGGAAGAAAAAAGTCGCGCTGGCGGATATGCGAATACGGGGCGTTTGTTCTCCCACGTAATCGTGTACACCAATGGTGTAAGGCTTCCTATTCCTGATCTCTTGGCTGCCCCTCTATGCGGGGTAGCACGGATATCTCACGTGCAGCGCTAACAGTCGTATCAACCTGTGGTTAAGGACTTCACGTCGAGAATCACATTAAATCACGAGGACTCTGTAACGAAAACATACAATTTACCTAGCTCGAATGTGCTGCTATTTCTAATCAAAGATGAAGTGTGTTGGACGAAATGATTTGAGTTGGGGGAACCAAAATTCAGTCGAATTCGAGTGATTATCATTCATTCGAGTTGCTGGGATGGGCTAAAAATCATTGTATTTATATTTTAAAATTAATTGCTAGTGTAATGAAAAATAGATTTTAAAGTTCATTGAGCTAGTGAAATTTGATCTCAGAATACTATAGTATCATCTTCTTCAAAGAAAGTTTAAGAAGTATTCGGATATAGTATACGTTGGAGAACAGATATCTCCTCTTTAAAGAGCCTTAAGGGTCGATCATTACATATCAGAATGTTAGAATTCTTGCTAACTCTTGGTACATTAAACGGCCAACTAATTATCTGAAAAGGCATGGCTTTGCCATAGCTGCGAATGATTAATATGTAATTATCATAG
Organism: Phaonia tiefii; assembly: GCA_963931995.1. NCBI lineage: Eukaryota > Metazoa > Arthropoda > Insecta > Diptera > Muscidae > Phaonia > Phaonia tiefii. The sequence goes on along the minus strand of OZ008368.1, from coordinate 55,652,532 downwards.
CACTGTTGTGCATGAATTATATGGAGCTAATTACTCATTTTCTTACTTATGTCTTTGCAGTGTGATTATCATTACATAAATCAGCCAATCAATATCCAAGATTCAATTGAGTTTCAACATGTAATTATCATGCCACTGTGGCGTGTAATTGATATGTTACCATTTACTAGTACTAATTTCCGTACTGCCCATTGTGTGGTATGATTAATATTAAATAAATTATTCTGTGATAAACCCAAGACCCTTTAGGATGTTCGCCGCTCATTGACTTGAAAATCCGGGGTTATGTTACACTCTGCCGAGAACGAAATGATGCAGTGGTGTTTCACCCGCTTGACAATATACATATATATACGGGCCTTCGTAGCGTAATAAAATGGTAATCCACCAAAAAGGCATTTTATATCACCGAATGGAGGGGCAAATAATCTGAATTGGTGTCCCTGCATTGCAAATAGTTTGGTAAGGGAATTTATGGTATTCTCAGGTAAAAAAGAAGATAGTGATTTGTAATAACAGAAACCAACCACTAGGGTTAAACAATTTGTTTCTGCGGTAAGCATGCTGAATTTCTTTTCACTTATCTACGATAAGATTTCGCTTAGAAAAATCTGTCTTTTTTGTTGTTTGGATGCAAATATAACGGGTTTGTAGCTTGTCATAAATATTACATATTGGAGGCACGAAAAGTTAAATGTTATAATATATATTTTTGTGGGCGAAATATGTAATTGTTTGTTCAAAGCTGCAGAAAACAACAATGCGACAGACAACAAAGACTCCAATAAACAGCAGAACCTCAATTCATGAAAACAATACTTGCACGTAAGTATATGGATGTTCCAAACATATACATTATTCCCGCGTAATGTAAAAGGGACCGTTTTTAGCGTGCAGTTGCGTCAAGCGACTTAGGTGGATTCCAGGTCAAAGCGAATATAGATTTGTATTAGCTAAATTCATATAGACTTTAAAAGCCCTGTTAACCATCATAGTGCTATTAACAGTCGGTCGCATTTGAATAGGCTAAAAATTTATTTATCAGAGTTCATACCAATTACACGCTGACAAATATGTCCTTTTTTGTTGTCTAGATGCAAATATATCATGTGTTTGAAGCTTGTAGCAAGTATAGTAAATTTGTGTCCAAACACAATGTGTTTGTTACCCAACTATAGATGTGTTTGGACTAGAAATAAAGCTGTGGTTGGTGCACTCTTTACTCTCAATTGAGAGTAAGAGAATAAAAGAGATTAATTTTTCACAGTCAAAGTTGTATGTGTGTAGCTGTATTATACTATTTCAGTCATTGATCTTTAAAAGTTCCTAAATGCGTGTGTAATCTGCAGATGAAGTGAGTATTTATTACATCTGTTGCGTTTTAGTTTCATGTATTCAGAAGTCAATCGGAAGTAAGCTTGCTGTGAAAAAAATTTATATTACATGCTAAAAACTCAGTCTTTCTTGTTGTTTGGTTTTTGCGTTCGCTAATCAATATTGCATGTTGGAGGCACAATGACTCAAATGTTATAATACATGTGTTTGTGATCGAAATATATCTGTGTTTACGATACAAACCCAGCTGTGATTGGTGCACCGTTTTATGCTATCTAAGGATAAAGAGAGATTATTCACAGTATTACTTGTAAGTGTGTAACTGTATTTTTCGATTATTATCCCAATCAATGAATAACAAATATTCCTGATTGTGTGTGCAAATTGCAGATGGCGTGAGCGTTTCTTATTTTGTATAATGTTTTGCAGTTTAGTTTATTACATTCAGTCGTCAATGGTTCATCGAATAGAAAATATCAAATGCGCTTGGTCGACGCATAGTAGAAAAAATTTGTGATCTGTAAAATATAATAAATATTGGTATCGGATGGATAAATTGTTTGTGATGTTGCTTTGTTTTTTGTATATAGCTTTTGTATATATGTGTGCTACCAAAGAGATAAATGATTTTGAGGAAAGAAACTGAAAAGAGCAACAACGTGAAGCCTTTTTTGTCTGTCCGAGCCTTTATTACGAAAATCGGAGCGGCGTACGACTTTAGAAATTTAATAAAAAATTGTTTGTGCACATTGTTTGTGTACCAACCTGAGGTACTTGAATGAAATGGGAAGCTATAGAGCGGCTGATTTTAATTTCATAAAACAACAAATAATACATTCAATGCAAGTAAACCAAAAAAGGAACATTTTAAATCTTGTAGTTTCTATTAATTGGTTATAAATGTAGATTGATATTGATAGAATTATTTATAACAAATAATATATACAAGGTGGTGCGCGGTAATTTATTTATTTGGGAATGAAATAAAAAAATTATGAACCTTAGAAAAATTAATTTTATATTTTAATTATATTGAGCAGTAAGGGAATTTTTGAATTTCATGGTTTTAAATAGCGTATCTGGCAAATGTCGACCTTCGCTATCCACACACTGCTGCATACGTTTTCTGAAGTTTTTGTGAACTCTAACAAGCATGTCGACTGGTATTCTGCCAATTTCAACCTCATGGTGTTCGGACGGTTGATATACACCTTCGACTTCAGGTAACCCCAAAGGAAAAAATAGCATGGGGCTAAGTCATATTACCCCTCAAAGAAATAAGCCGTTCAGGAAATATTTGTCTCAAACAATTCATGGTAACCCTCACTGTGTGTGCAATGGCACCATCCTGTTGGAACCATGTATCCTCTAAATGCATTTCCTCAAGAGCCGGCTGGAAAAAATCCTGTATCATAGTCAAGTACTGTTCGGAGTTCACAGTTATGGCAAAACGGTTATCTTGAAAAAAGTAAGGGCCAATGATGCCTACTCGTTATATGGCGCACCACACAGTGACGCGGTCCGAATGCGGAAGTCTCTGGTGAAGATCTCTGGGGTTTGATTCACTCCAGTACCTCATATTTCAAAAATACGCTTCAACACAAAATGACCTCTCCTCACGTGTCCAATGCATAACGGCAACTGAAAGGCAGACGAATACAAATCTCCCGTCAGCCACTATAAGCCACGCACACTCTGCACTCCCTTCGACCAACAGTGCCGCCACAGCCTGCAGTGCAAAAAAAGCAAATTACCGCGCTTCACCCTGTATATATGGGAGTTCGTTATAGAGAAGTCCACTGTATATTGAGATCAAAAAAAAATTGTTTGTATTATATTTGAGAGGAAATACACACATGGTTCCACGTAAGTATATGGAGGTTTGGAAGGAAACACGCGCGAGTGCTTCCATGTAAGCATACGAATGTTTGGGATGTATCACGCATACGTTTTCGCTTAAAAGCAGACATATTTGTGAGTAAACATTTTAATGCTGTCATATAAATTCATGCGAGTTTACGGCTTTCAAACATATGAATGTTTGGAGAGCGTTCCAAATATATACACGGTTCCTCTAGAATGCGTTTGGGAGAATATGTTACACAGGCCGTTTTTTCAGCGTGTACAGAAGCCTCAATCAAAGCCGAAATTCACTTATCCTAAACTCTATTCTGATGTAATGTCTAGTGAACTATATTTACTTGAAGGTAATTTCTCTTCCCAGCAAGTAAGAGATTATATTGAAAAATGTTCAATGCTTTACAATTATCTCAAATGGTAACAGTTCAAGTGCAGCTAGTTCTCTAAGCAGAAAGGTCACAACTTAAGTATTGTATTAAGGTCTTCTCAATCATGTCATAGGATGTAATGGCAAATCGATGTTTTAAAAATTTTTCAAAGTTTATAGGAAGTCATCCTAACAAGTCACAGAGTTCTGGTCCCCCTTCTATTGAATTTCTTCAAGTATAGTTAAATTTAAACTTTGGTTTTACGGTGCATTAAATTTTATTGTCCTAACCGTAATCTATTCTTATTCATTACTTTTAATTGTGCCAAGAAAACCTTTTAATATTAGATACAATTCGAGAGTAGTGTGAGCTTGTCGCAGAGGTAAACCACAATCAGTTGAATGTCAAAAGGTACCAGCATTCATTACCAGCCATCATTACAACACCAAGCCTATGGTTCTTCTTCATATCCCCTTGTTAAGACATACACCCTGTGGCAAATTAATATTCTGTCATAAACTCGTCGCACGCATGAACCTTTATAATTACTTTTCCCAAAAACAAGAGAGAGCAAACCTGGCGGGAGAAAACAACTGATGTTACTGAATTTGTAACCTTTGTTCGATGGGCTGGGTTTACTTTTCATAAGCATATCTTGTATCTTCTCCTCTTTTCTAGTTTTGTAGATCTTCATTATCTCCCCAAATTTGTTGGTCTTCATCACCAGAAAAAGTGTCTGTCAGTATTGTTCTTGTAAAATGTTTGTGTAATTAGGCTTAAGCATTTGTTTTGTGTATTTGATGCTGTTCACTTTTTTTAAATCTTTGTTTTTTTCTGGGATTGTTGCTACGAGTGCATGTGTCTGTATTAAATTAAGGGGTTAGGTGTTGAAGGAAATGGTGGTGAATCTTTCTTTTTCTTATGCCTGTGTAAATGTTTGAATTTGTGTAGATTAGACCAACTCACATTGCATGCTAGGGAAAAAAGTGTTTTCCATCCTGCCCTCAAAATGTACTTTGGTTTGGTTTCTGATCATTCCCAAAATATTTCGTGGCTAGCATTAAGAACCCTTGAGCTGGACCTTTTTACAAAAGTATATTTTTTTCAGTGTTTCAATGAAATTTTTACATTAGCTTTACATTACTATACAATATTTCTATCATATGCAAGGGTTTTTGAAGCGCCTCCATCGGTATATAAAACATGTCAAAACATATCCCGACACATCCTTTTTCAGGAATGGCGGAAATGGTTCTCCATTACATCCCACGAAGGAACTGGGGAGAGCTTCTCACTACCACTGAACTGTGCGCTGTCTAATTGTAAACTCACAGATGGGGACCTACAGTTTTTACACCGATTCCGAAAGGTATTTTTGAGAATCTCCTTCATGGCTAAATATTCGATAGTGTCGCCATCACTATGCGAGGTGAGCGCCGCCGAAAGAAATGTAAGCTGAGCAGAGCAGGGATCAAACCCAGGATATCATGCGCAAGTGGCGCGTACACTAACTATTGCACCACCGACTGCCGTGTTATTATTTCAGGGATATTCAAGAAAAAATCGCATTTTTAAGTTTCAACCGAAAAGTATGCGACAAACTTGTTTTGAAGGCAAATGGTAATTATGACCTCTTGGCTCAATATCAGAGACAAACTTGTTTTGAAGGCAAATGGTAATTATGACCTCTTGGCTCAATATCAAATTTATGACTACAAATTTATGATATATTCAAAACTAAAGCAATACAAATAATATAAAGTTTTAACAAAAAAATCAACGCGCATCCCTCTGGCAAAATTGGAAAATTATTATCATATTCATTGGTTATAAGTGCCTTCCTACGTGAGTCCACTAGTTACCATATAGTTTGATCAGTAAGGCATCAGCAATATCTTGCAATTAGTAAGCTACCATACATAACTCCAAGTCCATAGTATATAGTTCAATATTTCCCTATTGTTGCCCATTGGATATAATAGCAATACATTTTAAATTCGTTCCTTTATCAAATTTCCAATCCGATTTTATACCAACTAAAATACCTGCACCACGACATGGTTTTAGTTACATTTCAATCACAAGTGCCAGAGAAATTGTGGCGCCAGATCCAAGGACTTGTTGTCGTTGCCACCTAATAAAATAAAAATAAAAAACACGGTTTCCCATTGCATCCTATGAAGAGATTGGGGCGAGAAGCTCACAAGCAATGACCTGAGCGCTTTATAGCTATTATCCCTGATTAGGACCAACAGTTTTACAATGGTTGCGAACGACAGAAGCTTTTATCAAAGCTTTTTTCGATAGTATCGCCATCACTAAGCTATGAGGCTACATAAAAGATACTTAAGGTGATCAAATCAAGATTCGAACTCTCGGTCTAGTGTACAAGAGTTATACTCCCTTACCATATTACCCCTGGTGGTGCCACCTATCAACAAAAAAAAAACGACGCCACAGCTGAAATTTAACTATATTTTAAGGATAGCCGCATACTAGATAGATATCAACCTTTTGATATTATAAAGAGAAAATTAATTAAATATTAATCATACTCCTCAGTTTGGTGCCCGTAACAATTGCACTTCATAATGTTTACAGTTTCTAAGCATACAATATTAATCATACTCCCCAGAGATAATATATTATTATTATTAATATTAATCATACTCCTCAGTTATAATATAATATTATTAATAATATTAATCATACTCCTCTTAAATAATGTTCACACTTTCAAAATACCGAGATCTAAACAGTATGTTTACATTACAGTAAGATAAAAATATGTTCTTAATATATTTATTAAAATAAATATATAAAACGTCTTTCGATGTGGCCAGCGAAATGGAAATACATACATATTTTATGACAATGTAAATAATAAATTATTACCATATAAATTGTGTCATCTGTACGCTTGTGAGGGTTTCACATAGACTACATGGGTAGCACCATATCTGTGTGTTGGCTTTTGAAAAAAAAATTCAAAGACGCATTCAAATCTCTGCATGTGGTACATTTAAATTGGCGATGCATAGCAAAGGTAAGCATTACTAACAGCGAACATTGCTTCAAAAATCCACAGATATGTACTTCAAACCCGCATCAGCAAAGAAACACTAACAAAACCAACTCACAAGTTTAACATCTAAAACTTTACAAAAGCAGTTCAAGGATACCTTTCCAATTTTAAGTCGGAGAAAAAAGTGCAACAGGATAAAGTTGTTGCTATATGTATCTACAGTTTCCATGTGTATATAATATAGCTCAGCATGATGCACTCTGTTCCATACATTTGAGGTCATGCCAAGTGTTAATAGAATCTGTAATGAAGATGCAAACGTATAGAAGAAAAATAAGAAAAATTTAATTAAATACCAGTTAAAAATCGCTTAAGTGGATGCTAAGGGAGAAATATTATTTCCTTAACCATGGGGATGATTTGGCTATAAGGACTCCTTATCGTTTTACTGACTCGTTAGAAGATATATGTACAAAAGTTGTAAGGAGTCTGAGTGTTACTAAAGAATTTGAGGGGAAACTTGGGCATTATTATTTTCTACGAAGTCATTTATTGCGTTGCACTTTTATTAAGCTGGTTGGTGGTTGACGTTTAGTCTTCTTTTTAACTTTTTTGCTTTTGGAAATAAAATTTTAAGTTATTCTTATACTTAAATGGGAGAGCAGCTACAAGCATTCTCCAATTATTAACACTTAAAGTGCGCACTAAAAAGTGTGCTTAAATTTTACTAGTTTTGGGTACAAAACTGTGTTTTAATTTCTTTTCTATACTACAAAAACCATCAGCAGTTAAAAGCATAAGTTTTTAAATTTTTGGATATGGCAGTATATAAACTGAAGACGAGATAAACATATTTCTAAAAACCTTACGAGAAATTTATTATATTTAAAAGTTTTTTAATGATTTTTATGATCTACATGACAAGTTAGAATATGATTTGTGCACTAGGATATAAACAATAAGCGATACCCTGCAAAGGTGTCGGCTCATCAGGTTTGATTTGGGCCATTTTCTCCATTTGAAACCCGCTGTCTACATTTGTAGTTTATTTGCAAAAATCATTTAAGGGACCAGTACATGTTGCATCTTTCAAAACTCCGTATGACTTAATTAAGGTTTTTAAACTTATATCTATACTTCGTACCGCCTCAGAATTAAATAATGTTAGATAGTTCAATAATTAAAAATTACCGGAAAACAAAACCTAAATACGCAAAAACTTTCTTCACCAAAAAATAATATACATAAATAGCGGACCCTAAGCTGCTACGCCACCTGTTATTTTTTTCATCATTTATTAACAATTAATTTTGTGAAATTGTTTTTTTAAATAAATTAAAAGATAAATTTTAACAAACATTCTCTCACGTATTCTATTCCAATGCTTTTGGGTAAACTACATTTTTTTTGGTTTGCCTTGAGTTGATGTATAAATGAATAATACTGATGGCTTTCGTACTCTGGAGCATGCAACATATAATTGACCATGTCCAAAACATGGATATTGTAAATCGATTCCACACTGTTGAAATGATTGACCTTGTGCCTTATTTATCGTAATTGCAAACGCAAGACGTATGGGAAAGTGCAGTCTTTTAAAATCAAATGGCAAATCTGGGGGAATCATTGCTATGCGTGTAATTAAAACATCTTCTCCTTTGTATTTTCTTTTTAAAATTCTTGCTTGAATCACATTATTCATAAGCTTTTGACTGCTAACCGTGTTCCGTTGCATTATCTAGATTGGTTTATGTTGCGAAGCATAATAATAACAGCACCAATTTTTAATTGTAACCGATGAGGTGGGAATCCAGGCAAATCGAGGCAATTTAAAAACTCAATCGGATAATTCACAACATCGTGTGGGTTCGTAATACTGTCGACTGATTTGTATGTTAAGATTTGACCCGGAATATCATTTAAAACTTTTTCATTAATTTCACCAACATCTTTATTTTTCGTTCCCAATATTGCTCTTTCACTTAACCAATCATGGTTTTTATAATTCTGCGCAATGTTTGGAAATACATTTCTAATGAATTCTTCTCTTGACTCAGTTAGTTCGCAAATGTTATTTGGAAGTGTAATCATGCCAGAATTAACATCCATAGGTAATTTACCATTACCGATGCCTAATAAATGCCTTGAAAATTCTGCTGCTGATGAATCATTTTGTAATTGATTACGCACATTAGTGGTCAGCGCTAATTTTTAAACGTGTCTCCTCAAATTAGACGATTTCAAACATACTTTCAATCCATCTGCTGCCGTTGATTTTGGAATTACAGGCAATGTTTGTCGGAAATCACCGGCCAATAGAATCAAAGCACCACCAAATATTGCTTGATTTCCACGAAAATCCTTCAGAGTTCGACTTAAGGCTTCCAGTGATTTTTTATGTGCCATGGTGCATTTATCCCAAACAATAATCTTGCACTGTTGCAAAACTTTCCCATTCCAGAATTCTTAGATATGTTACACGTTGGTTGTTCGTTAACTTGCATATTTAGTGGCAATTTAAAGGCCGAATGAGCTGTACGACCACCATCCAACAATGTAGCAGCAATTCCAGAAGACGCAAGAGCTAATGCGATATTGTTTTGTGATGTTATGGTAGCCAATATCAATGAAATCAAAAATATTTTTCCTGTTCCGCCTGGAGCATCTAAGAAAAATATGCCACCTGTTTCGTTTTCAATATTCCCCATAATTGTGTCATATGCATGCCTTTGTTCTTGATTCAAATTTGGTAAAGTTGATGTTACAAAGGTGTTTAATTCATTCCGATCAAATTGTTGTTCGCATCGCTAATCTTGATTATAGGCATCATGCATTGATCGATGTGGTGCAATCATACCCAATTCAGCTAAATTTTTATTTACTATAATCAAACACAAATCTTCTAGTTTAATAAGTGCTTCATTGTACATTTCTTCGGTGTAATTTAAATTTTGATCTCGGTGAATTTGACGCATTTGATTTAAGATATCTTCAGTCATATAGTCACGGTAACTTCGCCATAAATCTAATGGATTAGATGGGAAACATGTTGTAATGATTATCGAAAATAATGATCTTATCTGATGAAGTGAATTTGAAACACATGCATCCAAGAGAGTTGAATCCCAATGGTTATCATTTTCAAGTAAATTCAATTCTTCGCATGCTTGACGATAAGTATGAAATAGACGTCCATTGACTCTTTTCAAACGTAAAAACGATCTTGGTCCAGGAACATTAACCAACAATAAACACAAATAAAAGCACTCGGCTTGGCTGATATGTACTGTGTACAGTCGACCAATCGCATCAGTTAAAAATACACCGGGGTATCCGTCTACAGGTATACCTCTCTTTCTTCTCAGCCATTTTTTTGACGATGCATTCCAGGTATAATATTTTGGCACATCCGAATACAATAATGTCCTTGCGAATGCATCACTTTCACATAATTCAAAAAATGCGGTCAGTGTTGTTGCTGGTAGTCGTTCTGCAATTTGCTGTGCATTATCAACATTGAAATAAAGTGTTTGTCCATTTTCCAAGTGAACTGACAAATAAATAACCGCTGGACCACGATCGTGAATGGGAAATGATAATATTCTCCAAACGGCTTCATTGCTGCTTATATATCTCCCCATTTGGTATATAGAAATTTCATCATTTTGATTTTGAACAACTCCAAATACGGTCATATCACTTCCTTGGTTAATGTATTTGCACTTCTAATCAAACTAATTGAAACTTATAATCAAAACATTGTGTCGATGTAATGAATCTTGTAGTTCTCACATTTTACTGCTTTGTACGAATGCACAACGTCTATCGCATTCTTCCTTGTTATTGTTGATGAAATAAATTTGTAGGAATTTATAATCATCATTTGGTAATGGTAACAGTGAACCAATTAAGTGAAATGCTTGCCCTTGAATCTGAAATAAGGTAAAATTATCAGAATTGGTATCTGAAGTGATGACATCACAATGATAACTGTATTTTTCAGCAATCTGTGTCGATAATCCAGACGAAGTAATTACCTTGAACGTTGGCATATAATTATCCGATATTATTCTTGTTGCACCAAAAGAAGTCATTTGAAAGCTTGAATTATAGATAGATATTTTCTCCAAAAAATGTTTGGAATCAGACGATGATGCTAATGGTTCAGGTGGATATTCTAATTCTGGCAATTGAACTTTTCCTGCTGCACAACACATTCAGGGCGTTTCTGTTTAATATTTCAAAGCCCGACTATATCCACAGACTTTAGCCATATCGCCAATGACTACATATTTGTGTGATCCATAATGTAATTTCTTGTTGTATTGGAATGCAATTCTGTTCAAATTGATTGAATTTATATTGGTTGCTCGAATCTCTGAACGTGAGCTCTCCCGTTGATGTCTATCTCTACTTATTCAATCGCCATGTTCTTGTTCTGTTTCATTTGCTCTTTGATTTTAAACTCATAATGCATTACGTGTACTACGTCCCAGATTACTTCTGGCTCTTGCCGACATTTTCTAAAATTATTAATGAAAATGAAATTTATTTTTTTATGTATTTAAGAAAATATACTTCTTTACTCACCAATAACATTGTCTTCACATTGAAGAAGTCTTAAAGAAAACTTAATAATTCAAGTGAATGAATTGACTTAAATTTAAACTTCACTGTACACCAATTTCATAGGATTTTGTTTTTATTTTATTTCAATGAGCATATATTTTTAAAATATTCTTTAATCATTATTGATGAAAAATATATTTAAAGTGATTCGTTGCAATCTCATTGCTATGTAACACACTCAATCAATAGAGCAATAAATGGCGCCACCTGTTTTAAATAATCATAAGTAACACGTGTTTGTTAATTAAGAATAAAGGAAAAAATTGCCAAACATAAATCTGGATTCATTTAAGTAACGGATGTATTTTTTTAATATATTTTTTCAAAATATTATCGATTAAACACAATTTTTTAAGCATTCCATTGTATTTAGACTAAAAAAACCACAAAAATGCTATATTTTTTCGGCAAACATTGTTACGTGTTTTATTTTGATTACAAAGAGAACAAAAATGGATTATTTTTGCCGGCAAATATTGACACCTTTTCAAGCCTTGCTGATACACAAAAATTTTCCATATTTATCACAGACAATTTTATTTTTACACTTTTATTTTCACTTGTTGTTAAATGTGCACACCTTAATTTAAGAGAAAATCCAAAAAATTCAACAAAAAATCAAAACAATTCTCAAAAAATCGCAAAAAATATCGAAAAATATGCGTGATGAAAATTCAATACGTGATACTCAACCAATGGGGGCAGCGAAAAGAAAGAGCTTGGCTATAACATAAGTCAGTTTAGTTGCGCACAACTCCCACGCATGAGTTTGACGAATATCAAAGTCATTGAGATATTTGGTCAATTTTCGCGGCAGAGGTAGAATTACCAACATATACATAAAGTTTGATCAGTTAATTTGATGTGTGGCCAGAGCGCTTAACACACACACCGCTCTATATCTACTGTGTGGAATTTGAGCCGAAAGAGAAGAGAAGAAAAAACAACACAGTACTCATAGCTCCGTGTCTCTTATATGTGTTGTTGTAATTTTGAACGCTTCGTATAAGCAATTCCATATGATGCGTGTGTACGCTTAACTCACGGATGCATGTTCCGATTTTAAGCAAACTGCACAAAAACCTTTCCCGTAACACTGTCTACGATGTGTGCAAATTTGGTTGAAATCGGTCCACGCGTTTTCGAGTTTAGCGAGCACATCACTTTTTGAGGCTTCATTTTTATATATATAGATATATATTGGCTCTTCGTTTATTACATTTGTATTTAAAATGCAGTAAGCTAGAAATTTCCTGAATGAAATTACGATTGTTTTGGATACTTGTATAGTTGACCTATAGTTAGCTTTCCTATCGATCGTTCTGTTTCAAGTCAGGAAATTTGCAGCAGAAAAAATAATACAGTTTATTCCCCTTTTTTAATCCAAAATTTCGATTGACTTCCTCATCATACTCAATTGTATATTCTGTAAAAGAACACAAATCTCATATTACAAAATCTATAAAACATTGGAAATTTAAATTCTTAATATTTCGTTGATTAAATCAAAACTGCAACAACAAATGCGCCTTCTTTGTTGCGTTATCAAATAAATTTATCTCGGTTTTTGTAATTTTTATTAACATGTATATGTTAGTGTATGTTATTGGATTCGACAGGTAGAATACCCACCCTATTGGTTCAAAAGGTGAATATTAATCAATTATATTTAGTTGTTTTAGATCCTCGTTATGTTTAAAATTGTAATTTCCTTTAAGGCTGTAAGAGATCATGTTTTCTCCGGTTAGTGAAAAAAATGTAAATGCCGCGGGTGGGATTCGAACTCACATTCGCTGGACGATCGTTTCGATGTTTGTGAAGCATCGTCTTCAGCAGCGTCTAGCCCGTTAAGCCACTGCGGTGTGTATTTACACAAGTCACTAACCGAAGACATTTATTGATTGTGTGCAGAGCGATTGTTGTCGCTGCTTACACATTGCTTTCCTAGTTACACGCTCTGATGCCGAAGTTTTGAAAGTTATATTTATAGAACGAACTATTCGAATTGTAGTTGTCTCGTGTTGTTTTTGGTTTGGCCCTACCACACGTTTCAAATTTAGTTGTTTTTAGATCCTCGTTATGTTTAAAGTTGTAATTTCCTTTAATTTCGAGTTAGTGGACGAATTTGTTTACCTCGGATCTGCCGTGAACAGAAGCAATAACGTCAGCCTGGAAATTAAATGGAGAATTGTGCTTGCAAAAATGTGTTATTTCGGGCTAGGCTAGCAATTCATACTGTAATAAAAGCAGTCTTGCTATATTAAAGCGAGTCCTGGGTCATATCGCGTCCTACTTATGTCACCTGACCGGGAGTCTTCGAGAGAAAAATGCTCCGAAAAATATCCAAGTTGGAAATTTTCTTACGACGTTATTGGTGCCTAAGAAGTGGCATATCAGAGTCCGTGCTGACTTGCCGATCCGATCCTATGAAAAAAAACTTCATTCATATATTTGGTAAAAAGTCAGCAGGAATTATTCGTCGTTTGTCAATAGTTGCGAGTCGTCCTGAAGTCACTATTCATCAGTATACAATTTTCAGTTTTATATTTTCTGAATAACTTGAAATTCTATACGCTTGACTCGCTGTTGGCAAAAAACAGACGTCTTCTATCGATATTCAGGATTGGTACTAGAAAGAGTCAGTCAAGACCTAATGCTGACAAGTCAATAGGACTGTCTTACATAGATTGCCAGCCCATTCAAAATTTATGTTAGCTAAGGCAAAACTAGTGACATGTCACGAACGTGTCTTACATAAAGTGTCAGCACATATTGACATTACAATAAGAAAATTCTACTGGCAATGTCTTCAAGGGACCTACAATTTTAAACCGATTCCAAACGCTATTTTGAGAAGCTTTTTTGCAAAACTAGAGCACGCACTGCTCACTGATTGTTAGAAGGTTTCCCTAATCCCTACATAGGATGTAACGAGGAGCCTTTTTTTAATATCTTCAAGACAAATTTTCCAACTGGAATATGGTCCTATAATAGGATATGGTGAGATTCAACGACGGATGAACCACGAACCGTATAATCTGTATCCCGACGTCGACGTAGATATGAGTATCAAAATAGCACGTTTACGCTGGCTAGGCCATGTCAGTAGAATGGATCAGAATAAACCAGTGCGAAATATATTCGAAGACGCATTAAAAGGATATCGAAAAATATGGAAAGATCAGGTGGAATATTACCTGCGAGAGCTTGGTGTTACCAACTGAAGTAGAAAATCAGAAGCCCGAGCCGGTTGGAGGAACATGTTATCCTCATTTTGCAAGGCCCTTGACCCCTCTGGGTTCTTTGTTGCCACCTAAGTAAGTATGTTCAAATATTCGTGCACATCAAACGTTATCCGTCTTTAAATTATTATCTTGTCAGTAGGGAGATTGACTATATATGTAGAAGCTCAATCACGTTGCTCTTCTAACAGTGGGATTCCTAAGCTAATATCATCAAACAGTCAAAATCTGAATTGTGGTATTGTCAAACTGAAATTAGCACCACCAACAGGTTTTTGGTCAGTTGATAGGTCAAGTGGTTTCTGTTTAGATTTATTAGCAGATCTTTTTGTTTGCAGGCTTTTTCTTATAGTGCCAACATAGATTTTGTTGTGTCTCTCGGACTTGTATCCTTCATAACGTTTCATAATGTTCTAATTTGCTAAATGTGACTTGCCCTCTTACTTTTTTTTTTAAATATTGTACATTTATTTCATAAATATTTTTTTTCACTTCACTTTTCCGCAGTGTTCCGTTGACCGTCTAATTTCTGCTCATAGCTAGTTTATATTGTTTCCGGTCGTAAAAATCCAATTTGGTCAATCTTCCCGAAAAATACGGAATGTACGTTATCGATATATATGTATTTTCTCTCTGAAACTTCAGATGCGTTGCCAGCGTTTTCTTCAGCTGATCTTATTAGGTGTCTGATGGTTTTAGTCGAGACTTCGTTCCCCGTTCAACTGTGTCCTAATGTGACCGTGAAGTACTTCGTCGTTAAAAATTATGTTAAGCAGACTATCTCGTCTATAAATAAAGGAGGCAAAGTATAGCAATTTGCTGTTCTCCTCCATTCCATTGTAAACTGGATTGCTTGCTGAAAAGTACTAAGTATCCTCAGTGTAGTTTGTAGCTCCATCTCCGAACAGATCATTTAAAAGGTATTCCATCATAAATCTAGGTTTTGTAACCATAGTGTCTAAAGAAAGGTTTTACCACGCCTATATCCGCAATAATTCGTGAGGACAGCGATTGCAGTGGCGTCCCTTTTCAATGTTTGTGTCATATTTAAAAAATCGTGTGGTTTTGATGAAAAATTAAATCTTTTGGTATCCGTGTAAATTATTCTATCTGCTCCCAATTCTCCACCATTGCCCTCATGGAAAATTTTACAGATACGCTCAGGAATAGAGTTATGAACTCAACTCATTTTGCGAATAGTACCTAATTTGATAGCAGATGGGTCGTAAAGTGGAACTCTTCTTGTGTGTTTTTAGCAGACCGTGGATTTTTGATTAAGATGTTTTTCCTAAATCTTAATGTATTACTTTCCAATTAACTTTAAGTAGTTTCTCCTCTAATTAATCGTTCTCATTCTTTAAGTTAGAGGATGGGTCGCTCAACAATGACAGCAGTTAACCTTCTCTGTCTGCGTTTAATATTTGATAAAATGTTACTATTTTCCCCAAAAAAATGTGGTACTGTCCCCCACCAGCATTTGGTTCAATGTTGCTCAAGTGGCCGGTTGTTAGCGATACAAGCTTCGCCTTCGGTATCTCGTGATGCTCTTTGTTCTTCATCATCCGCACACACTCCTCAGCATCTGCAATGATATTGAACAGATCTTAGTAATGTAGCGTGTTTGGCAATGCACGTTTGTCACCCAGTGAAAGTAACAAGTACACATTCGGTGGAATAGTTGTCACATTATTGTGATTTACATAAAAAGTTGAATTTACCAATGATGAAATAATTTAATATTAATCATACACCACAATGGAAATGAACTTAGTTATATTAATCATACGCTGAAGTGATTAAAATATTACTTGCCCAAACAAATTTAAATAATCTTTTCCCGACGTTTTGGTTTACAAACGGGGAGAGATAGACAGAATATTTTTATTCTGACATCTTATAGCATACTTTATATGGAAGCTATTACGCGAAAAACCATTGATTCACCAACATGGAGTATGCGGTTCAGTTTCTTACCATTTCTTTCGAAAGCCTGTTATTCTAAATATTTATTTAATGATTTTGTGTGCACATAGAAAACTATTGTTTACATTCAGAAAACATCCCACATCCCTACGTCCTTATAGTCGGTAATAATATGTAATACTTAGTTATAGGTTATGTTCAAATCATTTCAAGGATTAAAACAATTGTAAAACTCACGAATATACTACTTGTAATTTCGGTCACAACAAAGATCGGTCAATTTCTGCATGCCGAAAATCACAATATTAGTTCGTTTCTAGGTTATTCTTCTAAATAATTAATTATATTTCTAACACCTTCATAACACAAAATAAATTAATTCGTTATTGTAAACACTAAGACTGACACATTAGTAGATAAAAAAGGAACAATAAGAGATAAAAAGTCAGGGGACACACGGTTGGAACGAAGTCCCTTTCGCTATATACTATGCACTTGTTAGTTCCGACACGGCTAAGGCGCCCGTTGAAAAATACGATAATTTAAATGGAGTTGAAGAATGGAGGAAAATATACCTTTTGTTAAAATGATTAACTTTTTTTTTAAGAAAAAATTGTTTTTATAGAATGAATTTATTTTAAAAAATAGTATATTTTTAAGTCCTTTTTGTAAGAATATGTATAAGATTTTCCCGAAAAGGTCGTTTTTAAAAGATAGGTACTTCTTTTATTAAAAGCTAACGTGTTTTATAACCAAATAAACTATTTTTGAGAAAACGAACTTTTTGTAAGAAAAAGCCAAATGAATATGAATTTTTTACCAAAGAAGTATTTTTTTAAGAATAGGTACTTTTTAAAGAAGTGGTACTCTTTTTAGGAAAAGGTTAATATTTTACTATACTTATACTTATTATAACGGGTCCGCAAATAACTTTTTTTTTTTAAATGCTATAAAAAAAAACTACTGAATATTTTTTCAAATTTCTTTTTTTATTTGAAAGTACAATCCTTCTGGTTAATAATGGAAAATAATTTCATTCAAATGGCTGCCTCGGCTGGCCATGCAGTAGCCTACACGATCGGTCCAATTTGTAAGCACATTATCGATTGTGTGCAGCTGTATTTCACCAATGGCTTCACGAATATTGTCCTTTAAAGCGTCAACTGTCTCTGGCTTGTCGGCGTAACACTTATCTTTGAGGGCACCCCACAAATAATAGTCCAACGGTATCAAATCGCAGCTCCGAGGTGGCCAAGCGACATCAGCTCTGCGGCTGATAATGCGATCTTCAAAAACAGGGCGCAAAACATCCAGTGTAGCTTCGGCTGTGTGGCACATAGAGCCGTCTTGTTGAAACCAAATGTTGCCAATATCCTCCTCTTCAATTTTTGTGAACAAAAATTCTTTCAACATGGCCCGATAACGATCGCGATTGACTGTAACGGCCACTCGTTGCTCATTTTCGACGAAAAATTGCCCAACTATGCCTCTGGACCAAAATTCGCACCAAACACTGACTCGTTTTGGGTGCATCGTCTTTTCAATGTATGCGTGCGGGTTTTCTGTGCCCCAAATGCGACAATTTTGCTTGTTTACATACCCGCCCAGATCAAAATTAGCTTCATCTGAAAAGATGATTTTTTGGCAAAATCGGCATCTTCTGTAAGTCGACCGCAGGCCCACCTAGCGAAGCGAAAACGCATTGGACGGTCAGTTGGCTTCAACTCCTGAACCAATTGGACTTTGTATGGCGTCATAACAAGGTCTTTATGCAAAATCCGTCTCAATGATGTCTCCGAAATGTTCAATTGTTGAGAACGACGGTGAATTGATGTTGATGGCGCTTCACGCACACTTTCTGCCACAGCAGCAATATTCTCGGGTGTACGCACTACTTTTGGCTTTTCACGCTTTTGTTTATTGATGAGCAAGCCAGTTTCTTTCACTTTTTTCACAAGATAACGTACATACGGAGCTGACGGTGCTTCTCTTCTTCCAAAATCCGTACGCAATTTTCGCACACATTCTGCAACATTACCATGATTTTCAAAGTAATGTCGCAATATTTCCCAGCGTTGTTCAAGCGTATCCACAACCACATTCGTTCAGCAGAAGGATAAAACTAATTATTTGTCAAATCAGACGTGAGCTAAGTGTTACCATTCATAAAATAAGCACTAATTGAAAAAATAAAAACGTTATATGGCGGACCCTTCACTTATACTTATTTATACTTATTTTCAGAAACGACAATTATCTCCAGAAAAGAAAAAAAAGGCAATTTTATTTTTCAGAAAAGGTACTTTTAGGAAGAGGAATTTACTTTTAAGAAAATTAATTTTTGTAAGAAAATTTAATTTTTAGGAGAAATTATTTTTTTTAATAAAAGGTTCGTTTTTTTAAAAAAATCGATTTTTTTTTAGAATTGGCCCTTTTTCAAGAATAGGTACATTTTTAAGAGTAGGTACTTATCTTAAGAAGAGTTATTTTGTGTTACACAAAATGTACTCTTTAAAGAAAATTTAGTTTTTTAAGAAAATCAATTTGTTGTAAGAAAATGTATTTTTTTAAGAAAAGTTACATATTTTAAAAAAAATTACTTTTTTAAGAAAGGCACTTTCTATAAGAAAATCTACTTTTTGTAAGCAAAGGTACTTCCTTTCATTTTTTCAAGAAAAGTTACTATGTTAAAGAATATGAATTGGTGCTTTTTGAGAAAATTAACTTTGTTAAGAACAGGCACTTACTCAAGAAAGTGTTCTTTTTTAAACTTCTTTCACTTTGGCTTTTCTAAATTTACTTTTTATTGGGTTCAAAACTACAATATACACAAAATATTGGTTACAGGCTCCACGCAGAAAACTTCCCATTAAACAAGAACATTCCCAACATATGTGAGACATCTCGTCTTTCACTTTGGCTTTTCTAAATTTACTTTTTATTGGGTTCAAAACTACAATATATACAAAATATTGGTTACAGGCTCCACGCAGAAAACTTCCCATTGAACAAGAAATTTCCCAACGTATGTGAGACATCTTGTGGCCGTCGGTGGTGCAATGGTAGTGTGCGCGGCTCTTGTGCATGAGGACGTGGGATCGATCCCTACGCTGACCACCTTAAATTTATATCGACGGCGGGCACCTCGCTTAGTGATGGCGACACTATCAAGTATTTAGCCATGAAAAAGCTTCTCAAAATACCGGTCGGAACCGGCCATTAATCAGTGAGTGTAAACCTAGAACGCGCACAGCTCACTGGTTGTGAGAAGCTCTCCCTAATCCCCTCGTGCGATGTAACGGGAAACCATTTATTTATTTTTATGTGAGACATCTAGTTAATTACTTTCTCCATGATACAAGCCATTAGTCTAGATACAAACCAAAGCAAAAGTAAAGAATATAGTTGATAATAGTGGTTCGCAGCATAATAGTGTTAAAGCAAAAGTTGTTTTTTTTCATTTCGCCCTCGTCACGCAACGTGCGATGAGGAACTTCGCTCCAATAATATATGGAGAGTTTAAATAAAGCTGATGAAAAAATAAACACAAAATAAAATGTAAACCGCAAAGTACAATAAGCCCAAAGGTTCAAAAATGTTAAAAGAGCTAACAAGATTTCCATATAAACATAAAATCACAAAAACAAAAAAACAGTAGTCAAACTCGGGGCTACTGTGTTTGTTCTGGTTTGACTTTCGCTACCACTTCAGTGTAAAATACAACCATTTCTGGCAGTACCATTTGGTATCACATCCTTCTTTTTGTGTTTTCTCTGTCCCAATAAGTTGCTCTTGATAAAACCGACTGAACGGCGAAGCAGCTTTGTGTGTTTGACTGTGTTGACTTTATTATTGATTTGTCGACGGTGCTGGTGCTGATGCTTTAATCAGATATTTTGTTATATTGCTCCTTTGTTTTTCTGCTTCTGTGTGTGTAGATGTACTTATTCAAGGAGAGAGGTGTTTAAAGATATTAAAAAATGTCGTACAGTTATATGATATATTTTCCTGTTGTTATTCAACTTTGTCGTTTTTGGGTCTTAGTCGCCAGCTTATTGTCGAGTCCCATTTGTGATGGAACATTTTTTATTATACACAGGCCGCACATTGAAGGTGTTTCAATAGATAAATTTTGCCCTAACAATTTACAAACCTCATTCCACATCTTTCATATTGATACCCCTTGAACACCGCTTACGTATGATTATCGAAATATCAATCATACGTCAAACTATACAAAAATAATTTGAAATACTATACAACAATAACAGTGTGCGTGCGACAGTCCAATATATCGAGAGCTTATATTCAATACCAGCTATACGCAAAACACAATTTTTCAGGAGAAGGAAAAAACAGTTTATTTTCCGAACTCTAGAAGATTGAATCTTTAAATAATTTTTGTATGCAGTACCCACTAATAATATTTAACAAAAATACTAGAAGAAAATTTACTTCAATCTTCGAGAGTTCGGAAAATAAACTGTTTTTTCCTTCTCCTGAAAAATTGTGTTTTTGCGTATAGCTGGTATTGAATATAAGCTCTCGATATGTACGTGAGAAGTGATACTAATTTTCTTGTAGGTGTTGTCGAGTAAAACAAGAATACGTTTTTGAAATTTCCCAAACACCCACAGAATCTTAACTTACGGATAAAAAACCGGGTACCTTTTGCGGTTACAAAGCGTTAACTTAGGCAATTTTTAACCAATTTTCAGTTTCTCAAAGATTTAAGAAGGAAGGAACTTAGATCTTTCGAACACTGTATATAAGAAACATAAGAAATCTGTGTGTATTTGTCCAAGAAATTAATGTTTTTTTTTAATTGTTCTCAATTTTTTAGATATATTTTTTAGATATACATATATATTTTTACGTATTATTTTACTGTACGTATACTTTTGGGTGCTATTCAGTCTATTTTATATAAGTCTGTAATTATTAAGGCCATCGCACGACAGACTGCTGCCTTTTCTTGGAGGAGCATCAAGGTGGTCTTTTGCAGTCTTTGCTAGGAATGGGCTCATTACATGGTTTGCGTTTTGATATAAGTAGTTATAACGTTAATTATAAAATAAATATAAATTTTATATTGTTCTCAGTCAGTCACTATAAAGAGCTCTGAAGCAAAATGTTAAAAATGCATAAATCATTTCAATACCGCGTGACGTATGATTAATATGGAATTGATCATGACGTGGTTCTCTCCTGGTGTAAAACGGAATCAAAAATATACACAGTATGTTGGGTATATGGAAATAATATATCTCTGAATTACTTTTTTACAAGAATTTAATACAGATGGGGGAATTAAGCAAGTGCTGGACGATGACATTGGCTGCTCCACCTAACCACGAATGGCGTTTAAAATCAAGAAAGTTGAAGATTCTCAGAACTACAGGGAGGGCTGTTAAAACTGGCACCAATGCTCAGCTATGCATATGCAAATTATTTGGTGGAATGCATTCCCCAGGAAAAAAGCCTTGGAGTAGTGTCTGTTGTATTTAAGATAGGTAACCGGAACGTATATACCAACTTTCGTGGAGTACGTATTTAATCCATTGCATACAAGGTCATTTCAATATAATGTGCGTAACCAACCGTTGGAGGCATTATACTGTTGTAGCTCTTGGCATACAATTTTTGTATCAACATTCTACTAAACTGCATCAGTTAGAGGCAAGTCTACTGAGTTGATCGGTGCTCAAGAAATGTCTGCATCAAGTCAAATTTGTTAAAAAATTTATTTTTTCCAATTCTCCAATTTTCTTGCACTTTTTCAACGTAACATAAAAGGACTCCAAATTTTTTCACTCACAATATTTGGCAAAATTGTAGCCATGATAAAGCTGAACAACTCTCGTGAACATTTTTCCACAATCTAAACGTATATAGTCACCCTATATAGCACATAAAGACCACTTTGTATCTTAAAATTGAAACTTGTATGTAAGCCATCATTACTCGAGAATAATTCTAAATGAATAGATGATAATAATTGAAATTAAATTTCTGTTTTCCTGGAAATTCAATAAAAACATTCGAAAATGAATGAAAACCCGACATATATTATTTCTCAATATTATTAACAGGGTGGCCGTCGGTGATGCAATGGTCGTGTGAGCGGCTATGGTACATGAGTACGTAGGGTCAATCACTGCTCAGATGATCTAACGTTTCTTTCAACGGCGGTCACCTCGCTTAGTGACGGCGACACTATCGAGTATTTAGCCTTGAAAAAGCTTCTCAAAAATACCATTCGGAGAGGGTGTATAACTGTAGGGCCCAATCATTGTGTTTAAAATTAGAACGCGCACAGCTCACTGGTTGTAAAATGCTATCCCCAATCCCTTCGTAGGATGTAATGGGAAACTATACTTTTTTGTAATCAACAGTTTCGCAGTTATAAAAAAAAGAAAGAATGAAAAATATATTTTTTTGCTTAAAATATTAAAATTTCTTATAATTAAAAAAAAAGAAATATAAGAAACGTGTAAAAACGGGCAAAATTTTTGAAGTTTTATCAGTTTATACTAAAGTCACATGACCAGTGACCAAAATGAGATATGGATCATAAAAATCAACGGACGCGTTTCGGTCTTATTCACAATTTAATGAAGGCATCTCATTTTGTCAAGAATTGTAATTTTTTGTTTGGGTTCTATATGATGAGTCATTCAATTAACTACAACGTTGTTAGATTTTTCGAGTACAACAGTATTATTGGTCTGGTCTTAAACCTGAAATGGTCATAACCGAAAAAATATTTGTCCCACAACATGAATATGATCATAAGCAACGGAATGTACATGCTTCTCGCTTATGCGGGTGATATACATATCATTGGTTGAACTGTAAGAGAAGCTACTGCTGTATGATTGAGAATCAAGAAAGAATCGGCAAAAGTGGATTTGACAGAAAATGATGTCAAGACAAAGTTAATGGTTTCAACGAATACAGATTGCATTCATAAAAAGCAACACGCTAACATTGGCAACCATTATAACGTATAGGTCGTAGATGAACTTATGTATCTTGCACATGCCGTATACGGTAATAATAACGCCAGTCTTGAAAGCTATTGAATTACGAATTATTTTTATTTCGGGCTATGTAAAAATTTCGGAGACAAATCTTTCTTGAGAAGAACCAACATCCTGCTATGCCAAACGATTATACAACTGAATTGTGATCCGGCACAGAAACTTTGATCATCTTGCACGCAGAAGAGGTGGAACTGTAAGCCCTCTAGCGGAAAAGACACCAAAGAATTATTACTCCTACAAATAGATATCAGTGAGTATCGACATCGAGCTGTATGACCTACATCCGATTTCGTTAGCTAGATAATGTCAAACATTTTCAAGATAGACCAGCCCAAAATTTATTATACACCTTAAAATATTTTAAAAAATAAGTAACATCTTTGCGAGTTCTTGGTACTAGAAACTGAAGAGATAAGACAAAAGATCACGACGTGGAAGGATTTTGCTATCTTCGTTAAGATCAAGTTCTAACATATACGGGCTGTATATGAGTAATTAACCAAGTTTTTAACTGCCCTGATTTAATGTCAATTACAACTTTGGTCAAAGAGAGCACTTGTCTTGTAAGACAAACTGTGTTATTTGCTTAACTGTACCCTACCGCAAGTTGACTCTTCTCATATGTGGTGAACTTTTAAATGAAAAGGTTTGCTATCGAAAGTCACACACAGGCTGTTTCGCAAAATGCTTTAAAGTCTAACTAAATGCTAACATTAACTGAAAGTTCCGAATATCTTAGAAATTTTATGCTATTTATAGTTCTAAAAACCTCCTGGCACTGGCTTCACCAATCCTCGCATGGAGAGCCAAAATCCAACACAAAAATTATGATAAATTGTATTAATTGCTAGAAATTGCTAGGAACTAATACATTCACCTGTATATCCCTTCTCATGTCCTAGCAATAAATACCAAACCGTAAACATGGCAATTAACAGTGATAATAATGTTTATCTTTCCTTCGCAAACTAAAAACTGAAAATATTTTCATTCTGTTATTATTTTATTTTAGGCCGTAATCCGAGGTATTAATCATTTCCACAGAGAAAAAAAAACGTGAAACAGGCAGCAGATCTGAAATAGGATATTAGCAGTTTATACGTGTATTACATACACAATCAACTTGAACACTATTTACCTGATTATAAGGTCCTTAATACCCCCTTCGTCAAACTAAAATAAGGCATGTAGTCGTAGGAGTGATGATAGTGAAATGGCTCTAATGCTGATGTAATATTTGTTATCTTTTGCTGTTACGTTTTCGGCAATTATTGTTGATTTAGGTCATATTATTGCTTGTTAAATGTAGAAGCGTTTTGTGTATAGTATAAATGGATACAGTTTTTGTATGCCAACTTATTTCAGTCCGTATTATGTCTTTAAGCTACAGAATGTGAACATTTGCCGAATCATTAGACTAATTTAGTAAAATGTAAACATTATGATAAAGTTTAAAACACATTCTTAAATTATTGTGCAAATTATTACTACTTGTACGTACCAAGGGCTACAGCTAAACTTAAGTGATCAACTTCCTCCTAAGATACTTAAAAAATAAAAATAAATAGTTTCCCATTACATCCCATGAAAGGATGAGTGAGCTGTGCGCTTTCTACTTTTACACACACTGATAACGACCTACAGTTTCACACCGGTTCCGAACGGTATTCTTAGACCCTATTTCATGCCAAAGTACTCGATAGTGTCGCCGTTACTAAGTAGGGTGACCGTCGACGAAAGAAATGTGACCATCTCAGGGATCGAACCCACGTTCTGATGTAAAAGAGCCGCGCACTCTACCATTGCACCACCGGCAACCAGCTAACACACTCACTTGTTAGAAATGTAGGAACTTTATGCGTGATTTAAATTTTTGGGAAAATATAGTAAATTATATTTTCCACATATTCGATTCGGTTGATTCTCCATACAATTGGTCAGTGGAGTGGGTTCCTTTTTTTCAGAAATAATTGGAGTTTTTTGAGGAAGAGGAAGAGCAAATATCGGTGCACGCGAGTTATATCGGCATCGACTACACCACCACAAACACAATCTCTCGAAATTAACTTCAGAGAATAAATTGTGCAATTAAAATTCTGCGTTTAAGAGAAACGCATAATTTTCATTTATAAATGTGGCATTCTCCAATTTCTTGAAGGACCACGTCTGAACAACCTTTTCCTTTTATTATTTTCGGCACTATTTACAGATAAACTCAAGTGTTACTCATTGTCACTTGAAACCCTAATTTAGGTCTTCTCGCAACATGGCTCCACACTCCAGGCCGACGACTTCGCTGCAGTTTATAGAGAGTAATAAACTATGAAAATACAGTAAAGTCAGCATATGTTTTAAATAAATTTCAATTTTCATTTTTGTTCGATTTTGCCCCGTTTGTATTTGTCGACGGCAAAACCGAAGTTAGCAGATTTAGATTATACAGGGTGTCCCCTAAACTTTTGTCTAAAATTAAACACGTGATAGCTGAGAACAAAAGCTACAATGTTTGTTCTTACGCCAATTGCCTAGGTGGCTTCGTTTTCGAGATATTCGTGTTTAAAATAATTGCATTTTTGAATGCATTTTCAATAAATGCATAATCTACTTTTTAAATGAAAAAGAAATATCATTGAAAATTTCTTCAAAATTGATTTTAAATAATATATTTTTTCGTTTGAAATGAAAACGAATTTTTTTTTAAAAGGTTTTCAATTAACGAAAATTTTCAAAATGAGAGCCTGGTTGCGTTATGCACTTAGATAAGCGGTCTCTTATTTCAGTTGTAGTTGTATTAATAGTCATTTCCTGTCGCATTTGATTTAAAATCAATTTTGAAGCAATTTTCAATGATATTTCTTTTTCATTTAAAAAGTAGATTTTGCAGTTATTGAAAATGCATTCAAAAATGCAATTATTTTAAACACGAATATCTCGAAAACGAAGCCACCTAGGCAATTGGCGTAAGAACAAACATTGTAGCTTTTGTTCTCAGCTATCACGTGTTTAATTTTAGACAAAAGTTTAGGGGACACCCTGTATATGGTAAGTCATTTTACTACAGGCACTCAGTTAGAATTTGTCCATGAGTGCCTAAGCACTAAATAAATGAATAAAAACTATATTTTATTAATCTAACTCGTAATTGGCGCAGTCGAAAAAGGAATCTTAATCTAAAGATTTAAAAAAAAAAAAAAACTCGTTCAAAAAGCCGAAATCTAAGACAAAAAATTTTTTTTTAAGTAAAATTCCTGGTTCAAAACCGTAAACACCAAAAAAAAAAAGAGAAACAGGAAACAAACAGATAATACTTATTGTGAAAAAAAAATGAAATCGTGAAATTCTGTGCAAATGCCTAAAGACGAAGCATTCCAAAACATAGAACCATTACCAACGTTCCAAATGGCAGCCCCAACACCATCCACTACTACAAGAAATGAACAGCTGCCCTTATAAGAAGCCCTTAAGGAAGCATCAAAGATACAAGAATTTCGAGGCGACAGAAGCTACGACGTGACTTCGTTCATCGACGAAGTAGAGATATTCAGCACACTATTTAGAGGGACACATATGGAGGAGTATTTCTCCAAGAGGTATTTGCTAAAAAAGATAAAAGGCGAAGCAGCAAACGTCATCAAAGCAACTGGAAACATGAACTGGGAACAAATCAAGCAGAAACTACTAAAAAATTTTGGAGCCCGAGAATCATACCACCAACTATTCCACAGAGCACTAAATGTCAGAACTGGCGACGAAAGTCAAGCTTTTAATTACTTAAAAAAACATCCTAGATAAGTTAAACAATAAATATTTCCAAGATCCCCAAAAACCGGGACAATTCTCTCCGAACACAAACGAAGCCCTAATTTTAAAAACATTTTTACAAATATAGCACCTCATTTAGCCTGTATTGTACACAGTAAAAATACCAAAAGTCTTAATGAAGCATATTATTGCCTAGAAGAGTGTGGCCTAATTAAATATAATAAAAAAAGAAACGAAAACCAAAATTTTAATAGTCAAAATAAACAAAATACCCAAAATATCTCTGAAAATAATACCAATACTAATTCAAACAATAGCAACTACAATACCCGTACCAATTCAGGACACTTTCGCCAATCAACTATGTCCAGACAAAACGACCAAAGATTCCCAACAAACACACAGTCAAACAACTTCAGGCACAACAATACGGATAGGTCAGGAACATTTAGAAACTCCCCAAACCAGAATAAACAATATCCAGAACCAATGGATGTAGATCACATACAGCAAAAATTTACATGCCGAACCAGAAGTAGAAGAATCCCTAGAATATGAAGTAAAATTTCAATCAGACAGCCAGCAATACAATTACCCTTGATAGAAACAACAATCGGATATAGTAAAATTAAATGCTTAATAGATACAGGTTCCACAACAACACTCGTAAATAAAAATTCCGTACCAAGTACAAAAGAATTCTTTTAGATAAACAAATTATATTTAACACTCTTTCCGGCCAAACAAAAATAGATAACGAAATTATTACTGAAGTCCCGAAGGAATTCAGAGATATTAATTTTATGCGATGGAAATTAACAGATTTCAGTAACAAACAATTTGACAGATTAATCGGACAGAATATATTACAATTATTGGGGGCCAAAAATAAATCTCGAAGAACAATTCATCGAAATTAACAATAACAAAATTAAATTTGTAAACTTTAATGAATGACATCAAACATTAATGACGAAAACATAATACAACTTTTTAGAGAAGATATGAATTCTGAGGAACAGACATATTTAAACAGAATTATAAACGAAAATTCAGACCTTTTTTACACAGAAGGACAACATCTCTCCCATACACACGAAATTAAACACAGTATAGTAACCATCACAGATAGACCCACATACACAAAAATCTACAGGTATCCAAAGATACACGAAGAAGAAATAACAAAACAAATAAACGAAATGTTAAAACAAAACATTATAAAAGAAAGTAATTCCCCTTACAATTCGCCAATCTGGATCGTACCTAAAAAGCAAGACAGTTCTGGTAAACAGAAGTGGCGCATTGTAATCGATTACCGCAAACTTAATAAAATTACTGTGAACGATAAGTTTCCTATTCCCAATATAGAAAATATATTGGATATATGAGGAAAATCCAACTATTTCACAACCTTGGATTTGGCAAAAGGCTTTCATCAAATTCTAATAGATGTAGATGACCAAAAGAAAACAGCCGTTTCAAGCCCTTACGGTCATTACGAATTCCTTCGAATGCCCTTTGACTTAAAAAACGCCCCCTCCACCTTTCAACGGCTGATGAGCTCAGTACTACGAGAATACATAAACAAGATATGTGTCGTCTACTTAGATGACATACTTATCTTTAGTACAAGTATCAAAGACGCATTGACAACACGAACAAAATTTTTGCGAAATTGAGAGAACATAACCTTAAAATGCAAGCCGATAAATGTTCCTTCTTCTGTAAAGAAACAAATTATTTAAGCAACACCCTCACCACAGAAGGTATAAAACCCAATTCAACCACAGTTCAATCAATTCAAAAATTAAAGCTCCCAAAACCCCAAAAACAAATAAAATCTTTCCTGGGCATCACACGTTACTACCGAAAGTTTGTGAAGGATTATGCAAAAGTAGCATACAACCTTACCAAATACTTGAAGAAAAATGCAAAAGAAATACTAATGACTCATAATACACAGACGCATTTGACAAACTTAAAACCTCTCTCACAAATCCACCTATACCTAAATACCCAGATTGATCCAAGGACTTTAAATTAACAACAGATGCTAGCGATCATGCACTAGGCGCAGTTCTTTCTCAAAATGAACACCCAATCGCCTATGCAAGCAGAACACTGAATGACCATGAGAAAAACTATGCCACAATAGAAAAAGAACTACTTGCTATTGTTTGGGCTGTAGGCTACTTTCGACCATATATTTATGGTAAATAATTCGAACTACTAACAGACCACCAACCATTAGTGTGGCTACATACCAAGACAAAAGGTAAAGACATAAACCCAAGACTCCAAAGATGGTTGCTAAAATTGGGCGAATACAATTTCAAAATCAGTTACATTAAAGGAAAAGAAAATAAAGTAGCTGATTTTATGAGAAGAATACACAACACAATCGGAGAAATATTAGCCCTAGAAAATTCGGAATAAACAGAAATTGAGGATAACACAGACAACTTCAGCACAGCCGCAACTATTCATTCGCAAGAAGAAGAGCTAAATGTCCATTTTCCAACCTTAGCCACTATAGTAAACAGATTTCCAACACAAATCATACTAACAGATCACAAAATAGATGACATTAGGATGATAAATAACAAAAAGAAAATTTGTATAAGTACCAGGGACATAGAAACCAACTACATGACAGATCTGTTTCCACAACACATCACCTCCGGACGAATCGGTATATTTACTGAACTTTCAGATCACCTCTACAATGAATTCCAATTAAAACTCATCGAACTTTTTGATAGAAGATTACAATTTGTGTGATGCAGCTACAACGCAAGATGTATTAGCAATGAGAACCACATATAGAAACAGATAGTGAAATACCATAAATACGAGACAGGACATGCAGGCATTGTGGAAAACTACGAAGGTCTCAAAATAAAAATATTCTACAATAACCTCAAACATTTTATTCAAAAATACATCAATAACTGCGACGTATGTAATAGGTCTAAATACGACAGAAAACCTCTGAAACCAATGCTCAAATGCTCCGAAACACCCTCAGACATCAACGCAATCATACACATGGATGTTTACACAAACAAAAAACACAGCTTCATCACATTCATCGATAAATTTTTCAAATACGCCATATCCCTTTACCTAGAAGACAGAAATAGTATCACAATAGTCGAAAAAATTAGACTACTTTTCTCAATAAGGGGCAAGCCAAAGAAAATAATCACCGATAACGAATTCAACTCAATCAATGTCAAAGACTTTTTACGGAATGAAAATATAGAAGTCCAATTTAACAAACCCAAATAATCATACAGGCAATGCTGATGTCGAAAGGCAACACAGCTCAATTTCAGAAAAATTCAGAACCCTTGAAGCTCAAAACTCACCTCTTTCTGTAAAAGAACGCATCTCCCAATGTATTGAATGGTATAACAAATCGATTCATTCCACAACAAAATCAAAACCCATGGATGTAATTGAAAATCGGGTGGACAAACAATTAATTTTCGAACAACTATCTAACGCTAAAAACAAGATAATTCATAGACTCAACGAAAAAAGAGAAATAGTTGATGTTGACAACGAAGAAGGTTATGCGAAAAACTACAAAGCACTTAGCCATAAATACGAACCCAGATATCGAAAAATTTATCTTGAAATTGTTCACCCCAACAATTTTAAATGAAAAAATAAATTTATAGGTAAACTGGACATCGATAATCTTGACATTCCTGATGATCCTTCCAATAACGATGGCAGCCCTAACAGTCCAACCGATCAACACCAACAGCAATGGGTATACTGAGAAAAAATTACGAAACCATAAGAACTTTAACAAAAACTATAGAAAGAGACAAGGCCAGAATCTTAGAAAAATTTAATAAGGTAAGCCAGAACAAATCCCGACTAATATCTCATATCCTATATGTAGATACGGTGCTAAAAATAAAGTCACTATCAGACTAAATAGAACATATTCCAAATAATATCATAGCAGCAAACAATAATATGATAGTTAGCAACATGTTCACAACAGAAGAAATCGAATCTCTTAACATAGATTTCTTTAAGCTCCAAACCACTCAACTGGCAGTTGCAGTTACCAATCGAACTAAAATGTTGCACACTTGTCAGATTTGGATGACAATACATGAATATGGAAAAATAAAATTAAAACACTAAAAATTTGTTAACTACAAAAAAAATAATTAAAAAAAATCCAATGAGTGTTCGAACTCACGGGCGATGTGTTAACACCTTTTTGCTACACGGTACCTGTTCGATTTCTATGAACACATTCGTAAATGTTACATTGGAAAATAAAAAACAGCGTTCAATCATATGATGACGTTACAGTTAAATAATATTAATACTTAAAATTATTTAAAGACCCAGTGCAAGCACATGTGTCATTATTTTCTTGGTCAATACTTTTTGTTTTATTCCCACAAAAGTCAAAGAATGCAAAGCAACAGCCACTTGTACATACATACATACATTGTTATATTCGTACGATATAACCGAAGATCAACATAAAATACTTTTTTAATATTACTCCAAATTAAAACACTTAAATCTCGGCTCGCCGATATCGGATCGCCTTAATTTTTGGCCTAAACTCTTCGTCGAAACCCGCACTAGCTTTTTAATCCAAAAATTAATAAAGTCGACTATGAATTGCAACGAACAAACAAACGATGATTTACTCTTACAAACCTAACACTTGCGTATGTATTAGTTTGATAGTTTACTGCCCTAGAGGCGCGCGTATAGATGTTAACACATCAAAAATTAAGTTACAGTGTTTTATTTATAAATGCACTAAACACTATAAAATAATTTTTCTCTTAGCCTCAATAAGTATATTCTTCTTCATGATGGGGTTGTACAATGGTCCGCCTACTTAGCACTTCAACAACAATGGTCTAGATACTTTCAATAATGAGCGCAATTAAAATAAATTAGTTAATTAATTTTCTAGGGATCCCTCAAATAAAACGCTTGCATTTAAATTAAAAATGGTGACATTTAATTTTGACACTTAATTTGACATTTAATTTTGAGATTTAACTTTGACATTTAATATTGACATTTAACTTTGACATTTAATTTTAACATTTAATTTTGACACTTAATTTGACACTTAATTTGACATTTAATTTTGACATTTAACTTTGACATTTAATTTTGACACTTTATTTGACATTTAATTTTGGCACTTAATTTGACACTTAATTTGACATTTAATTTTGACATTAACTTTGACATTTAATTTTGACACTTTATTTGACATTTAATTTTGACACTTTATTTGACATTTAATTTTGACACTTAATTAAACATTTAATTTTGATACTTAATTTTGACACTTAATTTGACATTTAATTTTGACACTTAATTTGACATTTAATGTTGTCACCATTTTTAATTTAAATGCAAGCGTTTTATTTGAGAGATCCCTAGAAAATTAATTAACTAATTCATTTTAATTATGCTCTTTATTGAAAGTATCTAGACGATTGTTGTAGGCGGACCATTGTTCAAGCCCATCAAGAAGAAGAATATACTTACTGAGGCTAAGAGAAAAATTATTTTCTAGTTTTTAGTGCATTTATAAATAAAACACTGTAACTTAATGTTTTTTAATTCTTTTTTTTACGAATGAAACATGTGTAAAAATAAGAAATGAAAAAGAAGAAGTAATTGAAAGGTGACGCGCCATAGCACCCATGGACATAAAGCCCATGACCGGTGTGACATAAAGCCCGTGGGCGTTATAACCATTCTAGGTGCGACATAACGTCCACAACTTTCTAAATATGGTCTACATGTAAAAAAGTGCCGTTACTTTCAATATTTACATACAAAATTCTTTTACTTTGCAATTATGTAAAAGGACGTTATGTCACACCTAAGATGGACATAAAGTCCATGGGCGTTATGTTCATGGGCGTTATGACGCGTCACCTAATTGAAATCGAAAATGGCTTAATATTAATAAAAAATGCAGAAAATACAAAATTACAAAGCAATTGCGACAATAGAGAAATGACACTGAAAAACAATTTTTATTAACTTTTAATGATTGCGAAATAAAACTAAACAATATTGAACTAAAAAAATTATGACAAAAAATTCAAAGATAATTTTGTAAAATCCCCAAATTTTATTTCTAATAATAGTACTACAACACTGTCTTTTGATGAAATAGTTTTAACCAACAAAGATAATGTAAAGAAAATAGAAGAACTAAAGGTTCACAAAACAATTCATTATAACTTTATAATAATCAACACTATTGTTATTCTGATTTTAATCATTGCAACAATCATTATAATCATAATAGTATATAACAGATTTTCCATAATCACACTGAAAATTCAGGAGAATTTCCAATCAAAGGAGGGAGGAGTTATGTCGGCATCGACTACACCACCACAAACACAATCTCTCGAAATTAACTTCAGAGAATAAATTGTACAATCAAAATTCTGCGTTTAAGAGAAACGCATAATTTTAATTTATAAATGTGGCATTCTCTAATTTCATCAATGACCAAGTATGAACAACCTTTTCCTTTTATTATTCTCGGCACTATTTACAAATAAACTCAAGTGTTACTCATTGTCATTTGAAACCCTCATTTCGGTCTTCTCGCAACATGGCTCCACACTCCAGGCCGACGACTTCACTGCAGTTTTTAAGAGGGTAATAAACTAAGAAAATGCAGTAAAGTCAGCATATGTTTTAAATAAATTTCAATTTTCATATTTGTTCGATTTTACCCCGTTTGTATTTGTCGAAGGCAAAATCGAAGTTAGAGGATTTAGATTATATATAGTAAGTCATTTTACTACAGGCACTCAGTTAGAATTTGTCCATGAGTGCCTAAGCACTAAATAAATGTACAAACAATAAAGAATAAAAACTATATTTTATTAATCTAACCCGTAATTCGCGCGTCGACGAAAAAATAGAACAACAGTACTCTTAGCCTAATGATTGCCTTTTAAATTTTAATTTGGAGCACCAGTTTGAGTTGGCCAGCAAGCAAGTTGTCAAATCGCGACATGCAACGGTTACCATCCTATCAAATACACAACCCAATAGCATATGTTGGCATTCATGAACCAAACCTAACCTGCTTCTGCAATAAGGCGGCTTAGTTTTTCTTAATGTACCAGGGGGAACAGGAAACACAATTCTAATATAACTAATTTTGGGTTATTTTCATGCGCGAGGTCAAATTGCCTGCAACTGCATCGTTTAAAAAAGGAGGTGGCCATGCGGCACATTCGCACACAACATTCAAAATTCTTGTTTCCAATAAGGAAAAATATTCCAATATGACTGCAATCACGCTCTATATATATCGGGGTTTTCAATAAGAGCGCTACAAAAATTTTTTTAAATAAAACAAAACCGGTTTTAGATACCAATGAAATTCTTTATTCCTGTGAAAGTACGTTCGATGCCATTATGTATGGAACTCGATTTCTTTTGCATGACCACCACGGGCACGCTTGCAGAAGTCCAGACCTTGAACCTAATTTTAGGCGGTTTTCGAGCATAAATCGGCCGATACTGCTGCAATTTCACGTTCGATATTCGAACGAAGTTCATCAATCGTCGCCGGCTTGTTGGCATAGACCATATACTTGACGTAGCCCCACAGGAAATAATCTAACGGCGTCAAATCGCAGGACCGAGGTGGCCAATCGACTGGGCCATTTCGTGAGATAACACGTCCACCAAACTTGGTTTCCAATAAATTGATTGTGGCATTCGTTGTGTGGCTTGTGGCGCCGTCCTGTTGAACCAACAGGTCCTCCAAGTCCATATTATCCAATTGGGGCCAAAAATATTCGGTTATCATTGAACAGTAATGTGCCGGTCTTGATCATCACGGAAGAAGTACGGCCCAATGACGCCGCCGGCCCATAAACCGCACCAAACCGTAATTTTTTCGGGATGTAATGATGACTCATGGATTACGTGTTGATTGCTGTCTGACCAATAACGCATATTTTGCTTATTGACGAAGCCATTCAGCCAGAAATGAGCCTCATCGCTGAAGATGATTGAGACCACTGAAGTTGAGGCCACTGACTCCAAATTTCGGTAGTAAATTTTAATAATTTCGACTCGTTGTTGGCTCGTATATCTTCCCATGATGAAATGGCAAACCTTACTGAAGAAAAATGTCAAAAGAGCGGGAAAAAATATGGCGTCGTTTGCTGTCCATATCGATTTACTTTTGTAGCGTCTCTCTTGAAAAACCCTTTACTTGTGTCCAAAAGATATCAAAAATAACTTCAGATAATGGTTGTAATCGCTAGTGGGGTTCCAAGCAACAATACAACTCTTCATTTAATATTCAAACAATTAATTGTGTTGTTTGTTTAAATTGAATTTCAATACAGTTTACTGATTTCTGTCCCTAACTGAATAGACAACTATTTGTATTGTACACTTCAGTCAAGACAAAAAACCACTAGATAACAAATGTACCAACACCTGCCCATTTTTTTTGTTCGGTTCATGAAAGGTTATAACAAACAGGGCATGTACGAACGAAATTTTATGGTTTTTAATTTGTGACAGACCAGAGACAAGGACAACGGCAAAAAAAAATCCTACACTCTGTTCCACAGAAATCAAAAAAACATGTTAAACATGAAAAAGGCTGTTCCGCCAGATTACAGACTAAACGTG
The DNA here is from genome assembly GCA_963931995.1 of Phaonia tiefii. Taxonomy (NCBI): domain Eukaryota; kingdom Metazoa; phylum Arthropoda; class Insecta; order Diptera; family Muscidae; genus Phaonia; species Phaonia tiefii. The sequence continues at coordinate 55,616,639 of OZ008368.1, read as the reverse complement.
ACAAAGAGTTCCAAGGATATGTAGGACATACTTATAAAGTATATAAAAATGCCCGTTAAAACACATGTATCATAAAATTACACACATACCCTTGAAGGTGATATGATGTGAGTTTCCATTAGCCTAAATTTTAAGATTTGCCGGATTGCAATATTTGTATCAGGAAATTCTTAAAAATAGGTGGGGAACCAAAAAGGAAGTACCCATTTTAACTCTTTCGCATCTTAATTTAAACGGCACTTTGTTCATATTTGTTAGCTTTTAAAAAAAAATCTTGTTCACCGATGAAAAATTGTTACCGTTCAGGAAAAATGTTTACATGCAAAACAATATATTGTGCGAGGGTTGCTATTTATATCTCGGATCCAGCAATATAAAAACAATCATTTATCACTGGAAATGGTTTTATTGTTTTTCGAAGTATTCTCCGTGAAGATGAGTACACGCGGGTATTTGCATGCGCTCAAACCATTTATTGAAGCACTTTTCCAGCCCGATTGAGACACCTCCAAAACATGGGTGTTGAACGCTTCAACACCTGCTTCGGACGTCGCAAAACGTTGACCACGCAGTAAAAAGAAGTCATTGGGTGCCATATCGGGGCTGTACGGCGGACGACCTATCAATTCAACATGTTGTGCTCAAATACCCCATTGTTTCAGCTGATGTGTGAGAGCTCGCATTGTCCTGATGCAAAATGCTCCGTCTTCTCTTGTTGTTTTTTCTTATTTCTTCGAATACTGGTGGCAATCAGGTGGTTGCATTCTAACCAGAATTAACCGACCTACGTTCCACTGAAGGCAGCGTCCTCACATGACCGGTTGAAGCGAAAAAACACGCAATCATTTGCTTCAATGTGCTCCTGCAGCCAATGTATTGTGTTTTTGTTTTGCTTTGTCTGCAGTACCCCGAAGTAGTTGGGTATCGCAATTTTGCTACACTACACGTCTTGAAAAGAGCAACGGTTTTGAATGGTCATTCAAGACGTCTTGTGCAGATGTCTAGTATTAATCACATATCGTCGACAGAGTCTGCGTGTTTATCAGCGACTGTGATCTTTAGCGGGTGCGGTTCGTTGGAATAAAATTTTCTGTGTTATTAATGGATGTAGTGTATAATCAGGTGACCGGGATGGATTATGAGGGAGTTAATGGCGGTGGGGGTACAACAAATACGTTTACTTAGACTATGTACGGGCGTATTCTGATGTCAAGTTACAGGTTAGAATTCTCGTCCAACGAGTTCTTAGTTTACACCCTGCTCGACGGATATATTTTCGATTATGTCAGCTCTAGGATGCAATATTTATCTTTGAAGTTGGTGGAAAATGTAGGTTGTACCGCATTTTAACCACGAAACCCCCATTTGGAACCACCATCATGTAAACGCATTATTTCATTACACTGTGAAAAACGCCAAGAATAACTTAACTTGTTATATTCTAATAAGGAGAGATACCAATATACTTGTGGACACATAGTGAGACATATTTTTAAATACATTAAAATTTGTATAAGTAAAATTAATTAGAATGGGAAAGAAATAGCGGTTTAATGGCCAGTTCCACAGTTGAAAATTCTCCACTCAAATGTACTTGAAATGCCCATGTTTGTCATTTAAATGCCATTTAATATGAAAATTTTCTGAGAGCCTCCAAATTGAGCTTTTAAATGACGATTGTGAAACTGTAATTAAAAGAAAAGTTTACAATTTATCACAAAGTTTATCAGAACTTCCAAACTTATTATTTTAATTGTTTTTGGATGTGTTAACATCTATAGGCACGGGTAGGGCAATCTCTCAAAGTAAACACATGCCAACAAGAAACAGCGTTAGCACCACATACATACGTGGTTGTTGTACCACAATAGACTCTGCCTGAAAATATGTATGATGGTATTGATGTAGCGACAGCGAACAACCAAGAGTATTGAATAGTATAGAGAACTCACGGAACGGATTGTTTGTCTCAAAAGTACTGGCGGCACTCTCATTTAGTCATATCTTGGTTCACCCATAATTTTGGCGTGAAACATTAATGCCTTTTGAAACATTTATGCTTTTATATTGTTTTATGTACTAACATTGTCGAAATGTTGTATTTATATTGAAGTAAGGCTCGTGTTTGCTCTTTTATTCAGAATCTCTACAGGAGAGCGGAAAACGGTGCCAGATGTTATCTATACTATATAATACTTTTTGCCGTTTTTATTTCTAACAGAACAAAAATAATTATTTCAGTGACCTAAGATTGCTTTATGTATTTTAAAAATATTACATCTAATGTTAAAGCAGATGTAAGAAAAAGAAAGTGCAAATGTTATTCCCAATGTAACATTTACTAATGTGTTCGTAGAAATCGAACAGGTGTCGTGTAACAAAAAGGTGTTAACATATCGCCCACTAGTTCGAATACTCAGTGTTTTTTTTGTTTTTACAATTAAGTCGTGACAAATGCCATTCTATCACCTTTTTTTTTTATTCAGAATTGTTTGATAATTCATCGTGGAAAGTCTTAAAACGCAACGACGTCTCCAAACTAGTCAGCTGTATTACGAAAAATAGCGTTGTGCGAAAAATTGTTGTCACACATGTCGACATATGGAAGCACATTTTTTCATTTTTGCTAATGATCCACCCGAAGAGATTCTGTAACTTATTTTGTAACATAATTGGTTCGTATTTATTTTAAAATGAGACCGTAGAGAACACAACCATCAATGGTCAGCCATACGGCGCCATTATAATTGACTTTTTGTGGCTTGAAATTGAAGCATTGAAGCGAAATTTGGCTTCAGCATGACAGTGCTACAGAATACACAGTTCGCGAAACAATTCCCCTATTAAGAAATAATTATGGTGAGCACCTAATTTCGCATTCCAGCCTTGACCATTGCAACGTTGATCGTGTGATATCACTCCTCTACACTTTTTTCATTGAGGTTTTGTAAAGTCAAAAGTCTTTATCGACAGCCCAACTACGATTAAAGATTTGGAAGTCAACATAACACGCGTATTTATGTGATACCGGTAGCAATGCTGGAAAGAGTGACCGCAAATTGGAACTTCCGAAGGGACCACCTACAGCATAGTCGTAACCAATACTTGACGGAAATTGTCTTTAAAATGTAAATGTTAGACATTGTTCTTTCGTATCGCAATAAAGACTCCGACATCCAATTCCAAAAGTGCTTTATTTACAATTAACAAAAAACGTCTAAATGAATCAACCTTTATAAATCCAGTACCGCTTGAGCTCTTGTTGAAGAGAGACGTATTCTCGATTGCCCTTGTTGTCAGCCAAACATCATTCATAGTGTTACAGCAGTACAATTCAACAATTCAGTTCTATGTGAAATACAAAAACAAACAAAACTCATAAAAACAAACAAAAACAATTTAAACGAACAATATTAAACGTACACATGTGTGTAACAATGTTTACGACTCAGTCGTTGAAAATATGAATAGAAAAAAACCCAAGGCAAATAACAGTAATGCACAAAGTGCATCTCGTCACAATTATTTTGCTCCACTGCAAACTGTTGATGATGATATTTCAGACGATGAAATAATAGTAAAAAAAACTGATAGAGTACATATTCCTCCAATCACAATATTAAAATGTAAAATCGAAGAAGTGCACGAACTCTGTAAAGCTACCAAAATTACTGACTATGCTATCAGGAAAATTTCAATTGGCCTCAAATTATTCCTTAAATCTAAATCAGATTTTGATTCTATCCAGGCTCTTCTAATTGATAAGTACCAATTCTTCACCTACGCCGCCAAAAGTGATAAGCCGTACAAAGCTATTCTGTTTGGTCTCGATAAGCATGATCCAATGACTATTAAACAGACACTAATTGCAATGGGTCTGAAATGTTTAGACGTCAAAATTGTGGTTAAAAGGAACCAAAACAACACAAGACTGCTAACTGCACGGAATCTAAATCGAAATGTGCAAATTGTAAAGAAAATCACAAATCTACTTTCGATCAATGTATAAGTAAGATTAATTATCTTAACATTAGACAACGTGTACAACGATCGCCACGAAGTCACATCCATCGAAATGCCAGTCGCCCTACAACTGACAACTACAACACTAACTTTCCTGACACGTTGCGACAACGTACACCTGCTTCAACATTTAGTTGGCAATTTCATAGAGATGTCAACAACAGCAATGGTAACATTAACAATTACGGCAGTAACAACCCCAGTAATGCTTCGAATGAATTATTTTCTATACAGGAGATAAAAAACCTAACGTTAGAATTAATAACTAATCTGAGAAATTGTAAGAATAAGGCAGACCAATTTGAGGTAATAACTAACCTTGCATGTAAATTTTTAACATAATGTATAATGATATAAATGTAATTACTTGGAATGCCAGAGGCATTCGGCACAAAAGCATAGAACTTTTTCAATTTTTAATAATTTATAATATTCATATTTGTCTAGTTACTGAAACAGGACTTAACTCAAATATTTCAATTAGACACAATGAATTTTATGTCTACAGAAATGACAGAACAAATGCCAGAGGAGGTGGTGTAGCTATTATTATTCGGAAAAACATACCACATCAGCTATTACCGATTGTTAACACAGAGCTAATTGAAAATATTGGTATAACACTTTTCACAGATACTGATTGTATAAATGTTTACGCATGCTATTTTCCTGGTGGTTTAGCAGGGATTGATGGATTAAGAAAACGACAGTTTGCATCTGATATTCACAAACTTACCGTACATGATAAGTATTTATTGGGTGGTGATTTTAATAGCAGACATCACTTATGGGGCTGTGCAAGAGCAAACTGTTGGGGAATTATTCTGTACGAAAAACTTGATTCGTATAATATTGATATAAAATACCCCTGCGATCACACTCACATACCTGCGAGCGCTAACAGGCAGGGTTCTACTCTGGATCTGTTTGTAACTAATATACCTGATATATGTTCCAACGCAATAGTTACAAATGATCTAAGTTCTGACCATTTACCAGTAAAAATTACATTAAATAGGTATTACAATAGTTCGTCAATTCTTCATTATGACTTTAATAATGCGAATTGGAGAAAATTTTCTAAATTTGTAGACAGACACCTGCTAGTTTCAAACATCAACAATATTGAACATAATGAACAAATTGATGAAATCCTTACGAATTTTATAAACGTGCTTAACGATGCGATTGCGTATAGTGTACCTAAGATTCGCCCATCTCAAGTAATGAGGTCATTGCCAAATCATATCAGGAATATGATTCGACTGAGAAATAGTCATCGGCGTAAATGGCAACGTTATAGGAACCTGAACGATTTTTATGAAATGAAAACCTTAAATCTGGAAATCCGTGTAGAAATAGATAATTTTAGAAACAAAAATTGGAATAAATTGCTTTCTAATCTGGACAAGGGTTCTCCTCCCTTCTGGAATTTAACCAAAATCTTAAGGAAAAAATTTCATAACATTCCTATATTAAGGCAAAATGGAGTTCGTTATAACACAAATCGCGAAAAATGTGACATACTGGCGCAAACATTTGCTTCGAATCATTCTTCTTCTGAAAATCTTGGTGACTTCGCCACATCCTCCCGAGTCAATGATACCCTCGATTCATTTAGGTTACTAAATCTAGACCCTTCAGTAAATTTTCAAACAAATGCCTCACAAATCTCAGCGATAGTAAAATCTGTGAAGAATAAAAAATCGCCTGGAATTGACGGTATCAATAATAGATGCTTTAAAGCACTTCCTAATAAGGGAATCAAGGTACTAACAATTATTATAAATGCTTGCCTTAGCCAGTGCTATTTTCCCCAACAATTTAAAGAGTCAAAAGTTATTCCAATTAAAAAACCTAACAAATCATCAGATTCCCCATCTTCATACCGTCCTATCAGTTTGTTATCGTCAATAAGCAAAATTCTGGAAAAAGTTATCAAGGAAAAATTGACGGATTTCATTGAGGCCAACAACATTGTTCCACCTCAACAGTTTGGGTTTAGAAGAGAACATAATACAATTCATCCATTAATTAGAATCAGGAATCTAGTTAAAACTAATTTCAACCACCAAAAATCGACTGGCATGGTTTTACTAGACGTCAAAGCCGCATTTGATTCGGTATGGCATGATGGCCTTATTTATAAAATGTTGAATCTTAATTTCCCCACACAATTGGTGAAAATAATTCAAAGTTTTCTCTCATCGCGTACTTTTAAAGTTCACGTTGGTCTAGACCGTTCTACGCGCTTTCCTATTACCGCGGGTTGTCCCCAAGGTTCATGTTTGTCACCTATCCTCTATAATTTATATACAGCAGACTTTCCTCAATTGGATTACTGCACAATGTCCATTTTTGCGGATGATACAGCGATTCGTAGCTCCGGAATCTTCTCGGCGGATATAATAGCTAAACTACAAAGAGCCTTAGGTGAAATGGCATCTTACTTTAATAGATGGAAAATCATGCTAAACCTAGACAAAACACAGGCAATATATTTTACCCGAAAACTAAAAGCTTGTTATCTACCTCAATCAAATATTATTTTCGACAACAAATCTATCCAGTGGGAGAAAAAGGTTAAATATTTAGGTATTATACTTGATCCCAAAATGAAATTTAAGGACCACATACCATATATAGTTGACAAGGTGAACTTATTAATCCGAATTCTGTATCCATTTATAAATCGGAATTCTAGTCTTACCATTAATAATAAAAAATTAATTCTTAAATCAATTTTCCACGCTGTAATGTTCTACGCTGCCCCCGTATGGTCTTCTAGCGCATGCTCTCATATTAAAAAACTGCAAATATGTCAGAACAAATTATTGAAATTCATCTATAACCTTCCATGGTTCTTTTCGACTGATAGACTTCATGCTCTTGCGGATATAGAATTGGTCCTGGACAAGGTACCTAGACTTACGCAGAATTTTAACATCAGGTGTTTTGATTCTGATTATATCCATATAAATGAGTTAGCATCACTTAGGTAGTTTAAGTAGGATTAGTTCGTTTTATATAAAAAAAAGTAAAAAATTAAATAGGTTTTTGTTAAATTTTTCCCTCCGATAAAATTTTGTATATACTATAAAAAATATTTTGTAAATTACAACCTATTTTTAAGTTGACAAAAAGAAAAATCTTAAACTCTGTAAATATTACTTATGCTTAAACGAAATGTAAATATTATAAATGTAAATAAAATTGAATTGAATTAAGCTTTATAAATAAATTTAAAAATTTAGAGGATTTCCCCTAAGATTGTTTCCATTCCTCTTCCCGTTAGTTCAATTCAGCAAAGCAATGTAAACAGGTTAGTATTATTGCACTGCCTGGTAGTTAATTTTGTAGTTATGCTGTTTTGTAAGTTCAATGTCGCTTTGCTCAATAACTCTGTGAAACAGAAAGCACTTTTTCATGCACACTTGTGTTGAACTTTCAATTTCAAATTCTCTGACGCCTCTTCACTTAGTATTTGTAACAAATCAATCTCTTTTTAGAAATGTGTTAGGTTATGCCGTTTGAGAGTTATATTTAATCATTCCGTAACACATTTCTGAAGCATTTTAGATTTCGATTTAATTATCTCTCGATTTGTTGCCATTCATTATAAGGAATTGTGTAAGTGAATCCTATTAGTCACGGCAATGCCGTTAACGTTCTTATTGTGTTTTAAAACAATGGTTACTCACAACAGATTTTTTCTTTTTATAATCAACGTCATGCCATTACAATTTTTCTCTTAGTCGTCGGTCATTTCGAATTTTTCCACAAAATTGCATCTTCACAAAATATAAAAACAAGACGTACGTCCGACAAAGTGTCGACAATATCAAGTTTAATTAAAGTTTAATTAAAAATAAATATTAGATTTAGAATTTGCCAAAGCAAAACAAGAAATTCTCGGTGTAAAATATTAATTGTTCTTTACTTAACCCATTTTCTACCACTACCCGATTCCGTTGAGATAACTTAATGAAATTTTGTATGCTGGCTATTGAGGCTTCAAAAATCACATATCTGAATGATTTGAGTCCCTAAGATGCCTAGGTTCCTGGAAATCAGGTGTTGCGAAAACGCATCATTGGTCGATTAGGGGTATATTAGGTTTGAAAATAAAAAGAGAAGAATCCAGTTTTTGTGAGGAATTTTTTTGTAGTATCTAAATGAAAGGTTAAATTTAAGAGTAAAATAAGCGAAATATTGTTATTCAATTTATTTATTTGGTATGAAAAGTGTCAAAACACTTACAATGAAGAGAAATATTACACTTTTTACATTGGTAAAATGTTTGCGAATGACATTTAGCACATCTCTTTCTGGTACCGCCCGGAGGTTTCCATATGACATGATCCCGAACGTCTAAACGTGGCATTTGGGGTAGTCATTCTGTTTCTTCAATGTCGTATTCGTATAACGGTTCTTCCTCTGACCGATCTTCATACAGTAGCAAACCATATCACTTTTGAATTCCATTTGAGACAACGGCCCAACGGTAGAATTGACACAATTGTTCCACAATGGCCACCACCACTTTTTACCTCGGATTGCTATACGATAGTTGGCAACTCCATTGTCGTGTAGGTCAACACCACCCACATGCTTGTTGTACTCACTGATTATTTTTGGCTGTGGAAGTGATGCCTTCTTCTTCTCTACGGAGGAGTAACGCGTTGTTGGAACTTCTGGTTGAGCAACAACAAAATTTTAAACTATAGTGAATTCATTATTATCATGCAAACGAGCTATAAATACATTATTGTTTCTATCAAATACATAACCATACTCATGTTTTTCCAGGTACTGGTGCGAAGGTAGCTTCTTACCCGGTTTACTTTTACGATTCCTTTGACTTATTTTTTTTTTGTAGTACCCAACTGAAGATCAGCACCTCTCAAGCGATTGGTTCTTGCTGTCCCAATTACTTGAAACTTGCGCTCATTTTAACAAACAGAATAGGTAATATGACGTGAAGAAATTGTGAAAATAGACAACATGACGATCCGGATAAGGAACAGAGCGCAGCAAATTTAAAACTTCAGATGCTCCTAAGCCAATCTGCTTATTGTATGGAGTTGCATTGCCAGCATACGGCACAGCTTCATAAAAATAGCCTGTATCTGAACAGACACCAGTTGTTGAAACCAAACCGAATTGGCTTTCCCCGAATAAACATTTTACAGTTGTGACTGTGACAGTTGTGAAGTATGGTACCATTTGCGCATCGATCGATAGATGAGTAGTAAAAATACCAAACTGTTTCTATTTGCAATTCAGGATATCAATTAGAGGTCTGACTTTGGCAAATCGATCAGTGGTGTCAAAATTGGTGTTATCCATCAAATGAAACATATTTTTTATTGTCGTAAATTTATGACGCGATATTGCTTGCATCACAATGGGAAGGCCGAAATCTAGTTTTACAGACCAGTATAGTTGAAGTTGAGGAAGAGTATGATAGCCAGAAAATATGTGTATTCCAAGTAAACGGATCATTTCTTCGTTCGTAATCTGTAGTACAACGTTGTGCTGCTGAGCGTAAAGATTGGTACTTTCACCTAAAAATTCCATAACTTCGGTATCGAAATATTGCAGAAATAATTCCAATGGGTATTTACCACCTATGAGAAAATATCTAGTCAAATTCGGACATGACCTCTGATGTACAATAGTGACACTTAGTCATAGTATCAATAATTTTCATCATATCACAGCATCAATGTTCACTGTGTTTCGGAAATTTCTTATATACACCTAATCGACCAATGATGCGTTTTCGCAACAGCAATTTTTGCCGCTACATTTATTTTGTTATAAAACAATTGTTTTGGCAGGTGATATTTTTCTTCTGTTCTACAATCTTTTGGCAACATGATTCGAGACGTTTATGTCCTTTTAAAATATTACGTTATTTTAATTATTTATTAAAAAAATTACAGCAGACAGTTGTCCGGGGACTTCGGCCACGGACTGTCCCTGCAGGCTGTGTCAGAGACACGGCCATTAAGTTTAACGTAGAATACGCCATCCGATAAGACAGAAAACATATATATTTACCAACGGCATTTGATTCAAGTCCGTTTAAAAAAAAAATATTATGTTCAATTTTTTTAAACTTAATTTAGTTTATGTATTTTAATTAATATTTTTATTGAAATAAGTTCTGCGAATGTTGAGAGGGCCGCCCTAATATTAAAAAAGGTTTACCTTATCGAGTCTTCGCATTAGCATTCGAGCGTTGTGTGAAAGCTTTACGCTTTACAATTCAAAATTAATGTTACAACAGCTTTATTGAAGCTTTCGCAAAAAAGCTTTATTATGTTAGCTTACTGTTTGTTTCACTTTTTACTAGATACATGTTGCCAAACAACTAGATACATGTTCCTAAGCAATGTTGAGCAACCAAAAACACTCAACCAAACACCACACATATGTTTGAGTGTATGTGTTTAAACAATTTTCATTTGAGCAATTAAAATACTAGAAATATATCAACCAATATGAAATGTATATCAAACGAAAGATAACATCTTCATTTACCTACAAAAAAAATTTAAAAAAAATTCATCTAGCCGTTTCCTCAAATTCAATGAAATAAAGATTACAACAATAAAAACCTGACATGACTCCTCATACCGTAAGGTAAGACGTATTCTACGTCAAAAAAGGACTGTTTTGTAACCCTTCCTGTTGCAGGCTGTAAATGCTACTAAAATATACATATAGAAAAGTTTTATACTTTTGTTGAAGAAATAATAGTCCAAACTTTCGTTTAAAATGAAAGGTAAACAAATACCTGTACTAATACCTGAGCTACCATGCATCAAAGTTGCTGTTGCGAAAACGCAACACCGGTTGAATATGGGTTAAGCAAGAAAATGTGTGTTAATTATTCAATTACCGGAATGGCAGCAAAAGATTAAAGATATTATTAGAGAAATTATAGCTGTAATTAGGCACAGCAATTGTCTTGGTCAGCATACACTGGACTACATAAATTTGGCTCAGCCCAATACGCACAAAATCGAATGCGGATCCGTTTCGATCCCGATACTGATCCGTAAAATGTTAAAAAAAAATTAAATCTGAGTTCTTCAACTCGTTTTGAGCCCGTTACGAGTCAGTAAAGGCACAGACAAGAGTATCAGTGAAATTGCGATTTAGTGGATCCGTTTCGAGCTCGCTACGAATCCGCAAAAATATAAAAAGTCAATCTAGGAAATTCGATTAGGCGTATCCATTTCAAACTCGTTTCGAGTACGAAAAAACATAAAAACCGAATCAGTGAAATTGTTATCTGGCAGATCCGTTTCTAGCCCGTAAAAACAGAAATTTTGCCCGACCCACAGGTTCATAATTCCAACACAAGAACAGAAAGCTTTTCCGTCCATGTCTTCTTTTCCTCTTGTAAACTCACATTATTGCAGTGCTTTGAGCTGAGATTTATTTGAATTTTTCTGTGGTATAGATTTTTTTAGATTTAAGTTTAACCGCCAACAAATTTCTAATTGTAAAAGTTAATATATAATAAAAGTGAAAAACTTAAAAACGAAGAAATATAGTTCATTAGCTATTTTAATTTTGAATATATTTTAAATATCAGATCGAATCTGCTTCGAATTCTGAAACAATTAATGAAAGCTAATCCATTTCGTATCTATTTTATTTAAAACGATCCCGAAACGGATACGAATATGAATGCCGTTGCGAGTTGGAGACGGATCCGAGAAACTAGAAAACGATCCTCTTCTTCGAGAGTAATTTCATATGCAAACGGATTCGTAACTGACGTCCGTTTCGGACAAAATGCACGAAGAAGCGAGATTGTCTCGAATTCGAAACGGATTCATTGTCTCACTGGGGGTAGTATTGAGATTTGTAGTGAATATATTTTTAAATTCTACGGATATGCTTTCAGTGGCACCTAGTGTTCAGCCTAACAGCCGTCCTCCTTAAGAATATGGTGCTCATTATGGCGAGCATGATAAATTCTGAGATACTAGACGAACTGATCAAATGCAAGCAACACTCGTAACTTCGATCAGTGGAGATAACATTATATAACGAAGACCACTATATTGAAAAGTCAAGTCATCATTGACTTTGTCAAAATCAAAAGTCAAGTCGTCTTCTTTACTTAATAATATGGTGGGCATTGTGGCAAACGTTGTATGTTCTGATATACCAAACAAGCTGTTGTTATTCAAGCAATATCCCTACATTCCACGGCGGTCAGTGGAGACATCATAATATAAGGAAGCCCCTTATGAGGAAAGTCATTGAAAGGCTACTTGTTTAGCATGACACCTTAGGATACCACGAGTACGATTTAAATCTGTGCCAGTTAGTCAGCTTTTAGATTCTCACTCGTAGGCGATCAGGTAATTTACAGAGTGGACCACAAATACGCTAAGGGGTAGCTGAATAAGACGTGGTGCGAACAACATATAAATATGGGTCAACGTATTGTGGATTGCGATTTCTTTCACCTTATCTATAGGTCACCACCAGTATCAATAGACATTAAGAATTGCAATCACAAAACCAATTAGTTACAAAATAAGAAGAAGGCTGAAGGCTAAAGGCGATGAATCAGAGTGGACAACAGTAATAATTAAATCTGAAACAATAAATATATATTATTTTTAACGTATAAACTTGATTAAACATTTGAACCATTTTTAACTAAACCGCCGACATCACTAATTGGCGATAATTAATGAATTGTCACTTTTTGTCAAACGTAGTTTTTCATAGAAATTGATCATGAACCGGAATAATTATTAAAAAATATAACATCCTAAAGATCGAGTAATAAAAACTGAAATTAAAACCGAACACATATTTACCTATCGCATAATGTAGAGAAACCTTAAAGACGAACAGATGAGATAATCACTGAGTACGAAAACCCCTAGATAATTACTGAGCTAGAAATATCCACAACTGTTACCGGCGACGAGGACAGAGAAAGTCCTAATATTCCATGTTAAAGACGGAATTAACGGTTTATCGTGTCGTCTTATCGAAACTGTATAAAATTATGGGAGCCGTAGCTTAAAGAAAACAAGCAAAAAAAAAAAGGATTCGCAATTTTTTAATATTTGTAATAATAATATTTTTTTAATATTTCCACACATTGGGGGATATTTTCCACAACATACGATGAACATGGAATTTGAAAAACAATTAATCGTCTTACTTTACATTCGATTCTTCATAATTTTCAATATTATTTGCACGAGCTTCTCATATTCAGTTATCTATAACATATCAGTGGATTAGCAGATTTCAATGGTGCTGGATTCATTGAAAGGATTTTTGGAACGAAGTTCCTTATCGCAAGTTGCTAGATGGGCGCTAAATGAAAAAAAATATAAAAAGTTTTTTTTTTAAATTTATTTTATTCCTTATTATACAGAAATTCATAATGTAGTTACGCCTCAGCGCCAATTGGCATTAAAGAGGCAAGTTGGCGAAAAAAAATTACAATATCCTAATTATTCGAGTATAATTATTAAATAATTAAAAATAATATAAGTAATTCATATTTTATATCGTATATACTTATACATCAAAAGTTATATCAGAAGCTCATCAACATGTGGCAACAAATGATTTCCTAACGATGATTTGAAAAGTGCAACTCTTTCAATTATCCTTTTATGTTGAGGCAAGATGTTAAATTCTCTACTTCCAGAATACTCAATTCGTTGTTTAGTTGTTTCAAATTGGCAAAAGGCAACTCTCAAATGATCATTATTTCGAGTGTTAAATATATGCTGGCTTCGTAATAAATGTACCGAATGGTGTCCTATATCATGCAGACATTTGAAAACATAAACTAATAGTTGTAATTTGTAAGACCCATGGATTGGTAAAACACTTGGGAAAACATCCCTGTACAAAGAAATCGTAGAATATAACATGGGTAAACTAGCTACTGCTTTCAATGCCTTATTTTGCAGTCGCTGAAGTGATCTTAATTCCGTGGTTTTTTTAATATAGCCATACACAATAGACAAATAATTACAATGACTTTGAACTAAGGCTTGAAAAATAAAAATTTTTTGTATGTTTGTCAAACTTGTTCTTAAACTTATACAACAATCCAATAGCAGGTGATATTTTAGACTTCAGATATTGTACATGTTGATCCCAAGAAAGATTTCCCTGCAAATGCATTCCTAAATACTTCAACGATGTAACTTCTCCAATTTCTCTTCCATCAACAAATATGCTAAACTCATTATTAAAACAGAAATGTGGTTTAACTGTACGATTCATAACCAGCAAAACTCCTTTAATTTCATAACCAGGTACCCGGGTACCCGAAGTAGGTTGTTTTGCGTTTATTGAAATAAAATAATATTTTCCTGTACAACTGTACAAATTTGATATTTGGAAAAAAAACTGGTTTCTGTTCGTATATAAGTACCTAAAGTGACACAAGTAGGCAGAAACTGGTTTTATGTAAGGGTTGTTTATTTGCTTATTTTCGGTACCAACTTGCTTAATTGCTTTTGAATTAGATAGCAGATGTTCATTTGTGTCGTAAAATTGAAATATTTCATTTGCTTCGTCATTCTGTGTTGAATATTTGAACAGTGAAGTTGGTGAAAAATGAGCCGCAACGACCTATATTTGTCTACAAGGGCATACAGGAATTTGAGTGAAGAAGCAAGAAGCACATATACTCAAAGATTACTTGAGGAAGCGACTCAAGATGAGGACCTTGAAGTGGACCTTGTGGAAGACCAAAATGAAGGAAATGTGTCCTATACTGGCGAAGTTTCGGAATCAGAGAATGAAGATTTGAATGTTGACAATGCAAACGAAATTGCAGCTGCTATTGACGCACCAGAGGAAATTTTCTTTGATGACGAAAGCGAAGATGATGATATGCAAGAAGATGCACCAACAACAAACCCAGCAGACTACATGACTGCACGTGACGGCACACAATGGCAGCGAACACCACGTAGTTGCCAACAAGTGAGAAGCCACAATATATTCAGAGACCGCTGTGGTCCAGCTCGGATTACTGAAAATATGACGCCTTTGCAGTGTTTCAAATCATACCTCACAGTAGAAATGGTGGATATAATAGCGCGCCACACAAATAGAAAAGCGCATGCCACATATAATGCGTACAATGAATCGAATCCCAATAGTCGTCAGTTGAAGTGGAAAGACACGACAATCAACGAAATTTATGCGTTCATTGGAATGATTTTGATGGCTGGCACAAATCATTCTAATGACGAAAATGCAAGAGATTTGTGGACGTCACAGGCTCACCCAATATTCCGCGCCACCATGGGAATAAACAGGTTTTTCGATTTGCTGCGTTTTATGCGGTTTGACGACTCCAGAACACGGGTAGAGCGGCAGCGTCAAGACAAAGCGGCGCCAATTCGCGATATTTGGATAATGCTCAATGCAAATCTTGCCAGATATTATGTGCCATCAGAATATTTGACCATTGATGAACAATTATATCCATACCGTGGTAGAACCAAATTCACACAATATACACCCTCGAAGCCAGCAAAATATGGTATAAAAGTATGGGGGATTTGCGATGCCAAAAACTCATATCCACTTCATGGCCAAATATATACTGGCAAACAGGAATCTGGTCGTGAAGTTGGTGTTGGCGAAAGAGTGGTGAGAGATTTAGTTGGGCCATACTATGGTAGCGGACGAAATATCACCATGGATAATTTTTTTACGACGCTGCCGTTGGCTAGGCAACTAAAAGTAGAAAAGCTCAGCATTGTGGGTACACTCCGCCGCAGCAAAGCTTACATCCCTGCGGAGATGAACGAAGACAAAAAAAAGACGTTGGTTCAAGTTTATTTGGCTTCCACGACAACGTAACACTGCTATCATATAAGCAGCGGAAGTCCAACTCGGTCATCCTTCTTTCTAGTGTGCATGATGATGCACAAATTGACGACAATGGGAAACCAGAAATTATCAATTTTTACAACCAAACAAAAGGTGGGGTGGACGTTATGGACCAAGCGCTCCAAGAATACACGACCCAGCGACAAACAAGAAGATGGCCGATGGCATTTTTCTATAACATCATTGATGTGAGCGCATTTGCATCACACATCATATATTATGGAAATAATCCAACTGCACGATACACCACGACGCGCAGGAAGAATTTCCTGCGTCAACTGGCAGAAAACCTGTGCATTCCTGTTATAGAAAATAGAATTTCAAATGTGCAAAGCGTGCGCCAATTTTCAACAAAAAATGCAATTGAAAGCATCATCGGAAGGCCGTTGGAGAGTGTGCTTTGTGCTGCAGGTCCGTCAACATCTCCGTCAGCACGACAAAGGGGCAGAAAAGCACATACGGGCGTGTGCTACATGTGCAACCTTCTTCCAAATAAGCGCAGAAGAAAAACTAGAAAAAATTGCAGCATATGTAGCACGCCGATATGCGATGAGCACGCCATAACAATTACTAAATGCTACAATTGCCACAATAACAACGATAGTGATTTGGATGAATTATAATATAATATACATATATAAAATATGATAAAATAAATAAAAAAGACATTTATTTCCAATAAAAAAAACACAAAAAAACGTTTTTTCATTTACATGTCAGGCATTTACATAGGAATTGCATTAGGGTACCCGGGGACCCGGTTGTGTGTTTATGGGGGTAAAACATTTAAAATCATTTTTTAAAGAAAATATTGAAAATATTTTGAATTTTTTGGTATTTAAATCTTAGTTTAGCCAAAATCTCTGATGATTCGGAGTTTTATGTCCATATCTCAAAAATTATAGGCACAGCAGCACTTTAAAGTCAAAAAAGGTACACGGGTACCCGGTTATGAATCGTAGGGTTAAATCTCATTAGTTTTGTCTTAGTTGGATTAAGGCAAAGCTTATTGATGCGAGCATACTCCAAAAGCAATGCAGCATCCCGTTCCATATATGGTCTCACGGCGGTTTCATGCATGTACGGATAAAAAATGCTTATATCGTCAGCATATATAAACATCTTCCAGTTAAGCCAAGATTTTGCAAGTTATTTATATAAATAGAGAACAACAAGGACCCTAAAACACTACATTGAGGGACTCCATGTTCAACAATTTCTAAACTACTTTGCTGTTGATTAATCTGTTGTTAATTAAACAAATTGTCTTCGATTATGAAGGTAGCTCCTTAGTAGCAAAAGCTCATTTCCCCTAATACCGTAATACTGAAGCTTTTTATCTAAAATTGTATGATCAATGAGATCAAATGCTTTAGATAAATCATAAAAAACTCCTGCAACAGACCTGTGCCCTTCATCTAACCCCTTGCATATATAATTTTGAACATTTACAATAGCCTCCTCAGTGCCACAGCCCTTTCGAAAACCGTACTGAAAATTATTCTGAATATTATTTTCCTGAAAATATTTAAAAACTTGAACATGTAGAATTTTTTCAAAAATTTTGTCAATAATGGGTAGTACCGAAATTGGTCGAAATTAGTCAACCGTTGTTGACTTCCTTTCTTTAGGAATTGGAATTATTTTGTGTATCTTCAAAATATCTGGGTAAATTGATGTGTTTATGATATCATTAAATATATCCACTAAACGCGGAGTAATAGAACTGACGCTTGTCAAAAAAAACTTTGGGATAAATGCCATTATGGCCACAGCTTTCCCAGGTGATAAGCTACGTATAACATTCTCTACTTCTTCACGTGTAGTATAATTGAGCTGAAATATACTATTACATGTTCTTAAAGTTCTCAGCGCATTGCATGTGTCGGTGGGAAACTGTTGAATTTGCTGTTTCATTATGTGTACTGATTCCAAAAAGTAAGAATTTAACATTTCAGCCTTACGTGCATCGCTTAGAACAAGTTCTCCAAAGGAGTCCTTTATACATAAATTCTTGTCTGAAACTCTACCAAGTGTCTCATTCATAAATCCCCAGAACTTGTTCGGATCATTTTTATTTACTTCTAAATTATTTGAATAAAAATTGTTCATTGAACTATTATATGCTTCCTTAATAACGTTCCTAATGCCACTTAGTTTAGCTTCAATTTCATCAGTACACATTTTCCTCCGTTGCTTTAAAAGACGATCTTTATACGACATCAATTTCCCCAAATTACCATTTACCCACGGCGTAATTTTATATTTCAAATTTATATTCTTTTTTTTTACAGAGGAATGATCCACTGCATTGTTAATACAATAAATTAAGTTCGATGTATCGACTGATGGGTCACCAGTGTATGACAAGTCTGGAATTTCATTTTGTAAAATACATTTTAATTTATCGTAGTCGCATTTCAAATAATTTTCTGTTACAATATCCTGATTTCGTACTCTGATATCAACTCTGCATGAAATGATGTTATGATCAGACATTTGACATTCGATCGAATCAGCAATTATATCTTTGTAAATGTTGCTATAGACATGATCAATAGATGTACCACTGCGCGGACGAGTAATTAAATTTTGACAATTTCTATAGTCATAAGTCGACAAAAGATTCAACAGTTCTGAGGACGCATTTATTTCCAATGTATCAATGTTAGCATCACCAACAAAAATACAAGGAGTTCGACCATAACGAACGAGTGCCTTGTCCAAAAAATCCAAAAAATTACTAATATTTTTAACGCTATTATGCTACATCCCACTATTATCAATTATATTGTCTACTTTTGCTTTGGTTTGTGTCTAGACTAACATATGTTGGGAAATTTCTTGTTTAATGTTAAGCTTTTTAGGTGGAGCCTGTAACCAATATATAGTATAGATTGTAGTGTTGACTCCAATAAAAAGTAAATTTTGAAAAGCCAAAGTGAAAGAAGTTTAAAAAAATAACATTTTCTTAAATACGTGCCTTTCCTTAAAAACAGTTAATTTTCTCAAAAAAAAATATCTATTCACATTCTTAAACAAAGTAGCTTTACTGAAAAAAAAACCTAATCTTAAAGAAGTACCTTTTCTTTAAAAAGTACATTTTGCAAATTTGTTGGGATTTTCTTAAAATACTACATGTCCTTTAAAGAGTACCTTTTTTGTGAAACAAAATAACTTTTCTTGTCTACTCTTGAAAAGGACCAACTCCAAAAAAACTCCGATTTCTAAAAAAATCTTTTCTTCAAAAAAATGGCTTCTCTTAAAAAACATACCTTTCCTTACAAAAATTCCTTTTCTTAAAAGTACCTTTTCATAAAAATAAAATAACACCTTTTCTTTTCCTGAGATAAGTAGCGTTTCTGAAAATACGTACATTTGTTTAAAAAAAATACTTCGTTTATTCCCCTATCCGAGTTCTCCCTTTCATCAACCACATCCTTCTTCCTGTTGATAAACACTCCAAAATACCTTGCACTATTTTCCAGGGAAATTTCTCTATAACCTAGAGGCCATTGCTTAATACTCGGAACTACCTCGAGTCTAGACTTGAACCGTTAGGCCTTGCATCTGCAGCAGTATTAGCGTTCATTATACATCAATTGTTTATATTTTTGTCGTTCCGTAATGAAGAGCGGTGGTCTTTTCATATTCATTAAGCGTGTTTTGGTTACACCGCTTGCTTATGTAATCGCTTGTTTTGTATGAAGCACTTAGCGAAGACTTAGCGGAAACTTAGCGACGCGAATCATTTTCGCTATGTTTAAAAAAATTTCTTTTGACGTGACAACGTCTTAAATTAGGTTGCGGCTGGGAGTCACTTATGAAAAAGTGTAACGCCCGGTAACGTTACGATGAGTCACCGAACACAAGTAAACGCAATGTGTTTACTTGTGTGCCAGAAACGATTTGCTTTGCTGGCTTCTAGTGGCTGTTGGTCGGTGGTGTGAGTGTTTTTGTTTTTTGGCACATCATATATATGACGACTGAGCAAGTATGTATGTGCGTATATATGTGCGTGTGTATGAATATTGATTTAGATCAGTCTGCATTGGATAAGGTATTATTTTTTGTTTTTTTTTGTTTTTTGTTTTTTGGCTTTATGATATGTGTAGTGTATGTTTGTGTGTAGAAATTTTCATATGAATTAGGTAGCCAAAACGAAACAGAGAGCTGCGGTCGGCTTTAAAAACGATATGCGAATATGATGAATTGAAATACTTTTTGGTTAGTAAATTATTTTCTTTTGTTTTTAATAAAAGAAATGTTTATTTTTTATAATAAAAGAAATGTTTATATTTTATAATAAAGGATATGTTTATTGTTTATAATGTCACATTTGATAATGTGTTCATAGAAATCGCACAGGTACCTAGATGGTGTTGAAATTACTTCTATTTTCCTAAACCATAAGTTTCAATAAATGTTAAAACATCGCCCGTGAGTTCTAACACTCATTGGGCAAGTGAGTTCATTGCACTCCTATTGTGCAATTTAATTATATTCATATCAATAAATATTCTACCGAGAAAAAGACGTTGTCACGTAAAATCTTCGCCCGTAAAACCGACTTTACAGGCAACAATTTTTGATACATTTTAGATTGTTATATAATTGTTAATGTCAACAACACTAGTCTTATTGCATGAATTTTTGTTGGCTATTTAGTTTAAGGTCCGCTATAGCTAAGCACAAAATAACAACCGGTAGTGGAAGCATATGGGAAAAATGGTGTGAACATTAACATTCAAAACACTCGTTTTGCACGAAACAAACAAACTGAAATTTCAATCATTGTTTCAAACAAAAAGCGGAAAGGACAGCCTGTCGAGTATTCGAATTCTATCATTTACAAACTCTCTCTCTCTCTCTGTCTCTCTAACGTGTATTTACTTTAACTTCCGCCTTAAAACTTGTGGCATTTATTTTTTTGCAGATACTACATTTGTGCTTAATATAATTGCACAATGGAGGAAATTATAGATAAGATATATATACACAATTCGTTTTGTTTTTCATTCTCAGATATACACCCACCGAGACAATAGGCACAATTCGAGGTCAAAGGTTCCTTTCCCAAATGTGAGACTTATGGCCTGTTTTCATAAAACAAATTTGAACGAACAACCATATCGTCCAAAATTAAAACTTAAATAATGTGAATACTACAGGTCAGATGGGTTTTTTATATAGGATATCCATTCTTCACTTGCTCGTTTAACAAATTTTGAAAAGAATTACCTCATTCGCTTACGTTTCAGTTTTGGCTGATTCGTCCGTTCGTTTAAATTCGATTTATGAAAGCCTGTCATTAAACAACATTTCCCACAACAATAACATGTAACATGATACATGTAATACTCCAGCTCACGACCAAAAGAAGAAGAAGATTTGCGTCATATGGGCATTTCCACCTATGCCACCCTATGTCACATCACGTCACCCTCATTAATTCCTTATATTTTAGGACCATGTGGTTCGATTGTTTTATATTCTTGTCCTAAATACAGAATGTAAGTAACTGCATATTTAGTAAAAGAAAAAAAGACAATCAAACTAACTGGTCCTAAAATATAAGTAATTATCGAGGGTGACGTGATATGACAAAAGGTTGACCTTTCTGTGGAAATGCCCATTTATCCTAATGATTCCTGGCAAAACGTACACGCTGAAAAAATCGGTCTCTCTAACATATTCTCCCAAACATATCCTGCAGTAACCATGTATATGTTTGGAACACACTTCAAACATTAATACGTTTGCAAGTCCAAAACTCACTTCTATTTAAATTTAAACAGCATCATGCTTACTGGCAAACATGTATGCTTTTATTTGGAAACATGCGTATTTGCCCCCAAACCTAATAATATTTAAAAATGAATTATTCTTTGATTTCAATATATATGTATGTATTATTTATTATAATTAATTGTTTCAATATAAATCCACATTTATGAATTATTAATATAAGAAATTTAAAATCTTAAAACGGCCTTTTTTACACTAGGGTGCATTGAATGCATTATTTGTTTTTTTTTTCATGAAATGAAAAACTGCTGCTCTTTTGCTTCTCCTTTTTTGTTATCTCTCACGTTTTTAACGTAGAATACGTTATACGGTAAGGTAGGGGTGTTGATCTGGAGCACAAAATTTTGAGAAAATGTTTGTCAACTTTCACCCACTTTTACTTAAATATTGAAACATATTTTAGCAATTTTTATATGTTACTCAGTTTTGGTAATATGTTTTGTTTCGAATTACATTAAAAAAATTATATGTCTATATATAAAAGTTTTATGTAGTTAAGGAAATAAATATTTAAGAGCATGATATTTTAGACTTTTTTTGTACATGCCGCTGTTGTTGTTGGTTTGTAAATGCCGCTGATGTTTTTGTTGTTGTTGTGAAATCAAATGATTTTGGCTTTGCTGTGCTTTGTTTATTTATCGAGCAGCGTGTAAATGGGTGTGTGTGTACATTTCGTTTTGTTGGATCGGTCGGGTATTAGTTCGTTTGGAGGGGAACATAAAATGAAGGGAGGGGAGCGTGGACACTTGTATGTGCTTGAAAGTTTACAGATCTTTGCTGTCGTTTGTTTACTTTTGCGAGCAGCGTGTAAATGTGTGTGTATGTACATTAATACAAAGGATTGGCGATGTATACGCTCACTATATCAATGGCGTTTTTCCTAAGCACATTTCTGTGAATACATTGGGAAGTAGTTGGAAAGCGGCTAATTTATTGTGCTGCCATATCATAAAATGTATTGCTGTAGCTGTACTTCAAATGAAGATGTCGCTATAATGTAATACGTTAAACTAGATATAGTTTCATCCTTAAACATATGGCATACAGTCTTCGAGCACACAAACTAAAAAATAAATTAATAAATCTTGTTGAAAACTATTCCAATCGTTTAGATCAGTGGTTTCCAAACTTATTTGGGTTATCGCCACATTGTAGCGACATCTTTATTAGATGTACAGCAATAGGAATTACTTTTGTGATATGGCAGCACAATAGATTAGCTGCTTTCCAACTACTTCCCAATGTATTCACAGAAATGTGTTTAGGAAAAACGCCATTGATATAGTGAGCAGAAAATGAAAGAGGAAATTTAGAGAAAACGAAAGCTGCCTATATTTCTGAGTTTACACATGCAATTTTGATGGCGTTAATTATTGTGTTGGTTGGAGAGAGATGCGACGGCATTTTGTAAATATGCACTTTCTTAGATTCACTAAAGCAAGCAATGTCTTTATATGCGCAAGTTGCTTTCTTTTCATTTATCAAAAATTATATTTAATTCATATATTTTAATTGCAAAATGAGTAACGTATTCTACGTCTGACCTATGCGCCCGTGTTATCTAACACAGGCTTGTATTTTTTTGTTTTTTTGTTTTTGGAAGGTTTCAGCTATGAGTTGGTACACAAAGAATATATTTACATATGTACATATGTATGTATGTATATATGTATTTATTTCACAAATGGCCCGCCGTTCAATAAAGGTTCGGACAGACAAAGGGCTTCACGTTGTTGCCGCTTCCAGTTTCTTTTCTCTAAATCGTTTTTCACTTTGGTAGCACACATACATATATAGGGTAATTCCAAAATATTTCGAGACAGTCCAGGACCCGACACCTATTGAATTATATGAAATTTGGACAGAACTTTCTCTTCGTCTATACGAATTCTATGACACCAGAATTGAGTCAAAATTTTATTTTATGGTTCGCTGTATTTGTATCACAAACATAAATAGTATATGTGGGTCGCACACACATATATTCTAACATATTAATCATTGTGTTCCAAACATATAATATTGAATAGCAAACACAATATGGTTCGACACAAGTATCTATATTATATTTGCGACAAGCTCCAAACACACTTTATATTTGCATTCAAACAACAAAATATTATAGATTTTTCAGCGTGTATATCTAGTTTGGATCCAGCCACAGATCTTCGTCAGCGGTTGTTTAGCTGTTTGGAATGCCACAAGTTAGATTTTCCAGGGACTAGAGAGTTTTCCTGGGTAAATTGGTTATGATACGTCCTAATAATTAAAATGCTCTGTCAATATAAGCGATAAAATCTATGTAAGCCAATCTTAGTCCTGTCAAAAGCAAAAACTCCAATAATAACAACAATACTAAAACCCACAAAAAAAAATTACTTTATTACTTCGCAACAACCTGGTAAAATTTCTTTTACGCATTTAATACAAACTTCTGAAATTAACCCGTAACTTAAGTAATTAACTCAATTGAGTTAATGTGCACAAGTCCTATCCTTCTTTCTCAATATCCTACCATAACAAAAGAGGAAATAAATGCTTCACAAATCAAACTTATCTGTTGAAGTCAATGTGGGTATTTGGGCTGACAAAATATGTTTACAAGCACAAAACTAAACTCATAAAAATTAATAGTTTAGTAGAATTTCCCATAGCCGTTATCCCACTAGACCGTGAAAAAAAAGACACACACCTGAAAAAGGTATGAAAATATTTTCCAAACTGAACCAAAGTACAACCAAAAAAAAACGAATAGGAAAACCTTTAACATAATTGAGTCATAAATCTGTAATGACTTGTAACGCAAAACCGACAGACTACACAACTACTGCTTTGCATTGTGAAGGGAAGAAAATTAATTTATTTCACATAATACAAGAATTTGCCCTAGCATAGCTATAATCTGCAAGAAAACAACGAGTATATAACATTAAGCACAGGTAAATGTCAAGGTTCCATTATTTATGTCTTATTCTGGATGTCCCATGCCATGCATACTCGTGCTCGTATCAACCTGGAAAAGGTTAATTATGTGAACATATCATGTAAAATTTGCTACTCAGCTGTGGGGATATTGCAGAAAAACTATAATTACGTCTACTCAGACTTTGTCCTTCCCCGCAGCTTGTGGCCGCAAGATTTGTGACTGCATAACAAAAACTTTAACATTGTCTTTGGAAAAAGAAAGATAAACGTGCAAGGATGTGATGGCATAGATTCTATTTATTTAGTCATACGAAATGTGCGATATACACAAAGAAACCAAACTTTAACAAAATCTTACTATAAAACTACATACTTTTTTCGGACCCAATTAAATTAAAATTCGAAGATTCTACAGGTTCCTCAGAACGAACATCGTAAGGCGACTCACATGCTTTCGCGTATTCATCCGCGGTCAATAAATTTTTAAATAAGAATCATTTAATTTCCTGGTCATACAGGGTGCCACACAAAATACGTTATGAGTTAGTTTAGATTTTAGAACGAAGTACCTTATCCCACGTTGCGTGATGGGAGCTAAATGAAAAAAATTAAACAATCTTTTTTAACATAATTAAACTACAACCCAGTATTATCAACTATAATGGGTACTTTTGCTTTGGTTTGTATCTAGACTAACATACGTTTGAAAATTTCTTGTATAATGGGAAGTATCCTAGATGGAGCCTGTAACCAATACTTAGTATACATTGCAGTTTTGAACCCAATAAAAAGTAAATTTAGAAAAGCCAAAGTGGAAGAAGTTTAAAAATTAACATTTTCTTAAATAAGTGCCTTTTCTTAAAAAAAGCAAATTTTCTCAAAAAAAATAATTATTCATATTTTTAAACAAAGTACCTTTTTGTAACAAAAAATACCTCATCTAATAGAAGTACCTTTGCTTAAAAAAGTACATTTTCATACAGAAAGTACGTTTTCTTAAAAAAATTAATTTTTTTTAAATAAGTACCTTTTCATAAAAAATTTAATTTTCTTACAACTTATTTCCTTCTCTTAAAAAAAAACCTTTTCTTTAAAGAGTACATTTTTTTGAGAAACAACGTAACTTTTCTTGAGATAAGTACCTACTCTTCAAAATTTACCTATTCTTCAGAAAAGGATCAATTCTAAAAAAAATTCGCATTTCTTAAAAAAAAAAACCTTTTCTTAAAAAAATTTCTTTCCTTAAAAGTATCTTTTGTTAAAAATAAAATAATACCTTTCTGAAAATAAAATAATGTCTTTCTGAAAATAAGTAAATTTTCTTAAAAAAATAACCTTTTCCTAAAATGATCACCACTTCTTTAGGAAGTACCTGTTCTAAAAAAAGCACTTCTTGGTAAAAAAAAGCATCATACTTTTCTTGCTTTTTCTTACAGAAAGTACTTCGTCTTAAAAATACTGCTTTAAAAAACCATTAGGTTTTAAAAAAAGACATACCTCTTTTAAAAATTTACCATTTTTTGAAAAATATTAAACATATTCTTACAAAAAGGACCTAAAGATTTCCTTTTTTTTTAAATACATTCTATAAACAAAATTTTCTTAAAAAACTTTTATCAGTTTACAAAAAGTACCTTTCCTTAATGATCCGTATAAACTACACGGTGTGTAATTTTTTAAGTCGTGGAATTATAACCATATACGGACACCACTACGTGATAAAAGATCAAAAAAATAGATCCGTGTCTCCCAGATTTGCCCCAAGTCATTGGCTTTTTTTCATGGGCCCCAAAGATTTGGGGCCTCGGTGTCATTTTTGCAAAACAAAATGATCATTTTGTCAGGCTCATATCTTGCAAGTCGTTCGGAATTTTGGGTTACTCTCTGAGGGAAAGTTGTAGCTCTTGTCATAAAGAACAACAACATGTAAAATCAAAAAACTTCATCTTGAGAGTCAAAATCGGTCAAAAACTTAAAAAAATTGGATTTTTTACCCTTTTTCCCCTGTTCAGGTCCATAGGTAGCAAACCGTTAAGAATTGAAGGAAACAATCAACTATTTACCTAAGATCTCAATAAACAACTTTCTAGAACATTCGAACTTCCTAGGAATGACTCCTAACACCGTTTACTTCAACATTGAGATACTATGCAATCTCACCGACCGCAGCAGCACAGGCGAAGCAGTAAGCTCAGCACACGCAACAAGGGACACCAGCACACAATATAACAATCATTCCTAGTAAGTTCATATGTTCCAGAAAGTTGTTTATTGAAATCTTAAGTAAATTTCTATAGTTGATTGTTTCCTTGAATTTTGAACGGTTTTCTACCTATGGGCCTGAACAGGGGGAAAGAGTAAAAAACGACTTTTTAAGTTTTTTGCGATCTTGACCTTGAAGACGAAGCTTTTATATGTTCACAATTTTTCTTCCTTATGACAAGATCTACAACTTCCCTCAGAGAGTAAATCAAAATTCCAAACTGTTTGCAAAATATAAGCCTGACAAAATGATAACTTTTTTGCAAAAATGGCGCCGAGGCTCCAAATCTTTGGGGGCCTATAAACAACAAGTGCATGACTTTGGGCAAAACTGGGAGACACGGGTCTTGTTTTTTGTCTTTTATCACGTAGTGGTGTCCTTAAATGGTTACATTTTTTGCGTGTTGCACTGTGTTATCGTATTTTTCAAGCCTTAGGCGTATTGAAACTAACTAATACATAATGTATACAGCGAAAGGAACTTCTTTCCAACCGGGTGTCCTCTGAGACCTCATGTAATTTTTTTCTTTGTGATTTTATTTGTTGTTGGCCTTCACTATTCTTTAGTTTATACTTATAGTTTGGGAATATTCTCACATTATTCTTAGAAAATAATATCGGGCAAATGGGGTCCATTGTTTGTTCGGACCAAATTGTTTGTTTGGACCAAACTTCTCTCAGAATTTCAGGCCCCAGGGACATCACGTCTTCTAGGTCATTGGCCTTAAGCCGTTGGATGGTCCTGGGCTGATTGGCATACACCTTACTCTTTAGATAGCCGCAAAGAAAAAAATCGGGAGCCGTTAAATCAGGCGAACGCGGTGGCCAGTTAAAATAACATACAATTCGATCCCTAAAAATTTCGCGATGGAAAGCCATAGTTGGATAGCTGTGTGAGCTGTAGCTCCATTCTATTGGAGCCATAATTCAAGATTTGTATCTACCTCTGGCATTCAAAACCGTTCAATAATTTCCTGGTATTGAATGCCATTCACATTAACCGTAACTTGGATGGTCAAATAATCCTCTCTGCAGTTATTTCTCATCATACTGTGTATACAAGGGGGGGGAATGGTATGTTCAACAATTCTTTTTGGATTTTATGTGACCTATATTCTGCAATTTGTTTATCAGGTAATCCAGCTCAAAAAAGTCACTTTTGGAAGTGACATGCCTCTGATTTCGATGAAATTTGGTGGAAAGGGAGAGGATCATAATAGAAAATTTCACCCAAAATTTTATGTTTTTTGGAATTTTTTTGGTGGCGTTTGTTGACCAAAAACCATGTTTTTCACATATCTTTCTTTTGAACTCGAAAACAGCTTAACTTCAAATTTTTATATTTCTCAGCCATATTCACAACGGAATTGGTATTAGAAAAACACCAAACTTCATCGAAATCAGAGATATGCCACTTTTTAGCCGGATTCCCCCTTACAGACGTGAACAATGAGGTTAAAATGGACCTCTTCGCTCATTATGGTTTGGTGAATAAATTCGTGCACCAATTGAATCTTATATACAAAAAGGTGTCACTTATACAAAATTCTTTGCAACGGCCGCATAGACATCGCCAACTGCCGAGAACGTCGTCTGGTGGAATTTGCGGGATTTTCCTCAATACTTACTTTTATCCTAGCAACGTGCACATCATTTCGAACTGCTCGAAAGCTTCTAGGACGAGGAAGATCACAGTAGCTCCTTGTTGCCCACAGCGCTGAGCTAATTGGCAAATTGTTGGAGCACTAGGTGCATTTCGAACACGAACGAAATTTCCATGTGATATTTGTGTCTGAATGAGCGAATAATAACTTCCAAAATAAAATTCCAAAGCGTTTATTCGTTGTCTTTCCATCACAAATTTACCAAGTTTTTTCAAGTTAATTCTGAAAACAGAACCCCAAACAATTAAACAAAAATTTTATTCACTAATTAAATCATAATGTTACACGTATGAAGAACCGTACAGAACCATACGTTTTGACGTAGAATACGTCTTACCTTACGGTATAGGGAGTCATGTCAGATTGTTATTGTTGTAATCTTTATTTCATTGAATATGAGGAAACGGCGAGATAACTTTTTTTAAAAATTTTTTTGTAGGTAAATGAAGATGTTATCTTTCGTTTGATATACATTTCATATTGGTTGATATCTTCCTAATATTTAAATTTCTCAAATGAAAATTGTTTAAACACATACACTCAAACATATGTGTGGTGTTTGGTTGAGTGTTTGAGTTTGTAGCGTGAACACAAACTATGCTGCTGTTTCAGTGTGGACACAAACCTTCGGCTGTTGTTTTGATTGATGAAATATTGAAATTTCGTATATTTACTTGTGTATTTAAGTGAAACAAAATGTTAAATGTGAATTTGAATTTAACATGGATATATAATTATAAAAAATATATGAAAATATACATTTTTATGTTAAATGAAAGTGCTGCCAAGTAAGCAATTGATAACACAACCATTGACTTAGTTTTTGCGAGAAATTTGAATGTTAATTTAAAAACATATTTATCCTATTTTTCCTATCATATTATCAAAAGTAACTTTCAAATAATCAAATTGATTTGCGTCTGTTATTTATCATTTATTCGTACTCTTTTAATTTATAAACATATTTATCCTATTTTTCCTACCATAAGCTTATGTATATTATTAAAAGTAACTATCAAATAAATAAATTCATTTGCTTATGTTATTTATCATTTATTGTTATATATGTTTTCTGTCTTATCGGATGGCGTATTCTACGTTAAACTTAATGGCCGTGTCTCTGACACAGCCTACAGGGACAATCCGTGGCCGAAGGCCTCGGACATCTGTCTGCTGTTTTTCTATTCCGTTCAAGTATATTCATTGCTAGGTCAGTAGATTAGATTAAAAAAATCCAATGAGTGTTCGAACTCACGGGCGATGTGTTAACACCTTTTTGCTAAACGGTACCTGTTCGATTTCTATGAACACATTCGTAAATGTTACATTGGAAAATAAAAAACAGCGTTCAATCATATGATGACGTTACAGTTAAATAATATTAATACTTAAAATTATTTAAAGACCCAGTGCAAGCACATGTGTCATTATTTTCTTGCTCAATACTTTTTGTTTTATTCCCACAAAAGTCAAAGAATGCAAAGCAACAGACACTTGTACATACATACATACATTGTTATATTCGTACGATATAACCGAAGATCAACATAAAATACTTTTTTAATATTACTCCAAATTAATACTCCAAATTAAAACACTTAAATCTCGGCTCGCCGATATCGGATCGCCTTAATTTTTGGCCTAAACTCTTCGTCGAAACCCGCACTAGCTTTTTACTCCAAAAATTAATAAAATCGGTTATGAATTTCCGGAGAAAATGGCGTGGGAAAATTATATGAAAATCGCCCAATAATCACTTTCAATACCGACTGCCAAGCAACGAACAGACAAACGATGATAAGACAAAACCGAAGATCAACATAAAACACTTTTTTAATATTACTCCAAATTAATACTCCAAATTAAAACACTTAAATCTCGGCTCGCCGATATCGGATCGCCTTAATTTTTGGCCGAAACTCTCCGTCGAAACCCGCACTAGCTTTTTAATCCAAAAATTAATAAAATCGGCTATGAATTTCCGGAGAAAATTGCGTGGGAAAATTATATGAAAATCGCCCAATAATCACTTTCAATACCGACATCCAAGCAACGAACAAACAAACGATGATTTACTGTTACAAACCTAACACTTGCGTATGTATTAAATTTATAGTTTACTGCCCTAGAGGCGCGCGTATAGATGTTAACACATCAAAAACTTATCTCGTTGTTATTTTTTAAAATCCATGTCTAAAATACATATTTACCTAGTCCTACCTGTTCCATCGCCACTATTTACTTGCAGTCAAATAATCGTAGAACTAATTTAATGGAAACATTAAAGGGATGAACTATAATATTAATTATTTTTTCGGGGGATACAAAGAAAGTCGAACAAAACAAATCCGATGGCATGGAATAGAAAAGTTCAAAGGCTAACACTTCCCAAACAAAAAACAAACTCCTGCATTACAATTTCAAATACATTGTACTCTAGCGGTTTGGAGATAGAATACATTTATCTTTAATTAAATTTCGGCATTATTTAGACTTCTGAACATTTCTTGAGTAGAAACCATCATCAGTTTAGAAATAGTGTTCGTCTTAGTTTACTGTCAACAATAAGCACGAGATTTACAAAGGGGGAAATAACAACTATTCAATAAAAATGGGGCCGTCCTAGCTTAAGAAGTTATCAGTGTACTTGTAGTGTACTGGATTCTAGTAGGACCAATATAGAACCTTCTTCCTTTGAAGACAAGGAATTAAATAAAAACAAAAACAGCAAAGAGTAAACAGTAAAAACAGAAAATAAAATGGATGTGAAACGAAAATGTGTGTGTTTATGTATGTATATGTCTAACACCAGATTGCAACTAAACAACTCAATTTTCACTGCTACTCGAAGTCGTGATTCAATTTGAATATAAATTCATAGCTTACATATATATTAAGCAGACATGGTAATCACAAGTTCCGACAACTAGGAATACTCTTCTAAGATTACTCCAACGACAAAAACCTGAGCTTAGCTTCCAAATACAAGTGTCACCAAGTTCTTTATCCTACACTGACACTCTTCCATGCAAGAAAGTCACACTGATAGAAGTTTGTAGCATGAGTTTGTCGTCAGCGGTGATAGTATCAGTTGTCTCCAGTGCCGTGGTAAGGATCCACTAAACCTTACGATATGCATTGTTAGATTTCTCCCGATTTTGGTAATATCCAGCTACACATATACAGCTTTTAATCCACAAAATTTAATAGTTTAGGCAAAACAAACAATGTTGCTGGCTTCATGAATGCTAATACTCTGCTGTCCTTAGGGTGAACTTGGTCGTTATCAGGTTGTGATGTAGACAGGAAGTTCGTCTCTAAACGAGCGTTGACGTTAAGTGATAGTTAAAGGTATGCAGGTTCAGGTTGTAGGTGCCTCGGGGGTTTATTGCCTTAAATAGAGCAATGAGATTCCACGTTTTGTTCTACATCGGCAGTCGATTGATTGACCAGATTCAGCTTAGAAATTTCGTCGTTGTACTTCAATCATCAACAGCAATAAACGACAGCTCCGGAATGCACAAGAGATGGCTGCATCGTGCTCTGGAAAAATATTCAAATGCGAACAAAATTATAATACCGGGATAACATAGAGTCAAAGTCCTCTGTACTACAAGAAAACGGACTTTTGAAGAGATAGAAAGACAAACTATCCCTGAGATAAGATGTCCAAGCATCCATACCACCAAGTCTTCGTGGGAACGACCCTTCGGGAAATAGTAAGGAAACTGCTTAATCCGCAAATGTCGATGAATTAAATTTAAAATTTATGGTCTCATCATATTTTGAGAGAAAACATTTTACTTGGGAAGCTGGCAAAAAACTTAAAACTTATTATAGAAAATAATGATGACATTAATTTTCTGTGCTTACAACTATGAACATTTCGCTGAATTCTCAAAAAATCTAGACAGATAATATAGTCGTCCACACAATTTCATGCGATTGTTATTGTTATTTTCATCAAATTTATTGAGCCAAGTTAATATAATGATGCGTTGGTTATCTAATTAGTATGACTTCTACGAATAACAGTAGAAATAATGTATTTTCAAATAACGTAAACGAACTAAATATATGTTCCCATCTCCACCATCTCAAACTTGATGCTGTCTGGTATAAATATCAGATTTTCAATACCGAATAGATATCGTCAAGTGATCACTGTATCTCTGAGCCGAGTACAATGAGGTTTATAATCGCTTTAGTGTTTGTAACTCCTTTCGCGATTCTACAAGTACATGCTCGTGGAACCTTTACATCCACCTGTCATCAGGAATATAAACCATAAGATTAATCAAGTCTTACAAGCATTTCCTCTTATTTCTCCCACGCGAAATAATAGAGATCATGAAATCAACGAGGATTTGAATGCACTTCACTCGGTCAAACTTGACAAATACACCACTGAAAGAGATGATAACGAAGCTTTAAATTCCAAAGTATCATTCAATGACTAATTGGGCAATCGGGTAGAATTGGAGATGCTGTTGACAGAAGCCCAACACGAATTGATTGAAATTGCGAAAAAAGTTCGTCTGAATTCTAGGGATTCATTAGAAGTATTAAAACCGTGGAGCAAATTGGTAAACATGGATCGATAAACGATATAATAAATGCTCTAGTGGCGTATGAAAGGCATCGTCCGCTGCTGCGAAAGGTTGTAAAGGAGGAAGAAAGAAGGCGTCACAAACACCGAAACAAGGAATCATCGGAAGAGGAATCATAAGAAGAGGAATCGTCGGAATCATATCACTTAAGCCACAAATCTCACCACAAGTCGCATCCACAATCTCATCATGACACACACAGGTATAGCCAATATGTACGTGGAAATGCGCACAGACACCACAGACGAGGTGGATTCATATGAAAGGGATTCATCAGAAGAAGAATCATCAGGAGAGGAGGCTCCACGACCACAATCTGCCCAATTTGGTCGCATCCATGATCACATCATGATGAACCAGAACATCACCAATAAGGACATGGAAATGCGTACACAGATCACGAACCAGTATTAGAAGCAGTAACGTATGTAGGATTTTATTTGGGGGGTGGGGCGGGCAAGCATTTCCAGAAGCAAGCGGACAAGCCGTGTTGGAAGCTCAGATACAAGTCTTCCAAGCAATAAGTGTACAAGATATTTTAGGAACAGAGACGCAAAACTCTACCAGGGCAGGGGGAAAGCCATCTACAGGAACTAAGGAATTAGACTTCGTGGAAATATTGGAAAATCTCTATAGGGAAATCCTCCGTAGAAAAAAAGGGTCAAGCATTCGTGGGAATAAATTGATAAACCATTATAGCAAAAGAGGGACAGAGCCTCCACAGGAACAAATGGACAAAACCTTCAAAGGAGCGAAGGGAAAAGCCTTCGTAGGGAATAGAGAAGCAGGCCTCTTTAGTAATAGAGGAGCAAATCTCTGTAGGAACAAGGGGACACAGCCTTCAGGCATTTCTTAAGCTGACCATATCCATTACAATCATTGATACAATTTTTTGGTTGTTGTATACGAGATTTAACGTGTATGGGCAAGCTGGATGCAGTTTGCTGACAGTTGTGCTGCGATTGTACAAAAATCAAAATATTTTGGTTTTTGCTTAAATTAGACTTGATTTATATCAAGAAATTTCGCCCTTCATTCTTAGTTCATCAATTGAAATTGCTAGTGCACATTAAATATATGGTTATTATTTATGATTTGATACGAAATAATTTCATACAAAATAATTGTCTATTTCCTTTGACTTATATAAATCAGGGTTTTCTCTGCAATGGGACAAAATGTAAACAGTTCGAACCAAGATTTGAACTCACGTTGTCGTATATTTTTACTTGAAGTTTGAGGTTCGATCAGACTAATACGTGCAAAATAATGAAACTGATTTTTGCCATTGGATTTTTTGTTTTAGTGCTATACGATTTGTCTTTTTTCCCCTATACAAGTGAATACTGATTCATATATATTTTACCTCTATCTGTGTAACACTGCATTTGCCATCTTTATGATTCGCAATTTTCCTATGAAATTTTCCGTCTCAGCCCTAAGTATCATTCATAATCAGAGGCTTGTAGATTTCGCTACAGTGCATACGAAAGGCTAAGATCCTCATTTTGTAAGCCCATTGATCCCTCTTGGTTGTTTGCACAGGTTACACCCGAGCTGAAAATCACTTTTGTTTTCCTTTCCTTTAATAATCCTACGAACGAATTATTCTGTCGCATTAAATATTATCATCACATGTTCACATCACTCACCGACAAATTCCCCTTGAGACAGCAAGTTGCAAATTGTGCATTAGAGTAACCGTCTCGGTGTTTTTGAAATTCTCCTAACAATTTCAAGTCAATATTGATGCCATCCTCGAACATATAACAAAGTTTTAAAAATATTGTATTCTCTACTGGTTTTCTGTTTAGATTAGCATTAAAGTTTAAACCATTATTCCCTTCCTCTGGGGTATTATGTCACAAACAGTATCCAAGTTTTGTATAGTCCGCCAGTTTCTGAAATATTATATTTCCGTTGCAACTTTGTTGTGTTGTATTAAACTTTTCTATTCTTTGTTTCGTTGTGTTTAGTTTCTTCGATATCGCAACTGTTTCAATATGTTGCTGACATGACCAGTATTTAAAACAGGAAATTTCGGTAAACACATAAAACAAGAAAAAGACTGTATCCTGTAATGATGGTGTTGAAAATAATGTCAAACTTTTGCCATGTACAACAAAAGCTTAACGTAACTAGTATTTTTGACAATTAAATTTTAGTTAAAGTTTTATGGTGTAACTTTATCTGAGCCTCATGCTAAGTTTTTGGTTTTAATTTTCAATTTGGCTGTTTCCTTAGGAAATATGGGAGGAAGTTACATATTTGATCAATTATAAAACAGAGTTAACAAATCTATGGTAATGGTGTAAATTTTAAGCTATATTAAGTCAGAATGACGCTGAGGCCTTCGACATTGAATTGAATGCTTATTAAATTTTTAAAGAATGAAGTACCTATTAAACTAAATTTGGAACAAAGAATATCAATTCAAAAATTTCAAATTTATTTTTACACCAATGTATTGCAAACTGAAGTGATGTCATGTGGTAGTTCTAAAAATATGAAATCTTTCACGCTGGTAAAAGAAGCTGTCACAATTGACAGACTTAATGCCCAAAGGACCGTTCTGATACCACCTAAAATCATTATCCGTCCCCATCGTGGAACCTTTAAAATGGTCCGGTATTGTAAAGGGGCGTTCCAACTCTATGATACCTCATCCCGATATGTCAGGATGTGGCGAAAGAAAATAGGTACCTGGCGCACCCAGAAGTGATCTGCAGAAAGCCCATAAGATCATTCAGCTCAACTTCCTGAACGTTATATCCAACATGAAGTAAAATTCTGGATATTTTTTCATACAAAAAAAGTCATATAAAAGGCCGGGTATTAGCATATGAGATTTTCGACGCTCCCGTCCTCCTCTTCATCCCAATAAATTCTGAGATGCAGAAGATTCTGAGATTAGTCTAAGTCTAGACGCATGTCTGCATATTAAGTTGTGCTCAGATATCAATGCTACCAGGGTATAGACATATTAAGCATGTTCTGGTTACACCGCTTGCTTATATAATCGCTTGGTTTGTTTGGAGCACTTAGCGAAGATTTAGCGAGAACTTAGCGACTCAAATCATTTTCCCTAAGATTAAACAAAATTGTTTTTGACATCTTTTACCGTTTTCAACCCTATTTCATACTTTTGAATAAAATCAATTATCAAAAAATCAAAAAAATGGCGTTTTCTTTACAACTTAGCAAGCGATAATCGCTTGCTTGTAACCAAAACACGACTATTGTCTGGCAAGGTGTGTTAGGTTATCGGTACGATTTAGGTCATAACTTTGACCTACTTGCCTGGTAATCCTACAATTTGTGCTACGAGACGATATATCATACGCATGTCTAAGACCTTCGCTTTTAAGCATGAGATTTCACGCAGAAAGGGGAATATCCACATGTTCCACATCCAATGGAAGAGGTAAGGAAGTTTCAAACCTTGACAGCTCATCTACTATATGGTTTCCTGGAATGTGCATGTAACTCAGAATCCAGAGAAGATGAATATGAAACTGATTGGCCATCTCATTTAGAGCTGCGCAGCAGGTGTGGGCAGTTTCTAAAGTCAGGAAGAGAGATTGCAGGAGTTTTATACAAGCCTCACTGCTATAGCGGATGTTGTTACGATGCTGTTACGACGTCTCGTTCCTGCCAAACGGCAACTTCTCCGATTACCACAACCTCTGCCTGAAAGACACTACAATGGTCTGGTAGTCTTTGTGGAAAATTTAGACCCAGCTCTTTAGAATAGACTGCAAATCCTACCATGCCCTCTAGTTTGGAGCCGTCAGTGTAGAAGTCTAGGTATCTTCTATATCTTGATATGCATCTCAACCAGTCCTGCCTATCCGGGATATGGTGAACAATTTTATCTCAAAGCCTGAAGTGGGTTCAATGTATAAGTAGTCGACTTGCACTGTGGAAACCTACATATTCCTCAATATCGACCCATGACAATATGGGCTGGTTTGCCAATGCGAAGACTGTCCTTGGCGGGTTGGCGACTTTGTAGCCATTTTCCTTCCAAGTAAAGCTAGTGTTAAAAGGTGTAGGACTACCCCACATCCTCCGTAGGTGTTGTACGATGGACACCAGTGAGACGCCATTCTCTGGAGTTTTGTCATCAGACTTATTTAAATGGATTTTTCCCCTACTAGCAACCGTGCAACAACGGCGCAAAGAAATATCGGTTGGACTGCAGCTCTATATATAGCCAGTAAACTATTTTTGGCGGTTGGCCCTACAGCTCCTGCGGTAAGTGTCCAGTGATCACAGCTACTAGTACAAAGATGTCTTGTCTAGGGATGTATGCCTGATTTACGGTACGATTTTGGTCATAATTTTGTCATGATCCCATAGTTTGTGACAAGAGATGACCTATCATTTGCATGTATAAGAGCTTCGGTTTTAAGCATGAGCTTGCATGCAGAAAGGGGATTATCCATAAGCTCCATATCAAGTGCAACACGTAAGGCAGTTCCAAACCTTTACAGCTTGTGTGCTATATGGTTCCCTAGAAAGTTGTCGTGCTCCAACATCCAGAGAAGGTGTATATGGAACTGCTTGGCCATCTCATTTAGAAAAGCCAGGAATGAAGATGTCAGTAATTTTATTGCAGCCTAACTGTTAGAGTAGATGTTGACACAATGACCTCTCGTCCCACCCGAAGGGAAACTCCTCCGATTGCCATGATATCTGCCTGAAGGACAATAGAACGGCCTGGTAGCCTTTGTGGAATACCCATCTCTTTAGAATATTCTCCAAACCCTACCTTCATATATAAAGTAGTTTGGCGCCGTCAGTGTTGAAGCTTAGGTACCTTCAATAACCTGATATGCGTCTCATCCAGTCCTGTCTGTCCGGGATATGAGTGCAGAAGCCTATCGATAAGGATGAAATGGGTTCCATGTAATCGACTTGTATTGTGAATTGCTACTGCTCCTTCGACCCATGACTATATGGGCTGAGTAGACTATGCGGGAACTGTCCTTGGCGGATTGCCGACATTGCAGTCACTTGCGTTCCCCGAAAATCTTGTGATAACAGTGTAGAATGCCCTCACATCCTCCGTAGATGTTGTACGAAGGGCAGCCGTGAGACGCACCATTGTCATTCTCTCAGGCTTATGTAAGTGGATTTTTCCCCTAGTAGCTGTAAAATAATATCGGTTGGACAACAAATGTATATATCCAGTAAACTATAACCGGCAAGAGGCTTCATCATCCTCCGATGACCCATTTATATGAATATGTAGCTTTCCACAGTACTGTAGCTCTACTGATCATATCCAGAGTACTTGATTTGAAATTAAGCTTTCTGTAGAGAATCATCCCCAGATAACTCCAACTGTCCTTTAGGCAAATTTGTCTACAACATAGAAACATGGGATGAATACACGGAATTGTTTGTTTCCTCGTAAAAAGTACCGGGTTATGTTCTCCGAATCTCACAGGGACAGTCTCCTGATTAAGGTCTGGAGTCCATCTCTGCACGTGGGTGGGGACTTTCCCTAAACTGCTGTTCAATTTCAACCCTACAATACCAGAAGATGAAAATATAATATTCGTCACTCACCAAGTTATAGAATGTCCAATAAACTATCGACGCCCAGTAGCCTTTTCAACTTAATCCCACGATTTCAATTGTGACAACTCAATGTATTATAGTGTATGAGAATAGCGATGTCGGTTTTAAGTGTCTGTATTGATTGTGCGAATATATCTGCTATCGCGTCATAGACTTAATGCAAAAACATGTATTTATTTTCTGTACTTCTTATAGAAAATGCAGAAACAAACTCATGATAGTAATTTTAAAATGACGTAGCCACCATAACGTATAATTAATAAAAATGCAATCCCATTAATATATCCAGTCGTATGATTAATATGAATTGTATGCATTATTGCGAACGTCAATATCATCTACCTACCTGTCAATATACCACCTGAAACATGTCAATAATTTCACATTTAACAATATTCAATAAGGTATAACAGTTATTTTAAGTTTTCACCCTCATTTAAAATGGTAATAAGGAATTAAAATTATATTAATATACAAATATTAAATGTTAATATCGATACAAATACATACTTAAATACACGTATACTTTTAACCAACAAAGGATATCAGCAATGGATAATTAAAAAGTTATATTATTTGAAACATTTTCGTATTTTGTTCAAATAAATTAATACGAAATAAACCGGATAAATTGAAATTATTGAATATATACAAGTAATTATAAACTTCTCAACACAATCCGTATTGTGTCAATAAAATCCATATAAAGTTCATAAATATATCCTTATATAAACGTCCTTTTATATTTCATTTCATGGAATGGTTATCAATAGTCGACCCGACAAAAGATATTTTGCAACTACTGAAGTTTTAAAATATAAGCACATATTAAACAACCATATTTGTGCAAATAAATGCAAAATTGAAATATGCGTATTCTGATATTCATGTGTCCTATATAACTATGTTCAGCATAATTTCCTCATTTCCTTTTGGCAGGATGCTGAACAGATAATCATCTAGCATAGTAACTTCCGTTTGTACTGGAATTTATTTAATATTATAAACTTCGATGCAGGTAATTATAGCAGTATAATCAACTCTCTGATGCCATACTGGCTTTATTCGTCACTTCGTCCTTTATTTGTGGATAATTAATAAGGGAAAATTGGAAAAAAGGTAAATCATGGGATTTATAAAAGCTTTAAGAACGTAGAAAATTTTAAGATAATGCAAGGACAATGTTATTAGGTAAAAACCATAAGAAATATGTACGATATTGGAATTTTAAATGAAAATATAACTGGGATATAGGGGCAGAAACACTTAAATCTATTCGCTGTCGTAGGCAGTGAGCAGTAAATTCAGCTGTAAGCACACGACGACTGAGTTGTAGTATTGTGAGACCCTGGTGAAAGCAACGCCAAAGACAATATTAGGAACGCCTCCTTTTATATTAAATGGTTTGAATGGTACGTGGTCGTCTGTGGTACAATAGTAGAGAGCACGGCTCTTCTACATGAGTATATGGGTCCGATCCCCGCTCAGACCACATTACATTTCTTTCAACGGCGCACAGTGGTTCAGAACCAAATGTCTGTATCTTTTGATCTTGAAAACATTTTTGAGTTCTGTAAAAAATTGATTGCAGACAAGGGGTGAGAAATTACAATGACAGATCAACATTGCAAATCGCACAGTGGGGTATATTTTAAAAAAAATTCCAAAGTTGACTACTTTTCGTTTTCTTCGATTTGCAAGAAAACAAAAATTATAATTTTTTTGTTGTTATGTTTTTTTGAGTTGTTTCGGTGCATTTGTTCATAGTGCGCACAAAAAAATTTATTTTTTTCGTTTTACAAATATTAGGTTTTTTCAGATTTTGAAAATTCAAAAAGTTAGATTTAATTTTTTAATTTTTTGAATTGTATGTCGAACAGTTTGAGAGCAATAGCATTTAATTTTTTTGTGTTGGTAAACTTGGTTTCTTGGCTTTAATACGATATCAAACTCTTGTTTCTTCTGGATATAGTTAAGTTGTAATAATTATTTTAAAAAATATCGATTTTGAAAAAACAATTGAGTTTGGACCAATATAACTTTAGTACGTCAGATCACGTCAATGAATTTGATACATAATTGGAAAGTAAAATATGATTCCCATTTTCTGTGGGTACCGTTTACTGCTGCAAACCCCATCACAGCAAGTCAAGACCAACTTAGTAAAAAAAATCACTCTAAATATTTGTCTCTAAAAGGTGAATAACTCTTTCTCCTTCAACAACTTCGAAAAACTAACTACAGAGATGGAAAATTTCTCTTTCACCAGATGGTACATTTGGCAGTGTTATGTCCAAAAAAACTCCTTATAATACACCATTTAGCATGTAAATCCAATTACTGCACCATAATTGCACACACGTAGTACTGCAATTCAATGAAGAGCAAACATTGACATTATTTTATTGTCGCTGTAATTTTTTACAGAACTCAAAAATATTTTCTAGATCAAAAGATACAGACTTTTGACCTATGGAAATTGATTCTGAACCACTGTGCGGCGGTCTCCTGGTTAGTGACGGCGACACAATCGAGTATTTAGCCATTAAATAGCTTTTAGGTCCCAATCAGTGAGTGTAAAACTAGAACGCACACAGCAGAGCTATCCTAAATCCCTTCACTGAATACAAGGGGAAATCATGTTCCTTCGGTACCAACTTTACCTGAAGGTCAATTTTTCCAACACCAAGAACAGAAAGCTTTTTTCTGAATGTTCTCTATTTCACTTACATTCTCCCAGGCTTGCAGTTCTTATTCAGTTACTCATCCGTGGATAAATTTAATTTTACTTCTTTATTTCAGAGCTAGTAACGGGTTTTTCAAGAAGAGCGCTACAAAAGTTTTTTAAATTAAAACAAAACCGGTTTTAGATACCAATGAAATTCTTTATTCTTCTTTTGCATGGCCAACCACGGGCACGCTTGCAGAAGTCCAGACGCTGAACCCAATTTTCGACGGTTTTCAAGCATAAATCGGCCGATACTGCTGCAATTTCACGTTCGATATTCGTACGAAGTTCATCAATCGTCGCTGGCTTGTTGGCATAGACCATAAACTTGACGTAGCCCCACAGGAAATAATCTAACGGCGTCAAATCGCACGACCGAGTCGGC
This sequence comes from Phaonia tiefii, assembly GCA_963931995.1. NCBI lineage: Eukaryota > Metazoa > Arthropoda > Insecta > Diptera > Muscidae > Phaonia > Phaonia tiefii. The sequence continues at coordinate 55,574,723 of OZ008368.1, read as the reverse complement.
CAATCGACTGTGTCATTTCGTGAGATAACACGTTCACCAAACTTGGTTTCCAATAAATTGATTGTGGCATTCGCTGTGTTGCTTGTGGCGCCGTCCTGTTGGAACCACATGTCGTCCCAGTCCATGTTATCCAATTGGGGCCAAAAATATTCGGTTATCATCGAACGGTAGCGATTCGCATTCACAGTAATTTGCCGGTCTTGATCATCACGGAAGAAGTACGGCCCAATGACGCCGCCGGCCCATAAACCGCACCAAACCGTAATTTTTTCGGGATTACGTGTGAATTGCTGTCTGACCAATAACGCATATTTTGCTTATTGACGAAGCCATTCAGCCAGAAATGAGCCTCATCGCCGATTGTTGAGGCCTCTTAAAGTTGGCCTCTTAAAGTTGAGGCAACTGACTCCAAATTTCGGTAGTTAATTTTAATAATTTCGACTCTTTTTTGGCTCGCATATCTTTCCATAATGAAATGGCAAACATTACTGAAGAGAAATGTCAAAAGAGCGGGAAAAAATACGGCGTCGTTTGCTGTCCCTATCGATTTACTTTTGTAGCGTCTCTGTTGAAAACCCCTTTATATGGTTCGACGTCCTTTTTACTGACCACGTATATATAATATTTATAATTAATTAATTTTTATCATATAATGAAAGCTGCTATATCTTAAAACAATTCGCATGAACAGCATTGTTTGAAATCACCAGCCAGAACTAAGTATGAAAAGCTAAATAAGCAAAAAGCAAAAAGTCAAGAAACATTATATAATGAACATAGAAAAAAACTAAACAAAGCCTTACAATGAATGAAATAACAAAGAAGAATCAAGAATAAAGACGAAATTATCCTCATAATCATATCACAGAACCCTAGAATCAATCACACACTTAAAAAGTGTCTGTGAGTATGCATGAGTGTATGCAACATTGTGGGTCCTGTGTGGAAGAGTATGAAGCTGCACAGAAGGATAATGAAATTATAGCACATTCAAACAAACTACAAATGGTTATTCTTCCACCCTTAGTTAATATGACAGTCGCGTAACTTTCAGATCATTAGATACCATTATTTTATCAGTCATGTCAGTGAATTGCCACCATATGTATGTTATTACCAGACACAAAGACGAAGCAATAAGAGTTTGGATATTTGTGTTGCTCTTTGATGTGATAAAATTGTTGTCACATATAACATTTGTAAAAATAATATCAAAAAGATACAACTTATGATACAGTGGCATCATGACAAAGTGGTGCTGGTGTTATGTTGTAGAAATAAAATTTATTTATCAATGGAATTAGCAACGTACAAGATGAAAAATATTTAAAGCAATTTAATAATAAATACTACAATACAGAACGAGTCCTGGTCAGTTAGGAGTATTTGTTGATACTTAAGGATCTTCAATCGATACTAATTCGCATACGTAAATTGCATACTCGGGTTTGTATTTATACGATTGATGATCTCCCGATGGTATCAATTCCGGTGCAACAGTTAGGCACCTAATGATGAACTTGTCACGGAGTCCGAAACTAGTCATGATTATTTTTTCCCGTTTGGGTTGATTCTATTACTCGCAATGTAATTTATGTCTCATGTCCTATTTCATCCCTCGTAGAGACATCTGTGACGTCCGGGGAACTAAGACCTTGATTCAGACAATCATGAATATTATTTTCAACTAGAATACAAGATCTGTGTACAACATTACTTTTACAATAACATAGTCTGCATCAAGGACTATTAAGACATTTAACTACACGCTAAAGAATCTCTCGTTTTTTATTGTTTGGATGCAAGTAGAAAGTGTGTTTCGAGCTCGTCGCAAATATAATATACTTGTGTGCAAACACATTGCGTTTGATATTCAATATTACATGTTTGAGACGAAATGATTAATATGTTATAACATATATGTGTTTGCGACCCAAATATATATGGCCTTGTGCAACAGATATGGCTGTGCTTGTTGCCGTTTTTGCTCTCTCGAGAGCAAGATAATAAGAGATGGACAACACGAGAGTATATCTTGTAAGTGTGTGTATAGGTATTTTCGCATTATTCTCTCAGTCAGTGATTCATAAATATTGCTGAATGTGCATGTAAATGGCAGACGAAGGTTCATGTAGTCAGTCGTCAATGGTTCATCGTACAAAGGATATCAAAGCGCTTGTTCAGTAAAAAAAAAAGAATACACAACGACTGGGAAGGTTAAATGGTTTGTGATGTTGCTTTGGGTTATGTGTATGTATTTCGTATACATGTTTGTGTGCTACCAAGATGAGAAACGATTTTAAGGAAAGAAACTGGAAAGGGCAACAACGTGAATCCCTTTGTCTGTCCAAGCCTCCTGAAAACAAAAACGTGAGAGACAACAAAAGAAGAAAACGAGCAGCAGATTCTCATTTCATGAAAAATCAAATCAAATAATGCATTCAATGCAAGTAACTTTAAGAAGGGCAGTTTAAAAGCGTATTAATTAATTACAAATGATTTTATAATAAATTTATAAATGATTGATAAAATTAATTATAATAAATAATACAAATATATTGAATTCAAAAACTAATTTGATTCTAAATATTTGTATATTTATGAGGAAATACTCACATGTTTCCAAGTAAATATATGGAGGTTTGGGGGAAACACGCAAATGCTTCCACGTAAGTACATGGATGTTTGGGATGTGTCCATATAAAAGCATACATGTATGCCAGTAAACATGCTACTGTTGCATTTAAATACAAGTGGGTTTGGGTCTTGCTAGCATATGCATGTTTGAAGTGTGTTCCAAACATATACATGCTTCCTGCAGAATATGTTTGGGAGAATATGGTACAGAGGTGGTTTTTTGCAGCATGTAGCCTGTCACTTACGTACTGCTCTTGCAATCTCTATAAGCATATGTCTATGTCCTCCTCGTGGATCGGCCTTACGCTAGTCTAAAGTCTAGACGTCGTACTCGTTTGCCAACTACATACAAATCAGCAGCAAAATGCATGGCTTTTTCTTGACAGCTGTTACAGTATTTCCTACCATACATCGAAATTCCCGGATGTTGATAATGTCCGCCCTAAGGATTTCGACTGCATCTACCTGCTGGATACTGTCACCGGATCTGTATAAAATTTGTACAAAACACATATTCATTAATCGTGGTTCTTATAACATTTTCTGGCCCGTCAACAATTAGGGGGTTTGTTGTATTTATTATATTCAATGTCACTCAAAACGGTGGCAGTTGGCAGAATCAGGTCACCGAAGATATGCATTTGACGTTCTGTCAGGATATATATTGCATTCGTGCATTTTGGATCAGACTCTGATAAAGGTACTAATCTCCGTGAGTTTGTCAGACCTTAATTTGACCTTTAATGTTTGTTCGACGGCTATTGAGGACAAGATAAATTCCCGAATACTAACATAGGCTTCAGTGACTGCTGCCACCTGTTAACCTGAGATGGAGTAGTATACGCATGCCATTCAAGTTCCTCACTTAATCACCTTCTATATTTAGCATATATTTGACGAGTATTTTCAGACGGCATTACCATGAATACCGTGATTTAATGATGGTAGTAGTGCGTGGCTTAGAAAATTCTAGAAATTAGTTGCCTCTGGTTATTCCCACCATGAGTAATAACAGAAAACTTTACACACAATGAGATAGATCCATATAATTTTCGAATTATTTTCATCTCGATGAGGGAAAAATGTTTTACGATGTTGTGTTTCAGTCTATGCAACAATTGGACTTTACAGATCCTGAATTTACCTGACTTTGGCTTAAATTTCGGGTTAATCAACATGTTACGCATTTCGTTACGCAGAAGCCCCAACTAAAAAAGGGAGGCTTCCTTTAATGGCTTCGACGCCCTTTCTGACTCAATAACCAAAATTTTAGAGAAGTGTCCGGCTAGTGAAATTGCCATTGCTGGTGATTTTATCATCCACAATTATTCCTGGCTTCGCCATTCGACCCGCAAAACTCCGGAGGGACAATATGTTGCGCTTTTCGCTGCACACAATCACCTAGTGCAAGTGGTAAACGCCCTAACTCACACCCGCGTTGAAGGGCAATTTTCAAACACTCTTGACCTTCTTCTAACTTCATACCCTGACAAGTATGAAGTTAACATCCTTGCACCTCCTGCTAATTCGGAAGCCTTGTTTCTGACTCCTTTCCGTACTCTGATCTTCACCTCGCTTCAACGCCAGCCATGAAACGTTCTATATTCATGTACGAAAAAGCTCGTTGGGATGAGGTCAACGAATTTTATAGGAAGTTCAACTGGAAACTATGTTTTCCAGACGATGATGTCAATGCTGCGGCGGAAATGGTGGAAAACATTATTTTCACGGGAATGAAGTTATTCATTCCATAAACGAAAATTACGATGAAACCTTCTGATAAATGTTGGTTTAATTAGTCATGCAAAGAAGCTGGCAAATCCAAAGAAGAAGCTTTCAGTAATTGGAAATTTAATAAAAATCCAACTACTCATATGCAGCGCAAGTTAGCTAAATCAAAGTGTGCCAAGGTACTACGACGCGCAGAATTCCTGCATGAACAGCGTCTTCGCGCCAAAGTTCTCTCTTCTCCCAGGGGAAGTAAGAGCTTTTGGTCATTTGTCAAGAGAATTAAGAACAATAACAGTTCTTCATCTATCCTAAACTTAATTAAAAATGAAATATATACTAACCCGTTTATTAAAGCTAACCTTTTTGCCGAAATAATTGCAGACAACTCCTCCCTGCTGATTAGCTCTCAACCACTCCCCGTCAACGCAAACATATCTAGCTCCATGCCTGAGATATTTTTTCGTACGCGAGGAGTTAAAACGGTCCTTGAGGAGCTCAACGTAGGAAAGTCTCCGGGTCCGGATGGAATTCTGGCACTGGTTTTCAGCAAGTGTTATTCGATGCTTGCTCGTCCACTGCGCAAACTTATCAACCTGTCATACTGTACAGGTATTTCCCCTACTCGCTGGAAGGTAGCAAATATCCAGCCGATCCCCAAAAATGGAGAGGCAACTAATCCCGATAACTAGCGATAACTACGCTCTCAAAGGTGATGGAGACCATGGTAAATTACCATTACCACTCCCAAAAATATTCATTTAAGTAGGAATTTTGACGCCACTGCTTATAGAAGAAGTGATATTGGATGTATACAGAATTAAAAATTGTAATATAGTTTCACATTTTTTAAAGTTAAAAACATTACTTTACTATCTGTCTCGGGCTCTTGTCATTCACTGCCACCATACTTGTATGGAATGCCAAAGAGCAACTTTTTGTGCTTTTACCGATTCACTTCATTCATAATAAAAGTTGAAAGGTTAGTTGTACAATTTCCCTCCAACTTTAAAATAATTTAAAATGAGCTGACATCAGCAGAAAGTTCACACTGTGTGCTTCAATACATGTATATTTAAATTTGTTGTCTTTTCCATCTCCATTTGGTAGTTTTTCCCAATCAACCAAACACTTGAAATGCATTCACGTTATCCAGTTTGAGTTCAGCAAATTCAAGAACGTAGTTTTGAAATTTCGTTTTGTGTTAGTGACACTTCTTATACTATTTTGCTAACATTTGAACAAAAATTGAAAAACTGTGAAATTAACTCATCGCATACTTATAGCAATCAAACTAGAAAGCTTTTCACTGTCTGTTGCCGGAATGAAAAAAGTGTGGAATACAAGATATCGTCATAGTCAAATCTATGTTTGCCAAATATGGGATAACACACAAGAATCAACAAACGACAATTTATCTTCTTCCGTTCATTTCCAATGTTTTTGGCTTATCAACCACATTTAGCCACAAATCAATCAAGATGTGATTTGAAAATCTTTATCGGATTCTTTATAAAGACATTTCTCTAGCTGACTAGTTCGGTTGGAATAGAATTTGCTTTAAACCAAAACAAATTTACTTTTCATTTATACTTTACACACGAGCGCAAAGTTAAACTAAATTTATTTTCCATTTTAAGCAAATTTTCTAGATAAAACCGAACTTTTGTTGCTTGAATTCGTGATGCATTTGCGTGACAAATTGATTGTTTCGTTTATTCCTTTTATGGTTCTTTTGATTGGATTTATTTTCCACTAATTCGTTTACCTGGTTGATTTGTTGTATTCCCTGGTTCGTTTGTTTTCTTATTATTTCTTCTATATCTGTTTCCGAGTCAGAGTGCCAACAGGATATGAACAATTGCTTAAGTTGAAGCATTGGATTTCTTCACATACTGATATGGAAATAGTCTCACTTTCATTTGGAAATTTGTAAGGAGGAGAAGATAATAGGGCAACAATGAAATACAACAGAATTTTGTTAAACCGCATAACAGAGTTGCTATATGTGAGTACTTTGTAACACAATTTCAGTTCAACTATTTAAAGATACATACATGTATGGGTATTAGCCGGTGCCGAATGAAATAAGTTTAACCTACAAGGATGTGGCTAGAAAAAACATGATCTCAAAGGCATGTAGATTTCAAAATTTATGACTAGTTTAGATTGGGTCATGTTCCAATCCAATTAGAATCTGATGTATTTATGATCACAGAAGAAACTGTCCTTAAAGACGTTTATCACGGGCACATCCTCCATTGCAAAACTGACATCTTAACACCGTTGCCTGCATATTGCAAGACTAATACCTAGTAGGCAATCAATGAGTAAGTCCCCCATCCCATTTGTGTTAGTGTCACCGCATAACGGATGGCGAGTATTTACAACTGCACCCACAGTCAGTCAGGCACTGATGTCAATGGTTATTTTTTCCTTGGGCCATGAGTTGGTGGTTTCTTTTTATCATGTACATATACGTATCCTGGGATTCTTAGGCCGACCATAATATTATAGCTGCTAGCAAGACGATACCTGAGTAATACCGGGCGTGCCTATTATCTGGCCCCATACGTACTAAACATTAAAGCCTGCCTTTAAGAACACTGACTCCGTTGGGTTAATTGCATATTCGCCTCGTATTTTACCAGACGAAGGCAGAAAGATTATGGATGTTGATCTAAAGAAAACTTAAATACTAGTAGGTTCATGCCACGCTGATATAGCCTGTTCGCCGTCTGACACTGAAAGAGTGTATTTACAAATGCAAATACTGGCAGCGAATGCATATGATTCTCTTCGGCAATAACTTAGGGTTTCAGTGAGTTTCTGTATTGTGTTACATTCCCATTTTCATCCAATATCGAACGTCCCGTGTTCGCTCATCCGCAACCGCAACCACGAAATACCAATTGATCAACTCTCTGTGCGCGAGCTACTCCTACTTGGAAAGGAGTGATGCAATGCCTAAGCATCGTCCGTGATCAGAGCAACGAGTCCCATATTTACAGAATATGCACTGTATACATGTGATATACAACGGCATGCACATACTCTCTCCCAGCGATTTTGGTGGCAACCACAGCCAGTACAATACTACCATAAAGGAGCCCACCCACCCGTACTACCAGATAGACATACTTTCTGGTCTGAGTGTCGCAGTGAATATGATCGTAGAGATTTCGATCACTATCCAGATTTCGAAAATACATCTATTCTAAACACAGAGAATAATAAAAAACGCAGATATATGTTAAAAATGTTACAGATTAATAATGTTATATTTGAAAAAAGAATAAATTTTAAAGTAGACACAGATAACTTAGCTCAAAATTATAGATGTTTATTAAATAAAAATAAAAATGTTAATAATAGGGGAAATTAAAACACAGGCCGCGAATTTTTGCGGTCTCGCGGTTTTATTTTTAACAATTTAGGAAATTTTAGAGCTTTGGCGATTTTTAATTAATGTTGGAAATCGTTGTCATAATGGGGTTGGCAGTGTTTTGCGGATTTTCGCGAATTTGGCGGTTTTCGCCATTTCTTTTGGTTATAGTGATTATTAGGTAATTTTTTAACTTGTTTAAATTTTGGTAATTTTTCGCTAATTTTCGCAAGTTTTTATCAGTTTTCGCAGTTTAATAAGAAAGTAGATACATATAACTTCACTAAAAATGGTAGAATCTTAATTAATAAAAACAAATAGGTTAATAATAGGATAAATTAACACAAATGTCTTAAAATATTTTAAAATTTTGTTCAATTTAATATTTCTACTTTATCTAAACTATACTGTATTATAATATGTATAGATAGTATTACTTTTCACAATTTGTCAAAAATTTTCATTTTAATTTGTATTGATGTTTGTTTGTTATAATTAATATAAACTTTCCTGAAGAAGATTTCCAAAGGAAATCGAAATATCGAGAGAGAAAAGAGGAAGACAAAAAGTTTTATAAAATCAGAAGTGACCTTAAGCTTGAAAAATTAGTCAAGAATAATTAAAATAAAGGTCGAAAAATTAGAAACAAATTATTGTGGGGTTATTGTAAACACGAAGTATGCAAATCGCAAGCGATAAATGTGGATGAACTAAAACAGTCAATTTGGGAGACAATAGCTGCAATTCCAGCCTCAACTTTGCGGGCAGTAACGAAAAACTTTTTGTTAAGATGACGCACCTGCATCAACGATCAGGGCGGGCATTTAAATACAATTACCGCTAAGACTAACTAAACTATTTTTAATACAATTCAATGGGCTTTCAAATGAGTTCCAGAAAATACAAAAAAAGTTATACTAGTTTGTTAATGCAGCAAAATCCAACAGCCACCCTGAGTTAACCCTCCGATGACTGACAAATTTTTCAACGGTCAGTGATGTACAAACTCCTCATGGACCTTCATATAATGTATTAGGTAATAATGAATTAGGACTTTTTTTATTGAATTCATCTAACGGGTTTTTCAATAAGAGCGCTACAAAAGTTTAAAACAAAACCGGTTTTAGATACCAATGAAATTCTTTATTCCTGTGAAGGTACGTTCGATGCCATTATGTATGGAACTCGATTCCTTTTGCATGGCCACCACGGGCACTCTTGCAAAAGTCCAGACGCTGAACCCAATTTTCGACGGTTTTCAAGCATAAATCGGCCGATACTGCTGCAATTTCACGTTCGATATTCGTACGAAGATCATCAATCGTCGCTGGCTTTTTGGCATAGAACATAGAACTGACGTAGCCCCACAGTAAATAATCTAACAGTGTCAAATCGACCGAGGCCATTGCGTGAGATAACACGTTCACCAAACTTGGTTTCCAATAAATTGATTGTGGCTTGTGGCGCCGTCCTGTTGGAACCACGTATCCTCCAAGTCCATATTATCCAATTGTGGCCAAAAATATTCGGTTATCATTGAACGGTAGCGATTCGCATTCACAGTAATGTGCCGGTCTTGATCATCACGGAAGAAGTACGGCCCAATATCGCCGTCGGCCCATAAACCGCACCACACCGTAATTTTTTCAGGATGCAATGATGGCTCATAGATTACGTGTGGATTGCTGTCTGACCAGTAACGCATATTTTGTTTATTGACGAAGCCATTCAGTCAGAAATGAGCCTCATCGCTGATTGTTGAGGCCTCTTAAAGTTGGCCTCTTAACGTTGAGGCCACTGACTCCAAATTTCGGTAGTAAATTTTAACAATTTCGACTCGTTGTTGGCTCGTCTATCTTTCCATGATGAAATTGCAAACCTTACTGAAGAGAAATGTCAAAAGAGAGGGAAAAAATATGGCTTCGGTTGCTGTGCCTATCGATTTACTTTGTAGCGTCTCTGTTGAAAAACCCTTTACATTATATAGATCAATTTATTCAATATAAATGAATAAATAAATGGTTTCCCGTTACATCCCACCAAGGGATTAGGGAGAGCTTCTCACAAACCAGTGAGATGTGCGCGTTATAGTTTTACACCACAGTTTTACATTTCAGTTAAGCTTTTACATGGCTAAATACTCGATAGTGTTGCCATCACTAAGCGAGGTGACCGCCGTCGAAAAAATTTAAGGTGGTGAGAGCAGGGATCGAAACCACGTTCTCATGCACAAGAGCCGCGCACACTACCATTGCACCACCGACGGCCAATATAAAGAAACTAAATAGATACAAACAAACAAAAAATATTTGTATTGTTTATATTGCTGCGATTTAAAAATCTACACACGTCCAGCAGTATAGCATGTCCTGCATTTTTTTTGGGGTAGATGAATGATCGTCACACACAGGTTGTAGCCTGACATAGCACGCATAAGCAGTCTGTTGCTGTCTCTTCGATTCCAAACAGTACAAGCGACAATATAGAAGATTATTACGGCGAGCCAATAGTGGTGCGGCAAGTTCGGCCTACCGCTGTGGTACCTGTCCAGCAAAGAAAGTCCCTGAGGACCTAGTACGTTATCCACGTAACAAGTTTATTACTCCTATCAGTGATTCTAACAAATGTGTAGAAATTGTCTTTTAGACATTACGTATATAAAAGCCATTGAGCTTTGCCCTATTCGCTATAGCCGATTTGAAGTGCTGCATATTTGAAAACCTTGAAGTAATCATTCATCGGAGAGTTAAGTTGAGATTATGCGCTAGAAGCAAAATATAGTAAACTACAACACTTTCAACCTTCTGCTGCAAAAGTTAATCGCTGCAATAAACTGGTTATAAAAGAGTCACAATTTTGCGAAAATAAGAGCGATTTTGGCAATATTTCATTATTGATAGCACCAGTAAGTATAACTAATATTAAAACAAAAATAATATTAAAATATTACGTATTAGTAATATTGATATTATTAAACTATGGATCCTGTGTGTCGTACACTTATATTTTAAACTAATTGTACACCTAACTGATCACGGAACACTTACATTTGCAATGAATATTAAGGTCATATTATATGAGTTATGACATGGATGATAATACTTTCACAACTATATCTATTGCTGGCGTATGAGTAATATTTTAAAGTTTACTATAAATCGTTTCAAGGATACCGAATGATAACACAATAGGTATAAATTTCTTTGACACAATCACTGCGTTAACTTTCTAGCTCCTTTCAAATATACCGATAGATATACCATGTGTTTATATCCTAAATGCACCGCGTTTGCGAAATTTAATTAAAGTACCCCCTCTAAGTCCTCTCCGTTGGTAGGGTTGTCGCATCCCGCTATTGCTAAAATTTAAGAGGTTGAAGCTGGTTACAGAAAATAATTATAATCTGCTCTCATTCTCAAGGTTTGTGATATTATAATTGCTTTTGAAAAACAACAAGCAACTATATCTATTAATTTAAAACTATTCATCTGTTTGTTATTTTGTCATAACTTCTTCTTCATCAACCATTCCATTTTTTTTACTTTCAAAACCCCTTACAAATTGTAATTAGAAAAGTTTAACAATTCTTTTGTCTTGCTGTTCGCAACAGAAATAAGTACAAATGGACGAATAAGCATGGGTATTACAACGAATTTGTTCGTGCTCCCTGTTTAGAAATACGAAATGAAATTGAGACAATCAGAAGGAATTAATACCCGTCATGAAGTTTGCTTATATTTGCATTTGGATGCTAAAGGAGCCGTAAAGGGAACCAAAGCCAACCACTATTAACAACAGAAGAAAGAGCAACACCGGACTGCGCTAGTTTAAGCATACTCGAATCAAACTATGGTCGAAGAATCTAAAACAATTTATAAAGATAACCGATGTTCGGGGTAATTAGTTGGTCTCCTGTTAAGATGACAGGGAGAAACAATGTGACAGTATTGAGGAGAGCAAGATTTTTGTAAGATTTTTTTAATTCGATAGTAGCAAACTAATCCATTGTTTAAAGATAATCGGTTTTCCTGGAAGATTTTTGGTACTAGAAAGTCATCATTAGAGACACATAATTGAACTCCCGCAACCAAAAAAGCTGCTGTACGATAGCAGCTTCCGCCCTTCATTCCAACAGCTGGGTAACATACCATATTAGAACGAATGACTTTAGATCAATCAGTCTCTCATATTTTCTGCTGTAGATATTGGAAAAGATATATACGTGCCACTAAGCATAAATTTAGGGAAAATTTACAGGAAATTCTCTTGTGAGCTTCACAGACAAACCAATATATATATCCTTGTCGCATTTATCGATACTGCCAATACCCTTAAAAGATCTCTCATAACTTCGTTCCCGAGGTACACGACCTTCGCCAGAAGTATGAACAAAATAGTCTATATGAACAATATAGGGTAGCCTTATCTTAGCCTGGCATTTAGCACAGAATAGTATTTTGCTTGAGCAAGAGGGATCTGGTTGCAAAGTCGCGCACAGTGGTTTAGAATTGATGTCTATCGGCCAAAATGCAATATCTTTTAATATAAAACACATGTTTGAGTCCTGCAAAATCCCGACATAGGCAAATAGCCAAGTAATAGTGTGAGATATGAAAATTAAGAATTAAATAATAGGGTATATTTTAGAAAATATTACAAATTTGACTACTAAAATCAGTTTTTTTTTCTTTCTATGTTTTCTAAAAATATTCTGACGTAGTTATTCATAATCCGTAAAAACAAATTTGATTTTTTTCGTACACAGATATTCACTGTTTTCGGATGTAAAAATTATTCGTTTTATCTGCTTTATCGAACTGTATCTCATACTATTTTGCAGATATGTCACACAGTTTTCTTTGGGTAACAATTGTAGTTTCTTGACGTTAACACGACGACTCAATTTATAGCTAATATAGTTTTGTTGTACTAAATATTCCAAAAAATATAGTTTTTGGCAAAAATTTTGACTTTGGATCCAGGTAAGATAAGATCCGAAGCTTTCAATAAATGTAATACACAGTTGAAAAGGTTGATATTCTCTTCAAATTTTAACTTTTAACAAATTTCATTATTAATAATTTTTTAATTTTTTTTACTTTTCATAAAATGTCATAAAATGTAACCGTAAGACAAAAGTGTCAATTTAACAAAAAACAGCAGACAGTTGTCCGAGGCCTTCGTCCACGGACTGTCCCTGCAGGCTATGTCGGAGACACGGCCATTAAGTTTAACGCAGAATACGCCATCCGATAAGACAGAAAACATATATAACAATAAATGATAAATAACATAAGCAAATGAATTTATTTATTTGATAGTTACTTTTGATAATATACATAAGCTTATAGTAGGAAAAATAGGATAAATATGTTTTCAAATTAAAAGAGTAAGGATAAATGATAAATAACAGACGCAAATCAAATACCAAATTTCAATATTTCATCAATCAAAACAAGAGCCGAAGGTTTGTGTCCACACTGAAACAGCAGCATAGTTTGTGTTCACGCTACAAACTCAAACACTCAACCAAACACCACACATATGTCTGAGTGTATGTGTTTAAACAATTTTCATTTGAGAAATTTAAATATTAGGAAGATATCAACCAATATGAAATGTATATCAAACGAAAGATAACATCTTCATTTACCTACAAAAAAATTTTTACAAAAAGTTATCTCGCCGTTTCCTCATAATCAATGAAATAAAGATTACAACAATAACAATCTGACATGACTCCCTATACCGTAAGGTAAGACGTATTCTACGTCAAAAATTTAACAATTTGCTGTTCCAAACCGTGAATAACTATTTTTTTTCTCTCTCTCTAACTTTAAAAAAATACTAGGGGGGACTGCATGCAGATAGTATTGAAATGCATCAAAGAGCAACCATTGGCATTATTATAACTTTGGTTTAGTTGAATACTCCATAGACCATAAAAATCGACCACAGGGGAATTGGTGTTAGTGATGTGAATTTTATTGATATTCGGGTATCACAACATTCTAATAGTATAAATGTTTTTCAGTATGAATTTGTTTGATGAGGTGCAGTACTACCTGTATGTAATCACTCGCTGTATTTCGATTTATCTACGAAATTTTGATTATCTACTAATCTAAATGAATGGTTATTGGGCACAAATGCGATAAATAAATTCCAAATAATCCTTGAATCTGTTTTATACAGAACTTGAAAGTCTTTAGTATATAAAAAGAACCTGCATTTTGGCCGATGTAAATCGATTGTGAACCACTGTGAGTCGTAGCAAATTATGACGTGGTAATTACAAAACAGCGAAAGTACCATCCCACATACAGTGATGTGATCCACAGAAACTGAGTTAATTCTCATACAGAAGGTTCTATATATTCAGGTATGGTCATTTGCTTGAGTTTTAATGTAAAGTATCTAGTTGTGATTCTCGACAGAAAACTCAGTTTCAATCCTATCAATACGTACAGGATCAGCAAAGCCCCAATAACCCTATATTCGTGCAAAGACATCATGGAAGATCAATCTGGGCTATACCCAATAATTGTTTATCAGATATATACAATGATGTAAATCTCGGGTGCATTACGCTTAACCCCTACCGATGGCTTAGGGGTTATTATCCAACTATTACCACTAGATTTGCTGCACACACAAGTGGTGGCAATGTCAGCAATCTGCCTAGGATATGCTATAGATTAACAGGTTCTTCCTCGCGGAATGATTTTACTAGGCAAGCGGAATTCTGATCTAGAAGTTGATTACATGAAACCCACGTATATCTTTGAGATAAACTTCTCCACTAATATCCCACACAGACAGGCCAGGCAGGAACTCATGTCAGTAAGAATACGGAAACTGTGGTTGTTCTTGTTCAAATGTCAAGCTCGAGATCAGTTTTATTTTCAGTCTATTTATTTAATATTTCCATCTGCATCGAGGATCGAGGATTAATAGGCTCTGAAGAAGAAGATAACTCTTTTTGTCCTTGTTCAAAAATCAAGCTAGGGGCCAGTTTTCTATCAATTTATTTATTTAATATTTCGATCTGCATCGATGATCGTCGTCAGGAATAGATAAATAGACTTTGAAGATTTGTTCTTAACCTTTTGTATTTTGTTTGTGCTCATTTATCCATCCTCGAAGATGACCCACGATAGAGACCGAAATATTGAAGAAATAAATTGAAAAAAAAAACTGACCTCTGGCTTGACTTTTGAACAAGGACAACAATAGTGACCTTATTCTTGCTGGTCTGAGTTCTTGCCAGGCCTATCTGTGTGTCTGGGATACTAGTGACCTGAGCTTGATTTTTAAATAAGAACATCAATGTTAACGATAAAGGTGGAACACTAAAATCAAAAACTTCTTAAGGTAATTAGGCGTATACGCTGAAGCCTGCGAACTATATCCCAAAGTAGTTTCCGGAATCATTTCTAAAACGGTGGGTCTAAAACTTTCACAAATTCTACCAGATTATTATAATGATACTGAGGCAAAAATTCATGGCGTTCGTAATTTTTGGCCGGGGTATCAATATCTACTATTTAGTTAGGCTGCTAAAAGCTATGCAATATAAATTTCTAGCGTCAAAACTTGCCCATAATCGCCGTGCATCACTAAATGAAATGTCTACTAAGTTTGATATCCACCAGTGCAAAATAAACAAGTAGTCACAGTAGATACAACAACAATTGTGGGCAACAACAACAGGCATTTTTTTTTGTTTAGGATCTCCCCAGATTAAAGTCAAACCATATGTATACCAACAATAAATGTAAACAAAGAAGTACAATAAAAAAAAAACCTTTGAATCTGAAAGAACCGGCCAGCTAAACAACAAGAAAAAATTGAAATCATCTATTCAACTTAGTTTACCTTCTCATTCTGCCAGGATATCCACCTTACGTGGGTACCTGTGCACATATACATACATCGGACTTACAGAAAAGATTACTTTGGTGAGAGTAAAAACTTTATTACCTATTGCAATTAATATGTCACTTGGGTGTGTCCTTTTCAATAGGAATCGAAACCTCAACGGCCGGAAGGGGACTATAGCTACCCTCATTAAAAAAAATCCTGACGTTCCCGCAATCAGCTCTTCAATACGTATCTTTTGAGACACCGCCCTCCAAGAAATTTGTATTGTATGACATTCTGGGCAATTTTTTCCCAGTAAATTTTTTTTATCAAAATACACGAAACCCAGTAGTCTAAGTCAAAATCAACGGTTACTTGCCAAAGAAAGTCCACTTAAACTAGAGGAACCATAATTTGAAATTCAAAGTTTTCGAAAATTTATGTTCGCATTCGACTTTAAATGGCAAGACTATGACACCCAACTCATCATTCTGTCGAACAAAATGCGAACGAATGTTGCCCTTTCAAATCGATAAACAGGCTTTTACTCATACATGAATACATTTTTACTGATACTAGTAACAAATAGAACAAAATTTGGGAAATTTTAAAAATTTATGAAGACAACTTCAATGTTTCCAATAGAAAATTCTCAGAAGATGCAGTCCAATTACATGCTTAGCATCACATATCCATATGTTATTATATTTCCTCATACTTTACTTTATTGACTATTTTACAACCTCATGAGGTCAGACGTCTTTCACATATTAATTAATCACAAAAATTAAACAAATTTCAACATATTCTTCCATCTGGCTCCATCCTTCGCCTTTTCTCGCCAGTTGGTAACACCAAGGATACGGAGGGATTCTTCTGCCCGGTCTTTCCAGCGGAGTCTCGGTCGCCCACCCTCTTTTCCTGCTTCCATCGGGTACGCTTTCGAAAACCTTTCACGCTGGCTCATCTTCATCCATTGTGATAACATGGCCTAGCCAACGCAATTGGCCCAATTTGATTCGTCTAGCTATGTCCACGTTAGAATATAAAGTATATAGCTCTGCGTTCCAGCGACGTTGGAACTCGCTGTTTTCCCTAACAGGGCCATATATTTTACAGAGAATTTTGCTCTCGAAAACTCCCAGGTGTTTTTCATCCGCTTGCGATATGACCCAAGTTTCGAAGCCATATGTCAAGGCAGGTAAAATGAGAGTCTGATAAAGCTGGACTTTTGTCCGTCGAGAGGGTTTTGTTCCTAAACTGATTGCTGAGCCCAAAATAGCATATATTTGCAAGCGCAATTCTCCTATCTATCTCCAGGCTGACGTCGTTGTCCTTGTTCACGGCGGATCCAATGTAGACAAAATCATTCACCACTTCAAAATTAAATCGGTTGTCAACGTTCTTCATCAGTCAGTCACTTCGCGTAGTCACTTCGCGTAGTGTAGTCGATACTAACGAGTAATTAGCAATGAAGAAACTTCCCAGAAAATCGTTCGCCTCCGGTGGGAAAGTTTACATCCCAATCTATGAGGGTAAATGAAGAGAGGTCACTGCTCACTGATTGTGAAAAGTTGCATCCAGCCCATTCATGTGATGTGATGTGAATATATTAATTTTGTTATTCTTTGTAATACGAAATGCAACCAGTTTATGATTCCTCACTTTATTTTTCCTTTGAGTGCCAACACCACTGACGTAGACAATAACGTCCTTGATAATGATACTAATCCCATAAATGAAATTGTTTCTGCCTGCATAAATAAGCCATTATGAAATACAGTTAAAACCACTTAAATGCAAACACATTTTTATACATTACCATACTCGAATGCACTCGGTTACACCTGCATTCACAAACAAACTTGCACAGATGCAAGAGAAATAAAAACAAACAAGTAACTGTTTGTGTTTGTATATATAACTGAAACCAATGGAACAGAAATACAAAAGAGTGCCAGGCAGCAGGTAAACTTTGATATGAATAGAAAAACAAGGCAGCTCAAAAGGACTACAAACAACTACAGAAAGGACTAGAATGAATATATACAGCAAGAAAAAGTTTTAATTACAAATTTACGCACGTTTTAACAAAACAAGTAAATTCCCTCAAAGAAAGGAATATACACAATAATCCGCATACAAGCACACACTACGTCTATATTTGTATATACACCTATGGGAATACTGTAAATCTTAAGTACGAAACTATTTTGATTTGCGTACACATGCAAACACAAATCTCCATATACTATATGGGTGTTAACAATTGCACCATGGGAATAAAGTTATTATACGGGTGTACACAAAGGTGATTCAAAATCGTATGGAAAGACTTAACGTAGTCCTATATATACCCCTCAAAGCTGGATCGTGGCACGGTGACCACACCAACATCTGCGCAAAATTTCAGCGAAATCGAATGACGTGTTAAGGTTCCTAAAAAATTTAAAACTATATCCTTTAAGACTTCTGCAAAAATTCTGAATTATACTTTTTTAACCTTCAAGAAAGTTGAACAAACTTGTATGAAATTTTTGACGGTTTATACGGTATTCGAGTTTTTCGATTTTTTTTAATTTAATATTCACATAAATAGATATATTTCACTAAACAGTTTAAATATTCTTTCCTTAAGCTATAATTAAAAATTTAGCGTAAAGCATTTGCATTAAGGATAACGTTATCCTGGGAATTTTTCATAAAATATGACTTATTTTATCTTTTCCTTAATATTTATTTAATAATGGTGCAATTGTTTAATTTACACCCATTTTGGAAAAAAGACTTCATTTAGATAGCGGTTTTCATGAGAGTGAATAATACGAAAAGTAAAAGCTCCATAATAAAAGACACTACTGAACTGCAAAAATTGTCCAAAGAAAAAAAAGTAACAGTTGAAATTTTTGTCAAATTTTTGAAATATTCTATTATACAAGCGTTACGGTTAATTTATTGTTTTAATTTATGAAAATGGTTATCAAAACATTAAGATCGTCTTCAACTTTTTGGGCAAAATATTCTACAAAAATTATCTCCATAAAATTTCACTGTATGTGTCCGAACACTCCAAAACACAAATCTTAGCCCAAGTGCTAGACAAAAGATGAAATATTACAAAATTCATCATAACTTGTGGACTATTTTTAATGGAAACAGCAAAATGACAAAATTCATTATTAACCCGTAGAAGGCAGTTAGTTTCTTGCTTATTATCTAGCACTTGGGCTATGAATTGTGTTTTGGACTGTTCGGACACATATAGTGAAATTTTCTGGCGTTAATTTTTGTAGAATATTCTGACCACGCCCCCCGGAATTTTGGAGCAGTTTTTGCGAGTTTTCAAAAAAAAGTAAAAATTATGGTTATACGTGACAGTTAGAGGGTTAATTTGTTCCACAAAAATGTTTATCTGAATCTTTTTTATAAAACTTCTGAATATATTTTGTACCTCAGAAGTAAGGACCATACAATTTTGCATGCCGATATGTTGCAGGAAAGTTCCGAGGGGCCAAAATTTTAGATCAGATCTGGCAAAATGCCGATACTCGTATCTTTTCTTTTAGATCTTTCTACCAGAATCCGTTGACAGAACCCCATCATTTTGAAAAAAAATATAATTTTGCCTCACAGTGTTATTATTCACCAATCCGAAAATTTTGAAACCGCTGCCATTTCGCCCCCTTGCATTTTCGGGGATGGTCGTAGTGGACATATTTTCATGAAATGAGCCAAGGAATATGCTGGTGAAATTTGTCCAGTCGTGACTGAATCACCCTGTATTTAATTTTAGTTTTAAAAAATTAAAATTTTTATACACTATAGTCGACACTATACTGCTATTTAGGGACCTTGAGCTGAAAACTTTTGCTCACCAATTTTTGAATTATTACACTTCTAATAAGTAGACACATTGATTTAGCCCTGAAGACTTGAAAAATTCCAACATCTAGAATTTTGCATCACCCTAGTGTACTCACACAAACAATTAGTTGCCCATGCTAAATTCTTGTTCCTGCAGTTCCTATGCAGTCTTTTAGGTAAACATGTATGTTTTTTTTTATTCGTTGGTTTTTTCCTGAATTTTTTAATATTTGTTTTTATATATCTTTTTGGAAAAAAAAACATTAATAACCAAAAATCGCAATATTTGCGAGGAAAAACGTTCCTATGTACACTACAGAAATAAGAATGACGGAATTTACAAGCGACTGTAAACTAAAATCGTTTCGGTGAGGACCGTGCATTCCAGCTTCAATTAAAACAAGACTGCGGTATTAAATTAAGATTTAGATGTTGATTACAATAAGTGATTTGAATCAATCGGCCAATATAGAGACTCTGTTGTAAATCCTTTTAAAACTCAGAAGTAACCCGCATTAAGGACAGAAGCTCCGAAATAGATTATAAATGAAAGCTTCAGCTTTTATGTATATCTCTCTTTGATAGAAATATATGCATTTGTTACTAAACCCATAAGACATTTCAATTCCTAAAAAAATAGAAAAATAAACTTCAGCCTTAACCACTTTACCAAAAATAAATACAACATTTTTTTTGCATTACAAGTAAAAAAAATATATTCGGGTGTGGTTTAACCCCCAAACACCCTCCTGCGCACTGGACTGTATGTAATAACTGTTATTTATTTTCAAGTCTGATTAGCTTGTGTTCAGAGAAAAATTTGCATTATTTTGAACTCAGGTAAATTCCGAAATAAAAACCTACTTACAGACTATGTAAAAATGTTTACCCCATTCTTTAAAATTCAATATTTCTTTAAAAAACAATTAAGTTTGTAAACACTTGTGCAACTCATATCCAAACAAAATTTTATTTTGGTAAATAACTCAAGTTGACGGAACTATTTTCAAAGAAACTATTTCATCAAAAACAAATGGAAACAAATACACTTGAATTTATTTTGAACTGTGTAGTTCACGATTAATACCTTTCCTTACTTGTTGTATTATTGGATGAGAATAACGACAGTTGTACCATTTATACACCGGCCTACCATTTGCGGCCGGCCAATTGAACTTAAATTACGTATTGGGTGAAATTTGTTTATCAGGAAAAATTACAATAGAGAGAAAAGAATCATTTTACGGGAAACATTTGTACTCATACTCACTGAATTTTTTTCTTTTGCAATCAAAAGTTATGGGTCAGATTGGCTTTCTTTAAAATGATTTTAATCTAATACCAATTTGAATGGCAGACCAGGAGCTGGGAGCTGAATACTACTGTTGGAGCCTGTGAGATTTTTGTCTATTTTTGGCACAATAAATTCCAATAACCGAACAGATTCCAACTGTAAGTCAAACCAACATGGTATTAGTGTCGCCGCAAATTATTGAAAGAAATTTTTGTTAGGAACATTTGTTAGGAAAATAACTGTGTAGAGTAGATGTTTGGTTGAAAAGTGATGACAATGATATTTATTTTGGGGTCTATTAATTCATTTCATTTATTTCCTTACCAGCTGAGAGTCCAATGGGCCAAATAGCTGCACATTAATTAATAATTAGTTAAAGATTAATTAACTAATAAGAAGGCTCGTTCACGTTAAGTTTGTGAAAAAGACAATTGAGTTTGAGTGATAAGAGTGCATACATGTGTTTTACTGTGGCAAATCTGGGAACTGAGACTCTATAAACTAAGTTAGCATTCACAATATTCAGCTTCCGTATACCAATTTAGAAAAGGATCAGTACTGTAGGAAATTTGTTCGCCTGATTGACATTGTTTGGTAATTACAAAGTTGGTCGCTTACCATTTGCCACATTAAGCATACATTCCCACCCACGTCAGATGCCGATATTTGCTGCCGATTCGCAGCAGCAATTTCAACTGTCGATATTCGGTGATGTTACGCAAGAGTCACTTCAATTGTCGATATTCGGTGACCTTACGCAACGGTCACACCAATTACCTAGCCTGGGGACGTTATTTTGTATACAGATCCTATTAACAGTTTCTGATAGAAATGTATCGAATAATGTTAGCATCCGTACTCTCGTAACACCAGTTATGAACGTGAAAAATGTAAAGTTACTGAAAACGTGTATTCAGAAGGTACAAAGAAGTTCAGAAGTCTTTAAAATTGAAGGGGGAAAATTGGTTTTGAACACTAAGATTGTTATTCGAAAAAATTATTGATACTTGAGAGAAAGCAGTAGAGAAAACAGATAAGGAAGAATTTTTTTTGATTGTAATTCGTGTTGAATTTTGCACAGTTTTATTAGATGATAATCACTTTTATCACAGAGAAACTTTAATTTGTGAATTAGTCCTGATTTTTGTTTCTGCTCAAGCCTCTGTGCGGCTCCTGTGAAACATAGACCCTTCAAAAACTATCGTACCAAAAACTATATTGATGTACATCTAAACACAGAATTTGTGGTCAGCAAAGACGACTTAGCAGAAATCACAAAAGTCTAAAGGCAACTAAATATAATTTCTATCACCCACATAAACACACTCCAAACTTCATATGTATGCATTAAGCCACGTACATTTAGAGAACGTGACAATAACACTAAAAGCCTTTTTATGAAATACAAAGAATTTTCGTTATTGTTAGTTGTTTCTAACTACATATTTTAAATATAATACGAACTTGAACTCAGATGAAAAAACTGTAATTTGTATACAAATTAACACGGAACGAAATTTGCCAAAAATTACTTCGTTTTCCCAAAATATTGAGTTCTTGTGAAAGTGCCATCAAATAAAACATAGGAACTAAACGCATGGTTTTCTGTGACATGTGGAAGAAATTGCATTCATATACTACATATGTCAGTATAACATAAAGTTAATAGCTGTCTATTTTTTACAAAGAGCACAGATGTTAATCATAAAAAAATATAGGTATAAAATAGCTAGTGAAATCGACCGTAAGAGACCCATTTCTAGTTAATTAGACATATTTTTATAATCTTTTTGATGTGTTAACATCTATACGCCCGCCTCTAGGGCAGTAAACTATCAGTTTAATACATACGCAATTGTTAGGTATGTAAGAGTAAATCATCGTTTGTTTGTTCGTTGCTTGGCAGTCGGTATTGAAAGTGATTATTAGGCGATTTTCATATAATTTTCCCACGCGATTTTCTCCGGAAATTCATAGCCTATTTTATTAATTTTTGGATTAAAAAGCTAGTGCGGGTTTCGATGAAGAGTTTAGGCCAATAATTAAGGCGATCCGATATCGGCGAGCCGAGATTTAAGTGTTTTAATTTGGAGTATTAATTTGGAGTAATATTAAAAAAGTGTTTTATGTTGATCTTCGGTTTTTTTTATTATAGTGAAAGGAAGTCCAATAAAATGTGGGTGCGGAGCACTCTCAGAGCAAAGAGAGTAATGACGTTTATACGTATATAAAAATGAGATAGCAAGAGAGCAACGTCAATTTTGTGAACTTCTGTAGCGTATGTACGAATATAGCACTGTATGTATGTATATACAAGTGTCTGTTGCTTTGCATTCTTTGACTTTTGTGGGAATAAAACAAAAAGTTTTGAGCAAGAAAATAATGACACATGTGCTTGCACTGGGTCTTTAAATAATTTTAAGTATTAATATTATTTAACTGTAACTTCATCATAGGATTGAACGCTGTTTTTTATTTTCCAATGTAACATTTACGAATGTGTTCAAGGAAATCGAACAGGTACCGTGTAGCAAAAAGGTGTTAACACATCGCCCGTGAGTTCGAACACTCATTGGATTTTTTAATGACACTTTTGTCACCAAAAGGCTTTTGCCGAATTGGTGAACCATAATCATAATTTTTTCTGGTGATTTAATATGGTTTAGAAATAGCTTGGAATCAAGCTGGTTTTGGAAGGAATTGTTGTTCACGGTAGGCAGGAAGCATCGATAGGTTGCACAAAAATGTCGACAAAAAATGCAAGCAGGGTTGTATTTGTTGATGATTATAGGTGCAAAATCCGTTGGAATTTAAATCCTATCTGCTCCTTTTAAAAATTTATTAATATTTTTATATTTCAGATCGTGGCCGTCGGTGGTGCAATGGGTAGTGTGCGCGCCTCTTGTACAGGAGATCCTGGGTTCGACCTTAAAATTTCTTTCGACGACGGTCACCTCGCTTAGTGACGGCGATACTATCGGGTATATAGCCATGAAAAAGCTTCTCAAAATACCGTTCGAAATCGGTGTAAAACTGTAGGTCCCAATCAGTGAGTGAAAACTGGAAAGCGCACAGCTCAGTGATAGTGAGAAGTTCTCCCCGGTCCCTTCATGGGATGTAATGGGAAAACCATTCATTTTATACTTCAGATCGGAACAAATTGGAAAAAATATTAAAAGATATATAAAGTTTCCCACGATCTTCAATTGAAATTATTCTCATTCTTTAAACGAGCTTAAGATCTTTTTTTTTTTTTGAGCCATCATCTAACCGCAGATGAATTAAGCATATTTATTCAACATCAGGAACAATTAGCAATAATATTAGGTTGTCAGGTAAAAGAGGTACATAAGAAGAAGTTTAATGATCTTATTGAATTGCAGCATAGGGAGTTAGATATTAAACACAATAAGAAATGGTTTGTTAACAAATCAGGTGCTAATATCCCCACTGAGGTGGAATGGGTTCTTTCTCTACGACAAAAACACGCACTTCCGATAAAAAGGAATGATTTTCCAGTTTTGATGATGATAACAGATAGTGAAGACTTTATACAGACTTTGACAGAAAGAGAAGATCAGGAAATAGCGAGGAATAGATTTACGAATATTGTGGATAATTATTTAAATAGAGAACGATTGGCACATAGAGATAAATTTATGTTAGAAAAGGTCAATAAGACTAGACAATTCTTAAAGGACAATGAGGACATACTTATTTTAAATGCTGATAAGGGAAATACTACAGTGGCAATAAATAAGTGTGATTACATATCAAGAATGGAAAATATTGTAGGTGATACCAACACATATGTATTAGTAAATAGAGATCCGACTACCAGATTGCAGGGGACAAATAACAATTTCGTGGAGGATCTATTCAAATTAAAGATTATTACATCTTTTGAAAAGAACAAATTGAAGACGAACATATCTACAGTTCCTAAATTGTATGGAGTACCTAAAATTCATAAGGCACAATTCCCCTTAATACCAATATGTTCGTTTGTTAATTCCCCATCTTATGAACTCTGTATATATATATTACAAATATTCTTAGGAAGGTAACTGAGAACTCTAAATATAATGTAATAAATTCTTTACATTTTAGAGAAAGGATAAAAAATGTAAGGATACAAGATGATGAAAAAATTACTTCACTTGACGTGATATCTTTATTTCCGAATATACCAGTGGATGTGGCTCTGGAAATAATTAAATGGAAATGGAATATTATAGGGGAATTCACGAAGACGGAACAGGACCTTTTCCTACGTATTTTAAGATTCTGTATAGTTGAGAACAGATATTTTAAATACGATAATAAGGTATACATGCAACAAAAAGGGCTTCCAATGGGATTTCCAGCTTCTCCGGTTGTAGCTGACATTGTAACGGAGGAATTGTTAGATTCTTGTATTGAGAGATTGGATGTGAAGCCAAGGCTAACTACAAAATATGTTGACGATTTATTCTGCATTATTTCGGAAAGTGCAGTTAATAATATTTTGGTAACATTTAGTCGTTTTATAACGATATAAAATTTACAATTGAGGAGGAATATAATTCTAAAATTCCTTATTTAGATACATTAGTAATAAGAAATGATAATAGTCTAAAAATGGATTGGTATCAGAAGCCCACAGCATCTGGAAGGATTTATTAACTATTTTTCTGAACATCCAAAGAGGATCATAATCAATTCTGCTAGAATCTTATTGAGAGAGTATTGGATATTAGCGATACAGATTTTCACGGAATTAATATTTAAAGGATTAAAAATATTCTGAACGGAAATAGTTACCCAGTGCAACTTATCTGTAAATTAATAAGACAGTATAAGAACCGGAAAAACATGAACACGAGAACGGTTACTGAACCGAAAACTTATAAAACTCTAACTTATGTACCTCTTATATCTGAAAGATTAGAAAAATCTAAAATTTTTGATGACAAGAAATATTCAGTGGCACACAGAGCATATAATACCTTAGGTTCAGAACAAAGGATAGAATAGATAAATTTGAAAGGTCCAATTTAGTTTATAAGATACCGTGTAAGGGTAAGGATAATGTAAATTGCAATATGGTATAAGTACGTACAACAAAAAATAGACTAAAGACTAGAATTGCAGGACACAAATCCGATCAGAAATACAATAAAACCAATTCTACACAAAAACCCGCATTACCATTACACTGCAGTAATTCGAATCATTGTCCTGATTTTGACAATACAATTATTTTTTATTTCCCGCTCTTTTTTGAAAATGAACAATTTGTGACATTGAGTTTTTTGAATTGGTTTTGAATTGATAATTGTTAAGACATAATATTTGTTCCCCGAAGAAGTCATCCAATGTGGAGACGAAATATTGGAGATAAATAAGCAAAACAAATAAAAGATCTTAAGCTCGTTTAAAGAATAATAATAAATATTAAAAGTATAATCTCGTTTGAATTTTTATTTTGCAAGAGAATAATAAAGAATCTTACGTAAGTGTTTAGCCGATTTTAATCGTTTCCAAGGTACACCCCGTGGAGGCAACTTACTTTGTACCTATTTTTCTATTTTTTTTGTTTTGTTTTAGATTTTTTTTTTGTTTTTTATTTTTTTTTATTTTTAGATTTTAAGATGATTTTAGATGTTTTTGTTTTTACATTTGTTTTTGTTTTTTTAGATGTTTTTTTTTATATTTTTTTATTTTCAGATTTTAAGAAGTGTTACTATTTCTGTAAATATTATATAGAGTTTTGTAAACTTAAGTTTGTAAATTTAAAAATGCTGTGATAAAAATGTAACGGCAGCTTTCTTTAAGCGATTTATAAAAGATGGTTCATCTAGCAAATTTATTTTAAATCTATCCCAATGTTTATTGAATTTGCTATGAACTGATTCTCCAGCCTGCTCGGACCATTAGCCTAAGCCATCATTATTATTTAGATGTCTTTGGATATTTCGAATTCGTAGAAACCTTCTTTATAAATGTGTTCCAGCATGTTAGATTTTTCATACAAATGTTGATTGTAATTCTTGGGAACTAATTTTCTACCAGCAGAACTACGAATGGACTTAGCCAATTTTTTCCTGTCATTTGTAGACGATCCAAGCTGGGAAATTGTCTAATCTTTCGTCAGAAAATCTTAAATTTTTTTCTTTTTTTATTTAAAGTTACCCGAACCTTCTATTCCAGCATATTTAACACGAGCTCATCTTCATCTTTGTTATCATTGTTGGATATTTTTTTTTCAAAATTTTAGTTATTATTTGGTTCTGCTGTTTCTCGGGTAACTTTTGTACTCTAGTCAAACAGAAGTAGAAGGACTTATGCAAGAATGTGATATGCCTTTACCTATTTGTTGGAAACAACTGTTGCATAACTGAGTAGAAGTTCTCGGTTTAGTTGCCTTTGCCTCATTTTTCGTTGCAAGTATCGTCAAAGCACTTGTTTACGTCAATATTTATAGAGAAATCCATAACACCGTACAACAGTACTTTTGACACATGAGCAAGACCTAAAACACGCCAAGCTAGAGCCCCACTGGAGTAAAACTGCGTTTACAGTTTCTCATTCCCTTATCATTTGTCCTTTTTAGAGGACTTTAAAGTTTTAAAGGACATTTAAATAGAAAAAATGTATATATATTTCTACTCATCCTACGATGCTGAGATAAAAAGCAAATGAAAGAGGAGACTCTCCTCAATTTTGCAAAAATATTTATTTTGTTATATCAGGACAAAAGGACCTTATTGAAGTCCTTTCAAAATTTTGTCCTTTAATATCCTTGAGCATTTCCAGCCATTTCATCCACAAAAAATATATGTTAAGAACATTAATATACGCCAACACGTTGCTGAATTTCATTGTACTCACTTTGTTTGTTTAGTGTAGAAATAATTTTAAGTTCTACTAAACAAAAAAAAAAAAATTATATGTTACTCCCTAATATTAACCAATTTTCTTTAAATAAAATCTAACACATGATCAAATGGATACACACACATAAAACTGGAACCCCCGTGAATTAAAAGCACGTTCACAGTTTTCCATTCGGTGTGATCCGGTCTCCCTTTAAGAGCACTTTTAAGTTACAAAGGACATCGAAGTTTTAAAATTTTTTTAAATACTTATGTTTGACCTACGATACTGAGATGAATAATAAATGTAAAGGATGTTAAAAATTCAGTCCTGAAATATGCTTTTTTGCCAAGTATTTCTCTGGAAATATATTTTAAGGATTTTAATATACAGCAACTAGTTCTTAAACCCTTTTAACTTTATTACATGTTATTTAGTTTTTCGTAAATAAGTCAAATTTCTGATTTATAAAGCAGGCCACAAAACCATTATCCGTCCTAAAACTATTATGCAAATAAATAGTATTTTTTTTTTGGTTTTTTAACGTGAGAAATTATAAAATAAGAAAAAGTGAATAAAAGTGAAAGTGAGTATGGAGTGACCCAATCGCAATAAATTTGGTGTTGTCTGCGGACTATTTGTACCGCATAAAAAATCGCGAAAAATTACAAAAACTTTTGTGGAATATTACGAACAATATTTTTTGATTAATTTTGTACCAAAATTATGGTATCAGCCTGAAGTTGTGTGCGACTATTGTTATCGTGGTATACTAGCATCCGATGAAATATGTTTACCCAGTGATTTGGTTGAATCGAAGTGAACATGCTTTGGAATCGTGCTGCTTTTGCCAATCGCAGCCGCGTACTAAAAAGATAAAATACAAATTGCGACATAAAATCCAATACCATAGTTGTGTTTCAGTGAAGCCAGCTGTGTTACGTTCTAGAACAAACCCAACCGCTCCATCTGAAAAGCAAATTCCAGATGCCGTTGAAGAGCACTCTTTGTGCGCCGACAATGATATTGAATATATCTCGGAATATCAACCGACAAACAGCGAGCTCGGTTTTGCTCCTCGTCATTTCATAACAAATGCCGATTTTTATGATACCGTGCGTAATATAGGTGCCAATTCCAAAACCAATTCCGAAATTTTAGCATCCCGTTTACAACAATGGAGACTGATTTCTGAAGATTTTTTCGTAACTTCTTCCCGAAAGCGCTCAAAACAACTGACTTTTGATGAATGCTTTAAAGTTGATGCTCAAACTGCGATTACGTATGCAGTAGATATTGAAAATCTTTTTGGAATCATCGGCCACCCCTACAATCCGGATGAGTGGCGCCTCTTTATAGATGGTTCTGTGAAGAGTCTTGAAGGCGTTTTACTACATAACGGTAACGTCTTTCCGCAAGTGCCTATCGTTTATGCTACCGATGTAAAGGAAACATATGCAAACATGAGCAATATTCTTAAATTAATTAATTATGACCTCCATGGATGGGTGATTTGTTGTGATCTCAAAGTGGTTGCTATTATAACAGGTCTTAAAAAAGGATTTTCAAAGCATCAATGTTTCTTGTGTCTCTGGGAAGGTAGATATCGTGAATTACACTATACTGATCAGGAATGGCAGCCCCGCATAACCCATAAGCTTGGACAAAATAGCATTGATCACATGCCTCTAGTGCCTTCGTCGAAGATTATTCTTCCACCCCTTCATATCAAATTGGGGATTATTCGAAATTTTATTCGCGCTCTGGCTCGTGAAGGAGAAGCCATGATGCACCTTAAGACGATTTTCCCAAAATTAAGCAATGCCAAAATTGATGCCGGTTGATTATAATTTAGTATGTATAAGCTCTGAAGCGAAATATACTTCCTTTTTAGGTGTACTTAACGGACAAAAATTAAAGAAATTGTTCAATTGTAAGGAGTTTCCGAATTTTTTAACAACAAATTTAACAACAAATTTTTTGGGCAAGAACAAATCAGAAAATTACAAGGAGATTGTCCGTAAAATGGTCCGTAGTTTTGGTG
Source organism: Phaonia tiefii (assembly GCA_963931995.1). Taxonomy (NCBI): domain Eukaryota; kingdom Metazoa; phylum Arthropoda; class Insecta; order Diptera; family Muscidae; genus Phaonia; species Phaonia tiefii. The sequence goes on along the minus strand of OZ008368.1, from coordinate 55,545,050 downwards.
AAATGGATGTCACTCAAAATACATTTTTTGGATAGTCACATTGATTTTTTCCCAAGCGATTTCGGTGATTTTAGTGACGAGCATAGTGAACGATTTCACCAGGATCTCGCCACAATTGAAAATCGCTTTAAAGGAACAAATACTTGCCATATGTTGGCAGAGTATTGTTGGACACTTTGACGCGATACCAATACTAGTCATAAGCGCCAACAGAAATGTATACGGTTTACCTGAGAAGGATGCTAATATTGAAATTTTTAAATAGTTTTTTATTTACTTAAGTAGTTAGTTATGTAGTTAGAAAAACTTCTATCACTTTAAAGGACAATGTGAAGGGTAGTCATGGATTCGGCCAAGTCGAATTTTACTTTTGTACTTGTTTAATATAAAAAAAAATATTGTTGTCCTACACATAATTAGAAATGTTACAGGCGTAAAACTGCCTCTGAAATTCTTGTCTTTGACTTCATATTCATATATATTAAAAGTTTTTGAATTTTGTATGTCCTTTAAAACTTTAAAGTCCTTTTAAAAGGAGACCGGATCGCCAAATGAAAAACTGTGAACGCAGTTTTAATTCACGGGGGTTCCAGTTGTATGTGTGTATCCACTTGTTCATGTGTTAGATTTTATTTAAAGAAAATTGTTTAATATTCGGGAGTTACATATAATTTTTTTTTTGTATAGTAGAACTTAAAATTATTTCTACACTAAACTAACAAAGTGAGTACAATGAAATTCAGCAACGTTATATAATGTCCTTAACATATATTTTTTTATTAATGTCCTTAACATATATTTTTTGTGGATGAAATGGCTGGAAATGCTCAAGGATATTAAAGAGACAAAATTTTGAAAGGACTTCAATAAGGTCCTTTTGTCCTGATATAACAAAACAAATATTTTTGCAAAATTGAGGAGAGTCTACTCCTTCATTTGCTTTTTATCTCAGCATCCTAGGATGAGTAGAAATATATATAAATTTTTTTTCTATTTAAATGTCCTTTAAAACTTTAAAGTCCTCTAAAAAGGACAAATGATGAGGGAATGAGAAACTGTAAACGCAGTTTTACTCCAGACGGGCTCTAGTTTCACGTGTATTAGGTCTTGTTCATGTGTTAAAAAAATTTAAATTTGTCTTACGGTGCAATTTGACCTCTACCTTTTTTTGTTTTTTTGTGACTCGTAACTCGTGCTGTTAGGCAGATGTAACAATTACAACCCATCGTTCTTGTTTCTTTTGATAGTTTAAGATCCTCGTAATTGGGCATATTTGGACGAGGTCTTTTGAAAATATCATTTCCATATTCATTTATAGTTACTCGGCAAGAGCTACATAAACTTTTTGGGAATTTACAATTATAAATATTAAATTCATCATTGATATGCTTTTTTATAACTTCAATATGTTATTCAGACAGCAAGAAATGATGGGAAGGTTTATTTTGGAAAATAATTTTTTTCCCACAAAGAGCGCACAATTTTGTGCGATTTTCTTCATGATCGCATTTATAAAGCGGATGCTGACAACTATTCAGCTGACTACTCATTATTAATTACTCTTACTGCTGATATGAGAATTTCTAAAACTAGAAAATAATCATAAATAATATACGTTAACTTTTGAGACTTTGTAAAACTTTTGATGTGTATTCCAAATTGTCACAATCTGAAATATAAAAATATGAATAACTTTTGAAAAGGAGCAGGTAGGATTTCAATTCCAACGGATTTTGCACCTGTAATCATCAAGAAATACAACCCTGCTTGCAGTTTTTGTCGACATTTTTGTGGAACCTATCGATGCTTCCTACCTACCGTGTGTTACAGTAGGATTATGCTTATAACATGCCTTATTTTTATATGGCATCGCTCGAGTGTAGGCACTCACTTTAGTAATCAATGATTCACTGCAGTATATATGGGAGTATTTTTGCTCTTAAAGCATGCGTTCACACCCCGAATGCTACTAGCACATTTTGGTTATTATTGAAAGTAACACTGTGCTACAAAAGTGAAAGAAAAAATACGTGGGAGTTCTAATACTGCAATTCTGAATTGTTGGAGTGAATAGAGTGCGGAAATACTTAGTTTTCCTCTATCCCTTCAACTCGTATATTTTTCATTAGAATATGTAGTGAAACAACGGTATTCTTAAAGCTACAGCTCATAAGCTTGTTGGTTAGTAGTGAGTTTTACATTTCAAATGGAAATCGCTTACAAAATGGCTGAAGTACAGTCGTTTAGGTTTAAAAAAATTTAAACAATTAGTTTCAAGACACCAAACTCATAATTTTTTGACTTTATAACTTTCCCTTATTTCACTACATTTTCTAATACACATAGTAATTCTAAATACAAAACGATGTGATGTACATTAGATAGGGTCACGCTGTAAGGTGGAAAAAAAAGTTGGTGACTTCACCCCCCAGTTTTGTTGTTTATCTGAAGATAATTTCAGGACACCAAAATTTTTTTTGATCCGTGCACCCTACGATCCCCTAAATAGTATTTACTATGCAGTTTCGTCATTTGTTGACCGATCCAATTGAGACGCATATTGTTATTCATGGCTGATCAAGGCCTACATTTTACCTATTGGACATTTTTGAATCCGAGCTCAATCGTAATTTTTAATTTTTTTATTTCGTTTGTTATACCCCAATGATGCCTATTTCTCATAACGTTCTCAAAGATCTCAAAAAAACATGTAACTTTTGTTTTCAAAGTATTCATTTTTATTCATAAACAAAAGAGTTATTGAGGATTTAATAATCATGTCACCCTACATAAAGCCAAAATTTAGTTTGTACTATTTGGCGAAAACACGTACCCCAGGCGTTTATAAAAATTACAATTTTAAATATATTTTACAAGGTGCTATAAAGGTGATAAACGAATAGTGGAAAATTGCGAAAATTCGAATCGTTGCAAATACTATGATAAGAAAATTGTTGATAAACCATATTAATAAACACTGAAAATAGTTTAAAGATTAATATAGCACTAAACATTAATGAAATAAAGCGGCAAAAATTTATGACAAATTTTGCCGCGAATCCAGTTTGCTGTACTGTTGGCGGCTTCTTATTTTGGCTAATATGTAGCCCATTCGCTTATCGTCAGTAATGTGACTGGATGATTCATTTACCACTCGCACAAAACGCTCGGTATTTTGAGTATGGCATGGGAATTCTAAAAATTAGTTGAAAAATACATTAATTTAATCTAAATTAGGTATTTAAAGAGACTTAAAGTTATTTATTATTACCTGGTTCTTCAATGATCAACTGTATAAAAGTGCAAGCAGGGTGGATAGGTTATTTGCAGATTATCCCAATTTAAGGCTTCTGTGAAAGTATCACATTCGAAGTTAATTTGATGTTTTGGCACACGAAAGTGTCGTATTGTTTCGGGTGGGTCACAGCGAGCGTTTCTTATTCTTTCATACGCTAGAAATCGTACTCTTTGGTCCGAATCAGTTATCATCCCCAAAAGTATATTTTCTGGATGGAAATAATAACTATTATTTTCGATTGTTGGACGGATGATCATTTGGATATGCATTGGCAATTGTCGGATCCAAAGTATATACTTGAATAGATGTCGACTTCCGTTGATGCATTGTGGTTCGCTCTTGACGAGAAACCAAAAAGGTGCATAAACTTTCACAATAAACGCCACTAACTTTTTAAATCCTCTGTTGGATGGCTTTTAGACACATACAAACGTAGCAATCTTGATGCCGTTGTTATCCACCGCGCTGTACTGACAGGGCCAGGTTTCTGAGCAGCTAAAATTTCATCACATGAACCAGTATTTACCGCAACAACCATACGGTATAAATAGAGTTGATCGCTACGAATTTTCCAGTTCTCTATGTTGTTTGGCATGGGTCCCATAGAAACCGGAACGAAATCATTGGCAACCTAAAAAAATAAGAACGGCATTAAGTTAGACCGGACATAAACCCCTTCCGTTACACTTACATGACCTTGTTCACATGACAGAAGTTCCGAACCAAATTCACAAGGCCAAATACCTGGTCCAACCTGCTTTCCATGCATATGTGTTACCAAAGTTTTAAGTGGCAATTCGTTAAAATGAAACAAGCAAACATTCCACTAGAAATCTTTCCATGCATGCATTTACTCCGGTCTTAAAACCTGTATTTACTGCAGTTCCATCACAACTAATCGCAACTAAATTATCTAATGAATAGCATTCCGAATTCAAAAAATGTACAATGGCCTTTTGAATTTCCGCGCCTGTGCCATTGACTGGTGTTGCGTATCCAACGAATACGGATTCTGGCTCTTTCACTAATGTAATATGTTATTCCGTTGTTTTAGAAAGGCGTATCTGATTCATAGATGTTATTTGTTTTAATGTTTTATCTCTTTTCCCGTCATAAGAGATACACTTTAATGTAGTATCGGTATTGTGAGTAGCTTTGGCTTCTGCTCTGAATGTATCTCTTTCACTCCGTATTTTATTTTTATCTATAATTAGGCTGTCTAAATAGCTCGACACTTTATCGCTAATACCATTGATTTCTTCTTTCGCTTTTTTTGTAATTGCCATATTTAAGTCTTGTATCAGCGTAGTAGCAAGTAAAGAACCTTAGCGATCTGAGGTACCTGTTCGATCCAAAGCCAAAGCAAAATTTCGCAGCGATATGTCTGATACTTTCAGTTGGGGATGGATTTCCGGCTTTTCATAACATTCATCCTGAAAGTCGTCTTCTTCACTCGAACATGGATTGTATTCAGTTGCATTGGTTTTTGTCCTATTTAGGTTTGATACTCTGTCAATGGAATCTACATCCATATCGTCGCTGTTAAAATTGCATAGAGACAAAACTCTTGGTCCACATTGATCAACGAAAAACAACTTCATATTTGGAGATAATTTTTTTATATTGGGACAGCTGCATTTTTTATTCAGTTCAATTCGGCACTTACATTGAGTAATTCGAAATAGCGAATTCCATTCCCTTTCAGAATATTTTGTGTTTTTTTTTATAATTTCATCGCGTTTATTTACAGGGTTTAACATGTATTTCCTTAATGTCGTATTTGCAACAATTGGAATCTTTGTAGTTTTCCACAATTCGGTTATCACTTTTATAGCAGCTTGTAAATATAATTTTAGCATTTTATTTTTTTTAACGTCAGGGGTGCCTGTTTTTTTTATATATAAAAGATATTCAATAACGTCAAGATTTGTTGGCAATCTCGATTTTTTGATATCACGCGCCTCAAATTTCATGTTTGTTACACTTTTATTTTCTAAAATTTTTTCGGAAATAACCATTAAAGAAAAAACAAAACGCTTCTGTCATCAGAAAAAGTTGGAGCGAAACCAAAGTTGCCAATACACAAAATATATAGTATATTTTCGCCAGCCAACAAACACAATGGAGGAGCCTACTGATAATCGCAATTGTAGGGTGACACGATTATTAAATCCTCAATAACTCTTTTGTTTATGAATAAAATTGAATACTTTGAAAACAAAAGTTACATGTTTTTTTGAGATCTTTGAGAACGTTATGAGAAATAGGCATCATTGGGGTATAACAAACGAAATAAAAAAATTAAAAATTACGATTGAGCTCGGATTCAAAAATGTCCAATAGGTAAAATGTAGGCCTTGATCAGCCATGAATAACAATATGCGTCTCAATTGGATCGGTCAACAAATGACGAAACTGCATAGTAAATACTATTTAGGGGATCCCAGGGTGCACGGATCAAAAAAAAATTTTGGTGTCCTGAAATTATCTTCAGATAAACTACAAAACTGGGGGGTGAAGTCATCAACTTTTTTTTTCGACCCACACTAATGTACATGTTCCTATATTCCCCAGCATATTTTTGTATAGCATAGTGTAAACATCTGCATATATAAAAAATTCTCGTGTTACAATGTTAGTTACCTTACTCCTCCGAAACGGCTGGACCGACATGTATGAAATATTGTGTGCATATCGGGTAGGTCTGAGAATCGGCCAACATCTATTTTTCATACTCCTTAACGATAAGGGTGACCCAGGCCGTGCCAGGGCCCCTTTTCAAAAATCGCTCTGACGTCTTTTCTAATAAACCGATTGTTATGAAAATTTCACAATGCGGTACTGATGACCTGGCTATATTTGGAAATGTTTGGTTAAAGGGGTGTGGCACCGCCCATACAACTTGAAATTTAAATTGGTTATATCTCATGAACTATCACAGGTAAGAAGATGAGATTTTGTATATAAGTGAGCTGCTCCACGAAAAGGGACCTCTGCGTCGAAAATTTTTTTTTTTACTTTTTGAGTGATTCTTATAGGAAAAAAATGCCGCTTCAAATGCCGCAAGTTTCTATGTCTTTTAGTTTTTTTACAAATCACCTGTAAAGATGAACATAATTAATGAAAAAATTGAAAAATGTGATATAAATAAATATAAATATAAATATATTATAATATTTGAAGTTTTAAAAAAAGTTCAATGTCAAAGGTACAAAATTACAAAAATATCAAAATTTTACTCTTTTTTACTCCTAACACGCTTTTTGGTGGTTCTTCTGTAGCGGAAAAACGAAGCGCTTTTTTTAAACGCGTTTTTCTCAATAATTTCTTTTCGGCGCAGAGGTCATTTTCGTGGAGCAAGTCACATATGTTGTTGGTACAATATGAACTACTGCCAGGCTCTAAGTAGCCGATGCCACGCCCCCTTTTCAAAAATCGCACTGACGGCGTTTCTAATGTACCGACTGTTATGAAAATTTCACAATGTGTCCTTGGTTATACTTGGTAGTGATTGGATAAAGCAGCGTGGCACCGTCCATACGATTTGAAATTGAAAATGGCTATATCTCATGAACTACCAGAGGTATGAAGATGAGATTTGGTACATATGTTGTTGATACATTTTGAATTACAACCAGAGTGGTAGTGGGATATATCAGGCCCCTTTTTAAAAAAATTAATGTGAGTCCGATCACAGGGGAGATGTGTGAACATCTAGTAATGAAGTTGGAAGTACTTATGCCTTTAGTATATTTTTTTAATTAATCTATTAAAAGTATCAAAACTTTCAATATTGTATATGCATAGGAATTTGCTGGTTTTTGTTTGTTTTATTTAACATATTTGGTTAGTAAATGGGCACACTGCAGTATATATGTACTGCATTAAAAATTACAGTAAGCAGTAAATTTACTGATTACTGAAAAAATTCAATAAATATTTACTGATAATGAAATTTAATTTGCATTACCAGTAAAATCATAGGGCCGTATTCATAATAATCAGTAATCGGGCATTTCTGATTACTGAAAATGCAATGCACCTCATCGTAACCATGTAGGCACTTTATAAAAATTATTGAAAAAATTTTGGTAATCAGCAAAAATTTACTAGTTAAAGAATTATTTTTACTGAAATTTTAGTAGTACTGCAAAGTGCCCATCTATGGTAAATGCCTTAAGTACAAATAGTTAATATTGGCTGATGGTAACTAAAATAAGATATATAAATTTTTGACTCGATTGTATTTAAAAATCTATGGAAAACTGCATCTATAGTAGTGGAATTGTTAGTTGTGGGGGTTTGTGGAGAATTGCTCATATGCAAGTGGAAAACGTAAAATAAAAATTTTGATAAAGCTTGCGACTGTGGGTTTGCAAAATTTGTATTAAAATCTACACCCATAATAATTGGTTGAGATGGAGATTGTTACCCAATTGTCGTGCACCAGCTTCAGTGTAAGGCAACAGTACGTAATGAAGATATGTTATAATCTTAATTTATATTGGAATATAATAGAAATTTTATTAGAATTAACATTACGTCCATTCAGCATTGATACACTTTGTGTTGTTTTATGTTCTGAGTTATAATTTTTTTGGTGCTTTGTAAAATATTTTATTATTTTGTATTCGTTGCGGTTGACAAGTTATTAATCAGCAATTAGTAGCTAATATTGCACACTGGATGGTGCTTATATGCAGCTGTTAAGTATGAATGACAATCTCAAAGATGAAGAAAACTTTTAGTTTTTAGTTTTCCTTATATTTGACAAGTTTAGTTTTTAGTTTTCCTTATTTTGCTTTGTTTTAGTAAATTTTTTATTAAAAGTGCAAAAAATCTTTTTAAAAGTTATTAAAATTAAATGTTTTTGTATTCATTTTATTTATTTGTTTTCATTTGCCTACGATAACATAATGTACGACAATTAGTAAAAATTAGTAGCTACTATTGGTGCTGAGTATATTGTATGCAGCTCATGATTACACTAATACACTCATACATAGCTCACACCGATTTGATAACGCTTTACAATTGGTTAACGATTTCATCGCACATCTTACTCTAAATTTGTGATTGTATTGTGAAAAAGATTTTCACCCCCAGCGTATAGATGTTTGCACATCAAAAATAAAGAAAATTGTTGTGCGAAATTAATTTATTGCATATAAAGTTGTTTTAATCTAATCAGATTTTCAATTAGCCTATCGCTCTTTCTTTTTGACTTTCTATCCTGTATCAAATTTGCAGCTAGGAGGTCGAAACCCCCTGAGTCTAATATTACTTTAGCGTTGAAGGCGCATGATTAATATCAAAAATGACAATAATATCACTCATACGGCACATTGTTCATTTTAACTGAAGTGTGATGTATGTATACACCCGATACATAAAATAAATCAAATAGATTAAACTGAATATGATAATTGCACTAATTCATAAAACACATTATTTTCCTGTAAGTACACAGAACCTTATTTTTACTACTACTACTATAAACAGTCACATCAATCTGATGTATCGCATAACCCGATAAAACACTTTATGAAACCCAAACACACTCACAATTTTATATTTAACCACAAAATATTTCTGTTAAACTCCGTCTTAAAATATTTACTGTTTCAACTGAAATCCTTATTTTCAATGTGATTTATTTAGAAAAAAATACTTATTTGCTCAACTTAAATTCCATTCATGACTCACTGGAATAAGCCTTAGGGCAATTTATTGACCTTGGAGTGGTACTGCCTGGCATCACGCCAGACACTGTCGCAAAATTTTAACCCAGAACAATCACAGACCGGGTCAGTCATCAAACAGTGGATGAAAATGTAACAGTTGACCAAAACGAATACTTATGATTTCTTTCACAATTTCAACACAAAATGACAAGGTAACAATGTCAACCTAAAAGAAATGGGAAATAGTGAAGAGAAAAATACTGAAAAGGTTCATGGAATATGGGAAAGGCCAAAACAGCATACAATAGGGAAGTGACTTTTTAAATAAATACAAGTTTATACTCACATTAAAGTAACTTTTATATTTAACTGTATTAAATTCAGTCCTCAACTATAAGGATATATATATAATATGAGGATTTGTTTTGTTTAAGAGGCTTTTGGCAAATGTGGTTAAACTGCTACTTTGACACAGTGTTTTCCATCACAAAGATTCCGCGAATCCATATTACCACTGGTATTTGTTCAGTTCGCAAATTAAGTTACATTTTCCAAATACACTTTCTTTTGTTCGATTAATTTTAGGAATGTATCAAACATATCTGGGAAAAGTGTATTTTCGTTTTTTATTAAACGAAAGGACAGTATGTATTTCTTTAAAAGGTTACATACTGCTACAAAAAAAAACCAACTCTTTTCAAGTTGTGGTACGACGAGTGGAGTACAGATAAAAACTAATTTTTGGAAAATTTTCTCGCCCAAACTATGTTAAATCGTAGAAAGTGTACAAGTTTTATAGAAGATAATTCAAATTAGTTGAAAATTCTATCAATTGATCTCTAAACCAATCAATAGATGTTATTTGTGGCTTTTTAGGCACATGTCAAACACATGCGTAATTGAGTGTGTGTGCAAAAAAATCAGACACGCAGTCTCTATATTTTTCAAGTGTTCATTTCCAATTTATGGTCTAGGTCTTAAAATAGAAAGAGCAGAGCTCTTCAGAATTTCTAGTAAATTCTTTCGTCGTATTAGAAAATAAATTTTATTAAATATTTTTAAACAATCAGGCAAACGTTCTTCAGACTTGTTTATTCCCAATAACTAACAATCGCAATACAGCCTATGAAGGTAATTGGGGAGAGCATCTCACAACTAGTGAGCTGTGCGGTTTCTAGTTTTATACTCACTGATTGGGACCAACAGTTATACACCGGTTACGATCGGTATTCTGACAAGCTTTAGCGTGGCTAAATACTCGATAGCTAGTGTCGCTGTCACTAAGCGGGTTGACCGCCGCCGAATGAAATTTAAGGTGGACAGAGCAGGGAGCGAAGCCAGGATCTCATATACAAGAGGCATGCACAGTAATTATTGCACTACGACGACCACAACACCGACGGCCACTTTAGCAGATCAGAAAGTGTACCTCTGGTTTGATTTGAGATTTTGGATATCTCCAATCTAAGCATACAAACTCTTTATTGATGAGAATCTGCACATTTGGAAAAATAAAACCGACTGTATAGTTTTGTGTATGCCAACTTTTTTTGCTCCGTTACGACAGCATTTTGTTTACCAATTTTTCTCTTTTTCAGATTTCTATCTGACAAAACTTTAACACAAGTATAACATTTGTCAATCTCTGCACTAAAGTTGAAAAATTTATATATGTTCAAATTAAAGTTGGAACCCACTTATAATAAAAAAAAATTCCGGTTGCATTACACGGATACAAAAGTCTTAATGGTTTTGAGGTGTAAAGGGTGTGTCAGTAACATTGCAGTTTTTAAATTTGGTGTAATTTTTTTTTGTGCAATTGGCAACTCTGAAATTTGGCAGCTGCCAGATATGTTTACCCCGATTATTAAAAATGGAACGCTTTACGAAAGGACAATGCGTTATACTTGTGAAAACTTATTACAAAAATTTAGAAAGTTATGCTGAGACTGCTCGCAAATTTCGAAGAATTGTCAGTCGAGAAAAAAACATTGACAATTAAAATATTTGAAGTAGCTGGATCGGCTATGGACAGAAAGACTCCTGTGTATCCATGTAGCGGTCGGTCTCTTGAAATCCTTGCTGCTGTAAACGAGAGTGTCGTCAAAAACTCGAAAAAGTCAATTCGACATCGTTCCAAATAATTTAAAATATTCAAATACAGCGAATTTTGACAAAAGACCTCCCCCTTCATACATACAAAATTCAGCTTACTCCGGGGATCAAACCAGCAGATCATGCAAAGCACCGGAAATTCGTTCAATGGGTAATGGAGCAAAGTGAAGTCAATGCCAATGTTTCATAAAAGGCATCATTTACACCTAAATGCCTTCGTGAATATACAAAATTGTTGAATTTGAGACTCAAAAAATCCTCAACCAAACCATGGGGAAGAAACGCATCCACAACGGTCAACTGACTGGTGGGGATTTTGGTCCGCCGGCATGCTTGTGCCTTATTTTTTTTGAAGATGAGTCCAAAATTGTAGTGACTTTGAACGGCATTCGTTACAGGAACACTACAACGAAGTTATTGTGGCGTCAATTGGACGGCATGGCTTTGGACGACATGTGGATTCAGCACGACGGCGCGACCTGGCTCACAGCGCATGAAACAATCGATTTATTGTAGCAACGATTTCCAGAATAAATATCTATCTACCTTCTTTCGTGTGCCGACTGCAAGCCATGCGATTTAACGGCGTGGGATTTCTTCCTTTTGGGTTTTGTGGAATCTCGGGTTAATGCGGATAAATCAGAAACAATTGCTGTGTTCATGTCCGAGATCCAATGAGTCATGGGTGAGATACAGCCACACCTCTGTGAAAAAGTCAAGGAACATTTCATGAGAAGTGTAAGGAGCTGTCATCAGAGCCGAGGAGTGCGGGCATTTGACGGAAATTTTATTCCATAATTAACCGGAATATGTCTTTTTTACATTCCAGTAAAAATTCACGACCATCTCAAAAAGTACGTGTCTTTATTTTACAATGAAAAAGTGCATTCTTACTGAGACACCCTTTACAAACTATGGTATAGTAGCTGCGTGATCTAGATCACCGCCAGCAATGAATGAATGAGGATGCGTGCTAAATTCGCAACTTAAGTGCTACAATATCAGGAGCTATAAAAGAAGGAGATTGTTTTAAAATAAAACCAAATCAAAGGTTACATCCTGTTTAAAAATTGAGTGTTTTAAATAATTAAAAAGAAGAAATAAAATTAAACAATTGAAATGGAAAAATCAGAAAAGGTGGGAAACAAATACTATAATTATAAACCCTGTAAAGTATGATTAATACTTATATTCAAATATTGATTATCTACAGGAAGTATGATTAATTCTTGGAAGACATGCATATATTAATGTTTGATATACCAACTAACCTCTCCAGTTTTGGTAAAAATTATATATCTTGGGCGTATACGGTCTTAAAGTTATAAACTCATATAAATTCTCATAAATTCTTCTAAGAAAATCAACCACATTTTAACTCTACAAATAATCAACGACGTTCAGCGAAATACTGGCAATTATATAAATTGTTATAAAACAAATTATTCAAGGTTGTATTCGTTGTATCCTTATGACCTCAACCTGGTACAGAAATTAATCTTATAAGAATTTTAAAGGTCATCGATCTATACAACTCACTCTACACAATATTTCCATTACACAAAATCACACAAGTGCCATGGTAACATATGGATATTTGAGCTTGACCTCACACTTACAGCAATTCAATTTGCAAAATGTCAACCAAACAACTAAAAGAAACAACGTGAGCCAAAAACTACTATTCACAAAAACGAATTGCACAATTATGAAATTTTTAACAAATCAACAGAGTAGAAATGTTGACAAGAGAACAGGTAATACGCGACCTGAAAATGTATTTCAACCAGTCTAAACCATACATCGAGAATGCATCATTTGGTGAGCTTGATTGAAAAAGATTATACTATAATGTTCCCATTTTTAAGGAAATGGGATGTTATTATAATGTACAACATGTGATTAGCTATAAGGATATTATTGGGCCACGAATAGAGGTCCCTGAAATAGCATACAAACAACCACTACAAATCAGTGCAAAGGCATAACTGTCAACTACTGAGTCAAAAAAGAGAAAACACACACTTTAAAAGTAGCGCGAAACTTTGTCAGTCTCATCATAAACAAGCTGAAAGTAAGCTGAACTTTCATGTATTTCATTAAACACAATTAATAAATAACAAACACATTAACGCATATAATGGCTGTAAAATTATTAGTACAATTTCACGGCATATTTGCTTTTTCATCTTCACTAAACCTATTTATGGTCACCGTATCGTATAATTGCTATTAATTTGTAATACTCCAATAATATCAATTATACGCCCAGTTATTGAAGTTTGCTGTTCTATGTTTGATAAACAGTTTGATTTCAAAAAAACTCATCGAATAACAATTTCAATAAATTTATTTATATTACAATGTGTTTTGTAAAAGGTTTAAAATGTTTAGGAGCTTATTATTACTTATTATTATATTTCGTTTACGGATAAAGGATATAACAAGAAAGCTACTCATATCCCAATTACTTTCAAAATTGAAACTGGGTTAAATTAAAGCCGATAGCCTCATTAGTAGACATTAATTTGAGGCTAGAGAATATTTTCCCCAGCGATATCAGTAACGACCTATTGTATATATGTATACGTGTGCTGTATACGTTTAACAATTGGGTCCGTTTAAATATAACTTCCGGAAAATTTCAGTTTTCAATTTAAAACCATCTGTTTACCAATACTGCTTATAGCTTAAATGTGGAAAATTAGTATACAGCCAATAAAAGGGCGCTACATATCCTGTTTGACTTTAAAGGCCAGAAAGTTTCTCGTCGTTGTGATGGTGGTTGATTAGTAAACGAGCTTTAAGGAGGGAGAGATCCTAAGCCACTAACGCTAAGTTAAATATAATCAACATCAGAAAATCCAAAAATTGTATATGGGATAGGGTTGAAAAAACGGATAAAATTTGGGATAATAGAAAAGCGTAAACAAAAAAATAAATTCAATGACGTTCTCGAACGATACTTTGGTTTCCGCTCTTTATGTTGCCAAAATTTAGTTTCCTTTTTGTGCTCCATTTTTGTTCTTTTTTTATTTAAGGATATGGTATCTTCCGACTCTGTAGATAAACCCATTATCGTCAAGTAGACGTGAGGATTTTTGTTTTTGATTTTTAACATGGCACTAGTGGTTAAGGATAAGAAAGGTATTTCAAGCTCATTTACAAATCAATCATTTTCAAAACAACGACCAACTTATTGACCCGGAAAGTCAAATACTGGTTGTACACTGGTTGACAGACAAGCCAATTTTGTTATTTTTTTGGGATATTCATTCTTCTCACGTTTCTTTACTAAAATTCTAAGAGATTGATCCATGAAATCCTATTTATTTACGTTTTAGACTTGGCCGATTCGTTCGTTTGGTCATATTCGATTTACGAAAACAAGTCTCTAATTGGAATAAAAGCCTAAGCTGTATTTATATGTCAAAAATATAATAAATGGTTTTCCATTAAATTCCACGAAGGAATTGGGGAGAGCATTTCACAATCAGTGAACTGTGTGCTTTCTAGTTGTATATTCACTGATTGGGACCTACAGTTTTATTCCGGTTCGAACGATATTTTGAGAAGCTTTTTCATGGCTAAATATTCGATTGTGTCGGCGTCACTATGCCAGGTGACCGCCGCCGAATAAAATTTAAGGTGGCCAGAACAGGTTTCAAATCCAGGATCTCATGGCCAAGAGCCACGCAGACTAACGGTTTGCTCCACCGACGTTATTCTTATGACAGATTACTTTAAACTATTTTTCAATCACAGCCCATGACAACGTTTGCAGAGCTTCTCACTATTAATGAACTGTGCGGTTCCTACACCAGTCCCAATTATATAAAAATACCATCACTTTGACATGTCACTAGTTTTGAATTAGGTGACAAAAATTGTGAAGGAGCTGACAATCTATGTAAGTCCTATTGATTTGATAGTACTATGTCATGGCTGACCCATATTCAGCCCAATGCTGAATGTCGATAAAGGAAGTCTTTATCATTTGTCAACTGCAAGTCAATGGTGAGGATTTCAAAACCCAAAAATGTATATTTATTTGTAGTTATGAAATATATGCCATACATATTCAGTATTTATTTCAAAATATTTTAATTTTGTTGAAAGTAAATGCAAATTCTCAGAGCATTTTAACTACGTATGTATGTACATACTTTTGGTCATGTTATCCTTCAGATTTTATTTTTTATCGTGCATCAGATCAGATACATACATACACATAGATTCCAATAAATAAGCACACCCCTTGTCACTTGAATAGGACACCCCCTAAGTGTGTTTTCGATCATCCACTGCTCCCAAACCAATGATAATAGAGACTTATTTTTTTTAAATTAAAGATCATTTAATCGCTTTGTCGTACCCAGCAGGAATTCTTCGTGGTAAAGCTTTCATCAATAACAAAAAATTCTTAAACTTAATCCGTCAAATTCAGGGGCTCAAATTTTGAGTCACTTGAATAGGACAGTTAAACAAAAAAAACATTTCAAAACTAACATAAAAATGACTTAAATATAGGGTAGTTGGTTTAATTTAGAAGAAAAAAATTGTTTTAATAATACGTCGAGCCACCTTGATGTTCCAAAACTTCAGTCATCCGTTTTGGATGAGATTGATACAAGCTAGCCAAGTAATTTAATGAAATCGAGTCCCAAGCTAATTCGATTGCTGTAACTAGTTCGGGTACACTCGAATATTGCTTTCCTGAGCCATATATTTCAAGTGTCAGCCATCCCCAAACATTTTCGATTATATTTAAATCGGGTGAGTATGGCGGCCAGCTTAAGAGTTCCACATTTTGGCTCTGTATATAAGATTTTACAACCCGAGCTGTATGTATCGGCGCATTATCATGTTGATATATCCATGGGAGAGGCCCAAAAAGATTGTGAAAATATGGAAACGCCTCTTTTAATATTTCTTTGTAGCACAAAGCATTCATCGTTGATGACATAAATTTTAGTTTGCAGGTGCCATAGTAGGAAATGGCCCCCCACACCATAACACCTTCAGCTCGGCTATGCAGACGGTCCAAATGATGGGGTTCCATGCGCAGATCATGGAAATAGTAACTATAACCATCTGGGCCTTCTGAAATATATTTTTTATCGTCTGAGAAGACCTCGCTATGCCACTGTGAGGTCCAATCCACATGCTCGCGACAAAATTTAAGGCGTTGCGCTTTTCTTGCGGGTTAAGGGGAGGCTTCTTCTTTATTTTTAACCTCTTTAGGTGTTTAGCCTTCATAATAACGCGATGGACAGTGGATACACTAGCATTCCTTGTATGGCCTTATTTTTCCTTTTCCTCCTCAGATAAAGCTTTTCTTCGACCCTTTTGAATTTTATATTAAAGACAATAGTCGAGATCACAAAAAAATTCGATCAGCGAAAACTCCGTGAGCACGTGCCAAAGTAGACGATCAAACAAAACGCATGTTCTATTCAAGTGACACAAAAATATTGACTCAATTTCAAGCGAATTCCAACATAAAACAAGAAAAAAAATTTAACGGTTCTTTCCCAGAACTTGCAGCTTGTTGCTGAGAGAGATAAATAATTGCACAAAGAGAACGTGGAAAAATTGCGTTATTTTATCATTTCGCTTTTGAGTTAGAGGCAATTGAAAAAAGAGTGTACTGGGTGTCCTATTCAAGTGGCAAGGAGTGTACCTATAAGAAATGCCGATGTAGGATATATAAAGACGTCTTGAGCAACTGACCCAGAGATGAATGGTTACTGAAGACGTCTTGTGTACATTTCGTAAGGCGATCACCACTGTTGATAAACTGCGGAACGTTTCTGCTGGCTTTTGGCCAAATGTATGAAAATGTCTGATCGTGTCGTAACTTTTTTTGTATGCCAGTGAATCGGCAGATAAGCAAGGACTTTGACATGTGATTTCAAACTGGGAATTCAAACTGGCAGACATTATTATGCTTAATTGCTTTATAATATCGACATTACTAAGCGGACAGATAACGCAAAAATTAATGTTAAAAGGTCATGGTGATAACAGTACCACCAACAGTACCATTAAAAATGTATTTCTAATCCAGGATCAAACAAAGATCAGGCAAAAATTAAATTTTTGCGTTAGTTATTACGTCTAAAACAAAGAAGAGGTAAATATTTCCATGACGGGACAGGGGAGAGCTTCCTGCCATCAGTGAGTTATTCGTTTCTAGTTTCCCACTCATTGATTGGTACCTACAGCTTTACACCGCCTCTGAATAGTTTTCTAGGAAGTGTTTTCATTGCTAATTACTCGATAGTGTCGACGTGAATACGCGAGGTGACCGTCGTTGCAAAAACACGTGTGGTATTCAGAGAATATACTTGAGTCGCGCACATAAACCAATTGCTTCACCGACGGCCTCTTTGCACTATATACTGTTGCTAAACCTTGAGTTCTGTCGATCATTACAAAATTTTATATACTACTTGTGTGGAAATGTGTTTCTATTGAACACCATTTCTTAAAGTTGATTGCAATGTCAATTCCATACGGTACAGCAAGTATATCAACATATTGGCCTCAGAAGGTTTTCTGAACCTGTGTGAATCGATTTGTATTTCAGACATTTTTTTAAATTTGATTTGTACCCCCAACTTGTGTTTGCGATTGGACGCAGCGTTCCCCATACATGGCGTTATTAGTATTTTATAGATTTGTACAGTTATAAGTATCCTATCTATTTTGGCCTTTTCAATTGCATCGTTTTCTAGATACGAAATATTTCTATTTTATGAATGAAGAAATTTTTCTTAAAATTTTCATAAAACGAGTCAACGTAGTCCGCAATTAGCGAGAATTTCCGCAAAGCCCTTAATATCGTTCAATGATCCATAGAACTGGCCAGTCGTGTAAACTCAAATAGGCGGCTTTCTGATCAAAAGCCGCGTGGTTAGTACAATCTTCAGATACTGGCAAGGATCTGTGTGATATAGATGAACACCGATGTAATACAATGGACCATTGGCGGCCACAAAACGAAGATGTCGTACTACAATATTGGGTCTACTACCACAGCATTTCTAATTAATTATCTTCAGGCAAACCCCCAATCGCCATCATAGTTAGCAGTAAATTAACCGAAGGATAGAATACACTGAAGCTTGACTTGCTAGCCGAGGTTTTGTTCAGCTAAACCTTGTTCTTCCATTTCTTGCAACACTATCCTCAAAAACCCTTTAATATCTAGTCATTTGAACAATTATTTTTAGTGATTGAAGAAAACGGCGAAATTCAAAATTAATTTAATTTTCACATGCAGTTTTAATTCTTCATTTTATAATTTTTATACCATTTTTTTCTTTTCTTTTTTCATTTTCTGATTTAAGTATTTTCCGTTTCTACCACTTCACTTTTAAGGAACTAAGCGGAACCATTGAATTGATTTCTCTCATATTCCCGTCCGAAAAACAAAAAAAAATCGCCAGACAACCAACATTTTGCTCATTGTTTTCTTCCAACTTCTATGGGATTAATTACATTCCTTATAGTTTTCACTCACTGGGGTTTCTGAATAATTTTTCCGTTGAAACTGTAATCCTAATAACTTTTTGCCAGTGATAATGACATCAAGCATACATGCATTGTTCCGGATTCACTACAGTAACACATGAAGGCCCCAGTATCCATGATTCACTCTTATCACTTTACATTGAAAGTTTTTCGTACAGACATATCCCTTTTAAAAATTATACCGTCATTCTATTTGTTCATATGATGGAGATGTCTTTGTTTTGGTCCCTGAACATATCGGGTTTTTCAATAAGAGCGCTACAAAATTTTTTTAAATAAAACAAAACCGGTTTCAGATACCATTGAAATTCTTTATTCCTGTGAAATTACGTTCGATGCCATTATGTATGGAACTGGATTTCTCATGCATGGCCACCACGGGCACGCTTACAGAAGTCTAGACACTGAACCCAATTTTCGATGGTTTTCAAGCATAAATCGGCCGATACTGCTGCAATTTCACGTTCAATATTCGTACGAATTTCATCAATCGTCACTGGCTTGTTGGCATAGACCATATACTTTACATAGCCCCACAGGAAATAATCTAACGGCGTCAAATCGAACGACCGAGGCGCCCAATCGACTGGGCCATATCGTGAGATATCGCGTTCACAAAACTTAGTTTCCAATAAATTGATTGTGGCATTCGCTGTGTGGCTTGTGGCGGCGTCCTGTTGGAACCACATGTCCTCCATGTCCATATTATCCAATTGGGGCCAAAAATATTCGGTTATCATTGAACGGTAGCGATTCGCATTCACAGTAATTTGCCGGTCTTGATCATCATGGAAGAAGTACGGCCCAATGACGCCGCCGGCAGTGATGACTCATGGATTACGTGTGGATTGCTGTCTGACCAGTAACGCATATTTTGCTTATTGACGAAGCCATTCAGCCAGAAATGAAATTCAGAATTCAGAAATTGGACGTAGCGCTCTTAAAGTTGAAGCCACTGACTCCAAATTTCGGTAGTAAATTTTAATAATTTCGACTCGTTGTTGGCTCTTATATCTTTCCATGGTGAAATGGCGAACCTTATTGAAGAGAAATGTCAAAAGAGCGGGAAAAAATATGGCGTCGTTTGCTGTCCCTATCGATTTCCTTTTGTAGCGTCTCTGTTGAAAAACCCTTTAGATAGGAGAGATTCTTGATTCCCTTCAGACTCAGCGGATTACTCATTGGAAATATATTTCACAGGTACAGTGGTGTGGATATGGCATAATTTGAGATAAATAAATTGGGCTTGGCAGTAAATGAGGACAAGACAAATCTAATGGTCATGATAAGCAGAACGTCCTCTTAGAGGAACGGATAGGTGCTGATTACCGCTGTAAATTCGAGGTCGTGGTCGAACTCATTTACCTCTGATCAGCCGTAAATAAAGGCAATAACGTCAGCATAGAAATCGAAAGGAAATTTGTGCTTACAACGAAGTGTGCTAATCAAGCCTTCAGACAAGAGCCCCACTCGAGAAACAAAGGCCGAACTCTATTAGACTATCCTACAACGGACGTTTCAGTGTGTGTTGCTACTTAGGGATCTTTGGTCGATACTAATGCGCATTTGTTAATTTCTACCGCTGGTATCAATTCAATATCTACCGCTGGTATCAATTCTATCCACCGCTGGTATCAATTCAGGCACAGTAGTTAGGCATCTGATGACGAACATGTCTCGAAGTAGGAAACTACTGGAAGGCATGGATCTGAACGACATGTGGTTTCAGCAAGACAGCGTCACCTACCACACCGCGCTTGAAGCATTCGATTAATTTCACCAACGATTTCCAGAACAAATTATCTCAAGGAATTCTGATGGCAACTGGCCACCAAGACCATGTTTTTTAGCGCTGTGTGATTTGTTTTATTGGGGTTTTGTGAAATCTCCGTTTTATTTGAATAAACCAGAAACAATTTCTTAGCTCAAATCTAAGATCCGACGCGTCATCGGTGAGATACAGCCATATCTGTGTGACAAAGTCATGGAAAATTTCATGAAAAGACTAATGGCCTGTCATTAGAGCCGTGGTGGCCATTTGACAGGTACTTTATTTCATACTTAATCGGCCGTCGGTGGTGCACTGGTAGTGTGCATGAGGACCCCTGCTCTGACCACCTTACATTTCTTTCGACGACTGTCACCTCGCTTAGTGCCGGCGACACTATCGAGTACTTAGCAATAAAAAAGATTCTCAAAATAACGTTCGGGACAGGTATAAAGCTGTAGGTCCAATCAGTGAGTGTAGAACTAGAAATCGCACAGTTCACTGGTTTTGAAAAGCTCTCTCCACTCCCTTCAAGGTGTGTTACGGGAAAATACTTATTTATTTATTTTACCCAATCGGAACTTGTCTTCCTTACGAGCCTATAAAAAAGTCCACCATCTCAAAAAATACGAATATTTATTTAAACAAACGAAGTGCATCCTTACTGCGACAGCCTTTATTAAGAACTGGGAAATATTAAGAAATTTCGTCCAATGTGCTGAGTCTTCGGCTCAAACTACAAAATAATCTACAATCTACAAAATAAATTCGATGGTAATAGAGTATCATCGACGTTGCCTGTGGATCAATTTATGCAAAGAAAGGCCGCATGAAGAAAATAATTCCTGTAAGTGTTCATCCACTGCGTTCAGTGGAAAATATTGTCCCTGTACCTGAGCAGCCATCAACATCAACTCGCCACCGTTCGCATCAATTAAATATTTCTCGCACTTCTTTGCGCTGAATTTTGTGTATAGGCCTCGGTATGAAGGCTTAATAATAACTGGAGCCTCGCGACCATCCGATGAGTTTTCGTTTAGCCGAATGGGCTGATGGTCCCCCGGATAATAGAAAAATATTGTCTCTAGGATAATCTATGTATATATTTTAACTTGAGTGTGCGATTTGCAATGAACCAGTTTACTACCACATATACGTATTTTTTCCTTAAACGGTTACCTATTACATCTACGGGGAGAGCTTCTCACAAGTTGGGAGAAGTCCTTATATTGCTTTTTCTTTAGGGGATTATAAAGGCTGGGCCGTATAAAATTTCAAATTTAATTTTGCTTGGGAAAAATATAATTCACAATTATCCAAAATTATGATCTTAATGGTAAGGCCCATCGTTGATATTTATGAATGAAATACAACATCCTTTAAACGGCTGCCATGACTTGATGTATAGTCCTCATTAGATCAGCCCAATTTTTCAAAATATTTTCGATAGCTAATGCGTCTATATCGTAAACGACGGCGTCGATGACCTCAACGGGCTCGGGTTGTTTGCGTAATTCTCATATTTCAAGGGACATCAGAGATAATGAACTAACAGGTTCAAATCGCATCAGCGAGGAAACCCTAGGCAAGTTTGAATTACTTTTGAATATCACGGACTCTGTCGAAGTATTTAGTTGTAGTAGCACCAAAAAAGTTGGCACTCATATAAATAATAGTTTTTATTTTCAAATTTCAATTAAATACATTTTATTTGGACAAATCACACATTAAAATCAAAAATTATTTTTGATTATTTCTAACTTTTAGTGAATAAACAACTTTACTGCCATGTTTTTGTTAGAGTATTTCTAGATATTTCTCCATAATAGATATTTTCTCCGGTGTTTTTTTACCCCGGTAAAGTTAATTATTGCTTAATTTGTACGGGACAGCTAAGCGATATCAAGTGGCATTTCAATTTCCCACTTAAATTCCGACTTGAGCAATGACAATGTTGCCACACGTAAAATTTCAAGAAATGGAAACAAAAATTTATATACGACACATTTTGTTATCATTTTTTGTGAATGAAAATGTTATCAAGGAGAGACTCAAAGGCAGAATTTTGCAAAATGGCTTACACATGGTCAGTTAATTTAATTATTTTATTTAATGGAACACTACCTATACTTTTCTACCTCTAAATTTGAAGGATAGATTTTTATTGCCGATTGAAACTAAAACTGGAATTAAATTGTTCACAACAACCAGCGGTAAATGGTACACGTATTGATGATCATGGTATAATTACACTGTGCAACAATGGGTCTCGGGCCTCAACCAAACCAAAAAGTTGTGAAAGTACTTGGACGTGGTATCACAAAATACTGCTCGGTTTTGCTCCTATACGTAACAATTTTCTTTTACAGGCCGAAGAAAATTTTGGAGGTGGGTCTGGGCCCTATTTCAGATTATACTTCAATAAATCCTAAACAGCTCGAAATATTGGATTTCAAGGATTTTCAAGTAACCAACACAATAATCGAGTCACCCTATACTATTACTTGAGCATCGTATAGGGTGACTCGATTTTTGTTTTGGTTAATTGAAACAGCTTTTAAAGATTAGACAATTATGAACAAAAACGCTAAAAACAATCATATTTTTGTGTTATGCGACCATTTGAGATCATATATCACATTTTAGGACGTTAGTGGTTTTGTCGAAAGCCTTAAGTTGTACAGCTTTGAAGGACATTATTACATTCCTGTGTTAATAGTATAGAAATTATAAGCGAAAATTTTAAAAAATTTAATATTTCTAAATTGGTGCAATCATTTTGGAACCCAATATTTAATTGTTGTTCATTAGTGTGATTGACAATATTGTTCAGTATATTAAGCACTAAAACTTTGTAGAAGATATAAATTTGTAATTTGTTTAATATTGACGCAGCATTTTATGGAGCCCTAAATATAATTTTTATTGCTTAGTGTATTTAGAAAGGTTATTAAGAAATTTATAAGCTACAATTCTGTTGAATACAGCTACCGTAATTTATTTACCGTTAGGCAAGAACTGTCAAAACATATAAAATATGTGCAATTTTTCATGACGTTTCGTGAAATAACCGATTAACCGTGGAATTTTGCTTAGAAATATATTAGACGGAATTATCAAATAGGATAATAGCTACAATATTGTCAAAGGTTGCAATGCATTATTTCTAGCTGTTTAGGAGTTATTGATGTAAAATCTGAAATTGGGCCCTGAGCCACCTCCAAAATTTTCTTCGCCCTGTAAAAAAAAATTGTTACGTATAGGGGCAAAACCGAACGGGGTTTTGTGATACCACGTCCGAGTACTTTCACAATGTTTTGGTTTGGTTGAGGCCCGAAACAAATGCCTTTCAATTGTGTCACAGTGCTATCTATCAGGTATAGCCATTTAAGCATGTGATTACATTTTTTCCATGTCATTTTTCGTTTCACTTGTTAAAATCATATGTATTTCGTTTGCATACTTTTTTTATATTCTTGTGTTGTTGGTATAAATTTGTGTAGAGTTTGACAACTGAAACAAATGAACGAAATTAAAATGTTTGTTGTTGCTGCTTACAACTACAACAACATTTGCTGTTACCATGTATGTGTTGGCACTTGGTACAAACGTATTGCCGTATTGCATTTTTTTCACCCATTACAGCAAATGTTGCCACATTACGAGTACTAAGAGTGGATCGTTTTAGCTGGAAAGCCATCAGCGACGATAGCTTAATGGAATAAACAAATAGCCTTAATGTTTGTTTGCAGCCCACCATATATCTTCTTTAAAAAATTTCAAAAAATTACTTGTGGCCGGAAATTGAGTTCTCCGTTCCAGTGTGCAGTATAGCAAACTTGTTTTACTACAAAAAAAAAAAATAATTCTCTCTTAAAATATTTATGTCTCATGTTGTAGATTTTAGGCTTTCACCATGACTTGTGGGAAAAACCCAAAAAAAAAAACAAAAGATCAAAACAAAAACAAAAGAAAAAAGTCACTTAACAGCATCAATAACTAAATGGAATTGTTGATATTTTGCTACGCAGCTGGGAGGATTTAAGTTTCCGTCATTAAATTGGAAACGAAGCTGCAAGGAAGAACTTAATGTTTATATATCGCTATTAAAAACTGTCACTTAAACATTTCCATCTCCATACATACCTCCTAGCAACCGATGAAAAATTCTTGTAATAATTAATATCATTTGTCTCAATTAAAAACGCTACAATATCTTCACAGACAACGGAGAGAGTCAAGCTTATGTATATGTCGTTATTATTGCTGTTGCCCTTAAATGATACTCATCATGATGAAATGGATGTCACAGACAATAAATATCAAAGGCTTCCCAGTACCATGACGATTGTCACGTTAAACAGTCTCGAGGGTCTGTCATAGACAAAGTAGATGAGTTCGAATAGTGCAGAGCGATGACTTTTCATTTTCTCGCCTCAGTGATATTGAAATAATGAAAGAAATTTTGCATTGTGACTCAGTTATGCCATCAAAAATTAAGGAAGTGAAAATGTTGAAAAATATAATGAAATTTGTTAATGAATTTTTGCTGATGCTGCTAGTAAATGTTGCAAATAATTAAAAAAATAACACTCTTGCATGTACTGTATATTAAAATTGTTCAGAAGAAAATTTTTCTATTTGTAAGATAATGACTTGAAAAATTAGACTCTAAGAATTATAAGTTGCGGCTATATGGGCATCTGTCTCGATGCTTGCCTCTATGTATCTACCATTTAAGAAGTGTGCGAAGGGGGAAAGTTGGCAGACATGTGCACCACGCATCTACTAAGCGGACAGTAGGGGAGATTATTCAACAGTTTTTAAACGGTAGGACCAATCAAAACTAAATTTGATAAAGGCATAGCTAAAATCTTGTGCTTGAGAAATTGATACATTGGCAGCATTGAAACTACAAAACCCGCACAGCGCTGCCTACAGTTGACTACCTCGTCCGGCAAAAAAAGTTGAACTCTTATAAAAATTTTGAGTTGTGTTTTTATTGAAAATATTTTTTTATATTTTATATGCAAAGGATGCACTTTTCCATTTTAAAATCAAAACACATGTTTTTTGAGATAGTTGTGATTTTTTTTTTCTTGGATTGCAAAGAAGACATGCTCCGATTAAGGATGGAATAAAATATCCGTCAAACGGCCCCCACGGCTCTTATAACAGGCCATCAATCTTTCAGAAAAATTTCACAATCTTTTCATAAATTTTTCACAGCGATGTGGCTGTATCTCACCGATAACGCATAGGACCTCAGGAAAAGATCTCAGAGCTCAGAAATTATATCTGGTGAATTTGGATACACTCGAGATTTCGCAAAACCCCAAAGAAAGAAATGGCACTGCGCTCAATCACATGATCTTGGTGATTATAATTTTCTTGAGATAATTTGATGTGGATATCGTTGCCGCAATAAATAAATTGTTTCATGCGCCTCGTGACAGGTGGCGGCGTCTTGCTAAAATCACATTTCGTCCAGCTCCATGCAGTCCAGTTGTGGTCACAAGAATTCCGTTATCATGTTCCTGTAATGAATACCGTTCACAGTAACTGCAATTTCGGCCTCATCTTCAAAAAAGTAAGGCCCAATTACACCGCCTGCCAAAATCCGCTCGTTGCGGGTGCATTTGTTTCTCATGGATTGCATGAGGTTTTTGTGAGCCCCAAATTCGACAATTTGGATATTCACGAAGTCATTCAGTTGTAAATGCGCTTTTTCGGAGAAAATTATTTTTTTTGAAAAACTGGTATTGACTTCACCTTGCTCCATTACCCATTGAACGAAATGCCGGCGCTTTCCATGGTCTGCTGGTTTGAGCTCCTGAGTAAGCTGAATTTTTTACGCATAAAGTGGGCGTCTTTTGTCAAAATACGCTGTTGCCGAATTGTTGTTTTCGGGGTTTGTGCGACACCGACCGGTACGTTGACGCACAGGAGTCTTACTGTCCATAACGGATGCAGTTTCTTAAAAGTTTTTGACCACTCTTCAAATGGCTGACTTACTTTCTCGACTGAAATTTCTTCAAAGTTTGCGAGCGGTCTCAGCATAACTTTCCAAATTTGTCTAATAAGTTTTCACAATTATAACGCGTTGTTCTTTCGTAAGGCGCTCCATTTTTAATAATCGGAATAAACATATATTATAGCTGCCAAATTTTATAGCTGCCACTTTCACAGAAAAAATATTACACTTAATCTAAAATGTGCAAGCTTACTGAGACACCCTTTATATAAACTGTGTATATATAGCGTCACGAAGCAATTTGAACGTGAATTCATTAGTTTCGACCAATGCAATAGTCGATGTGTGAACTGGAGCATTGTCTTAATGAAACAACACAATTTTCCCTTCAATTTTGCTTTCATGGGATGTAATTGGAAATGATAAATTATTTTTTAATATAATTTCATTTAATTTATCAGCTTATTAATCATCATACTACTATAATCGCACATGCCAAAGTTGGTTCAAAAAATTTCGATCTGGAAATTTCACGTTCATAAATGTTCCATGGGAGCGGTGAGCCAAATGAGGTTGATGAGGACGAAATCAAACCCGTTATCGAATCTGCCCAACACGTTTCTGATCAAGAAGTTCCATACAAGCTGAGGGTATAATAGACGACCATTGAGATTCATTTGACATGGCTTGGACATGTCATGAGAGAGATTTGGGTTCCTCAGATTTGTGTTCCCCACGAGCTTAAAGAAACTTATGAAGTCTATGATTATTGTCTATGATTCGGTCTGAAGTTATTTCTTAGAAGAATATTTTTCCATTTCTTACTAGCTTCACAGATCAGAGGTACGGAACAAATATGATCCATTTTTGAATCACATTGTCAGTTGAGATGATAAATTGACGAGCCTTGATGGGGTACTGAAAAAAATTAGCTGAATTTGTAACTCGCAAAGGCGTTTTTTTCACCACGATAGCGCTAGGACTCATACATCTTTGCAAGCTCGGCGAAAAATATTGAAGCTTGGATGGGAAGTGATGCCACATCCACGCAATAGTCCTGATCTGGCACCTTCGAATTTCTATTTATTCCGTAGTCTGTAACATTTTTCAATGGGAAAACCTTCAATACAGAAGAGGTCCTAAAAACCGAGTTGTACGAGTATTTTTAGGGACAGACCAGTCATTCCATAAATCTGTCATCTGTGGTGGCAGAAGTTCATTGAATAAAATGGCACATACAGTATAAATTAAAATTAATTATTTACATAAAATAAAATAAAATATTATATTACTCACTTTCTGGCCAACACAATACGTTCAACAGAATCCTCATTATAAAAGAAACCCTGACTTGTTGTCCTTCTCATGTCAAACATTAGGATCATCGGCCATGGGATTATGGATTTAACGCTGAATACAAATCAGCTAACGCTAAAGCCAGAGAACTAGCAAAACACTCATTCACAGATAATCACAGTTTGGAAATTTTAGCTCATGACGTTTGACACTAAACCAAATTGAATCTTAGGGCAAATTGACCTTAAACCGCAGCGCAATAGAACAGAATGTAAGGCAAACACAAAAGATATTAAAACCATTAAAAATAAAATAGATGTTAAGTAATAATGCCTTTGTATGATTTGCAATTGCTTTCAAAAATGATATTCAATGAAACCGAAAACGGGCAACATATTTTCCTTAAGGCCTAAATGTTCGTATAAGAAAACATAAATATTATATGAAAGCTAATCCTCTGGCATGATGTGCCCAAACCCCCAACACAAACACAAATATAGGAAGCTATCTGCCCTTTAGCAGCATAGGCTCGTGCGTACTCATGTGAACCCCTATTTGTGTATTTTGACTTGGCTACTGGCAAAAACTGTTGGCTTTTATAAATTTGATATAAACCAATTTAGTTGTTCTTGAAAGACTTTTACTGTTTCGGCTTTTGTTTATTTCTTTAAAACTTTAGGAATTACTGAGGTCAAGGGATAAACTTTCAGTAAATGCTTTTGCAAAATCAGGCCGCTTCGTTTTGTTGCCTGAGTTAAAGAGCCTTTAAAGGATGTGTAAGGTAATACCAAGTCCCATAATTTCCCAACAAAATATTTCAAGAGTTAATAAATTAAGAAAGAAATTAAGAAACAATATTATGTGTTCAAAGAAAGTTTGTTTACAGTTTTATTGCATTTCATTGCATATTTAATGAAATGGTGATTCAAAAACTAGCGAATTTTATAACGTTTAATTTATACTTTGTACAACTTTCCCATTTTTTGTAGCGGGTTATTTTAAACCTTTTCCAAATCTACAACCCTTTCTAGCAGTTTTTCCAATATTCGTTTTCTGACACGGTAAAAATTGTCTAGCCTATGGTCTGAAATGCAACTAATTTTATTTTGTTAAATTTGTTTTTTTTTTTGCAAGTTTTCAACCCATTTCTAACCGGACCTTTCGTGTCACGTCTTATGAAAGCTCTGATTTATAATCGTTTCTATTTCAAACACAATTATTTTTTATTTTTAAACAATTATTTAATTAAATCTAACAATAGTACTCATGCATAAAACGAAACAATTGCAGAAAATACATAATGTGACCCTTGCATAAATGTATGCATAGCATAATGTATGTATAGCACAAAAAAAAACAAAAGGACGAACATTGTATTAGAGAGAATCGTACTTTTTACAATACTCCATATGTCTGCAAAGAGTTAAAATCGTAAAACGAGCATGATAATAGTCGTTATGTCCTTAGAAATCAGTTGTGAGGAATCCATTATGAATTCATAGAATAGAAAAAGGAATGGTAAATAAATGCAGCAAAACAAAAGATAATATTGATGTTATCGAGATCCTAACAAAAGGTGACATACGTTGCAAACAAAAATCTTGACTACCGTTATATAAACGTCATGCGAATTATCCCAAAGGGGGTATTGAAATTGACAATTGTTTTCAAAGCGACTATTTAAAATTCTAAGCAGATTCAAAAAAAGAAAATATAATCAAAAATTTGAGACACGATTCTCTGCATCACTGCTCGCACTAAAGATTACATAGTCCTTATGAGAACAAATCGAGAATAAACCTTTTTGGTAGTTTAGACATTTTTATTACTCGGAAAGTCCTGTATACTCATGTTGGTGTATAAACCTTTTTTGTATATAGTTGTATATCTAAAATGACCTGAAATACGAATAGAGAATATGAATTTATTGTAGCCTCCGGAAATATTATCTGTTAAAATTTAGCAGATATCTCAAATTTGCCGACTGCACAATAATACCTGATTTACAGTCTGTTCATATAGGATAGGCTCGCTGGAAATTAAATGTTAAATTCCACATTATGATATTCCCTCAAACGCCACCAAAAATGTATTAAAGCCGTTCGTGGGAACATATTCAATTTTTGTAATAATACCAAAACCGATATGGTCAGGTGCAGTAACCGGTACTTTCGCTATTTTTTTTGCTAATCAATTATAGGGTTTTCCAATGTAAGTGATATAAATGATAAAAAAAAAACACACTAATTGTTAAGGAAATTCAAAAGTTTTTGATGCGTAAACATCTACAGATGCGGATAGGGACTAAATTCACTAAGTGAATACATTCAAACACATTTTGTCCGACTGCGATCACACATTTTGTCCGACTGCGATCACACAGACTGTCCGACTGCGATCACAGATTGTTTGGTGTTAAACTCCTCTGAAACGGCTGGACCGATTTGTATGAGATGTTGTGAGTACATCGGGTAGGTCTCACAATTGGCCAACATCTATTTTTCGTACCCGACCCCTATATAAAACACAGATTTGTCTGACTGCGAAACACAGATTGCCAAACTGCGAAAAAAAATACACACTGATGTAGCGGCAGCGTAAAGAGTATAATGACGTGGTTATACGTATATAGAAATGAGATAGCAAAAGAGCAATGAAAATTGTGTGAACTTGTGTAGCGTATGTGCGAACATAAAAATGTATGTCTGTACATGTGTCTGTTGATTTGCATTCTCTTTGTTTTTTGTGTGTATAAAATAAAAAGTATTAGGCAAGAAAATAATGACTTTAAATATTTTTGAGAACTTCTCCACTAAATCAAGTCCTATGTCATGAATAGCACATTCAATATTAACCTGTAAATCTTGAGGAGGGTCTGGTGTATTGCTAAAGACCAATGACTTCATATAACACCACAAGAAATAGTCTAATGTTGTTACATCACAACTTCTTGAAGGCCACTCAATGACACAATTCCTGGAAATGAGCGAATCTCCAAAATTTTCCCACAATAATTCGATTGTTTCAGTTCCAATGGAGTGATAACAATTTTCTACGGATGCAAGCCCAAATCCTTTCTCAAAATCCGCCAGGATGTGACTTTAGACAGTCCCCATTGTTGACAACGTCTTGGAATCGATAACTTGCGATCTTCAGCAACACTTGCCTGAACTTCAGCAATATTTTTATTACTTCGAGCGGTTCTTTGTCTTACTGGCAGTCCAATATTATGTAAAGAAATGTTCGTTCGTAATTTTCAACAATTCGACGAAAAGCGAGCACATGTCGACGATTATTACGAGCATAAATGGCAAAAGCGCACGAAAAGTTGCAATTGGAGAACGATTATTTTGATAAAAAAAAATTTAATAATTTGTAAACTTTGTTCTTGCGTACATCTCTCCATGATGAAATTGTAGAAATTATTGAATACAATGGAGAAAAATGGCCGAAACGTCAGTTAGAAATCATATCACTCAAATTGAAGAACCCATTATAAAAACCTGTGTTAACTTAGATTAGCATCGGCGCAGCTGTTTCAAATAGTTATTGATTTACACGCGTTTTTGAAACATTTTTGAATTATATGAATTGAAAAAACAGTTTTTAATTCAAAAGATAAATTA
The DNA here is from genome assembly GCA_963931995.1 of Phaonia tiefii. Taxonomy (NCBI): domain Eukaryota; kingdom Metazoa; phylum Arthropoda; class Insecta; order Diptera; family Muscidae; genus Phaonia; species Phaonia tiefii. The sequence continues at coordinate 55,513,750 of OZ008368.1, read as the reverse complement.
TGGGCAATAAGCCATCATTACGTGGCAAGAAAAAAACAGAAATCGATACTTACCGCGACCAAGAGTTTCTAACCGCCCTATTAATGATAAAATTGGTCGGAGTCCAAAAATGGTAAACACCTATTTTAAGAATGCTAGGGACTAAGCAACGTGGTACAAACGAAGGACTTTGAAAATGACATATATCTCAAGTATACAAAAAATATCATTCAGATAACGACCGGCATATCCAGAGAACCATCGGCTACCAATATACATGATTTTTAATGTTGCCCAAAAGGCCTCACAAATTCTGTACGTATGTGGATATATGTTTCCCTATGCCCTATGTGACCAACAAGCTGAGGTCAAACATCAACAAGCACTATTACCTCTTTCATCCTTCTTTTATCGTTACAAGGGCACCTTATTAAACTAAGTAGTTTAAACAATATTTGTTTGTATTGCTGGTGTATTTTCTGCCTCTTCCTAAAGAATTCTTAAATGCCAAAAGTACGTGCCTGGTGTAATCATATTTTACTCACAACACATCCTTACTTTCCTATTATAACAAGCAGCAAGAGTTTTATCGCTAGTTCCTTTTCATCCAGATAATAATTATTTAGTCGTACAAAGAGAGCGACGTTATCTTCACTAAACCACTTTTTTGTCATTTTTCTCGTTATTGTTGGTTTTCCTTTAACTCTTCCTAACTGCAACAGCTGCATTACGAAAATGTTGGATGCCCAAAATACTTCGCTAAATACGATTACTGCCTTCTGGCTGTGGTTCAGACGACACAACACAGCGGATGCTGAAAATTTGTGACATTAATAGGGATGTTTTATAACTCCGCAGCAAAGGCAGACATCCTTAGGCAGTTCGAGGATAATTTATTCGAGTTATTATTTGTAGTTAGGAAGAAGAGGTTAAGTGAAAATATAAATTTTCCGAATTTAAATTAAATGGAACACAGAAGGCAGTTTGGTATATTTATGTCTAAAAGTAAAATCGATAATGTTAAAGGAAGTCGACTTTTGATAGCTGGTGTGATTTGTATTGTTGTGAAATTAGTGTGTTAGTTTAAAGTGTTAGGTAAATTTAGTTAAATATAACAATGACATTCCAATATGCTAGAATTCACGTTAAGTGAATTCCAGTTACGAATCATTCACTAACAAAGTTAAAATAGGAAACATTTTTTCCTTTTGCATTGTCTACTAATACTCACTGTTTTGAGAAGCTTTTCAGAGCTAAATACTCGATGGAGTCGCCGTCACTATGCGAAGTTACCGCCGCCGAAAAAAATTAAGTCAGCGCATGGATCGAACCCTGCATATTATGTACAAGAAGCGCCCACACTATGATATGATTTGATAGATTAAAGTTGCATTGTATGACAGGTGTTGCGTATGAGTAACAATAATTTTTTTAAATCCTGACTAAAGACATCGTCAACTCTCAGAAAGACCGGTTGCTGAAGGACCTATGTTAGAAATCATGCAGATAAACCTCCAACGGAGCGAGACGGCAACCCACGCTCTGTTGGATAAAATTAATAAAGGTAAAATACATATTGCTTTAATACAAGAGTCTTGGACCTCTCGGGGCAAAATGAATGGATTAAATCATATTAACTACCAACTATTCTATACGAAGACGGGCTCGTGTCCGAAAGCATGTATTTTGTGCCAAAAATTCCTTTGTTTTCTCTTTTCCACAGAGTTCTCAACATCGGACGCAACTGTGCTGAAATAGGGAGCTGACAATATGTACCTGGCGTCAATATACTTGCCCAATGACTCACCGAAACCACCACCTTCATCGCAATTACATCCACTCGTAGAGAGGGCCAAACAAACAGGTAACGAAGTATTAATAGGTAGTGATGCTCACTCTCAGCAGCCAGACGTCGTAGGGTAGTATTAACTCCAACCGCAGGGGTTATACCCTAGTCGAATTCTTGAATACTAACGACCTTTTTACACGGAATGTTGGGAGCAAAATCACCTCTGTCAACAAAAATGGGGGAAGAAGTATTGATGATTGTATTAGATAAAACAAATTGTTCTGGAAACTTTATAGGTGGGATTTACGAAGGAAAGGTTCGAATGAGCACTAATTTTCGTATCACAGATACATAAGGTTCTATATACCAAGGCCTCCGCCGAAATCGATAAATTTACGAAATAAAGTCAAGAAAAACTAGACAAATTTCGGGAGCCTACTTAGAAACCGAATATATTACCCTCAACCCGAATAGTCTAGCAGGGACGAATGGGACGATAAAGTAATAAGGACTACGCCAGCACTGGTAATGTCTTACGAAGATAGCTGCTCACATCGAGATTGGAATTCGGGCCAGGAAAACCCCTGGCTTACAGGGGAAGTAAGAAATCTTGGGAAAGAGTTCCGTAGGCTTTACAGCAGGCCTGCGTGTAAAAAACTTGCAGTATACTAGAAGGACTGTAAAAGAAGTATGAGTGACTAAAACGCAATATAATATATGCAGATAGTGCCAGCGACATATCGAAGTTGAAAAAAAATCTTCTGTAAAACTCACGTTCAGGCAGAAATGCTGGTAGACGACACGGGGACCACAAATGTCAAGCACTGGTAAAGTCTTTCGAAGATAGCTGCTCACATCGAGAAAGGAAATCTTATACTGGGACGACTATAAAAGAAGTGTGAGAGAATATAACGCAATATTGAGAAAGGCGAGACGCAACTCCTGGAGACTATTCAGTAAAGAGGTGGATAGCGCCAACGACATATCGAAGATGTAAAAATTCCCTCCGCGACCCACGTCCAGGTAGAAACGCTACTTAAGGCACCTGATGTATACATACTTATCGAATGGGAATACCGAAAACACAGAGGAACAACAACAATTCGAAAATGTAGTAAATCAGACGCCAATCATAACGGACCAAATGGCCAAAAAAGCTATAAAAAGCTTCTGTCCATATAATTCGCCAGGACCGGATGGGATATTTCCGGCTATCCTACAACATGAGGTTGACCAAACAATAACCCATTTGGCGGAAATTTTCAGCGCATGCTTAAAATTCGCCTATACACCAAAGAATTGGCAGCTGGCTAGGGTAGAACCAGGCTGGGGGGTACCCAAACCTGGAAAGGCTAGAATTTATATCCAAACCTGGAAAACTCGTTTCTACTCAAAACCCAGAGATAATAGTGGACGACACAGTGAAAAGTCGAATACAGGACGTTAAGCTGAAGTTCAAACTACGCGCATATGTCAAAGGTCGAACAGTGAAAACCGCACTTCATGAATTAGCCCAAAATATAGAGGAATCTCTCAATAACAAATTGTACCCACTCTCAGTATGAACAGTTAACGGGCGGGGGGGGGGGGTGCAATGTACGGACGGAATCACTCCTCCAATACTTAGACCAGTTTATGATGGGCTGGGCGTTAACAGACTGTATCAATCATAGAACCAGGATAGAACCAACAGAATTTTGAGAAAGAAATCTGCATATGTATCGACTGGGAGAAGCAATATGCATTTTCTCTTTTCAGACACATAGGAGAGACACAATTGAGTAATTAAAATAACAAAACACGAATACCAACACACTGTAACGGTAGTTTTTCTCTCATTGTCTACAATGAACTCAGAAATTCCACTTGTTGTTTGGTTCACCAGAATAAAACCACATGCAGTATTTGCTTCAAACGTCAGTCAGATCTCCAAAACTGTTATGAAAACTTAATTAAAGTTAAAATCTGTGCTTTCGGTAAAACATTTACAAAAATGGGTAGAAAAAGTTGCTTAAGTTCCGCGGAAATGGTAAAAATAGATGTTTACCATTCGCAAGGGTTATCTTATCGGGAAATTGCCAGAAAAATCGAGCGGAGTCATAATGTTGTGATGAATTACATAAAGAATCCTGAAGACTACAAAAAAAATTATAAAGGTGGAACCTATACAGCATAAACTCCTCAGGACAAACGGAAAATTCTTCGAATAGCCTCGAATTGCGCGCATTCCACATCTAAAATAAAGCATTTGGAAGGAGTAAATGCTAGCAAATCAACAGTTCGCCGTGCTATTTTAAACAGTGAACACTTAAAACTCCGTAAACTCCAAAAAAAAGCCACCACTTAACGCTGTTCACAAGCAGAAACGCCTCCAATTCGCTAAAGACCACATGAACTGGGATGTTCAAAGACAGTCGAACGATAACGACTGGCGGAAAGTCATTTTTTCGGATGAGAAAAAGTTTAATTTAGATGGTCCTGACGGATATAACTTTTATTTTCATGACATACGAAAGGAGGAAAAATTTCTAAGCCGTCATCACAGCAGGGAAGGTGGAGTTATGGTATGGGCCGCAATTTCATACTATGGAACGATTGATCTTGTGGTACAAAGTGTACGGATGACCGGAAATAACTACAAAAATCTTCTAGAATTAGTTTTTCCCAAGATTCATTAGTTTTTCCCAAGATTTCATTTATTTGGTCCTATTAGATGGGTTTATCAACACGACAACGCACCTATACACACACGTGTTATAAAATCGTGGATTTCTAGCCAAAATGTTGAAGTCTTAGATTGGCCACCCTACTCTCCGGACCTTAACATTATTGAGAACGTTTGGGGTTGGCTGACCCGTGAGGTCTATGCAGGAGGAAAGCAGTACGAAAATAAGGATCAACTAATCGAAGGAATAAAAGCAGCATGGGACAAAATTTCTCTAAACTATTTAAAATCCCTATATGATTCACTTAAAGATCGAATATACGAAGTAATTGTTAATAACGGTAAAAGTACACACTATTAAATCATTATTTAAGAAATATAATTGCAATATGATGCATTTCCTGATTTAAACCCAGTAAACCTCTCTGATTAAAACCATAAAAAGATAGTGGTTTTATTCTGGTGAACCATAAATAATAGAAGAAATAGTCACTGTGTTTTAAGCACTGTGGCAAAAGTACCGTCACAGTGTGTTGGTATTCGTGTTTTGTTATTTTAATTACTCAATTGTGTCTCTCCTATGTGTCTGAAAAGAGAAAATGCATATACATTAGACTGGTCCTTATTTTGAAAGTCGTCGGAACCTGCGGGCCATGGGCTCATTTTGTTTATATTTATGTCAAATATCACCGTGCAAATTTTGAGCGCGATCGATAAACCTTTACCACTCTCTCAAGAGCCTTAAAGTTACAAAAATAGTCTATTTTTGAAAAATTTTCCAATTTGGACCACCCAAACGGAAAAAGGATGCACCCTAATTTCCAGACTATATTTTTCCTGATGCAGGAATTCATTACGAACAAAATGACACCTCACAAGCTAAAATCGGAGTAAGACTCACGAAGTTATAAATGATTAAAAAAGGTCAATTTAATAAAATGGAGGAAATTTTCTCTTAACCCTTATTAAGGTCTGTTTGTTTGACTGAAAACCTTTAAATCGATTTTTACCCCATTTCCCGTCATCCAATCGAGTTGAAATTTTGCACACAGATTTGTCGCTGCGACCAAGAAGGTCTATCAAAATATGGGCAGGATTGGATAAAGGGGCGTGGTACCTCCCGTATAAACCACAAATTTTAATGTAATAAAATTGAGCGGACAGATTTTTCTTGTGTGTTAAATATAAAGAATTTATAGTCAAAAACTGTGTTTTTTACCGGTTGGATTTTTATTTCAAATATGCAGATGTTAAATACGAGTGTTAAATAATAGAGTTAGTCAGTATTCGAAACCAATGTGCTTTTATTGTGACTTTGAAAACTCTTGCGATACCGGTCGACTGTTAGAAGTAAAAACTGTTTTTGATCTTCGTCCTTTGTGAGTAAAGAGTTGAACTCCTCCATGAGCTTTACTTTCCGTTCCGAAACGTCGTTTACGACCATTATTTTACCGACTACTTCCGAGCCCCGAATATAGTCCCCGCGCTGAGCCCAAAGTGACGGATCGTACTGCATGAAATCGGTGGATATGTTGAAGCGCTTGAAAAAGTCCATGGTCTTTCTTGAAACGAAGTAGTCCAACGTCTTTGATACGACAGAATGAACATTGCCTGGCTGTATCAAATAACGAAAATGACAATTATTATCCTTGTCTTCCGTTTGACCACTAATGGCTCGTACCATTTTCTTCTTAACCTCAAATGGAATAGTTTCGTCGAAAAATGCTAGTCCAATGGCCTCATATGACAGATACCAAAGATGGCGGCACATCTTTTGAAGCGTAACGCGGGATATATCCTTATCGATTAGGCTGTACGTAAGCAAATCGAGGAGTAATTTGAAGTCCAGGCTTGGAGCTGACACAGGGAGCGGAGCGCAGAACCATATCTTAACGTACACTCGGACTATAAACTGGCATATGTCTCGTATGCCATTCATTTCTCGAGTCGTGAGTTGAAACTGCTCCCGAAAGAGGTAAATTTTCAAGCAATAAATTGCTTTTGCCATCCATCTGGCATGGTGGAACGCTCCTGGAGTACGAAAACGTATTTTAGAAGATGGTGCCAGAATTCCTCCCAAAAATGCTATAACCAGTTGAAGGAACTCCTCATAATCATGTCGGCTGTGCTTCAGGTAGAGCTGATGTTTACAGAATTGGATGATGTCGTCACCTATATCCGACAAGTTTAAATAATCGTCATCTAAGGCGGTTTTGTAGTTGGCTGTGTCCAAATCATCTGGAATAATTGTAAATGCAACCATAAATTTAACATTTTCAATTTCAAATCAATTTACATTCGTTAATTTTTTGAACTTACTCCATTTGCCTTGAAACCGTTTGAATAGAAGAACCACCGGGGCTGATGATGAACCCATTTTGACATCAAAAACCGATTTGAGGATGAGCTCCATAATGTGATGCCTGCAAGGCAACATCATGAGGTCTCTTCCAATTTTTTGTTGTAGAAAGGAGCATGCGCCGTTAACTTGTCCCATATTCGCAGCCGTTGTGTCGCAGCAAATGGCTTGTATGTTAGGCAACAGCCCCCAATCATCAATTACATCATACACGGCTGATGCTACCTCTTGTCCGGTTCCATCAGGTGTAAGTGGCACACCAAGAAGCTGCTCGCCATTTCTATTAGACACAATGACTGGTAATCGATCCACTTTTCGTGTTCCATTTATATCGGGCAATATCTTGCCATCGAAATGTAAAACACACGGCTCCGTAGAAGACAACCTGTAACTCGCTTTCAATTTTACGACCATCGCTTCTCGGTATTTGCTACGCATTCGTCGTATTGATGTACGGTTGATGATTAAATCATTCACATTGTGCCCAAGTCCTTCGGCAACGGCGATCAAAATATGAACAGCGTCTCGGTCGGATATCTTGCATTTGTCCAAAGCTGACACGATCCGTTCATTGATGAATTCTCGTTTACCTCTTGAGAGCACCTTTTCTTGGGCTGTTGGCCCTAGATTAATCTTAATTGGTGCTTGAAATTCAGATATCTCGGACTCGTCATCAACATCGCATTCCATCTCCTCAATCGTATGATCGTTGAAGGAAGAACCTGCTGCCGTCTTAATACTAGCAGCCCCCTGTCTCTTTGTTTGTAATGCCTTCTCTGCAGCGACATCAAATAAATCCTCTAAACTGTTTGCAAAGTCAGCTTCTTTCCTCTGTTGCGTAAAGCTTCTACGATTAATATTCTTCGTAACGGCTATCCATTCTTTATGCAATGATATCACCTTATTGACACAATGCTTCTTTTCCTGAGTCGGTACACGGGCCCTTTTCCAGAACACCAACAGCTCTTCCGCTACCATATTTGCACTCGCGCTTATAGTTAGATTAAGTTCGCGATGATTATAAAAGAAAACGGACAAAACTTGCATTCTTGATGGCAACTTATTACCCAGTATTCGAGCATGCGGGACACCAATGAAAATAATTGTATTTTTAGCTCCAGCTATGCTCATTTCGACCACAAATAAAGTATTTCTTCTATTTATATGAAATGTTCTGAATATAATCTGATTTAAGGGTCTGTCAGATAACGTGATGTGTGAAGAGTTCAGAGTCGCCACAACAAATGCGTTGCCGGATACAGCCAGGCAATGTTCATTCTATCGTATCAACTCGATTGGATGACGGGAAATGGGGTAAAAATCGATTTAAAGGTTTTCAGTCAAACAAACAGACCTTAATAAGGGTTAAGAGAAAATTTCCTCCATTTTATTAAATTGACCTTTTTTAATCATTTATAACTTCGTGAGTCTTACTCCGATTTTAGCTTGTGAGGTGTCATTTTGTTCGTAATGAATTCCTGCATCAGGAAAAATATAGTCTGGAAATTAGGGTGCATCCTTTTTCCGTTTGGGTGGTCCAAATTGGAAAATTTTTCAAAAATAGACTATTTTTGTAACTTTAAGGCTCTTGAGAGAGTGGTAAAGGTTTATCGATCGCGCTCAAAATTTGCACGGTGATATTTGATATAAATATAAACAAAATGAGCCCATGGCCCGCAGGTTTCGACAAACTTTAATTTTCTCCATACAACATAGGTCCAGTCTAATATACATATGCAGATTTCTTTCTCAAAATTATGTTGGTTCTATCCTGGTGAACCACAGTGTATGTTAAGGATTAGGTGTATAGGCTGTGGTTCCTATGACATAAATATTAGAGACAGGGTGCAACGCGGAACACGACGAGGGGGATTATATCACTAATGTCATGGGCCTTAAAATACACAGCCTCCTAAGGCAGCTTAGGGCAAACGATCGTAATCTATTATGCCAATTAGGCCGAGAGGGCAATAAAAATGGAGTATAACTGGGCACAGCGAAGAAGTGAACCCGGGAAAAACGGCAATATATCTATTCACAAGGAAAACGAAAATCTCAGAGATTGAAGGCCCACGATTCTTGGAAAAGACGATTAAAATATCCGATGAGGTTAAATACTTAGGGGTAATCTTAGATCCGAAATTGAATTGGAACCACCACATAGAGGAAAGGGCCAATAAGGCCTACAGATGCTGGTCGCTATGCAGAAGGGCTATAGGATCCAAATGGGGACTCAACCCGGAAATGATACACTTACACTATAGAAGTCTAATTAGGTCAATACTAACAAATGCTTCTGTAGTATAATGGACGGCAGTTGAGAGGAAATTTAATATCGCGATACTGCAGAAGGTTCAACGAATGTGCTGTATCGGTTAGAGGTGCAACGTGAAAACTATACTATATATCCAGCCAATCGAGAATACGGTCAAATACGAGGGCGCCCTTGCGGCAAAGTGCCTACAGACAATAGGTGAATGGATCAACAGGGATCTTAACTCGACACACACCAACAACGGATAATGGAGACTTTGTCCGGTTACACGTAAATTGCGAATGCATCCGACCGAAGATCCAAGTTAAGGGTTAAGGCAAATAATGTGACTACGCCTCTATTTAGAGAAGCCTGGAAGGATGACAGCCTGGCCCAAACACCAAATGGGACCCGCTGATACACGGGTGGCTTACATCAAGGGGAAAGAAGGGGTCTAGGATTTTTCATTGAAAATTCGGCAACCAAACCTCTCATAAGCCTCTCGGATCACAATACGAACTTTCAAGCGGAAGTTCCGGCGATTACGGAGTGTATCAAATGGCTCGGGGAAAATACAAACCCAGCCGAAGGGAATATCCTCACCGATAGCCAAATTGCAATTAGGACAATATCATCGGAAATTGTAAACTCTAGAACGGTACTTGACTGTAAGAAGGTAATTAAGAATTATTACATGCAAGGCAGAATCAACGTCATCTGGGTGTCGGTACATAGTGGAATAGTCGGCAACGAACATACGAACATTCTGCCAACGAAAGCCAAGAAACTTCAAACGGTTAGCCTAGAGTGCGCGAATTCTTTCATGGTGAGAAAGGCTGCGTTTGACAAATGGAAGGCATCGGACCACAGAACCCTGTGAAACCAGGAAATAGTTGGCAGCATGGTAAAGGACAAATGATGGTGAGTCGAGGACAAGTGGTGTGCTGAATCTGGGAAAGCCTGAAATGAGCAATATTACGGGGGTTTTAATGGCACATTCATGACTACGAGCCCACCTGTACCGTATTTAGCTAGTGTCGAATAGTGAAGGCGCCGATGATGGAGGATTTCCTGTGCCAATGCCCGGCCTTAACACAATCTAGATCCAGGTATCTCTCGGATAGTATAATACCGGACATGACCAATCGTATGGGAATTGACTGGAATATCTTAAGGAATTTCGTGAATAGCACTGAATTCCTATGAGAGGCATAGTGACTTATTAGGCCAAATTGAGAGTAGATGACAGGTCGTATCAGCGGCTTAAGTGTATTTCTATGGACACGGGAAGGATCAGAGTGTTTTATAATACTCTGAATTGTACCCGCCTTTTCAAACTAAGTAACTAACTGCCTAATTGTTCGTAATTCACCACGCGAATATGCAGTCTCTTCTAGATCTTGGTATTACAAATCTCTTAAAGGATTTCGTGTTTCAATCAATGCAATCATAATTTCCTAATAACCAATTAATGAAGATTAAAAATGGGCTGAGGTTTTGTACGAATCTATTTAATTGTCGCTCATCATGTGTATGTGCAATTTTGGCAGAAATTTAAAGTTTTTTATAATCCTACACCCTAACCATTTTCTAATCAACATGACTGAAAGAAATAGCCAGCAATAGCACCATGGTCTCCCGCAACAATAATTTTCCATAACACGAGAAAATTGTCTAGACAATGTCTGACACCAAAATCTTTCTGATCAAGACTAAAAACAAGGTTAATACTTCAGCCTACAATATTGAATGCTGGAATCAAATTTGTCCAAGTTCAGTAAAATTATATAAGAAAAATTAGAAAGAAAAGTGTATGTCCAGGAACGAACTCGAACAGTTTTATAGGAGTTGCTGATTTTTTATTGTAAACTTAACATTTTCAAATCATATATAATTTTTGATATAAAAAAAAAACTTTTTTTAGTATATATTAGAGTTTGGTGCTTATTTTATATCAACGAGTAACAAAACTGTCAATTATAGCTCATGATTGTCTGTTCTACTGTTTCAGAATGGTTGTACAATGCGTATGAGTAATATTAAATTTTTAATTTTCATTGGAATTTATTACAGTTTTCGAATTTTATAAATCAAATAAAGATATATATGTAGTGAATACCAATATAAAATACAATTAGATTTCTCTGATTGTAATTTAATTGGTGGACTTTGCTAGACTTCTTTATTTAATTAAATACAAATATGTTTAATAAATATTACTGAACTTAATTTAATTTACCATCCTATTTACAACACTAATATTTTTCAATATCCAATTTAAGATAGTTTCAATTAGATTTGTCCTTGTCATTATTTTACAAACCATATGCAAATATAATTGTAAATCACAACGATGTCTTTATCCCAAATTTAATTTCCTGAATTTCATCTTTGATGTCCTTGATATAATTCAATTTAATGCACGCCCAGAAGTGTATTTCTACATGTATTGTTTATGGTAAATAATAGAGCCTACGGTCATAACCGGTCGACCGGGTACTAAATAATTTTGGTAAATAGTTTTTGAGAACTTATACCAACTAAAATCTAAATTGTCCTTGATTACTTGCAAAATATAAATTTCACATACACGCACAAAATTCTGATTAAATATTGTGAAATTTTAATTAAACCCCAGATTGACAAGATAATATATGAGATGCTGAAAGAAATTTCTGTTGTAAATTATAATTATTTACGAAATATTCGTTTTATCCTAAAGTGTGAATATTGTCAGTTTTTGGGAAAATCGTTGTGGTTTTTCATTACATTTCATAAAGTAAATAGGACAAGGGTGAAAATGAATTTCAGGGTTTGTTCACAAATACAATATTTTCCACAATTTGGTTTTATATGGTTTAATTTGAATATTATCATAAATCACTCGTAACAATCAGATTCAAAAAATCGCGATAAACGACCATAGAATCCTCTATCAGAACGACATACGTTGAGACAGATGGGAGCTAGGAAAAGAGTTTAACACATGTTATACTTTTAAGCTTACAGAAACAAAATTGTAAATGAAAACCGCATAAGTTTTTATACGAAATTGTTTACCATTGTGTGTATATAAATATCAACGACGAGCACCCATTGTGACACAAATAGATGATTTATCATTTGAAAGCACTTGATAGGGGTTAGGATATACTAGGATTCAAGCGCTAAGAGCATAACCCTGATAAGAGAGCCAGTGGAGCAATGCACAGTAGACAAGGATGTGTTAACGCTTATAATTTTATAACAAAAGGTCGGATAAAATATATTGCAAAAGTGCTAACTGGAGATGCTGGGCTACGTAGAGTATGATTAATATTAAATTTGGCATAATTTAGAAAATACTCAAAAAACGCATCAAGAATGTACAACTATTTGAAAAGCGTGATAGAGTGTGAACCGTTAAAATGGTTTCAATTACTTGTGGTAATTTTTTTTGCTATTTCCATCACTTTTCGTAGTATTTTGTGCTGCTCTATCGAATATTTTCTTTCGAGGCTTCCAGGGTCCTTGGTTTGTTGATAAAAAAAAGTTGGACTTCAAATAACCCCACCAGAAGTAGTCTGGAGTGGGATATGCAGAAAATTTAAGTGATCGACCGTTTATATTAAATTATAGTTACAACCAGTAGACATGTCTATAAACAAGTTAACTATATTATTGGGTTATTTATGTACCTTGTTGCATGAGTAAAGGCATATATGTGGTAAGTTCTTCCCAAAAAAGGAATGAAAAAGAATGACCATATTATCCCGAACATATATTATAAGATGAAAAATTAATAGATGTTCCTATTAATCAATGATTTAAGGCCATATTGTTGACGGTACTCATATAGCATGCCCAATGTCCAATAACGACGGTTTCCCCTTGATCTTCAGTAATGTCTTAAAGTCAGACCAATGATCCTTAATTTAATTCTGTTCAGTCTGTAGCCAATATAATCGATGCTACGGCGACTACTCTCAGGGACTCTCTATTTTACAGCGATTTCGATCAATTTGCGAGCTTCGTCATGTCTGGTTGCTCGGAATTATCGCCACCATAGTGGTGAGATCACTGTCGTCGAAAAATATTTATGGTGACCTCTGCGAGAATTTCTTATACACAAGTGATGCACATGCTAACAGTCGCAGTACCAATCTATACATACATGCACTTAAGCGCCTCAGAACGTTATATCCTTCCCGATACCATTTGGACTACTAGTTTAACAATGCACTTAAGGATCGACAAACCAATTCCCAAATTTGCATACTGGTTCACATGCTCGAAAACACCGAATGGAGCCTATCATCCTTGTGTTAAGATGCAAATTTAAACGATTATACGAAATGTTTAGCAGGAGCCGAGTAGCGTTCGAGTTATTCACTCCGACCACTACCAGAAGTTTCATCACAATCACACCCCAGAAGAGATCTTGTGTCCACTCCAAGTGATAATGCTATTGGTTAACAAAGTGGCAGCAACAGTAAGGGCCACGTATCACAGCATCATACGAGATATTCTCCAAGTACCCTACAGCGTCTGGACAGAAGGGCGGCAAATATGACTTGTAATACCAGAGTGGTCATATTTACCTGAAGATACAATCTCCACCTCCACTCTCCTCAATTCCTTTATGGGATATAATGGAAAATAATCTCCATCCATGGAACCTCTCACTTTTCACGAGACTGAAATTAATCTTGCAGAGTTTGTCCAGGTAATTGAATAGCAGGCTAAGTTTCACACCCAAGAAAGTTAAAAAGGCAGAAAGGTGACATTTACGGAACTGACCGGTTACCTGAGAGGTAACACTCCAGCATGTATTATGCCTTATATGCAAGTAAATCGCGCCCGTATTATCGTATCCTCCTGATAATGCAGGAAAGTTGGATGAGAGACACAGATTATACGTGCACAAGGCAATTGGGAAGGAGGTGAATCACTGGCCTGTTACGCCTACCCTAGTTCAAGGCTTCACTGCTCTTTTGACGCAATACTGACTGTTTGGAAAGCATGCGGCGAGAAGTTGTTACAATAAGGAAGGGTGATACTCATGCATGTATTTTTATTTTAAACTATACAATTATTTCTTTTACCCATTGTGGCCCGCTTTTTTGTCACAACGAGTTGCTCAGGTTACTCATACGCTCAGATAGTCAGTTAAATAAAATTAATCATGTGACTGTAACTACTACTACACATGTATACACAGTCGGATATTGAAAAATGTATCAACTATCTTTCCTTTCCATATGACAGTTGTTGCTATCACGAAAGTTTCCTGTACAAGACAGTCCTTGACATCACGAAGCCAAGCAAAAACATTTGGATAAGCTCAAAACCAAGCTTAATAGATACAGTTGTAAAATAATGGATATAAAGTTAAGGAACTAAGAAGGCCTAGTTAAGAACGCCTAGTTGCTGTCATATTATAAGTTTTTAATAAATCAAAAATTACATATTGTTTATTGTAATCTCTAAACACTCTAATTTTCAGAAAGATCGGTCAAAATGGAGACAAGACAGCGTAAAATTAGTGAAGCAGTGTCAATGGGTATCCCTGGGCCAACGCAGCAAGAAATTCGGTTTGCTATTCTTTTTGGATTTCGGCGTAAGCTTAAGCCTGTGGAAATATTTAGTGAATGTTTGGAGTGTATGCGCCATCCCTTGTGACTATTTCAATTTCACAGAGATTTCACACTGGTCATTTTTATGTGGAGAACGAACTTCGAGAAGACCGTCCAAAATCTGGGACTGACGATGTAAGTGTAGCGCTGGTGATGTCTAAAATTGACGAAGATCCAAGATTGACGCAAGAAATGATTGCTGAAGAACTGGGCTTGAATGCCATGTGCTGTATCGCGAATTTTAAAAAATAATCTTGGATACACGAAAAAATCTGCACGATGGGTTCCTAGAATTTTAACTGAAGCTCAAAAAGAGGCACGTGTTTAGTTCACTCAATATTTTCTTGACAAATTCAAAAACGGAAAGTCTTCGACTTTTCAGAAAATTGTGACAGGTGGTGAAGCATGGTTTTAAAAGTACGATCCTGAAACCAAACAATAAAGCATGGTCTAGAGCCCAGAAGTTGCAAATTTGAAGACTTTGAAGACTGTTTTTCAAGGTGGATTTATCGACTTCACAAATGTATCGAAATAAATGCCGATTACGTTGGAAAAATACAAAGAGAAGAATAATAAAGATATAAAAATAAAATATTTTTGGTTTAGTTTTTTTCTACTCTATTAAGCGATCTCTTGTTAGCCCCCTCGTATAGTGAGTAATTTGAAAATAAATTGTCAAATAAAAGTTTTTCCTACAAAAGTTTTAAATAATGAATTTAAACCCCTATTTCAAATCCTGTTCATTTTGTGACAATGTCAGGGGAATTCAAAAAAATTAAAGGCTGAGAAACAATACGTTGTCCAATTAATTTAAAAAGCCTTTAGTTTCATTTCCATATACGAGTATTGTTGTACTGCAAAAAACACCATCAACAGTATTTGTGGTGGAATTGTAATTGGCAAAAATCGTTGCTGTCGTGCGTATTCCCAATACTCCTTTAACATACAGAACGTAAAGCATTCAAAAAATTTCAGTGGAATAAACAATAATTTGAAATTTCTCTCCAGTTTAAATCCAATTTTGTTTCAGTTGGTAGATGTTTTGCAAGGCAATGAGACTGTAAGGAACTCGTATTCCACAATCGGAAGTTATATTGTGTAATGCTACTTTTTGTGCCCATTTGGATGATTAATTTCAAATTCGAATATTAATAAGACTTTGTAGTGGTAGATCTTCAACTATGCTTTATGTCTTACTTTCTCTGGTGACAATTGTGCTAGGGTTTTTAATTTGAGCACAAACTATAAAATATTTAGAAGCTTTTGAAATTTTAATGGAAGAAATGGAACTCTTAGAACGTTGCCATTTATATCTCGGGTCCTGGCAAAACTAGTGTTGGCAGATGTAAACTGAAACCTCCAATTGAAAGTTTGGCTTTTTCTAGCATAAACATACCTAGAACGTTTTCATTTACGAGCATTATTTTTTCTATTTGCAGGGTGCTGAAAAATTTATCTCGGTCAAAAAATGGAATCAACCCGTTAAAATTTTCGTGCGATGATTTTTTACGTGGATTATCGGCGTGGCCTATCGAGACAAGAGTATTTCAATCAACTAGCTTCGACCTTTGGTGATGAAGCACCAAAAGATACTGCAAATTGGTGGTATCAAGAGTTCAGTCTCGGACGCCGGCCGTTTTAGGAAGAATTTCCTGAAGGTCATCCAACTTCGTCGTTTTGCCGGAAACCATTGATGCTGTGCTTGAACTGATAAAGCAAGACAGGCATGTGGTAGACCGTGAGATTTTGGCATTCTTGGGCATTAGTACGACAGGCATCAATAATATATTGCATGTTCATTTGGCCGACTAACGTGTGATGTTCTATGATGAACTTTTTAACATAAATCATACCACAAGGTGTATGCTTGGATTTGGTAAAGGTTTTATTAATATTACTTATACGTCACGGAGCGTCATTGTCGTAACTATGTGGGATACAATGAGAACTAAATAGTTTTCACGGCTAAATGAACATGCAATATCTTACTGGCGCCTGTCGTACTAACGCCCAAGGATGCCTAAATATCACGGTATCCATAGTTTCCGGCAAAACGAGCGAAATTGGATGACCTTCACGAAATTCATCCTGGAGCGAATACTCAAAGAAGGGCTCGTGTCGATTGGAGCAAAGAAATATTGAATAACTACAACGGCGTTAGCTCAAATGCTGTGTATAATATCGCCACAGCTGAGTAATCAGGAATCTAGGTATATGAGTCCGAAACAATCCCGGAATTGACCGTGTGGGTCTTTCAAGGCGTGCAAAATCCAACAAAAGTTGTTCGTACAACAAGCTTATTGAAGCAAATGATCTCTTTTTTTCGGTATAACCGGTCATGTGAGCATAGTGCCTTTACTGGAATGTAAGATGGTCAGTTGTGAGCGGTATACTACCATCTGTTTGCCAACAGTGTTGCGAGCTCTTCCACGTCAGCTGAAACAATGGGCTATTTGAGTAGTCAACATGTCGAATTGGTGAGCCATCTGCCGTTCAGCCCTTATTTGCCACCCAACGACTTGTTTTTATTCCCTCACATCAAGAAAAACTGCGTGGTCAACATCTTTCGACGCGCGAAGCAGCTGCTCAAAAATCATTTTCGGGAATTGTCTCAATCAGAGTGGAAAAGTGCTTCGAAATTTGCTTAGAGCGCAAAAGTGCATTGATTTTCGCGGAAAATATTTTGAAAATTAATAATATAACCATTTCTGATGATAAATGATTGTTTCAAATTGCTGAACCCTATATATAAATATCAGCCATTAACAGTTCTATGTAAACTCGGTATGTGATGTGAAATATTATAAACTAGTAATTTTAATTCACTATCAGTGTCTCCAACTGATTCCTTCTAAATGGAGTAACAGTATTTTAATTCTTCCACTGGCCATTCTTCATTTTTGTAACAGCACTCAGAACATGCGGAGCAATAAAGGATTTGAAGATCGAAGAAATGTCTCGAAGAAATTAAGTCTCAAGGGGCCGATATGGCGGCTCTCAGGAAATAGTCACCGATCTATAAGATATGTTGAGTAAATACCGTCGGCATTGCAATGGCAATTTGTGCGCCTATTGTACATGAGAACGTGGTTTCGATTGATCCTCTGTTTGTCTTATATTCCTTTCAACGGGAGTCATCTCGCTAAGTGAAGGTGAAACTGTCGAGTATTTGACCATGAAATATCTCCTCAAAATACGGTTCGGAGTATAACTCTAGGTCTTAATATGTGAGTGCAAAACTAGAAAGTTCACAGTTCACTGTTGGTCAGAAGTTCTCGCCAGTACCTTCATGGGATTGAATGACACAAATGTTGTGTTTATCACAAGTTTCATTTCAAGCAGAGATTGGGTAGTAGAATTTCTTGTGTTTTCAAGAATAAAAATAGTACTACAGTATAGTACTATACAAAAATCAGGACGTGGTTATTAACGTTATAAGGTGGATATCATATAAGTATAAGTAGCAGAATTATTAAGTAGAATTATCAGTAGGCGCGATGCTTGCACATGAGAACGTGGGTTCGATCCCAGCTCAGGCCATCATACATTTCTTTTGACCTCGTAGTCACCTCTTTTAGCGGCGGTGACACTATCGAATAATTATCCATGAAAAACCTTACCAAAATACCTACGTTATCAGTTAAATAGTTTAGGTTGCAACCAGGAAGCCTAAAAACGAAAAAGTGCCCAGACCAATAAACGCCAGAAACTCTCCGGTATTACTTAATCGGCTTAAACCAAAGTTATTTTTTCTAAAATTTTGTTATCATTTCAAAATATAAAATATTTTATGATTTAACTCTCTAAATTACTTAACATAAACTACTTAAATTAACATTTCACAAATTTCCAATAAACCACATAAATGCAACAAAACCATGTTGTATTAGGTATATCTTTATGTTTGTCATAAATTTGGCAAGTATAAAATAGCTAAACAATAACATTAAATAATTCCAATGTGTCTCATTATTTAAACATACCCCAAAATTTCACATGACACGAAATCCCGAACAATCCCAAACTCGCCCCTACATAAATATTGTATTCCGACTACAACTGACTTCTGACCATCCGCCTATTTCTCATTGTCTTCCATTTATTACAATATCGATATAAATCATGCCATATGTTTGTTCCCAGGACAAACGTCCAATGTAATAAATTTAATAGACTGCATGTTATACAAAATATAATAAATGTATAATGAACACGTTTAGATATTTGCCTTCTTATTGGTCAGTATTAATATTAAAATTACAACGCAGTCCTTGATTTTCATTTGAATTATTTATTTAATATAAAACGTTTTCTTAAACGCACAACATTGCACAGTAATTGTCATTAATTTCAATCTAACACTAAAATTTGGATTTCATTTTGAAAACCAACTAACGTGTGATGTTTTATGATAAACTTATTAATATAAATCATACTGCAAGGTGTATGCTTGGATTTGGTATAGGTTTTTTAATAATACTTATACGTCACGGAGTGTCGTTTTTCATATATGTCATACTTAACCTGACCAGCTGACTGTGGCCCAAAATCGGGACACCATAGGCCAAAAAGGGAAACTTTTTGGATTCTAGGAAAAAAACAAGTCATAATACATTTAGTTATTTAAAATGAAACTACGTTGTACTTTATATATTTTCAATTTGTTATTTTAGATTATAGTCGGCATGAGACACCAAAACGCGGGACAGTCCCACAGTTCCGGTTTATACAAAGTTCTAAAAAAAAATAATTTCCCAATTACATCCCATTAAGGGATATCAGAGCCTTTGACAGTCAGTGGCATATGCGCGTTCCATTTTCATCTCCAACTAATTGGATTTACACATTTTTAGCGATTCCTAATGATTCCTCAAAGGAAATCGACAAATATTCTTCAAAGAGAAAATTTCAGATCGAATCAATATAACATAACAATCGATATATAATATCAATTTTCAAATAATAGAAGGCGGGGCAAAAGCAATCCTCCAATGTTCTTTTGCTGTAATTTTTTTTATGAAAACTTTGGTTCTCCTTGTGAAATTTGTTTTCTTAATCCATTGGATTTTATTCCAACATGTTTAGAAAATTATATCGGCCAAGTGGCCGCCGCTAGAGTTGATGACCTTACGGGCTCGTTTTATGGGATTTTCCATTACTCTTGTCAGAACTTCGAGAGTCTGAGGCTTTTCGACGTAAACCCGCGACTTAAAAAAACTCCCATAAAACGAAGTCTGGAACGGTTAAAGCGGGTGATTTGGCCGGCCAGTGCAAATCACGAAAACGAGAGATTAAGCGATCGGGAAATGCTTCCATCAGAATATCGGTTGTGGCTCGAGCTACAGCGCCGTTGCACCGTCCTATTGGAACCACATTCATCCAATTTTTGAAGAACAAAATCCGGTAATCATGGGCTCTATAGTGCGCGCCGTCCACAGTTGTCGTTTAGCAAGCGGCATTCAAAAAAAAATTGACCCATGAGTATAACTCTAGGTCATAATATGGTGTGCCAGCCTATACAGCACACCACGCAGTAACTTTGAGCAGATGTAATGATTCCTCGTGGGTGATACACGGATTTTCGGTGCCCCAGAAATGATTATATTATTTTATTATTATTAGATGGAAATGAGCCTCGTCGCTCCAGATAATCTTCGATGAAAAATCGTCCACCCTTTCGTTGAGATTCAGAATGGCTTGAGCGTATGTTATAATTGCGTGGCACGGCGTCCAGTCGATGTTCTGGGCTCCTCTTTGACACCTTGGGCAACAATAGCGATATTCTTAGCAGCGCGGCAGCTCCGGAGCCGCCCAGCCTTGGGAAGATCTCGCATTGTCCCAGTCTCTTCAATGCGAGTGGCCAACCGCCGCAGTGTTTATCCAGTTGGTTTCGGACGTCCAGGAAATGTGCGCCAAAAGTTATAGGGTTTTCCAATAGGATGATTATTTTTGCTCCACCATGTAATTTTTTTTCAGGTGCATTAAAGGTGCTAAAAATATTTTTTTCGATATTTTAGGGGTGTTTAGTTGTGGACCAATAGATTTAAATGTTGGTTTCTTTTTCTCCGTATGTACAACATTTTACTTTGTTGGGCACCTTAATGTCCATAAACTGATATCGGTGATTTGTTTTTAAATTCCTTGGCCATCGGTAATTTGCTAATGCTATGTGATATCCAATGACAACTAACGCATTTAGAAATGCGACACTTTATTTTATTAACCACAATTTCTATACAACACTGAAATATTTAAATAGTTATAACAACAAATCTATACATGGTTAATTTTTACATAGAGGCACTCATGTAGTTTTGCCTTATAGTCTGCACTAACAGTAGCAACCAAGGAAATAGACAGTAGAAGCATTAGACAGGAAAAGCTTGAATGGGCAAAAGGACTACAAGCTAGGACAGCACAATATAACAACATGATGTAACAACTTAAATGCAGAATGCTTTAGACAACAAAGTTGTAGTTGGAGTCAATACCGATTTTCGAATGCAAGCAGGAAGAAGGATACAGAAACATAAAAAGAAAACATCGAATTTCATGGGTTCATGTGTCCACTAACACACACACACACACATGACAAAAGCCATTGGAGCTACGCGCACTTAAAGCCGAGGGACTGAGGAAGGATGTATTCATCGTCAGGCAATGTGTTTGCCTAAGAAACCCATACACCGGAAACAATAGAGAAAGTGGGAAAGGATATCACTAACCACACATTGAAAGCCCTGCAAAGGGTTGCAAAAGTGTTGCAATTGCTAAACTCCTATTTATACTTCAAAATAGTGTTGAATTTCGCCTTTACCGATTTTTTTCTTATTTCGTACCGCAACCCGAAGTTGCAATTTTTATAGAATATGATCGTATCGTCGTTGTCTCGATAAGTTCTCAATACCAAGAATATAGATTCGTACACCACATAGCCGCACATAGTTCGGTGAATTTACTTCCGTTTCCTCTTTTTCAAATATTCCCGTTTTAGTCACATAGTTTTAGTACTCCTTTCGTTTGTGTTGGTCTTTTAAATCCTTTGTTTTATTTATTTGATATATTTGTTGCATTTTTATTATTGTTGCAATTTTGTTGGCTTCCCCTTGTTTTGGCATGTTAGTCTTTGTTGTTAAGAATGAAAGAGATACCATTAAATGCTTGCAATTGTTAAATGTCGTTGTTGAACATGTTCGCATCTTGGTTTGTGCAATCCTAGGGTTTCTGTGCGTCTACTATAAATTTATGTTGTTCTTTATCTCTTGGTACTTGCTTACTTTTTCCAAGATTAATGTGATAAGTTTAGATAAATGTTTTTTGGAGCAGGAAAAAGCAATGATACGAAGGGCCAAGGAAACTGAGTAGTAACCCGGAAGATTTAAATAGCATTAAAGCTTTGAATAACAAACAGTATTTATATAAGATCAGAGGGCAAAGAATCTGGCTAACGTGTATAAGATATTGTGGAAAAATAGCTTTGAGTGGTTAGTGTGCCGCCGGTGGCGACATGGTAAGTGTTCGCGCTTTTTGTACGTGAGATCATGGGTTCGATCACTATCAAGTACTTAACCATGAAAGAGCTTCTCAAAAATACCATTCGGGGCTGGAGCGACACTGTAGGTCGCCGTGTAAAACTCGAAATCCCACAACTAAAAACCGCACAGACGAACGGTTGTGAGAAGCTCTCTCCTACTCATTCACGGGATGTAATAGGAATATATCGATCAATTCTTAATAAGAGAGTTACTAATTTTATTTGTGATGTAATAGTGAAATAGTGGCCGTCGGTGGTGCAATGCTTAGTGTGCGCGGCTCTTGTACATGAGATCCAGGGTTCGAAACCAGCTCTGACCACCTTCAAAAAAAAATTCTTTCGGCGGCGGTCACCTCGCATAGTGAGGGCTACACTATCGAGTATATAGCCATGAAAAAACTTCTCAAAATACCGCTCGGAATCGGTGTAAAACTGTAGGTCCCAATCCTTGAGTGAAAACAGATCAGTGATTGTGAAAAGTTCTCCCCGGTCCCTTCATGGGATGTAATGGGAACCATTTATTTATTTTTATTTTATAATAGTGAAACAAAATATATTTATGATCGAAATAGCAATATACTTTTGCATGCGTTTGAACTAATATTCGAAACACATTTGCAAATCCGGATGTGGTATCTGCAAATCATGCGCGTCGAAGGCATCAAAATTGGGGATGTATGTAAGTAGAGTGCAAAAAAATACCGGCGTTTTTTTTAACCGGTTTTGGGTTTGTTCGAAAAAACAATTTTTAATTTTGGCAAACCTGGCAGGAACTAGTTGTTTGGCTTTCGGTTTTAACTGAAACTACACAACCATTTAATCTACTTATACATATATTTAATCTAGTAAAACTGTTACTGTTCTATTCAAATTTGGCTTTTACGTTTAAATTTCATACTAACAATTTAAATCTTATTCCAATTTGGAATGCGTGTTTATTATACGATTTAAAATTTTATTCAAATTCACACTAAACTCATATTTAAAACAATTTATTTATAAATTAATTTACATTTGCCATTAGAAAAAAATCTTTGGGAAAAATTTAAAAAAAAAAATTTTAATTGCAAATTCATCAGGGATGATTTTTAATAAAAAAAATGCCATTTAGAACTTATTGAAGCATAAAATAGAAATCGTGTTTCGTAACTCTAACATTTCATTAAAATTCGAAAATATAACCATTTATTATTAAACCATTAAATACAGGGGTCTTTTGCAGCGCTGCCATTTAATTTTTTGAACATCATTTTTTTCTCATCTCCTGCAATCGCATTTATTTACTGAACAATATTCATGCAGTATTAAATGTATGAGAGTGAGAGTAATGCCCCAGGTTGCCTCTATCTAACGAAGTGTCACATGATGATACAAGTTCACGTACAGCATCGATGTTTTCTGGCACAACAAGCGATCTTGGACGATTTGCACGTAATTCATACTGAAGCGAACATCAGCCACAATTAAACTACTTATACCAGTTTGGCAAGGCACTGCAAGCCAAAAAGTCTTTAGTTTTTTGTTGCTTGGATGCAAATATATCGTAAGTTTGGAGCTTGTCGCAACTATAATATGTTTGTATCCAAACACATTGTGTTCCTTATTCAATATTACATGTTTGAGACACAAAGATTAATATGTTTGCAACCCAAATATATCTGCATTTGTGATACAAATACAGCTGTGCTTGTTTATGCTCTTGTTTATGCTCTCTCAAGAGCAAGAGAATAAAAGAGGGGCAACGAAACAGTCTAATCTTGTAAGTGTGTTTCTGTGTTTTTGCATTATTCTACATACTAATTCAATAATATTCCTGAATTTGCGTGTAAATTGTAGAAGAATTCAGTATTTCTTGGTTTGGCTGATGTATTGCGTTTTAGTCCCATGTATTCAGTCGTCAATGTTTTACTGGGATATCAAAAGCCCTTGCTCAGTGAGAAAATAATAATCAAAGGCTCGAAGCGTAAAATTGTTTGTGATGTTGCTTTGGTATTTGTGTATGTGTTTCGTATATATATATATATATATATGTGCTACCAAAGTGAGAAACGATTTTAAGGAAAGAAACTGGAAAGAGCAACAAGTGAGAAAATTCGGAACTGCGGATCATTTGTGAAATATACTAAAACAAAATACAAGTAATTTATACACGCATGCCTGGCATGAAATGGATGTGTGTATAAGTATTTTGACTGTGTACCAACGTATACTGATAACTATCGCATAGTTGAAACCTTCTGAAACCAATAACGTGAGTGACAACAAAGAAGGAGAAGCAAAAGAGCGGCAGATTCACTTCACGAAAAAAAAAATAAATAATGCATTCACTACAAGTAAATCTAAAAAGGGCCGTTTGAAATCCCTAATTTTTTGTATTAACTATTTATAAATTTGGATTAATGTTGTTAAAATTAATTATAGTAAATAATACATATACATTGAAATCAAAGAAAAATTCATTTCTAAATATTACTACGTTTGCAAATATGTTCCCACACTTACGTGGGGGAAACACGCGAATGTTTCCCCGAAAGTACATTGATGTATGGGAAGAAGAACGCATAAGCGTCCACGTAAAAGCATACATGTTTGCCAGTAAGCATGCAATTGTTTGCATTTAAACACGAGCGAGTTTGGGACTTGTAAACGTATTAATGTTTGGAGAGTATTCCGAACAAATAACGGGTTTTTCAATAAGAGCGCTACAAAAGTGTTTTTAAATAAAACAAAAAGCGGTTTTACATACCAATGAAATTCTTTATTCCTGTGAAAGTACGTTCGATGCCATTATGTATGGAACTCGATTTCTTTTCCATGGCCACCACGGGCACGCTTGCAGAAGTCCAGACGTTGAACCCAATTTTCGACGGTTTTCAAGCATAAATCGGCCGATACTGCTGCAATTTCACGTTCGATATTCGTACGAAGTTCATCAATCGTCGCTGGTTTGTTGACATAGACCATAGACTTGACGTAGGCCCACACGAAATAATCTAACGGCGTCAAATCGCACGACCGAGGCGGCCAATCGACTGGGCCATTTCGTGAGATAACACGTTCACCAAACTTGGTTTCCAATAAATTGATTGTGGCATTCGCTGTGTGGCTTGTGGCGCCGTCCTGTTGGAACCACATGTTCCGTATTATCAAATTGGGGCCAAAAATATTCGGTTATCATTGAACGGTAGCGATTCGAAATTCACAGTAATGTGCCGCTCTTGATCATCACGGAAGAAGTACGGCCCAATGACGCCGCCGGCCCATAAACCGCACCAAACCGTAATTTTTTCGGGATGCAATGAGGACTCATGGATTACGTGCGGATTGCTGTCTGACCAATAATGCATATTTTGCTTATTGACGAAGCCAGAAATGAGCCTGATCGCTGATTGTTGAGGCCTCTTAAAGTTGGCCTCCTAAAGTTGAGGCCACTGACTCCAAATTTCGGTAATCCCTATGGATTTACTTTTGTAGCGTCTCTGTTGAAAAACCCCTTACATGGTTCCTGCAGAATGTGTTAGGGAGAATATGTTACAGAGGCCGTTTTTTCAGCGTGTGTATAATGGTACATCAATAGCATATACTAACTTAAGTTCATTAGGGCACATTTCTCTTGATAGTCCACGTGGAAAGTTGTAAAAACTAATAGTACGACAATGTTGACGAATTAATTCCACGTTTCGACAGAGATTCATTATTCGAGTTACTGGAAAAACCAGAAATAATGCTTGAATGTCAGCACATTTTGAGTACCGTTAATATCAAACCTTTACCACTCTCCCATGATATTTATTGCCGTAATGCACCTGGCAAATTTCCTAGGCCAAAAATATGAAATATGAAATATCTCATTATATTTGAGAAAAATTACTACCTTTTAGAAAACAATATTCTACATTTTTGCATACTGTGCTATCAAATATATAGTTACTAATCGAATTTTGGATCACATGTCTATCTCTACTTTACTGATCTTCAACCTTATTCGAGGAAGTTTGATGGAGCATTAGTATTTGATAAACAATAGAAATTCATTTGAACGATCCACTCTAATATTAATGGAATTTGTAGTGGCCTTTTTATTACGTTTCCACTTAATATATTTATGATTATATTGTAACAACTTAATAGCACTCAGATATGTATCTCACTGAAAAAGGATATATTAATAATAAACAACATGCTGTGTTGCCTAAAGTAAATCTGATAAACCAATACAACCAAAATAATTGTAAAATACATGTTTTTTACAGCCAAAGATAAAAACACAAGCATTATAATATAAATGTATTAAACACACATATTTTGGTATTATTAAATTATTTTAACAAAATGTGTTTTGTAAAAAATTGTTTCTAAATTGAGATTTGATTCGATTATAATTACAAGTCGAAATTGCCGCAGTGACGGTTTTGTCAAGCTACAGTGTTAATCTAACATAAAACAAACGTTTATATCAACAGAAGTATATAAATTAATTTCATTTTCATTACTAGAATGTTCGATTCGAAATTATTTACTTTATTGTTTTCAATCGTAGGTACTGAATGCGAAGGCCGCAGCACAAGTGTGGGAAATGTATATAAAAAATACCTATTTGTCTTAGATTATATATTTCATAACATGGTACATTCTAAAGTTCAAATCGCCGACAGTAATTTTGACTTTTGACCTTCACCAATTTTAAAGTTGGAGTTTGCATAGCTCCAAAGGAAGAAGTCTCGATGTGTGATATCAAATAATCCAGGCGGTTATTCAATAAAAATCAGCTGGTAGATATGAACTTTTGAGCAGATAAAAAGATATAAATTAAATAGTCTTCCAAAATAATTGCAGTTACCTAAATTAAAAATGATGAACCCTTAAAACAAAAAATTATAATTATATCTTGATGTATGAGAAATTTATACTTACAAGGTCAGAAATATTTCCGTAATTGAAAAATGGTTAGTATTCGAAGTCCGTGACAAGTTCATCATCGGATGTCCAATAGGGATACAACTTTTTTACAATTTTTGAAAATATCAAAATGGCCCTATCCATTCCATGTAGTGCATAAAAAACAATGAGAACTTCATCTTTAGATTTTCGATATCGTTAAAAAAGGTTCCGCATCAAATGCAATTAAGTTTGGGATCAGTAAGTTGTAAAAAAATAACAAGCCTGTGTTAGAAAACACGGGCGCATCGGTCAGACGTAGAATACGTTAGTCATTTTGCAATTAAAATATATGAATTAAGTAAACAAACGACAGCAAAGATCTGTAAACTTTCAAGCACACACAAGTGTCCACGCTCCCCTCCCTTCATTTTATGTTCCCCTCCAACGAACTAATAACCGACCGATCCAACAAAACGAAATGTATACACACACACATTTACACGCTGCTCGATAAATAAACAAAGCCAAAATCATTTGATTTCACAACAACAACAAAAACAACAGCGGCATTTACAAACCAACAACAACAGCGGCATGTACAAAAAAAGTCTAAAATAACATGCTCTTAAATATTTATTTCCTTAACTACATAAAACTTTTATATATAGACATATAATTTTTTTAATGTAATTCGAAACAAAACATATTACCAAAACTGAGTAACATATAAAAATTGCTAAAATATGTTTTAATATTTAAGTAAAAGTGAGTGAAAGTTGACAAACATTTACTCAAAATTTTGTGCTCCAGATCAACACCCCTACCTTACCGTATAACGTATTCTACGTTAAAATAAAAATATTTTCTTTATATATTCATTAAATCATAAATAAATTATAAGTTTTTCCATTAAATGTTGAATAATATTGTCTATAAATTCAATTAATCGTTATAAAATATTGCGACTTACCTACGCTGTCGTATGCAAATTTGCGAAATATTATGATTTATTGTTAAATTTATGAAAAGATATAAATTTTTTTTAACTAACTTTTATTTATTTTTGAGACCTATTAATTTCAAACTTTATTAAACATGATGGAAAAAAAATGTAGTGACGAAAAAATTTGGTAAAAATACTACTTGTAAAACAAAATAATTTTTATAAATAAAGCAGGCGCTGTCACTTTAACTAATAATTCTTATTACGAGGCTAAACATACTGTGAAATGGTTCAAGGAGGTGCCACATATAAATCGCCGACGTTCGACAAATAATATTCGCGAAAAACTTTATATGGGCCCTAATCCAATTACTAAAAATATATCCAGGGTTGATACATTCCACTGCATTCTCAGTGCCGCTGTGAGAGATTTAATTCGAAGATTTTCAAACAAAAAGGCCGAAGCCGTTTACAACAAATGGAATTCTGAAAACACCGAAAAACCAGAACGTTCATGGAATCCAATTACAAACGAGGAATTATCAGCATTTTTTGGCATTTCGCTAATAATGGGCAGCCACAAGTCTTGTCAGGAACCCCTTGCAGAGCTATGGAAAAAATGCATATCCTCTGTACCATGCAACCATGTCACGTAACAGATTTACAGAAATTTTGCATTTCCTTCGATTTGACTGGCATGCTACGAGAGTAGCTCGACAACAGGAAGACCAGGCTGCAGCTATCAGAGATGTCTTCGAGATAATAAATTCCAATTTAAAATCGCATTATAGACCTCGAGGTCGAACACGTTCCACGCATTACATGCCGTCCAAGCCAGCCAAATATGGTATCAATATATGGTGGGCGTGTGATTCAAATACCTATTATCCACTTCAAGGGCAAATCTACACTGGCAAAACAAACAATGTAAGGGACAATAACCAAGGTGAGCGTGTTGTAAAGGATCTAGTCGGAATGTACAACAAGACTGGATGAAATGTCACAATGGATAATTTTTTTACAACATTGCCGTTAGCCAAGGAGCTGGCCACTTGGAAATTATCCGTTGTAGGCACATTAAAAAAAACAGGAGGTATGTTCCAAAAGAATTCAAGCCGTCCAAAAGCCGCGAAGTGCAATCAAGTCTATTCGGGTTCTCCGAAAATGTTACGTTGGTTTCCTATGTCCCAGCCAAAAACAAAGCAGTTGTTTTGTTGTCCACTATGCATAATGACAAAACTATTTCTGTTCCACAAAATAAACCAGAAATAATTCTATATTACAACAAGACTACGTGTGGTGTGGACACCATGGACAAAATGTTGTCACAGTATTCCACAAAACGAGCAACATTGCGCTGGCCATTATCAATACTTTTTAATATTTTGGATACGGCGGCCCTTGCTTCATTCATAATATACAATGAAAATATTGGAGAAAAATCTGTAAAGTGATCGCAGCGAAAGCAGTTCCTTGAGAGCCTTGGTGAAGACCTATGTCGTCCTCCTATATTGACGAGGTCTAAAATACCACAAGTCATTGGAAGATTTGCAATCACATCAGCCATTTACTGCATTTTAGGTAAAATCTATGAAAAACCAAAAGAATTGATAACAAAGATTTACTTTTCAGGTGAACCAGTTACCGCTAGCGACCTGGATGATACTTTTGAAGCCGATGAAAGGGATGCAACTGGCCGCATCAAAATAAAAGGAAAATGCTATATATGCCACTCTTCTAAACAAAGAAGAAATACTCGACAAGTTTGCGTTAGGTGCGTGAAGCCCATTTGTGCAGAGCATAGTGTCAGTCAAACTAAATGTGGAAAATGCACCTAAGGCTCATCAGCATAATTGAATGAAATGTTATGATTACAAAAGTGAAATAAATTGCAACTGAAATAACAGTTATAAAGTTAAAATTTTCTTAGGTTTTCCTAAAGGGTAACCCAGGTGGGTATTGGTAAACCACGAAATAAAATTGAAAAAAGTTAAAAATATCTTTAAAAACTATAAAAATTTTATCATATTTTTGCAAAATTCTAAAGAACTCAACAATTTGTTCAGTGAGTCAAAATTTCATCTTGATCGGAGCAAAATTAATAAAGTTATTAAAGCATTAAAACCGAAATGGTCACCCGGGTGGGTATTGGTAAGACGAAGGTTAAATATAGCGAAATTGTTGCTCGGACCAACGCGAATAAATGGACCCAAAATTTAAGAAATAATTAAAATAAATGTAAAAATATTCCAAGCATCGATATTTCATTATGTGAACTGAACCAAATACCTAGAAAAAACAGTCATTGGAAGATTTAATGCGTTATATGAAAAAGAAAAATTAAAAACAGAGAGGTATAAAATTATATCTAAAGAATTATTCGATTTATGGACTAAACTAAATATTCCGAAATTGGCTACCAAATCTATAAGAAGGAAAGTGGAATGTTTGATTCGTGCATACCAGAAAGGTATAAAAACTGCAAAAACTGCTGAAAAGTTTGATATGAATTTTAATATTTCGTTCGAAAACATTGCACCAGAATCTGAAATAAGTGTCCAAGATTCAGAGTCCGACTCAAACTCATTGCTCAATGATGGAGACTCCGACTTTGTCTCAATGATCGATGATTCATTTCAAGATGTAACGATTATATGCCAACTTTAAGACTTGGAATAACAAAGGGATTAATAAATCTAGCACTAACGTTAGTAAATACTGCCAAAGTAAGTACTAGGAAAGCAGCAAAAATATGCAAGGAACTGGCAGAATCAGGGGTCGATATTGCAACTCCTTCACAGCAAGCAATTTATAAAGCTGTTTATAAATCTGTAGAGAAAAAGGAAGAAATGATGAAACAGTCTTTACAATATGAGAATTCGTGCCTCCATTTCCATGGTAAACAAATTGGACGTACAGGTAGTTGTTGTAAAAAATGATCCTCAAGATATAAAAGTATTTTCAATGACGTCAAAGAAGCTCTACAAAAATTAAATTTGATGAAGTCAATAAAAATGATAATTTGCGACACAACCAGTTTTAATACAGGAAAAACTAAAGGTGTTATAACACTACTGCAGAACCATTTTAAATGAATTTCTCTGCTACCACCGCAGTACATTGGACGTCAGCACCATGTGTTGGATTTAATACTACGATATGTAATGGCTGCATCATTGGACGGAAAAACCACCTCACCAGATATTGCATATAAATTCGTTTCAGAGTGGATAAGCAATTACAATGCATTGAAACACGAATATCAGCAAAACGAGAAACGGCTATATGTTGGAAATTTAAAGTGGCGTGATGATATGCAATATTTATATGAACTAGAAGAGAACTAAATACTGTATCGAGCAGAATAAATTTCCATTTATAAACTTTAAAACTATACCACCGATTAGTAATGCTAGATGGAATTCTAGAGCAATTCTTGCAATTCTAGCTTATATACTAATTCCAAAATATTCTAGCAAATTATATGCAATATGCGAATTTATATGTGGCCCTTGGTTTTCACACCATTGTTACAATAAAAATTACTTCAAAGCCTTCAACAAATCATTATCGGGCTTTACTAATGCTCAGAAATGGTTTCTAAGACATTGGGTGAAAGATGAATCAAGAATTCCAAAAACACAACGCAGCAACATTTGTGCGGAACGCGCCATCAAAGTCGTACAAGATATTTTTCCCCAATGCAAATCAACACGAACTCTTAATCTTAAGTTAATTTCACTTAACAAAGATAGTTTTTAGATTGTGATTTTGACCATAATCATATAATTACATTAAGAAATGTAAATAGTTAAATAATTATAAAATAAAAAATTTTGAAAAAATAAAAAATTTTGAAAAAATAAAAAATTTTGAAAAAATAAAAAAAAAATCTTAAAGGGCTTTCAGAAATCGGCTTCGACGCGGAATGTTTTTGTACCGAAATGACCTGAGGAAACATTTTTCGGTTTCAGCACAACATCAGCTACAGCGTGGTGATAGGGCCTTATTTTGGTTGTACCCCTAGTGTCCAACTACTGTAAATGAATGAATACCACCGGTAGATCATCAATCGTATGAATAAAAACTCGTGTGAGAAATTGTACATATTCAGATCAGTATCGATCGAAAATCCCAAAGTATCAATTCAGACGGAAGGTCTCAAGTATTCCAGCACAAAATAATCGTATTTTAAACCCAAATATTTGATTTTTTATAATTTAATAAAAAAAAAATAGACTGAATGAAATGTAGAAAAGATTGAGATGCAGCTTTAGGTTATAGAATATAAAAACTCCCTAAAGTTGTGACTGTCGGTGGTGCAATGGGTAGTGTGCGCGCCTCTTGTACAGGAGATCCTCCAACCACCTTAAAATTTCTTTCGACGACGGTCACCTCGCTTAGTGACGGCGACACTATCGAGTATATAGTCATGAAAAAGCTTCTCAAAATACCGTTCGGAATCGGTGTAAAACTGTAGGTCCCAATCAGTGACTGAAAACTGGAAAGCGCACAGCTCAGTAATTGTGAGAAGTTCTCCCCTGTCCCTTCATGGGATGTAATGGGAAACCATTTATTTATTTTTTTATTTATGAAATAAATCACACAAAAAACGTCAAATTGATATCGACATAATTTTGGTGATATTTTTAATTTTAAAATTTTCCCAAAATTTTTTTTATACTTGATAGAATTTTCATGTCGAATACAAAATTAAGAAAATTAAAAATTTAAATTCATATTTTTTTAAACAGATTAAAATTAATTTTTCATTTATATTTTTTTTTTTGGAGAGAATTTCAAATGAGGCTGATTGAAGAGCTGAGGGTACTTATAAGCGAACCACAGACTTTTATTCATGAGCAAGACCTTGGTCGACCACTTTTTATCCGACTGATGAATTTAAAAAATATTTCCAAAAAATTGTGTGAACATGATAGTGATACGAACAACTGCGATTACATTCTTATTTTGGTATCAAGAAGGGCGAAAAGCGATAACAAACATCATCGCCAGCTGCTGTTCATGCTGATGAATGACAAGTCTGCGGTTCGCTATAGTCCCTACCGGCCGTTGATGTTTCGATTATCAATTTATGTTCGGAATCGAAACGTGACATGATGAGCATAAACAAAAAAAATATTTTCAGAGTCTTGATAGTGTATTTTCTTACGGCAGCATTTTGCAATTTCGTCCCAATTTTCACAAAATTACATGAGGTGTCAGGGGACACACGGTTGGAACGAAGTTCCTTTCGCTGTATATTATGTACTAGTTAGTTCCAACACGTCTAAGGCGCCTGTTGAAAAACATGATAATTTAAATGGAAAGAAAAGAAATTAAAATTGAAGAAAAGATACTTCTCGTAAAATGATAAACTTTTTTTTATATATATTTTTAAAAAAAAAACTATATTTTAATATATTTTAAAATAACTTTTGTAAGAATATGTATTATATTTTTCCGAAAAGGACCTTTCTTTATTGCGAGGTACTTCTTTTATTTAAAGCTAATGTATTTTTTAAGAAAAGGTACCATTTTTAATAAGAAGTACGTTCTGTAAGAAAAAGCCTAAGAGTATGAATTTGTTTTTGACGTAGAATACGTCTTACCTTACGGTATGAGGAGTCATGTCAGGTTTTTATTGTTGTAATCTTTATTTCATTGAATTTGAGGAACCGGCTAGATGAATTTTTTTAAAATTTTTTGTAGGTAAATGAAGATGTTATCTTTCGTTTGATATACATTTCATATTGGTTGATATATTTCTAGTATTTTAATTTCTCAAATTAAAATTGTTTAAACACATGCACTCAAACATATGTGTGGTGTTTGGTTGAGTGTTTTTGGTTGCTCAACATTGCTTAGGAACATGTATCTAGTAAAAAGTGAAACGAACAGCAAGCTAATGTTGCTTGGCAACATGTATCTAGTAAAAAGTGAAACAAACAGTAAGCTAACGTAATAAAGCTTTTTTGCGAAAGCTTCAATAAAGCTGTTGTACCATTAATTTTGAATTGTAAATCGTAAAGCTTTCACACAACGCTCGAATGCTAATGCGAAGACTCGATAAGGTAAACCTTTTTTAATATTAGGGCGGCCCTCTCAACATTCGCAGAACTTATTTCAATAAAAATATTAATTAAAATACATAAATTAAATTAAGTTTAAAAAAATTTAACATAATATTTTTTTTTTAAACGGACTTGAATCAAATGCCGTTGGTAAATATAAAAATTACAGCAGACAGTTGTCCGAGGCCTTCGGCCACGGACTGTCCCTGCAGGCTGTGTCAGAGACACGGCCATTAAGTTTAACGTAGAATACGCCATCCGATAAGACAGAAAACATATATAACAATAAATGATAAATAATATAAGCAAATAAATTTATTGTTATATATGTTTTCTGTCTTATCGGATGGCGTATTCTATGTTAAACTTAATGGCCGTGTCTCTGACACAGCCTGCAAGGACAGTCCGTGACCGAAGGCCTCGGACAACTGTCTGCTGTAATTTTTTTTTTACAAAGAAGTACATTTTTAAACAACAGGTACTTTTTGAAGAAGTGGTACTCTTTTTAGGAAAAGGTTATTTTTTAAAGAAAATTTACTTATTTTCAGAAAGGCTACTTATGTCGAGAAAAGAAAAGAAAATGTTTTGTTTTATTATTAAGAAAAGGTACTATGAAGAAAAGGAATGTTTGTAAGAAAAGGTTTTTTTAAGAGTAGGCTGTTTTTTAAGAAAGGGATATTTTTTTAGAATTTGTCCTTTTTTCAAGAACAGGTACCATTTTAAGAGCAGGTACTTATCTGAAGAGAAGATATTTTGTTTTAAATGAAAGGTGTTCTTTAAAAAAAGTAGTTTTTTAGGAAAAAGCAATTTGTTGTAAGATAATGTACTCTTTTAAGAACAGATACTTATTTAAAAAAATTACTTTTTAAAGAAAAGGTACTTTTTGTAAGAAAATTAACTTTTTTAAGCAAAGTACTTCTTTAAGAGATCGTGTTTTTTTTTTAAGAAAAGGTACTCTGTTTAAAAATATGAGTAGGCATTTTTTTGAGAAAATTTAATTTTTTTAAGAAAACTCACTTATTTACGAAAATTTTATTTTTTTTTAAACATCTTTCAGTTTGGCTCTTCTAAATTGATTCGGTTTAAAACTACAATAGGTAATAAACAGGCTCCACCTAGAAAACTTCCTATTAAACAACAAATGTTTCCCATATGTTAGTCTAGACACAAACCAAACGAGTAAGTGTGCTGCCAAATGAAATTCCATGTTCAGGGTTGTATTTCATGGATTTGGCAGTCTTGCACTTTAGGCTTTTCTAAATTTACTTTTTATAGGTTGAAAACTACAATATGTAATAAACAGGCTCCACCTAGAAAACTTCCCGTTAAACATAACCAAACCAAAATTACCTAATATAGTTAATAATAATTGGTTGTTGTAAAGTAGTTAAAAAAAAGTTGTTTAAAATTTTTCTCATTTAGCCCCCATTCCTTAGTTGAAGTAAATTTTCAATTTGCTTCATTTGTATTTCACATCAAAAATTCTATCAAATATATTCAATAAATATAATTAGGAGCTAATTCGCGAAATGCAATTACAAATACGGAGAAAAACGAGAAAAATGCGATTGATCTAGGCTTCAAAATACTGCTGTGAAAACAAATGCTCTGTTAAGTTTTGGAAAACTTGTTTTTCCAGCTAGCAATCGACACTTCAGCTGTCGTTAGGGGACTATATATATTATAAACCTCGCATAAAACAAAAGTATAACATTCCCGTAATCAGCTCTTAAAAACGCATCTTTTCGGACCAGCCCACAATTGCCATTCCAAAAAACGCCATTTTCAGTTCACCCTAATGTTCATACACATAAATGTTCATGATATGCATATCCATCATCATTCACAATGCTTCCTCCCGTACGAGAGTATAATGAATACGTCTGTGATTATGTGATCATCCGAGTGGGCAGAAACATTTACTTACCCATCTATCATTGTGTGTGTGTTTAACTATACAAAAGTGTACACTTGTGGTGTATAAGTGTAGTTATTTGTCGAAAAGTTTATTTTGTTCTATAGACTGTCAGGGTTGGGTGAACTTTAACTACAAATGAATAATATTTAACTCTTTGCTATTTTGTTTAGACATGGTTGAGTTGTTTGTTTCGAATTGGCTCTTTGGCCGTTTTGACGTTTGCAAAAGGGCCAGCAATCACCGCAAAGTAAACACCACTAGCAACAGTAAACACC
This sequence comes from Phaonia tiefii, assembly GCA_963931995.1. Taxonomy (NCBI): domain Eukaryota; kingdom Metazoa; phylum Arthropoda; class Insecta; order Diptera; family Muscidae; genus Phaonia; species Phaonia tiefii. The sequence goes on along the minus strand of OZ008368.1, from coordinate 55,477,464 downwards.
ACTAGCAAATGAATAATGCAGAGAATTTATTATTGCTCTCAACTTTGTCTGTATGAAACACACGCAAATATATATGTACATATGTATGAATACATTATGAAGTAAAACTTTCATAAGCTTTTGTTTTGATTGTAAAAGTTAACACAAATACAGCACTTGATGCTTGTGGCAACACTTTTGAAAAACACTTGTAGGCAATTTTGTCTATTTTATGTGGACTTGAGAAATATAAGAAAGATAGGAAAACGCTGAAGGTTTAAAATTTCATATCATATCATGAATTCATCAAGAGCTAAGGTCAATGATCATGGGGAATGTATAAGGCATCAACAAATAATGTTTAAATCATGAAACAGGTAACCTTAACTAGTATTTTTCTTTAAATATTTTGAAATAAATCAAATTTATATTAAGGAAATTGGTTAGGATTGTAGACTAGTGTTTCGCACAAAATGTAAATTAAAAAATTACAAAATAAAATATACGTCGAATGACCCCACGGCTCTGATGACAGGCCATTATACTTTTCATGAAATTTTCCATGACTTTTTCACAAAGATGTGGATGTATCTTACCGATGATTCGTTGGATTTCGGGTTTGAGCTCAGGAACTCTTTTTGGTTTATTCGTATAAACCTGAGATTTCACAAAACAATCTCACAAAACTCGCACGGCGTTACATCGCATGATCTTGGTGGTCACTTGACATCAGAATTTCTTGAGATAATTTCTTCTGGAAATCGTCGCTGCAATAAATCGATTGTTTCATCCTCCGTGTGGCAGGTGGCGCCGTCTTGCTGAAACCTCATGTCGTCCAGATCCATGGCGTCCAGTTTAGGTCACAAAACTCCGTGATCTTGTTCCTCTAACGAATACCCATCACAGTCACTGCAATTTCGGTCTCATCGCCAACAAAGTAAGGAACAATCACGACGCCTGGCCAAAATCCACACTAGACAGTTGCACATTGTGTGTTCATTTGCTTCTCATGGATTGCGTGAGGATATTCTAAGCCCCACAATTTTGTGCATTCACGAAGCCATTCAAATGGAAAGGCGCTTCATCGGAGAAGATTCATTACCCATTGAACGAATTGCCGGTACTTTCTATGGTCTGCTGGTTTGAGCTCCTGAGTAAACTGAATTTTTTACGGATGAAGGTGGAGGAATTTTGTCAAAATTCGTTGCGTTGCGCTTCGTGATATTTGAAGTTGTTGAGAACGATGTCGAATTGATATTTTCGGGTTTTCGGCGACATTCTCGCTAACAGCAGCAATGTTTTCAAGAGGCCGACCGGTACATTGACGCACAAGGAGTCGTAGTGTCCATAACCGATCCAGTTTCTTAAAATTTGTTGACACCTCTTCGAATGGTTGACACATTAAGAGCACTTTCTCGACTGAAAATTCTTCGAAGTTTGCGTGCGGTCTCAGCGTAACTTTCCAAATTTTTGTAATATGTTTTGACAATTGTAGCGCGTTGCTCTTTCTTAAAGCCCTCCATTTTTAATAATCGGAATGGCAGCTGCCAATTTTCTGAGCTGCCACTTGCACAAAAAAAATGGCACTAAATTTAAAAAGTGCTATTTTACTGAGACACCCTTTAGGTTCTGAGCGGCCTTAAAACCCCATGACCGGAGTCAAAATGAAGGTCCTAAAATCCTCGTTTTTGCCAGTTATATTTATTTCAAAAGATTTGAATTTAGAAAAATTTTTTAAATTTTTAATTTCCCAGTAATAAACAATATTTTGCAAAATTTGTGCATTCTTCAGCATTTTTTTAATATCAAACATGGTTAAAATTGACGTTGTTAACCCTGGTGGTGTGTGGATGACCAGATACGATTCCCGGTAAAACTTTATTTATAAATCATTGTAAGTAAAGATCAAGGCACTTTCATCTCCACACATTTCTGCAGACGTCTTTCAAGGGACTGTATAAAACGGTCAAAGTATGTATCAATCTATAGCATTTCCATTGCCTTGTGTAAAACTCAGACTGGAGTTAACATTTTTTGAAGGTTGTAAAGATTACACTGAACAAAGTATAAAAAAGGGTTTGTCCTGAGAATGAGACTTTCGGTTGTATATTCAGCTAGATCGATTCAGCTCAATATAAAACCGTAGACAATTATGTTATTCTTGGGATATTTTCATCAATGCTTAGTACTATAGACAGAATCATTGGCCCTGACCTTTTGTTTTGCCCCATGTTTCTGAACCAGAGAGTGTTCCGTCAAAACGGAAACAATAACTGATAACTTGGGCCTGGCTAGAGGCAGATGGTTCATGGATCCCCTACTGTACTATCCTGCATCATCATATAGGAGCTTTCTTGTAGGATATGCTTACAAGACGTCTTCCGGTGCAAGAGTGTGATATTTCCCATCGAATACTAAATCGGCTTTCGATTAACTCACAAATGTAGGAATGTACTAAAGATCATAAAGACATTCGTTTAAGTTGTGCACCTTAAACTACCATAACTTTAGATACCCCGAGGAGAGTGGTAGTGAAGTTTCACATAGAAAATTCTCTAATTAACCTATTAACGCCCGGTGTGATATAAATAGTACGCAACTTCAAGTTGAAATAAAAATTGCCTAATAAGTTTTTCACTCGCTTTCGATTTTTATCTGTCTATAAGAGTACATACAACAACCATGTGTCTATAATGAATCATAGTTATAAATTAAGAATTAGGGTAATCCCCGTTTTGTGTTGGCGATTTATTTCGTGTTGGCGAGTGAGTGCTTATTTGGTTTATTGGACATGTTTTGACTTTGAAAAGCGTTAAAAAACATTATATTTGCTCGATAATATCACATTCTAATAAAAACCACATACAACGGTTTAGTTCGTATTGAGTTGCTCGTGCTGTAATATATAAAAAGTTGCTGTACTAAGTTTAGTACATTGGGCGCTTGAGGTAAACTAAATTAGCAAAGTGGAGACATTTTTGGTTTTGTACTGTGCTTTCGAGTTAAATTTTGTACTTGTTTTTCTTTCAAATAGCGACCTTTTATAAATATTAGTGACTAAAAATAAAACTTCGAAGGTATAAAATGGCGAACCGATATACGTTTGCACGCAACAAAAACTATTTTGGGTTAGAAGAAGCAATTCAGGAGATTATTAGCCAAGATATTGAGGATGATGGTTCTTACGATGTATTTAAGCGCTGCCACCCAATCCAGATGTTATCACCGATGAAGAGGAAGGTGGAGACGAAGACCTGAATGGGAACAAATTACCTCGAGATGTTCCCGGTAATATAGAAGTTAGTACTCACAGGCATACCACTACCGTTGAAGACCAATGGAGTAGCGATAACGAGGAACCCCTTATAACCTTCGCGTCATCTACCTCACGGAATGTGTCCAAGAGGAAAAGAATGGAAAGTAGTGCTTCGTCACCAACTTGGAGAAAATGTGCCCCTTTTATTAAATTTTTCCATCTACTCCAAATCAAGAATATATTGAAGAATGACGTGCAAATGTTTCCGAAATCTTACATGATATGACCCCAGTGAAAGTCTTTGAGCATCTTTTTGACGATGAAGTGCTAGAGCTTATTGCAACGCAAAGTACAATAGCTATATGCAGGACAAAACAATAGGCACGATAGCGTTTTAACCAAAGAGGAACTCCGTAAATTCTTGGGCATATTTATACTTTCCCGATATCATAAATTACCTACGCAAAGGGCATATTGGAGCTTAGATGACGACCTAGGTGTGCCATTTGTTTCAGAGTGCATGTCAAGGAATAGATTCTTGGAAATTAAAAGAAACCTGCATTTTGCAGATAACGCTTTGGCTATGACATCTACTGATAAGATGTTCAAAATGCGCCCACTTTGTGATATTTTACAAAGAAAGTTTGTCAATTCGGAATGTTACATGAAAATTTATCGATTGACGAATCAATGGTTAAGTACCTTGGCCACCATTCAGACAAACAATTTAAAACGGGTAAACCTGTGCGGTACGGATATCGTAATTGGTCGTTGACTAGCTTCGATGGGTATTGTTATACATTTGACATATATTATGGAAAAACTTCCCAGGCTGCCACCGATCCTCTTGGCTCTCGTGTTGTGAAGAATTTGATAGCAAAAGCGCCAACAAAACCACAGGAACATGCAGTTTACTTTGATAATTTTTTTACGAATTATGACCTGCTCATAGACCTGAAGAACCTGGGATACAGAGCTACTGGAAACTTGCGCGAAAATAGAACTAAACGGTGTCCATTGATTTCATCGAAGGATATGCGTAAAAAGCCCAGGGCTGAATACGACCATAGATTTGATAAGATAAACGAAATTCTTATGGTTAGATGGAAAGATAATAATGTTTGCACGATTGAAACAAATTTCGATACTGTAGAGCCGATAGGGAAAGTTAAAAGATGGTGTCCTATGAAGAAAGAAAAACTTGATGTTGTCGTACCTCACGTTTTCCAACGCTATAATAAAGGCACAGCAGGGGTAGATCATATGGACCAGTCTATAGGAATGTACCGAATTGCAGTAAAAAGAAAGAAGTGGTGGTGGGTGTTGTTTACTTACGTAGTGGACATGACTATTTCAAATGCATGGAGATTATACTGCATTACAAACCCCGATGATCGTGTTGATCAGTTATGGTTTCGCAGGCATATAGCGCGCACTTAACTGAGCGACAATAAGGACAATACAACTAGGAAAACGTCCTCTGGAATTGACGGAGAAGACAGAAAAAATAATGGTCACAACCCTCAAAAAATACCAAACCAACTTAGATGTGTTATGTGCTCAAATCGAATTAAAACATCATGTGATATATGCCTGAAAACGCTATGTTTAGAAAGAGAATGGTTTGCAAAATACCACTCCTAAACGCCCATTGTACTAAACTTAGTACACCCCTAAAAACACAATTTTGAATATTTTTAACGTAGAATACGTTATACGGTAAGGTAGGGGTGTTGAACTGGAGCACAAAATTTTGAGAAAATGTTTGTCAACTTTCACCCACTTTTACGTAAATATTAAAACATATTTTAGCAATTTTTATATGTTACTCAGTTTTGGTAATATGTTTTGTTTCGAATTACATTAAAAAAATTATATGTCTATATATAAAAGTTTTATGTAGTTAAGGAAATAAATATTTAAGAGCATGATATATTAGACTTTTTTTGTACATGCCGCTGTTGTTGTTGGTTTGTAAATGCCGCTGTTGTTTTTGTTGTTGTTGTGAAATCAAATGATTTTGGCTTTGCTGTGCTTTGTTTATTTATCGAGCAGCGTGTAAATGTGTGTGTGTGTACATTTCGTTTTGTTGGATCGGTCGGTTATTAGTTCGTTTGGTGGGGAACATAAAATGAAGGGAGGGGAGCGTGGACACTTGGGTGTGCTTGAAAGTTTACAGATCTTTGCTGTCGTTTGTTTACTTCTGCGAGCAGCGTGTAAATGTGTGTGTATGTACATTAATACAAAGGATTGGCGATGTGTACGCTCACTATGTCAATAGCGTTTTTTCTAAACACATTTCTGTGAATACATTGGGAAGTAGTTGGAAAGCAGCTGATCCATTGTGCTGCCATATCATAAAATGTATTGCTGTAGCTGTACTTCAAATGAAGATGTCGCTATAATGTAATACGTTAAACTAGATATAGTTTCATCCTTAAACATATGGCATACAGTCTTCGAGCACACAAACTAAAAAATAAATTAATAAATCTTGTTGAAAACTATTCCAATCGTTTAGATCAGTGGTTTCCAAACTTATTTGGGTTATCGCCACATTGTAGCGACATCTTTATTAGATGTACAGCATTAGGAATTACTTTTGTGATATGGCAGCACAATAGATTAGCTGCTTTCCAACTACTTCCCAATGTATTCACAGAAATGTGTTTAGGAGAAACGCCATTGATATAGTGAGCAGAAAATAAAAGAGGAAATTTAGAGAAAACGAAAGCTGCCTATAAATCTGAGTTTACACATGCAATTTTGATGGCGTTAATTATTGTGATGGTTGGAGAGAGATGCGACGGCATTTTGTACATATGCACTTTCTTAGATTCACTAAAGCAAGCAATGTCTTTATATGCGCAAGTTGCTTTCTGCAAGTAATATCAAAAATTATATTTAATTCATATATTTTAATTGCAAAATGACTAACGTATTCTACGTCTGACCTATGCGCCCGTGTTATTTAACACAGGCTTGTTATTTTTTTTTTCTTTTATATTATTTTAAGAAAACTATTTTAACACTGATATTAGAAATTAAATTATTAAAATTATTTATTGTTTTCATTTGGGCGTTAATGGGGTAAGTTATAAAATACATTTAAAAAAAAACAATTTCAAAAAATTTTTAGTTTTGGCCATATATGAAATTGCATGCATATTTATGCCACAAACGGCCACATTTACCCTTTGGCATTTCAATCATGGTTTACAATGACAGAAACCGCTACCACAATGTGGCATTGTATGTGGATGCATTTGAATTCATTGTAGGTAAATGTGCAACCACAAAATATATTTTGTTTTCAAATTCAATACAAATAGCAGATAATGTGAGCTGCTTTCCAATTAGATGAATAATATTGAATATTTATGCTTGTATGAGTAATAAATTTCAAACAGTTGTAGTAATGAATTAATATGATTGAATTGAATTGTGAAATAGGAGCACGCAACTCAATAAATTGCAGAATGGCACAATTTCTTTCAGAGAGTAAATCGGGACTCCCACTACTACTTGACCGGGACTCCTATTACTACTTGGACCCATCAAAGACTCAAATCGATCAAAACTGAACAAAAAAAGCCACAATAATACAGCGGTACAGCAGATTCTTATAACTAAACCATGACTAAAAGCATAACAGCAACATATTTCTATTCAACTGCAACTGTGCAAATACCGTATAAGGAAACATAACCTGCCTATAGAAAACGAAAACAGTTGAGACAAAAAAAAACTAAAGCTAAAATAATTGTATAATTCATCCATACTTTAAAGATGAAATGCACAGTGTCCCAGTGTACCGAGAACAAAAAGAATTTGTCAAAATTCAAATTGGGGGTGTTGGAAATGGTTGAGGAACCACGTCAAAGGAATTGCGGTTTGATCAAACGCGTTTTCATAAAATCCAAATATTTGGTGCGAATATTCCCCTTAGAGAACGAAAAACACTTGATATGAGATTTTAAGGAATACTTTCGACAGTCAATGTTGGGCTGGTGAAAATTGGGGCATGGCGTTATGTCGAAAATCGTAATTTGTCGAGAATTTGTCTAGAAGTAAGAGGCCGAGACTTCTAAAATTTGGCGCGAGACTTACCCCTTCTCTTGGAGGCTTTGGTCCATACTCAAATTCTGTGCCGTAAATATGGAACGGGGCACTACATACTGTTAATCAGTCTTCTAAATCACAACAAACAACTTCAGGATTTTTCGAAATGTAACGTACACATGCGGGACGTAGACATGGGCATGGCTACAAATCAGCGAAGTCAGTTTTTCAGCAAACGCGTCATTCTATTATCACAAAAATTGGAGAGCATGAGGCTCTTGAGAAATAAGAAATAACTAACTAGGTACCTTTGGACCTTTTAATTAAGGGCGGTAGTATCAGGGGCGTGGTGTTAGAATAAGTTAATCGGCGCTCTGATCTGAAGTTGATATTACGAAATTTGGGATAGACGTTCCCCTAATTGAGCAGACATCAGCTGAGAAATGATTTGTAAAAATTCAAATAGGTGGCGGAAGAAATGGGCATCTCACTAAATCAGAGTTATGGTGATTATATACAAACGAACGATCCTAGAAACATAAAATTTGGTTTGGATGTTGCGATTACACAAAAGAGGTGATTTTGGTGTTTGAGTTGGGTGGTGGTAGGTACGAGGGCGTGGCCTTCAGTAGAATTATTCGACGTTCTGACCAGATGCGTGCAGCTAGACTTATGAAGTTTGTGTGAATATTTGAATGGGGGCGACCGGAATGGTATTGGCGCTACACCAGAGTATCTGACCAAACGTGTGACCCTGGAATATTTCAAATTGGCGTGAGTATTAGGACTACATAGGAGACTTGGGATATTTCGGAATTTTTCCGACAATCACAGCAGTGGTGTTGAACATTGGACGTTGCATTATGTACAAGTTGTTCACGTTTTGAACGAAAGCAAGAGGCTAGACTTCTGAAATTTGCACAGCGGGGCTTAGTCCATATCTGAGAGGTTAAAATTCGAATTGGGTGCAGTAAGGATGCGGTGTGGCAATAAGTAAGGTAAACGAGAGTAGATATCAACTATCTAGTTGCAGATTTTGTTTTGGAGTCATTGTCAGTAGTATTTCCTTAGCACCTTGTCAGTAGGGGATGGCAATTTATATAAGACGTATTTTTGACATGTCACTGGTTTTGAGTCAGGTGACATAAATGGTGAAGGAGCTGACAATCTATGTAAGACCGTCCTATTGATTTGTCAGTACTAACGGGTTTTTCAATAAGAGCGCTACAAAAGTGTTTTTAAATAAAACCAAACCGGTTTTAGATACCAATGAAATTCTTTATTCCTGTGAAAGTACGTTCGATGCCATTATGTATGGAACTCGATTTCTTTTGCATGGCCACCACGGGCACGCTTGCAGAAGTCCAGATGCTGAACCCAATTTTCGACGGTTTTCAAGCATAAATCGGCCGATACTGCTGCATATTCGTACGAAGTTCATCAATCGTCGCTGGCTTGCTGGCTTGTTGTCATAGACCATAGACTTGACGTAGCCCCACAGGAAATAATCTAACGGCGTCAAATCGCTCGACCGGAGCGGCCAATCGACTGGGCCATTTCGTAAGGTAACACGTTCACCAAACTTGGTTTCCAATAAATTGATTGTGGCATTCGCTGTGTGGCTTGTGGCGCCCTCCTGTTGGAACCACGTGTCCTCCAAGTCCATATTATCTAATTGGGGCCAAAAATATTCGGTTATCATTGAACGGTAGCGATTCGCAATCACAGTAATGTGCCGGTCTTGATCATCACGGAAGAAGTACGGCCCAATGACGCCGCCGGGCCATAAACCGCAGCAAACCGTAATTTTTTCGGGATGCAATGATGACTCACGGATTACGTGTGGATTGCTGTCTGACCAATATCGCATATTTTGCTTATTGACGAAGCCATTCAGCCAGAAATGAGCCTCATCATAAATTGGACGTAGCGCTCTTAAAGTTGAGGCCACTGACTCCAAATTTCGGTAGTAAATTTTAATAATTTCGACTCGTTGTTGGCTCGTATATCTTTCCATGATGAAATGGCAAACCTTACTGAAGAGAAACGTCAAAAGAACGGGAAAAATATGGCGTCGTTTGCTGTCCCTATCGATTTACTTTTGTTGCGTCTCTGTTGAAAAACCCTTTATGTCATGACTGACTCTTACAAACCAATGCTGAATATCGGTAGAGGAAGTCTTCGTCATTTCTCAACCGCGAGTCATGTTTGTGGATTTTAAAATTTTTCAAAAACTTCAAACTGAAAAATTTATACTTATTTGTTCCAAAATTTTTGAAATTTGGCAAACGGCTTTGCAAAATTTTTCGAGCATAATAATTACGTCTGCATGTACTTTATATTTTCACTTTTGTCATCTTATCTCTGAGACTGATTTTAATGTCGTGCAACAGATTAGTCACACACACATATATTCAAATAAATATGTAAGCCTAAAAATACATTATTCGATATAAAGTTGCCTTTATTCAACCCGAATACCTACACAAAAACTGTAAAACTGATGGGAAATGCAGAAATCAGCAGATTGCGCTATTTCCTCTGGACGAGACCATCTACGCGATGTCATATTCAAGTAATCAAAATAAATTTTCACCGTTCGAAATAAACGAAAAACCAATTTGTGTTTGTTTTATTTTTATTATTACCAAAAAGCATTACAACGGTTTAAATGGTCAACCCTGTATCTTCTAAACAGTCAAATCAGTCAACGTTTTGAAAAAAAAAAACGTGAGTCTAGAATCTTATCACTCTTAGCTTGTGCTCTTTTTATGATGCAGTCATTAACTAAACGGTGCAGTAGCATTGGTGGTGGCCTAAACAACCCTTAAAAGCTACACTGGCTCAAAATGGGGCGTGTACTCAAAACAAGCCAATAAAAAACCGACAAAATATCAAAAATATAAATATTAAAAAGTCCCTAATATTGGAAAAAAAATAGTAATTGTCTAGTTCAAATTTTAGGCAGTTAAACCAAATCATAAGACTATTACATCAGAAAAATAAATAATTTTAACCCTGCTGTTAGATTAGAAAAAACTTACGAATCTTAGATTGAGGGACCATTTGGTCCATACTGCAATTTTCATCCAAAATAATAATTTTATCTTATTCTTTGTAACTATTTTGGTTCAAAAATTTCTAAAGCAAGTATTTGACATATCAAAAACATCCGCTAACATATCAAAAACATCTTCTAAATATTTGACATGAATTTACATTCGCTTGGTAATGAAAAAATTTACGAATCTTAGGTTGAGGGACCATTTGGTCCATACTGGAATTTTCATCCAAAATAATAATTTTATCTTATCCTTTGTAACTATTTTGGTTCAATAATTTCTAAAGCAAGTATTTGACATATCAAAAACATCTTCTAAATATTTGACATGAATTTACATTCGCTTGGTAATGAAAAAATGTACTATTGACCAAATGGTCCTCTAACCTAAGATTCGTCATTTTGTATTTTTCTCAGTCCTGAATAAAGTTAGAAAATTTAATTTTCGCACATAACATTGTTTTATTAAAAGACCCCATTAGCAGAAAAATTTAGTCAGTATATATCACCGTTCCAAAGTTACAAGGGAAAACAGAAAAAATTTGGACCAAATGGTCCTAATCTAACAGCAGGGTTAACAAACATTTAATATAAATTGGAAATTAATTGGTTCGTTGTGATGATTGATGAAACTTTTCGGCGACGTGACAAAGTTGTTCCTTTTATTATACTGAATTTTCACCCTACCCACATTTTTTAACAAAAAAATAGAAAATTTCCAAAAACAATTGTATCACATCGTCAGCTATTGAATGCAATCAGTATGATACAAAGAACTAAATCTGAAATTACTTTCATTTGCTTTCTATTGAAATTTGTTGTGGTTTTTAATTGCAATGCAAAACCAAAGGTTAATAACAAGCAAAAAGCCACCAATGAACAAAATCCAATGTCATATTACATTACAATAGCATTCCAAATAACAAAAAAAAAAAAGGCAATAGAAATAACAATTAAAGTGTCAAATATACAGCAAATATCATATAGGCCATAATGACAGTGGCGTTTACAACCTCAATTGTCAATATGTCACACAGATAGAACGAAGTGATTAGGTGGGGGTGGCTTTTAGCGATTTCGCTGTGTAACATTTAAACCCAATAAAATTTAATGGAAGCATTAAGAAGTATTCAATGTTTCTATTGTTAATATTTTACAATAAGTGATGATTTATCCTACCTTTCGTATTGTATTCAAAAATTCATTCAATTCAATGAATCATTTCGAATTAATAATATATCTTCCTGACTATGCTATGCAAAGGATAGCGAAATATCGAAAAAATATAATTAATTAATAAACACGACCAAACGCTCGGACAATTTAATTTTTGAATAGTTAATATTTTATATTGTCAACATAATCACTTTAAAATGCTACACAAAACACAGAATGTAAATGTTATTGGCTTTAGTGGGAAAATAATTGAATGAATTTATTTCCAACATAGTTGCTTTTAATATCAAGATGTTTGCACCCGTACTTGAACAAATTCATCTTCTGAAAAATTTTGCCCACCTTAGTACTTGGTGCAGTATTAACCAAATGGAACTGAATTTAAAAGCATGAATATAAATAAATGCTTTCCCACTACATATCTTGATGGAGCAGGGCAAAGCTTCTCAGAATTAGTTAGTAGTGTACTTTCTACTGTTAAACTTACGGATTGCGATCAACAGATTTACGCCGGATCCGAAAGGTATTTTTTAAGCAGGAATATGTGACATTTTCCAACCATAATACTGTTACATCTCAGTATACTTTGGAATGCACTACCTTGATTATGAAATTTCACATGGGAAATTTAATTTCCATACTCATGTGAACTGTGAACAAGGCTTATGGCGTTCCCACAATAATTAGGCGTTTCACAAATGGCCAGGGAAAAACGTTGGGTGGCAAAGTAAATCGAATTCAAGGATTGTAAAATGAATTATAAATCATGTTTCTCATTATATATACTTTTTGAAATTTTGTCAAATTTACTTAATGCAAGTTTGACAACAGTTTGAACAAGAAAGCTTTAGAGCATTTCCCCACACAAGTGCGATATATATGTATGGGTTTGGCTCTCTCAAACAACACAATCAAAAATATCTGTGACAGCTTTTTTACGAGTAGGTACTTATCTCAAGAAAAGTTATTTTGTTTTAAAAAACTGTACTCTTTAAAGAAAAGGTAGTTTTTTAAGAAAAGCCAATTTTTTGGAAGATAAAGTACATAGAAAATTCACTTTTTTAAGCAAAATATAGGGTATATTTTTAAGAAAATGTTCTCTGTTTAAGGATATTAAAATTTTTTTTTTTTTGCGATATATATGTATGGGTTTGGCTCTCTCAAACAACACAATCAAAAATATCTGTGACACGGCAAAGATTTCACTGCGGAAGTCAAAAAACGAAACAAATCGGGATGGGGCGGTTTTACCCTAATTTAGTTACGGGCAATTAAACTGCGCCATTAGATTTTTGAGTTACAATTACGGTTTCATACAAAATACATATACGAATGTGTGCCTGCCAGAAGTACTGATTTCAACAGCACAACGCATAACAAAGTACGCGAAGTACTTTTTGTAACCATTATAACGTTTTGATATTTGAGAGAAGATACTTTTTGCAAAATAATGAACTTTTTTTAAGAAAAATTTTTTTTTCTATTAAATGTATTTTTTTTTTAAAGAATATTTTAGGTCCTTTTTGTAAGAATGTGTATTACATCTCCCCAAAAATTTTCTTTTTTAAAAATAGGTACTTCTATTATTAAATGCTAATGGTTTTTTAAGAAAAGGTAATATTTTTAAGAAAAAGTACTTTCTGTAAGAAAAAGCGACAAGAGTATGAATTTTTGATGTGTTAACATCTATACGCGCGCCTCTAGGGCAGTAAACTATAAATTTAATACATACACAAGTGTTAGGTTTGTAAGAGTAAATCATCGTTTGTTTGTTCGTTGCTTGGCAGTCGGTATTGAAAGTGATTATTGGGCGATTTTCATCTAATTTTCCCACGCGATTTTCTCCGGAAATTCGTAGCCGATTTTATTAATTTTTGGATTAAAAAGCTAGTGCGGGTTTCGACGAAGAGTTTAGGCCAAAAATTAAGGCGATCCGATATCGGCGAGCCGAGATTGAAGTGTTTTAATTTGGAGTAATATTAAAAAAGTATTTTATGATGATCTTCGGTTATATCGTACGAATATAACAATGTATGTATGTATGTACAAGTGTCTGTTGCTTTGCATTCTTTGACTTTTGTGGGAATAAAACAAAAAGTATTGAGCAAGAAAATAATGACACATGTGCTTGCACTGGGTCTTTAAATAATTTTAAGTATTAATATTATTTAACTGTAACGTCATCATATGATTGAACGCTGTTTTTTATTTTCCAATGTAACATTTACGAATGTGTTCATAGAAATCGAACAGGTACCGTGTAGCAAAAAGGTGTTAACACATCGCCCGTGAGTTCGAACACTCATTGGATTTTTTTACAAAGAAGTACGTTTTAAAGAATGTACTTTTTAAAGAAGTGGTACTTTTTTTAGGGAAAGTTTATTTTTTTAAGAAAATTTACTTATTTTCACAAAGGCTTCTTATCTCATGCAAAGAAAAGAAAATGTATTAATTTATTTTTAAGAAAAGGTACATTTAAGAAAAGGAATTTTTGTAAGAAAATATATTTTTTTTAAGAGAAGTCATTTTTTTTTTGATGTGTTAACATCTATACGCGCGCCTCTAGGGCAGTAAACTATAAATTTAATACATACGCAAGTGTTAGGTTTGTAAGAGTAAATCATCGTTTGTTTGTTCGTTGCTTGGCAGTCGGTATTGAAAGTGATTATTGGGCGATTTTCATATAATTTTGCCACGCGATTTTCTCCGGAAATTCATAGCCGATTTTATTAATTTTTGGATTAAAATGCTAGTGCGGGTTTCGACGAAGAGTTTAGGCCAAACATTAAAGCGATCCGATATCGGCGAGCCGAGATTGATGTGTTTTAATTTGGAGTATTAATTTGGAGTAATATTAAAAAAGTATTTTTTGTTGATCTTCGGTTATATCGTACGAATATAACAATGTATGTATGTATGTATGACACTTGTACATACAGTGTCATACATACATACATACATTGCATTCTTTGACTTTTGCATTCTTTGACTTTTGTGGGAATAAAACAAAAAGTATTGAGCAAGAAAATAATGACACATGTGCTTGCACTGGGTCTTTAAATAATTTTAAGTATTAATATTATTTAACTGTAACGTCATCATATGATTGAACGCTGTTTTTTATTTTCCAATGTAACATTTACGAATGTGTTCATAGAAATCGAACAGGTACCGTGTAGCAAAAAGGTGTTAACACATCGCCCGTGAGTTCGAACACTCATTGGATTTTTTTTAAGAAAAGCTTTTTTACGAGTAGGTACTTATCTCAAGAAAAGTTATTTTGTTTTAAAAAAGTGTACTCTTTAAAGAAAAGGTAGTTTTTTAAGAAAAGCGAATTTTTTGGAAGATAAAGTACATAGAAAATTCACTTTTTTAAGCAAAATATAGGGTATATTTTTAAGAAAATGTACTCTGTTTAAGGATATTAAATTTTTTTTTTTTTTGAGAAAATTTATTTTTTTTAATAAAACGCACTTATTTAAGAAAGTGTAATTTTTTTAAACTTCTTTCACTTTGGCTTATCTAAATTTACTTTTGATTCGGTTTAAACTACAATATGTAATAAACAGGCTCCACCTAGAAAATTTTCCATTAAGCAAGAAGTATCCCCCATATTTTACTCTAGACACAAACCAAACCGAAAGAACGGATGGATTCATGGATTTGCCAGTCTTGCACTTTGGCTTTTCTAAATGTGCTTTTCATTGGGGTCGAAACTACAATATGTAATAAACAGGCTCCACCTAAAAAACTTCCCCTTAAGCCAAACCAAACCAAAAGTACCCAATAAAGTTGATAATAATGGCTTGTAATAAAGTAGTTAAAAAAACGTTGTTTAAAATTTTTTCATTTAGCTCCCATCCCACAGCGTGCGATAAGGAACTTCGTTTCAAAAAAAACAACCAATGAGTGTTCGAACTCACGCGCGATGTGTTAACACCTTTTTGTTACACGGTACCTGTTACATTGGAAAATAAAAAACAGCGTTCAATCATATGACAACGTTACAGTTAAATAATATTAATACTTAAAATTATCTAAATGCCCAGTGCAAGCACATGTGTCATTAATTTCTTGCTCAATACTTTTTGTTTTATTCCCACAAAAGTCAAAGAATGCAAAGCAACAGACACGTGTATATACATACATACATACATTGTTATATTTGTACATACGCTACACAAGTTCACAAAATTGTCGTTGCTCTCTTGCTATCTCATTTTTATATACGTATAATACGTCATTACTCTCTTTGCTCTGAGAGTGCTCCGCACCCACATTTTATTGGACTTACCTTTCACTACAATAAAAAAACAACAACAACAACTACTTCTACTGATATGTTGGTGATTTATTTGTGCTTGCTGTGTTGTGGAGTGTTGTGTGGGTGGTGGGTGTAGGGGGGGGGGGGGGGGTACCTAAAATAAAAACTGTTAAGGGAATGCAAAAAGTGGAGAGTGTGATTGTAAATTGTCATGGTGGAGGGTATATAAGCTTCCGCCCGGCCGAACTTAACACCGTTTCTACTTGTTTTTGTATACACCGGGCAATGCTGAACATCAAATAACTCGCTTCGTTTGGCCATAGCAACAACAACGAAACAACCAATCACACAACATCGCACATACTTTGTACGAAGTAGCTGACGTATTAGTATGTCACCATAAGGTCGACTGCGCAAGCTTGCAAATGAAATTTTGCGTGGCTATGCTTTATATCTCCGTTCAACAACAGCAACAGACACATGTACATACATACATTATTATGTTAATACATACGCTATAGACACAATTTCGTTTGCCTCACCACTCTTTCATCGCTCTCTTGCTCGCTCATTTTTGTTTAACACGTCATTATTCTCTTTCGCAGTCGCAGAAAATATGGTTTTAGCAGCAGCATAAAATCTGGTTTTAGCAGCAGCATAAAATCTGGTTGTAGCAGATTTTGACTTTGATAGATTTAGTCCCTATACGCCGCTATAAATGTTAACACATCAAAAATTATGTTTCACTTTATTCAAAAACTGCTTCAAACTCGGAATTGGAATCCTTAGAGTTGTGGGGTATTTCAAAACTTTTTTTCTCAAGGGTGCTTATAATCCCCTGTTTCGATTCCTAGTATATTTACACACCAATGCACAGTTTATGAATCCTAATCAAAAAAATGTCGGACAATGTAATGCTTTTCTGCTAGAAAAATTTCATAATAGAAAATTTAGAATATTTATGAATTTTAAAAGATTTTGCATACATACATATTTAATTCAAATACACAGATAACATCCTTGCAATAGTTGCATATATTTGACCTTCTCATTTGAATTTTTATTTAGTTCAAAGTTTTATATTGTGGTCTCAGTTTGGTTCACAAAAACAAAATACCCAAAATAGAATTTTAAAAATCTGGTACCACACCACAAAACAGTATTAAACTAAAAGTGATTCGAAAAAACAAAGTGACAATTAAAATAGTATCTATACAGCAAACAAAATGATTTCAACAACTGGGGCTAAAATGGAAAATAAATATAAGGGGAAACAAAGGGACAATAAAAATAGCATGTACATAGCCAACACAATGATTTCAACAAGTTGGGCTTAAATGATAAATAAATACAAGGAGTGTTAACAGTTTTAAATGAAAATTATTGAACAAAAATGGTGTCAAACCACGATTTTGCAACACTGCTAGATTCAAATTCGTTGTGAATAAAATTGAATTTAATTATGTCACTTAAAAATAATAATCAGGCATAAAATAAGATTGGATAATGAAACTTGTAGGATTTGGCATACAGGGTAAACATGTGATAACAATTTAAATCAGTTGGAAGAATTTGGTAGCTAGAAGTTTTATAAACTTTATATTTCAACCTAAAACCAAGAATATGTTTTTTAAATAATTTTTAATAGAAATCCATGCAAAAAAAAAATAATTATAAGAAAAAAAATTCAATTATAACTAAAAAATCAATGCCATACAATCGAATATCCAAGTGAAATACTTATATAAAAAAATTATTCAAATGTAGCTAATCATTGTTTTTTTTTAAATCACCTTAGATAATGAATCTCTCATAGAAATTAAATTTCAATGTATTCTATAATTTAAATTTACAGTATTCAAAAAAATCAATCGAAAATAATATTTTATCTGTGACTTTATTGAATCTGTCATATAAACATTTAATAGAATTATTGAAATCTGTTAAATTCAACCATTAATATTATAATTGGTTTTTCCTACTTTCAAGTACAGATTAAACTTTTCATAAAAAGTGATGAGGATAATTTTTTTTGTTATTTATTTAATTACAAAACCATGTAAAAGTGTCAAAACCAATTAATCAATTAATTGCATATTCAGGAAGATTTTTTCAAGGACAACAACCATACAAATAAACAATCATATACTTAAATTTTTTTTTAAGGAGAAAATAAAATGGGACTTTTTAAAGACAAGCTAATTCCAACTAAAGTTGTTCGTGGAAGAAGCACATCGAAGTAAATGATCGGGTTTTATTTGTGTTTAACCGGTCATGTGCCCACATGCCTTCAGTGGAATGTAGGTCCATTAAGAGTGGTATACCACCATTTGTTTGCCAACAGTGTTGGAATAACTAAGGAAAGACAACAGGAGAAGACGAAATATAAATAACAACCTCGTAACCAAAAAACTGAAAAAGTGATGATAATAAACGGTGTGCCGTGCAAAATTTATAATTTGAATTGCATTTGATTTGAATTTGAATATTTCGAAGCAGATGATCAATTTGGCGCCTAGGAAATTACACATATATCGCTAAAGGTTAGAAATCTACGAATAGGGTCACTTTATGCATGAAAAGAATTGGGAAATATTAAAAGATTTCTTCCAAAGTTGTGAGTCTTCACCTCAAACTGTACGAAATCTACGAAATCAATTCGATAGAAATAGAGTGCAGTCAACACACTGTGTGGATCAATTTGTGAAACGACTTCATTATTGGGTAATGAAAAAACTCGTTCGTGTATGTCCTCGGCCAGTGCGTTCAGGGAAAAATATTGTCGGTCTAGGTGAAAGTGTGCTCGAACAGCCATCACCATCAACTCGCCACCGTTCGCAGCAACCGAACATTACTCGCACTTCCTTGCATAAAATTTTGCATACATTTCAAGAACTAAAATATCATGTACACCCGATTCCTTTTCGCTTCGTAGAATATGCTGAAGATGAACAATTTTACCGATTAATCATCTTTTCCGATTAAGCTCGTTTTCATATCGAGGGCTAATTTAACAAACACAATTGTCGCATTTGGGGCTCGGAAAATCCACACGT
The DNA here is from genome assembly GCA_963931995.1 of Phaonia tiefii. Lineage (NCBI taxonomy): Eukaryota > Metazoa > Arthropoda > Insecta > Diptera > Muscidae > Phaonia > Phaonia tiefii. The sequence goes on along the minus strand of OZ008368.1, from coordinate 55,458,610 downwards.
CGTCCAGTAAAAGTAGATGCATCCACAACAAGTGACTGTTTGGTGCGATTTTTAGCATGGTGGCATCATAAACCTATTTTTCTTCAAAAATGGACAAGGAACCGCCGCTACCGTCAATGGCGAGCGTTACAGTACTTTGCTGAGCGATTTTTTGTTCCTACAAGTTGAAGAGAAGCATACGGATGACGTATGATTTCAACAGATCTGCGCTATGTACCACACAGCCAACGTTACATTAAATCCGCATAATCAGGCGAAACTCATATGTCCATTGACCGCCTCGCAGCAGCGATCTGACCTCGTTATTCCAATTTCTCAGGGACACCGTGAAAGATAACGCTGTCGTTCACAACCGACTGTTTCGTATGGATTCCACAGGAAGATCCCTGAAGTTATAAGCCCAGCATCAGCTCGGCATATCGAGCGATCTGTGAATCGGTACACAATCTTATTTGAAAATCTTGAAATAGCAATCGGAAGCAGAGGACGTAGCCATAGTGGGGTTCATGTGCTATGCCCTATCTGGCCGTTTTACTGTACTCGTGTGGTGTTACACCCATGATATAATTTATGAACTAAAAATTCTATAAATCAACAACGCGACAATAAATTTGCGATTAATAGAAATCCAAGCAAAAAACAAATAATAAATTATAACAAAAAAAAAGCAAAATCAACGCCGTACAATCTACTATGCAAGTGAAATAGGAAAAAATTATTCAAATTTAGCTGAACATTGTTTTTTTTTAAGTCACCTTAGATAAAGAATCTCTCATCTCATACAATATATTATTACAAATTAAATTTCAATGTATTCCATAATTTTAATTTAAATAACTAAATCAAGTCAATATTTTATCTGCGACATTATTGAATCTGTCATATAAACATTTAATAGAATTATTGAAATCTGATAATTTCAACCATTAATATTATAATTGCTTTTTCCTACTTTCAAGCAGAGATTAAATTTTTCATAAAAAGTGATGATGATAAATTTATGTGTCATTTATTTAATTATAAATGTGCATAGAAAGGTGTCAAATACAGTTAATCAATTAATTGCATATTCAAGAAGATTTTTTTATATACAACAACCAATTAAGTAAACAATTATATTTTTAACATTATTTTAGGAAAAAAAATTAAATTGGTTTCCATTTTTGTGTCTTCTTACTCCACTTACTATTTGTAAAAAGAACAAAAACAAAAAACCAATTTCGGATGAAGCGAATCAACAGAATCAAACAGAAAAATAAATGATTTGGATGAAATTCAGCATACTTTTCATCATACCCACCCAGTGTACTGAAAAATAGAAGCGGATCAGGGACCAAAAAAGACATTGGCATTGCACTACTAACCCAAATTATTTTGGGTACGTTTTTGGCCGCATAGTACTAAAATTTCAATATATGTTTACATTTTATTTTTATTTAAATTTAAAAAAAATTTAAATACAAGAAAACTTTAGTAAAAAAATGGGTGTTTTCTTATGGCAACAATGCGATGAGGTCCATTTTTTGACGAATGCCTACAACAAGAATCAAAAAAATATTTGAGGTGTCGTTGTAACGAAGTTCCTTTCGCTATATTGTATGTACTAGTTAGTTCTAACACGACTAAGGCGCCTGTTGAAAAATACTATAATTTAAATGGATCTTGAAGAAAAGATACTTTTTCTAAAATGATAAAATTTTTTAAGAAATTTTTTATTTATTAAAAGTATTTTTTCAAAAAAGTATATTTTTAGGGCTTTTGGTAAGAATATGTATTATGTTTTCCCGAAAAGTCCTTTCTTTGATGAGAGGTACTTCTTTTATTAAAACCTAATGTTTTTTTCAGAAAAGGTACCATTTCTAATAAGAAGTAATTTCTGTAAGAAAAAGTCTAAGGGTATGAATTTTTTTTACAAATAAGTACTTGTAGAGCTTTAGTATTTTAAATAGTGTTTTATTCAAAATTGTGCTTAGAGCTACAAGAATATTCGGAAAATGAATTGTTTTCCAAATTTAGTAGTTCTGCGTTGTCGCCTTTGAAACTAAAAGAAGAAGAAGATGATGACAGACACGTTGACCATAGGCGAGGTTATTCGTTGTTACTCATTGGTACTGAATTAGGTAACAAACACAACCTTTCCCTTACAATACTGTGAAATCGACAACTAACATTACCAGACCTCAGAGCACTGCCAAGCCTTACCTCGCCGATCGTCAAACGTGAATGAGAAATACCTCATCACTGCTCCTCCTTTTATACAAAATGTTACAGAGAAATATGACAAGAATGACATTTGCAATGACAGTAGTCGACAAAACCAAATAAATACATAGTTGCATTGAAATGTAGTATTAGTAGTATGTCGAAAATAGCCGTTACGAAAGATACATATTTGAATACGTTAGTACTTAAAATATAGACTGCTACATACTTTTTTTAAGTACAGGTCCACAACTGATTTCCGTCTCGGGCAAAAATTCCGAACAAACAAGTCCGTCTAGAATTCGACACGGATTCGTAACTACAAATTAACTAGAAATTATTGAGTACACACATTTAGGAATCAATTTATTATTGTCAGATGGTAGGTGCCACAAATTTGGTCATTATTTAAAGAACCATATTTTTGTTACTCATGGCTGAATCTACAAGTTTTTAACATCTACACAAATCAATCAAACGTGCAGAAGTTCATAAAAAAAGAGAAAATGGTCAGATGGAGTTTCGAAGCGTTTTGGAGTTTGCCAGTTGGGAAACCTAAAAAAAATTGCAAATTATATAATTTACACTAGATTACACCGTGTGCAATTTTTTTGTGATGGAAATATAACCATACAGACACCACTGCGTGATAAAAGACAAAAAAGAAGACCCGTGTCTCCCAGGTTTGCCCAAAGTCATGCACTTTTTTTTAATGGGCCCCCAAAGGTTTGGGGCCTCGGTGTCATTTTTGTAAAAAAAAGTGATCAATTTGTCAGGCTCATATCTTGCAAACTGTGCGGAACTTTGATTTGCTTTCTGAGGCAAAGTTGTAGTTCTTCTCATAAAGAGTATAAACATATAAAACGAAAATGACTTCATCTTCAAGGTCAAAACCACTAAAAACTTTAAAAAATTCGACTTTTTTTACTTTTTTCCCCAGTTCAGGTCCATAGGTAGCAAACCGTTCCAAATTTAAGGAAACAATGAACATCAGAAATGTACCTAAGATCCCAATAAACAACTTTCTAGAAGATACGACCTTCGTACGAATGATTCTCAACACCCATTATGTAGCGCTTAGGTAGCGTTTAGGTAGCCGCAAAAGTGAACAATTTCCTGAAAATTTTTTAATTTCACTGTGTGTATTTTTTTAGTCAAGGATATACAACCATATACGGACACCACTACGTGGTAAAAGGCTAAAAAATTACCCGTGTCTCCCAGGATTGCCAAAAGCCATGGACTTTTTTTTATGGGCCCCAAAGATTTGGGGCCCATAATGGGCCATTTCATTTTGTCAGGCTAATATCTTGCAAGTCGTTTGCAATTTTGATTTACTCCCTGAGGGAAAGTTGTAGCTCTTGTCATAAAGAATAAAAATTGTGAACACATAAAATCAAAATAACTTCATCTTCAAGGTCAAAATCGCTAGAAACTTTAAACAATTCGATTTGTTATACATTTTTCTCCTGTTCAGGTCCAAAGGTAGCAAACTGTTCAAGATTTAAGGAAACAATCAACTACAAAAATGTACCTAAGATCTCAATAAACAACTTTCTATAACATATTAATTTCGTAAGATTTGCGATTTTGACTTTGAATATGAAGTATTCTTGATTTTATATGTTCATAATTGTTCTTTATGACAAGGGCTACAACTTTACCTCAGACAGTAAATCAAAATTCCGAACGGTTTGCAAGATATGAGCCTGACAAAATGATTACTTTTTTCCAAGAATGACACCGAGGCCCCAAGTCTTTGGGGCCCATAATAAAAGTCCACGACGTTGAACAATACTTGGAGACACAGGTTTTTTGTTTGGTCTTTTATCACGTAGTGGTGTCCGTATATGGTTATATTTTTTTGTTGTTATAGTAGCTGAGGGTATATTAGACGCCGAGTATTTATATAGGATTAATTATTTATGTAAAAGTTTAACTATAAGAACATACGAAAGATAATTTTTTTTGGAATATGCGAATCAAAATCTTAAGTATTTATTTGACCTTTTCGATGAATACATTTCCGGCATTCGTACTCAGTCATTATCTCAAAGGTTAATCACAAATTATACATGGCATTCAAACGGTTTCCAATTCCTACAATTCTCATTCCAAATCACTAATTTGTACTCTAATCACTAGTACCATCTCCTTTACTCGACGTGCTTTATTGGCTCTAATTGAAAGACATTTGGTATTCAAAGTTCATGAACTCGTCTTCGATTAAAATTCCGGCATAGACTTCACACTCACTTTATTTGTATAGCATGACTCAGTGAAGCCAATTAGTCGATATCCACCTCTTAATTATCACCAATTAATATTGTCGAAGTTGTGTCTAAGTAATGAATTAGGGCAGAGAGTACACAGAAAAAAAATACATGAGAAAAATAAAAAATAAAAAAATAACATAAGGTTAAATCAATAACCCTTAACGGGTTTTTCAATAAGAGCGCTACAAAAGTTGTTTTTAAATAAAACAAAACCGGTTTTAGATACCAATGAAGTTCTTTATTCCTGTGAAAGTACGTTCGATGCCATTATGTATGGAACTCGATTTCTTTTGCATGGCCAACCACGGGCACGCTTGCAGAAGTCCAGACGCTGAACCCAATTTTCGACGGTTTTCAGGCATAAATCGGCCGATACTGCTGCAATTTCACGTTCCATATTCGTACGAAGTTCATCAATTGTCGCTGGCTTGTTGGCATAGACCATAGACTTGACGTAGCCCCACAGGAAATAATCTAACGGCGTCAAATCGCACGACCGAGGCGGCCAATCGACTGGGCCATTTCGTGAGATGACACATTCACCAAACTTGGTTTCCAATAAATTGATTGTGGCATTTGCTGTGTGGCTTGTGGCGCCGTCCTGTTGGAACCACATGTCCTCCAAGTCCATATTATCCAATTGGGGCCAAAAATATTCGGTTATCATTGAACGGTAGCGATTCACATTCACAGTAATGTGCCGGTCTTGATCATCATGGAAGAAGTAAACCGCACCAAACCGTAATTTTTTCGGGATGCAATGATGACTCATGGATTACGTGTGGATTGCTGTCTGACCAATAACGCATATGTTGTTTATTGACGAAGCCATTCAGCCAGAAATGAGCCTCATCGCTGAAGATGATTTTTAAAAGTTGAGGCCCCTTAAAGTTGAAGCCACTGACTCCAAATTTCGGTAGCAAATTTTAATAATTTCGACTCGTTGTTGGCTCGTATATCTTTCCATGATGAAATGGCAAACCTTACTGAAGAGAAATGTCAAAAGAGCGGAAAAAATATGGCGTCGTTTGCTGTCCCTATCGATTTACTTTTGTAGCGTCAAATGTTTTTCCGTAAGGTTTTTTACGGATTTCGCGGTAACTTAGCGAGGGATTTGATTCTGGTTGTAGCAATTGCGGGCGAGAAATTAATAAGACCGGTTGGTTTCGGTTATAATTCAGAGTGACAAATTTATTGTGTAATGGCATAGCTTTACAGTTCATAAAATTTCCCAAGCGGACAGAGAAGGTAAAGAAGACGGATGACATTTACATTTAACGAAAGAAAAGGTCACAATTATAAAAACTTCATTTAAGAGGGGGGATAGAAATAAATAATTCGTTTAATAGAAATATGTACATATAAAAAACCCTTTACTATGTTTATCATTATTTCGATGTGGGAAAATAAGACTTAATACATTGTACTTGTTAAATTTCCTAGTTTTTGCGAGTATTATTTTAGGTTTATAAGCACAGTATTCATTAGCCATGAAGTACTTTTTCATGGGTATCTATTTGATTGTAGTTCCCAATAAGAGAGATGACAGATTCTGTATGCTATCCCTCGGTCCAACGGAAATAATTTTTAAAATGTCTGGCAGATCTCCTATTGTTGGTGTGAAATTAATTTCTTGTTGTTTATAATATTTAATTCTACGAAATACTCTTGTAAATGCTGGTTAATGCATATTTGTCCAAAGGTTATCGTATACTTGTATATGCGTCCTTCAAATCATATCCAGAAATTCGACGCAACCGGCATTTCTCACACATTCTCAATTGTAGATTCGTGCAACATTAGAAGATGCGCTTGAAATGTACTAGCGCGCATCCTACTCTACAAATGTCCTACTCTACAAATCAAATTCTGATTTCATGATTTCTGACTATTGAAGGATAACTCTAATTGTCAAACTATTATGTATAGATGGAGAGGGAGCACTACGGAGACCCAGTACTGTTAATCATCTAAGAGTGATTCACATTTCGGTCTCGGACATCGAACATAATTCTAGAAGTTTTTTGTTACTAATTCGCTCTCAAATATCTACGCTGTTCGAATTTCGTAGCAAACCTTGCGACCAAGTATTAACTTACGTGCCCTCAAACAACCCAGAGGGGTTAATGTCTATAGAATATGAGACTAATGGGTTTCTGCAACCGAACCGATCTCCAGCTTTTCTCCTCCAGTTGGTAACACCAAGCTCTTCGAGGCAATCATCCAATTGGTCTTTCCAGCGAAGTTTTGGTCGTCCTATTGTTAGATGTCCTTCGAGTACGAAAGCCGTCCTCACGGGTTCATTCTAATCCTTTCTACTAACATGGTGTAATCTCGTTGTTTTCATTGGCATATCTACGCTAATTGCGAGACAAAGATTATACTCCTCGTGGTTCACCTTTTTTAGATAATATAGGACCATATACATAAAGGACCATATTTCATTTCGACAATATACTATTAAGCCCATAATTAGTTTAGTGGCAAGGCACATTAAAAATATCATTACATCTAAGACTTCTAGGAGGAACATTAAATGGAATTAAAGAAAGCAGATCTGGGCAGCCAATACTGCCATTAATGATATCAAAAGCAAGCATAACAGACTCGAATTTTCACTGAAATTCTAAAGAAGCCAACCCCAACCATGAACATGTTATTTCACAAGTATGTAATGGGCTTACAATCCAGATCTGACAATGAGGCATAAATCAATTTGAGTGTGTTAGGATCGGAAAATTCTGAATAATTTCCTCTGATGAACCCATATGATATGACCCTGGATTCTGCGCGAAACAGCAAGACAGGTTGTATGACCGTCTGATAGAGCTGGATCTTCGGTTCTTGAGAGACAGTCTTATCTCTGAAGTGCTCCTCCCACCAAAAGTAGCATTCTTGTCGCGAACGGGTTTCGGTTAAAGAGTGGCTATCTCGAGATTGCCAATGTGGTTATGCGCCATCCAAGAACTAAACGGCATACGATACTCTTTTTGCCTTATAATCGGACGAACCAATACTATAGGTCGACGCCGGAAGATTGCAGTGGTAAACAAAATCCAGCGTCTGACCAAGAATGGACTGTAAATATATCTCGGCAGTAGCTACAAACAACATCACGTAGAGCCGGGCTTAGCTTACGACACCGTTTTTGATGTGTTAACATCTATAGCGGCGTATAGGGACTAAATCTATCAAAGTCAAAATCTGCTAAAACCAGATTTTATGCTGATGCTAAAACCAGATTTTATGCTGCTGCTAAAACCAGATTTTCTGCGACTGCGAAAGAGAATAATGACGTGTTAAACAAAAATGAGCGAGCAAGAGAGCAATGAAAGAGTGGTGTGGCAGGGGTGAGGCAAATGAAATTGTGTCTATAGCGTATGTATTAACATAATAATGTATGTATTTACATATGTCTGTTGCTGTTGTTGAACGGGCTTGCGTAGTCGATGTTATGGTGACATACTAATACGTCAGCTACTTCGTACAAAGTATGTGTGATGTTGTGTGTTTGGCTGTTTCGTTGCTGTTGATATGGCAAACATGTGGTTATGTGACACACGTATACGTCAGCTACTTCGGACAAAGTATTTGTGATGTTGTGTGTTTGGTTGTTTCGTTGTTGTTGCTATGGCCAAACAAAGCGAGTCATTTGATGTTCAGCATTGCCCGGTGTATACAAAAAAAAAACTATTATTTTTTATTTTCCAATGTAATATTTACTAATGTGTTCATAGAAATCGAACAGGTACCATGTAGCAAAAAGGTGTTAACACATCGCCCGTGAGTTCGAACACTCATTTAATTTTTTTAATGGTAACGAATATACAAAATAAGAATCAGAACTATCGTCCGAAATGCGCATTATATATTTAGATAGTAATGATTATGGGCTAATTATTAGATTTGACTTCGGATTCACACAATGAGACATCGCCGAGACTAACACGGTAGAAAGTATTTAGAAAACGATTATATCAGCTACTTAGATGTCAATTGATCTAAACCTACAAAATAAAATATCCAAAAAATTTATAACGTAGTTCGGGACTTCTGTATAATCTAATATAAAATGAGTTCGGGCCCACAAATGCATTAATATTACTCCTTCAGTTTGACGATAACAACCAAGGATTGTTTAAATATGAAGGACAAGATTAAGATATATTAGCTCTAATTGAATTGAGATCTCGAAGTTGTAATAATGTAAAGATATATCAATTGGCACATCTACAAAGTACCAAATCAAACTATAGTATTCCAGTGTAAACTGTCCAAACCAAAGCCTGCATTTAATTTATTTTTATACTTTTGATAATGTCATTCTTAATTTTCCTGTTTTGCGTATGAAAATTCCTTCACTCTAATTGAACAATTAGTACATTTTCCTGCTTAAAAAAATAACAATTATTATTTAATACCGAACATTTCGTGGTTTCGTTTTCAATTTTTTATAAATCTATTATTTATTTTTAATTAATTTTCTCGCAATTAAACCCCTACTGAAGTGGTGCGAAGGATATTTCAGACACTCTTTCTGCCAGTCCGACCGTCGTGTGTTTATTTACTTTGAAAGGATGCAATTTCGTGGAAAACTTCGAAATGGTTGACGGCCAAGGGAAAATGGAAGTGGTACAATACAAGAATGAAAAGGAAATGGAAAAACACCTTTAGTGTGAGTGGACATTGTTTAAAATTGAAAACGATAAAGAAATTACCACGGCTAATTTAAACTATTTATACAGTTCCCAACAATGAAAGACACAAAGCAAGAGATAATTAAATGGAAAAAAAGGTTAAATAACATTTTCCAATTAAGAATAGAAAATTTAACAAAAATAAGTTGTACACTTTGTAATTGAAACAAATTGTTAGTTTTACCGAAGGCGATATAAAATTACATTTAGATCAGCTTAATTGATAGTGAGGTTAAACTGAAGGCTAAAAAAAATTACACGAAGTGTCAGGGGATACCCGGTTGGAACGAAATTCCATATTATGTGCTAGTTTGTTCCAACTTGCTTAAGACGCCCGTTGAAACATACGATAATTTAAATGAATCTTTAACAAAAGATACTGTATGTAAAATGATAAACTCTCTTCAAGAAAAATTTATTTTTTTTGTAGAATGTTTTTTTTTTAAATATGTTTTTAGGTCCTTTTTTAAAGAGAGCTTTTCTTGCATTAAAAGCTAATGTTTTTTTGGTGAAAATATTGGCGAAATATGTTATCTTCGTTTTGTAAGGTCCCTGACCCCTCGTGGTTGTTCGTGACCGGATAAGTAAGTAAGTAATGTTTTTTTTTAAGACAAGGTACTATTTTTAAGAAGAAGTACTTTCTGTAAGAAGAAGCCATAAGAGCATGATTTTTTTTTGTTACAATGTAGTACATTTTCAAGAAAAGATAGTTTTTAAAGAAGGAAAAGGTTATTTTTTAAGAAACTTTCCTTTTTTTTTGCAGAAAGGCTACTTATCTCAAGGTATTACTTTATTTTTACGAAAAGGTATTTTTAAGAAAAGCAATTTTTGTAAGAAAAAGTTTTTTTTTAAGAAGTTGTATTTTTTGAATATAGGGTTTTTTAAGAAATGGGATTTTTTTTAGACTTGGTCATTTTTGGCAGGAATAGGTAAATTTTTAAGAGTAGTTTTTTATCACAAGAAAAGATATTTTGTTTCACCAAAAAGATGCTCTTTACAGAAAAGGTATTTTATTTAAGAAACGGCAATTTGTTGTTAGAAAATTTACTTTTATAAGCAAAGGTACTTATTTAAAAATTAATACCTTTTTAAGGGAAGGTATTTTTGCAACAAAATAAACTTTTTTTAAGCAAAGGTATTTCTTTAAGATAAGGTAATTTTTTTTAAGAAAAGGAACTTTGTTTAGGAATATAAATAGGTATTTTAGTTTTTTGAGAAAATTTACTTTTTTTAAGAAAAGGCACTTATTTAAGAAAATTTTCTATTGTAAATAAAATTAGCTTTTTAAGAAATGACATTTTTTGCAAATAAAAGATAATAAAAGGAATTGTAATCAAATGCAATATTTTTTTCCAAGTCTTGCACTTTGGATTTTCTAAATTTACTGTTTATTGGGTTCAAATCATAAATATTGTTTAAAGGCTCCACCTAGAAAACTTCCCTTTAAACAAGAAATTTCTCAACATATATGAAAAATCTAGTTAATTTCTTTCTCTATGATCCAAGCTGTTAGTCCAGGCACAAACCAAAGCAAAAGTAAACAATATAGTTGGTAAAAGTGGGTTGTAACATAATAGTGTTAAAAACTTCATTCGTAGTTATATGAAATGTAACACAGCTTCCATCAAGTACCACCTGTTAATAGACTACTCTCAAATTTGGAGAAAGTTACGTCATTTATTTTGTGTTTAACAGCTGTTCAAATCGTGAATTTTTTTAAAAAAGGAAAAAAGTGAATTTCGAATGCTCGTTAAACATTATTTTTTGCGAAAAAAACGTCAATCCAGCCAAGGAAAAGCCTGATAAATACTACGGGTAAAAAATTTGTTTACTGACTTTCGTTGTGATCGAACACGATATTCACGATATGGTGTTGGCCGGTCGAAGGGTAAAAGTGCGTGAGATTGTTGATGCCATAGGCATTTCATATGGTAGTGTGGTTTCGTTTTTAAATGATCAGTTGGGTTTTAAAAAGTGTCTGCAAGATGGGTGCCGCGTTTGCTCTCAATTGGCCATGAACGTAATAGTGTGACAACTTCAAGGAATTGTTTGGAGATGTGTAACCACCATTCGAAGGAGTTTTTGCAGCGTTTTGTAACTGCGGATGAAACATACATCATGGATCTAAACAGTGGGTTTCTCCGGGTGACCCGGCTCCGAAGAAGGCCAAGGTAAGTTTGTCGGTCAATAAGATGATGGCAACAGTTTTTTGGAATGCAAGCGTGATAATCCACATCGATTACCTTCAAAAGGGAAAATGTCTAAGGATACTATGCCAACTTATTGCGCCGATTTAACAAGGGTTTTAAAAAACGACCCCAAATGGCCCAGAAAAAAGTAGTTTGCACACGTGTGTTGTCACAATGGCAAAATTTCATAAATAGGGCTACGAATTGGTACCTCATCCGCCATATTCTCTAGATTTAGCAGCAGTGACTATTTCCTATTTCCAAATCGTAAGAAATGACTTGGTGGAAAGAGATTTAGCTCCAACAATGAAATTATTAATCAAACAAATGCCTATTTTATGGTCCTCTAAAAATGGTATTTTTTGCAAGGGATACAAAAAATGAAGAAACGTTGGACTAAGTGTATTGAGCTATAAGGATATTATGTTGAAAAGTAATTTTTGTTTTGTTTTGTTTTACTGATCCGCCCTCGTATAGTTGATAAAAGTGTGATGTAGCCTAATAGTGTTAAAACAAAAGTTCTTTAATTTTTTCATTTATGCCCCACCCCTCAACGTGCGTCATCGAACATCGTTCCAAAACTAAAAAAAAAATTGTATCAGTATAAGGATTGTCTGCATTGATCAATTAAATGTTTAAAGGTTTAATTGTTAGCTGAAAATATTTATCAAATACTTTGAATTTTTCCAGTTGTTGATGATACAGACATTTAGACATCGACAAACAATTGTTTTTTGCCTGAGTTTCATTGTACTGTTTCAACATTGGTCTGCCCTGCCCGACTGTTCTGAAGAGGTTTTCTAAACTTTTCCTTTAAATCCTTGTTTGTCTACTTTGAGTTAGGCGATTACAGTTTGCGACTGAAATGGAAAAGTTAGATTGTAATACCTTAAATAGAGGACGAATCATTTCAATTACAACGAGAAGCAATTTTCACAATTTGTTTGTTTCCAATGGGCTACAAAGTTGTAAAATTCGTATGTAAATTTAATTTCCTATAACACTTTAAGATTTACTTAATATTTGTAATTTGTGAAAATTAATCTAAATCCCCAAATTAATTGTTTCTCGTTTGTTTGACTATGTCGGCAATAGCATCTACTTTCAAAAGTTTTCCTATCACCCAATAAATATCAAAATGTAATATTCCACCTCTCTAAGTCTTTGTGATGGCTCCCTTTCAGATAAGTTAATGATTGTCTCTTCGCCCTTACTATTGTGTACGTACATGCGTGTGCCTGGGTATTTCAATAACAAAGTAATAAATTCCTCCTTTATCACTTGGCCAATTATATTTAGATTCTTAAGCCAATTATGTTCAATTAGAGTATTTCAACAACAGCATCAATACCTGGCATTACTGGAAGCATGGAAAATGAATGGATGATAAATCGAAATGGAATATATTTCGAAATTATTAGGACGATATAGAGAACCCACATTTTTGTACAAGTTAAACGAAAAGGGCAACAGTTTCGTCTGTCCATGGATCCATGGAATCGTAAATAAGATGTGTTAATATAAATTTCCATTCAAATCAGGATTAGATGAAAAGGTATTACAGAATTTGAATTACCTGAAAGATCTTTTCATTTAATACCTAATTAAGTTGATGTGAATAGAACATTCGTTAACAGTTAAATAAATGAGAATGAAATAGCAAGTGGAAGAATTTCAAATATACCACCATCTATTAAATTGACACAATACCATTTAACATACAACAAGTTTAACGAAAGGGAATTTTAAGACCAAAAAGAACAGTTAGATCTTATAACGTGTGCTTCATTCAAATCTGTATTTAACGTTAAATAAAAAATGGTTTCCCGTTACATCCCATAAAGGGATTAGGGAGAGCTTTTCACAACCAGTAAGCTGTGCGCATTCTAGTGCATCCACTGATTGGAACCTACAGTTTTACACCGGTTCCGGACGGTAATTGTAGAAGCTTTTTCATGGCTAAATACTCGATAGTGTCGCCGTCACTAAGCGGCGTGATCGCTTTCGAAAAAAATTTAAGTTGTCAGAGCGGGGATCGAACCCATATTCCCATGGACAAGAGCCGCGCAAACTACTATTTCACCACCGACGGCCACGTCAGACTTACACCTAGGGAATCATAATTTCACTACAACTAAAGGAGTGCTTCCAAGAATTACTTCCAATGAAGCACATCCAACGAAGAAGTCCCAAAAATATAAATTTAAGTCATAAAGTCTTATATGTGAAAAAATGCATAACTGCGGTAAATTGGTGGTTCTGAGGAATAAAAATTCATATTGTTCACGAGCTTAAAATATTTAAACTGACGCCAAGGAAGCCGACACTTCGGCATCAGTAACGGAACACTTTTAGAAAACAACTTCTAAAAAATCACTTACAAAGAAGCACTTCCAAGGAAACAATTCTAAATAGCATATCCAAAGATATATTTATAAACGATGGGCCATGTAAAATTTGGTATTTGAACCACCCGTTACTTAGAAGCAGATAGCCAATTTGGCCTTTGTGAAGTGACGAAAGTAATGGACATGGTTCAGGGCCCCCTTCAGTTAAGAAACTGACGGAAATCTCATCGCATATATCCAAAACATATTGGGAATATGGGGGTATCATTCCTTCGAACTACTGGATCACAATTTGGACGACGATGTCGATTGCCCTCCTCCTAACCAAGACGAGGTCAGAACAGCTATTGCCCGGCTTAATACCAAAAAATCCGCAGGAACCGGTGGATTACCAGCGGACCTGTTTAAAGTTGGCGGCGATGAGCTGATAAGGTCATTAGCAATATTTGGCTATATGAATGCATGCCGGGCGATTGGAGTCTCAGTGTACTATGTCCCATATTTAAACAAAAAGGTGACCCGAGTCTCTGTGCCAACTACCGTGGAATAAGCTTTTTATCCATAGCATATAAGGTTCTATCAAGTATAATGTGCGAACGACTAAAAGCAATTATCGCTGACTTGATTGGACCATATTAGTGTGGCTTTAGGCCCCGAAAATCGACAATTGACCAGATTCTCTCGCTACGCCAAATCCTGGAAAGACCAGCGAAAAACAAATCGACACCTATCATCTATTTGTTGATTATAAGGCAGCCTTCGATAGCCGGATACGGTAGAAACTCTACTAAGCAATGTCTGAGCTTATAGCCTATTCATGAAGAGAGGTGGTCTGAACACCGAGGTGCGGTTACTCATGTATATTCAGGTGATGAGGCCAATTTCGGTATACGCCTATGTGGCATGGTCGCCTATCTCCTCCAGCCAGAAGGTAAGGCCGAGACGGTTTGAGCATAAAGTGCTCTTCTCTTGCTTGGGTTTCAAGACTGTTATGTTGGAGGATGGTTCCTTTAGTAGGTCATCTAGCCTAAATTTCTGGTGGGTTCTGCGCTCAGGTATTTGGAGGGCGCAGCAACGTTGAGTAATGAGTTGGGTAGAGTTTGTATTGACCATGCGGATGAGCAAAATTGTTTTGTGAAAAATATTTTAGACATATTGATCACCTTGCCATTGAGGGGGGGGGGGGGGTGGGGGGTCAGCTGTTATCGGACGGGCATCTCTTCTTCTTCCACAGGCGATATGCTAGCCATACAAACACGGGGTATACTTTTCGAAACCAAATTGTTGTTGTTTGTATCTCAACATTATTTTGTATTTAGTTTTAAGTTTAATATTTTTACCTAGTTTTCAGTTACTTTCAAATTTTTTATATAACAGTGTGACACAAATGAAAGCAATTTGTTTCAAGCCTCAAACAAACCAAAAGGTTGTGAAAGTACTTGGACGTGGTATCACAAAACCCCGCTCCATTTTTTACAGGCGGAAAAAATTTTTGGAGGTGGGTCAGGGCCCTATTTCAGATTTCACTTCAATAAATCCTAAACAGCTTTAAATATTGCATTACAACCTTCGACATTGTTGTAGCTATTTTCCTATTTCATAATTCCCTCTAACATATTTATAAGGAAAAGTATACTGTTAATCGATTATTTCACGAAACGTCATGAAAAACTTCACATAATTCATATGTTTTACATTTCTTGCCTAACGGTAAATAAATTGCGGTAGCTGTCTTCAAAAGTATTTTCCTTTTATATTTCTTGATAGCGCCTCTAAATAGACTAATCAACAAAAATTATAGTTACAGCTCCATAATTGGTCTAAAAATGCTGCGTTCAACCATATTCTCTAAATGTTCCCCTAAATGGGTTCCATTTTTAAACAAATTACAAATTGATATCTTCTACAAAGTTTTTAATAATATTGTCAAATACACTAAAAATAAAAATAAATGGTTTCCCATTACATCCCATGAAGGGACAGGGGAGAACTTCTCGCAATCACTGAGCTGTGCGCTTGCCAGTTTTCACTCACTGATTGGGACCTACAGTTTTACACCGATTCCGAACGGTATTTTGAGAAGCTTTTTCATGGCTATGTACTCGATAGTGTCGCCGTCACTATGCGAGGTGACCGCCGCCGAAAGAAATTTTAAGGTGGTCAGAGCAGGGTTCGAACCCAGGATCTCATGTACAAGAGCCGCGCACACTAACCATTGCACCACCGACGGCCAAATACACTAATGAGCAAAAATTACATATTGGGTTCCAAAATGATTGTACCAATTCAGAAATTCAAAATTTTTTAAAATTTTCGCTTATAATTTCAATACTATTCATACAGTAATATAATAAAGTTCTCCAAAGGTGTACAAATTAAGGTTTTCGACAAAATTTTCAAATACATTAACGTCCTAAAATCTCATACATGATCTGAAATGGTCGCATACTACAAAAATATGGTTTTTTTAGACTTTTTATTCATAATTGTCACACCTTGAAGGTTTTTTCAAGTAACCAAAACATCAATCGGGTCACCCTATACCATACTCAAGTTAATATTGTCAAAGTTTCTAATGCAATATTTCAAGCCGTTTAGGATTTATTTAAGTAAAATCTGAAATAAGGCCCTGACCCACCTCCAAAATTGTCATCGGCCTGTAAAAAATATTGTTACGTATACCACGTCCAAGTACTTTCACAATTTTTTGGTTTGGTTGAGGCCCGAAACCCACTGTTGCACAGTGTAATTAGCCTAAACTGAATTCAGTTTTCTCCTTCTTTTTTGGAAATTTGCCCTTTAGCGCTTAAGTTATTTTTTAAACAAAACTGAAGATTTTAAAGCCAATTTAACACTCGTATATATAGATGTAAGGTTTTGGGTGCGCCTGGATAGTGTCAACAATTGTGTTCGTTTTAAGATTATTTATATATTTTGCACACTGTTTAAAATGTTTTAGAAAAAATTTATAAACCATTTATTGTGTCCTCATTTCAATGAGTACTGTTTTGTTTCATTTCATTGAGTACTGTTTTGTTTTGTTTTGTTTTGTTATGATCAGGGGCAGAACAGAGCAATGTTTTGTGATAGCTAGTCCCTGTAATTTCACAATTTTTTGATGTGTACAACACGCAAACCACATTTAGCGTTAGCATCGCATACGTGGTTGTTGTACAACAATATTAGTATTGGTGGTATTGACGTAGCGGTAATGAACAAACAAACAGTTCGTCGTCGTCAAAAAGTATTGAATAGTATAGAGATTTCATTGGACGAATTGCATATCTTAAAAGCACTGGCGACAGCTGGCGAATGATTCAAAACATAGTTCTCTATTTTTGTCATAACTGGTCCATTCATTACTTTGATGTGAAACATTGATGCCTTTTGAAACATTTATGCTTTTTGTATTGTTTTATGAAATAACATTGTCGAAATGGTGCATTTATATTGAAATATTCTATAAAGAGAATACGACTCGTTTATGCTCTTTTACTCAGACTCTCTACATGAGAGCGGAAAAAGAGTGCAATAACTTCTCTATACCATTCAATACTTTTTGTCGTCGCTCTGTTTATGACAAAACAAAAATAATTATTTCAGTGAGCGAAATATTGCTTTATTAACTTTAACAATATTACATCTAATGTTAAAGCAGATGTAAGAAAAAAGAACGTGCAATAGCAAAAGAGTCTTCAGCACAAAAACTATTCATGTTTTTTTATTTTCCAATGTAACATTTACTAACGTGTTCATAGAAATCGAACTGGTACCGTATAACGAAAAGGTGTTAATACATCGCGGATGAGTTTTGTGATGTATTATGATGAGTCCAAAACTTGACTGACTTTATTAAATCTATTTCTGTTCATTACATTTTGCTTAATTCTATGTTTTGGGTGGAGATGCCAGATTTAATGGTTTATATCATTTCTAAAATACCAAAATATCTAACACGCTCCCCCTTAAGCGTATACTATACATATATGATTATATACATTTCATTTTAGTTTTTCGTTAGTTTTAGCTACAATATGTTTAATTTCCAAAGTCTCAAATTCGTATTTAACATTGTACATTATTGCATTACATTATATATTATATTATTATATCTTAACTACCCTTGCCTCACGTCTTGGTCTTAAATCTCTTCCAGTTTCAGATGGTGTTAAATCATTTGGATTTTTTAAATCCACTTTGCGTTGTCCTTGTACATTTGTTTCTTTTCGCTTTTCCTCGAATTCAATTTCCCTGTTACGTATTTTGTCCAAATGACGTTTTATTTCACGATTGTTGTGAGTTAATATGCAGGTATAATAACGAGGACCAAGTTTCTTTTTAATAGTGGCTTGAGACCAACTTGGCTTATTTGGGTTTCTGTAATCTCGGATTGAAACATTTTGTCCACTGGAAAATCCTATATTTCGAGTACCTTTGTGATTGAGAACACTTTGCATTTGAGATTCTATAGTTTTATTTCTTGTCATTGGAGGTTTCAATTTGCTAAAACGTGTTTTCAACGATCTACCAAAGAATACTTTTGCAGGTGATTCACCTGTGGTGCAATGTTTGGTATTTCTATAATCTGCTAAAAACCTATTTAATGCTGTCTCTATCGTACAACTTTTATCCGATTTTAAATTTGATATGATTGATTTTTTTAATGTTTTGACTAAATTTTCCGCCTGACCATTTGTCGCGGGATGGCCAGGAGACGTAAAAACTTGTTTAACGTCTTTAATCTTCAAAAATTGTTGAAATTCATCCGACGTGAACTGTCTGCCATTATCACTGGCTAATACATCAACTAATCCATAACGACAAAACAACTCTCTTATTTTCGAAACAGTAAATGCGGATGTGATTTCCTTAGTCTTAAAGACTTCTATGAATTTCGAAAAAGAGTCGATCACGATTAACAGGTAGTAACTATTAATTGGACCTGCAAAATCGACATGAATACGGCTCCAAACAGAATCCGCTGGATTCCATGGAATTAAACAGCTTTTCTGAGGAGACGATTGTAATTGTTGGCATGATCCACATGACTTAATTAGACACTCAATATCCTTATCTAACCCTGGCCGCCAAACATATGACCTTGCCAACGCCTTAGTTTTAACTACTCCAAGATGATACTCATGCAATTGATGAAACAAAAGTTTACGAAGTTTAAAAGGTACAACGACACGGTATCCCCACAAAATACAGTCATATTCAACTGAAAGCCCAATTCGTTGCGACATGGTGCAACATCTTCATGCGTTAATAGTTCATCAACCTTACCTCTAAGTATCAACTCAGCCAGTTTCGATAATATTGGATCACGTCTCGTTTCACGGGCAATGGTCTTAAAATTTAAATTCATATTATTATCCTGTTCAACAAAATTTATATAATTAATCTCATTATAGTCTTTTGTAGAAAAATGTTGAGGCATACGAGAAAGACCATCTGCGTTATTAAAATCCCCTTTTATGTATTCAACTGAATAATTAAACGCAGACAAAATCAGGGCCCATCTTTGGATACGAGCAGATGCCATTATTGGCTTATGGTCTGTTTTCAAGATGAATTTGTTCCCCAGTAAATATTGCCTCAATTTTGTGACGCAAAAAATTATGGCCAGTGCCTCTTTTTCCATTGTGCTATAATTTTTCTCGTTCTTTGTCAGCGCTCTTGAAACAAATGCTGTGGGTATGAGATCGTTGTGTGTTTGATGAGAGAGAACACCCGCAACAGCGGACCCACATGCATCTGTTGTTAGGACTATTGGCAATTGAGGGTTAAAATGTACAAGAACCTGATTAGATATAATTTCCAATTTAATCATGTCATACGTCTTCCGACACTCTTCAGACCAAATGAATTTATTGCCATTTTTCAATAATTCATATAAGGGTACCATTTTTTGTGAAAAACTTTTTATAAATTTTGAATAGTAATTTACCATTCCAATGAATGCCCTCAATTCGGAGACGTTGTTTGGAATAGGTGCGTTTACAACACTAGAAATTCGGGTTTCATCTTTGCTTAAACCGTTCTTATCTATTAAAAATCCCAAGTACGCAATTTTAGTTTGGAAAAATTTACATTTTCCAACATTCAATTTTAATCCAGTTGTCTTCAGCTTCAGCAAAACTTCTCTCAAAGTATCTAAATGTTCTTTCATATTTGTACCTGTCACTGTTATGTCATCCTGATACACTACCACATTTGATATACCCCGGAACAAATTTTCCATGGTTTTCTGAAAGACTGCCGCAGCTGTTTTAATGCCAAAAGGCAGGCGTTTCACCTTAAGTGAGCCAATGTGTGTGCTCCAGGAGCACAAAAGCTGCGACTTCTCGTCCAAAAGTAATTGGTTGTACGCATTGGACAAGTCTAGTTTAGTAAACAATTCTCCACCTTGTAGTGCAGCAAAAAATTTCCTCAATACGAGGAAGGGGATATTTGAAATCAACTAAATTTTTATTGAGAGTTACTTTATAATCACCACATATTCTTAAATCCCCATTTGGTTTCAGAATTGGCACTAGTGGTGTTCCCCAATCTGAGTTATCTATTGGCTCTAGAATGTTATCTTCAATCATCTTCCGTAGTTTAAGTTCTACTTTATGCTTCCACGCTAGAGGTACTGGACGAGGTTTAAAAATACAGGTTTTGCATCATCCATTATGTCTATTGAAACCCTATTAACATTATATTCTCCAAGAGTGTCACTGAAAACCTCTGAAAACTCGTTTTTTAACTGATTAACAATGACTGAAAGACCATTATATCGATGTACAGAACTCACTTGTGTTAATTCAAAGTTAAATGCTTTCAAAAACGTACGCCCCAATAAGGGTGGGTTGTTGTGTTGGTAACAACAATAGTTAAAATTTTCGACCTGCCCTCGTATGTTATTTTTGCATCGTACTCACCCAGAAGAGAAATTCTTTCCCCACTGTAGTTAACATAAGGGATTTTGCATTGTCTGAGAGGAATTTGTATGTTGTTTTCTTTATAAAACGATGCTGAAACCAATGTACAAGGAGCCCCAGTATCGCAAGCTGCATTCAATTTAATACCATCTACTCTCACTGGCAAAGAGTGTAACCCCAGAGAAGTTTTGTCTTTAACACTGAAAATAGAGTATTCAAAAATGTTATTAACAGTAACATCACTATCTGAATCAGATACATAGTTAACACATTTTTCGTGTTTTTTGTAACAAACTGATGCTAAATGACCGATCTTTTTACATGCAAAGCATTTGCTCTCTTTAAATTTACAGGCGTCTGAATTGTGATTTTTCCATCCACAATGTTCGCAAGGGTTTCTGCCGCTGCTGCCGTTGCTGTTGACATAGGTGTCTCTGCTACCACTACGTCTACTCCCACTAACTGCAATATCGTTTTTGTTTCTCTGGTTTCTGCGATTTACGTAATTTACATTAACATCCTCAAATGTGCTTTTCGTTCCAAATTTTGTTTCCATTATCATGGCTTTTTTTAGTGCTTGTTCAAGTGTCAGGTTTCCAATTAAGAAATGATATAAAATCATTATATTTGAATGATTTCCAAACTTGCAGTTTAGAGCCAGCGTTTTTACTTTGGCATACCATTCACTCACAGATTCTCCTTCTTCTCTGTGAGTGGTATGAAATTTTTTTCGTTCACTGAATACAATAGTTGGTGGAGTAAAGTAGGTCTCAAGAATTTGAACCAATTCTTTGTAGGTTTTCTTGACCGGTGACACTGGATGACATAGACTGTGTAAAACTGAATAAGTTTCTGCTCCTAATGACTTCAATAGAATTACTTTTTGTGCATTTTCCTCGGTGCAACTAATTTTACAATAGTGAATTTCTAGTTGCTCAATCCAAATTTTCCAATTATTATTAAAATTAAATTGTGGAACACCAGTCACACAAAGTATTTCTTTATTTCGTTCACATTCTTCAACCCGGTTATAGGGAGCTGAATCATGGCGCCTGCATTTTATACATAAGGTATCTACACTGTGAACGAATTTTACTAAAAGTAAAAATCTGCCCTGTTCTCCTGGGTTTTGCAAATAAATTACGATCGTCTTGAAAAAGAATAAATTTTGACAAATATTTTTGTAATTAATTTTTCGCCAAAAAATCTATTTAAACCTAATTTGATCAAAATACTGTTCTTAAGAGACCCTCACTCAAATAAAATTTACTAAACTTTGGGTTAAGTTTAAAATACAAACCTTTTCAAGTAACAGTCTTTAATATGTAAATTTTATTTATTCCGAATACAGCTTTTTGCTTGAGTTTAACACAACTTTTGCATAGTTGTCGTTAAATTAATTAATTTATAATTAGTTTGTTTGCCCTGAAACGTTGCAGCTGTTGCAACAGTAAAACCATAATGATGCCTTCAAACGATTTTATTTTGTTTGGCCCTTAGGGCTCACATACCAGTAGACACAAACGGTCTCTACAAGGATGTGTGTCAGTCTCTCTATCAAAAAGTAGAAAAAATGTTACACAAAGCATAGTTTCATTAAAATTTTGAAGCATTATATGCATTAAAATTATTTTGTCATATTTACACTTTATATATGTAAATTAGGGTGTGCTGTAAAACACAATTTGTGGAATATAAAACGTGGGTGGGGGCCTTGAAAAATGTGTATAGTAAAGCTGATTGTCTGGACGAAGCATTTATTTTGAATTTTCATTTATTTACAGTTATAGTCGTTGAAGACCCGACTCGCAGTGTATTTGGAAAACAATGAGTGTTCGAACTCACGGCCGATGTGTTAACATCTTTTTGTTACACGTTACCTATTCGATTTCTATGAACTCATTACTTACTTACTTACTTATCCGGTCGCGAACAACCCCGAGGGGTCAGGGACCTTACAAAACGAAGATAACATATTTCGCCAACCAGTTCGAACTTTTGCCTTATCCCCCCAGTTGGCACTACCAAGTGTACGCAGGGATTCGCCAACTTAATCCTTCCAGCGTAGTTTTGGTCTTCCTATTTTCGTCTTCCTTCGAGTTCGGTTTCGAAAACCCTTCGTGCTGGTTCGTCTTCATCCATTCTACTGACATGGCCTAACCAGCGCAATCGTGTTATTTTAAGACGCTTAACTATGCCAATGTCGGGATATAGCTCATACAGCTCATGGTTCATGCGTCGCCGATACTCGCCGTTGTGCACTATAGGGCCCTAAATTTTTCGGAGTATTTTTCTCTCGCAGACTCCTACAGATGTTTCGTCTGCTTGCAATAGGACACAGGATTCTGCGCCATAAAGCAAGACAGGTTGAATGAGAGTCTGGTACAGCTGGACTTTGGTTACTCGAGAGAGGGCTTTATCTCTAAAGTGCTTGCTTAGCCCAAAATAACATCTATTCGCAAGCACAATTCTCCGCTTGATCTCAAAGCTGACGTTGTTGTTTTTGTTTACGGCAGATCCGAGGTATATAAATTCGTCTACCACCTCGAAATTATAATGGTCACGCTTTGGTCTAATCGCGTGGAGGCCCTGCTCATTGAAACCATTAATTTTGTCTTGTCCTCATTTACCGTCAGACCCACTTTTCCAGACTCCTTCTCAATCTAACTGTGCGTCCAATGATATCTATATCACCAGCATACGCGAGCAGCATATGACTTTTGCTGCTGATGGTTTTATTCATAATGATAGCAGCTTTTCTCCGACTAATCTCTATTAATATGGTAAAGAGATCGCACGATAGGGTGTCACCTTGTCTGAGGCCTCGCTTACTTTCGAAAGGTTCGGTAAGATCCTTACCAACTTTCACTGCGGATTTGGTATTCGTCAGGGTCATCCTGCAAAGGCGTATGAGTTTTGCAGGAATACCAAGCTCAGACATTGCTTCGTTGAGTTTCCCCCGTATCGGGCTATCGAAGACCGCCTTTTAATCGACAAAGAGATAATAGGTGTCGATGTGTTTTTTGTGGGTCTTCTCCAGGATTTGGCATAGCGTCAAAATCTGGTCGGTTGTCGATTTTCCAGGCCTAACGCCACACTGGTATGGTCCAATCAGCTCAGCGATAATCGGTTTTAGTCTTTCGCACATTATGCTTGATAGACCAATACATGCTATGGATAAAAGGCATATTCGACGGTAGTTGGCACAGAGACTCGGGTCACTTTTTTTAAATATGGGACATAGTACACTGAGACTCCAATCGCAGGGCATGCATTCATCTAATCAAATTTTGCTAATGATCTGTTGCACGTACCTTATAAGCTCATCGCCGCCAGCCTTAAACAGCTCCGCCGGTAACCCATCGGCTCCTGCGGCTCTATGGTGGACTGGGTTTGCCTACCGCCACCGTTCATAATGGCAGTGAAATTACAAGAACGAAAAATAAAACATATGAACTCATTAGTAAATGTTATATTGGAAAATAGTTTTTGTGCTGAAGGCTCTTTTGATATTCCACTAGGTTTTTTCTTATATCTGCTTTAACATTACATGTAATATTGTTAAAATAAATAAAACAATATTTAGCTCACTGAAATAATTGTTTTGTTTTGTCATAAACAGGGCGGCGACAAAAAGTATTGAATAGTATAGAGAACTTAATGCTCTCTTTTTCCGCTCTCATGCAGAAAGTCTGAGTAAAAGAGCATAAACAAGTCTTATTCCCTTTATAGAATATTTCAATATAAATACACCATTTTGATAATCTTATTACATAAAACAATACAAAACGCACAAATGTTTCAAAATCCATCAACGTTTCACATCAAAATTATGAATGGACCAAGTTATGACAAAAAGAGAGTAATAAGTTTTTGAATCATTCGCCAGATGTCGCCAGTGCTTTTGAGTCATACACTTTGTTTCATGAGTTCTCTATACTATTAATTACACCTTGACGACGACGACCTGCTTGTTTGTTCGCTGCCGCTACATCAATACCATCATACTTATTTTCAGGTATAGACTATTGTTGTGCAACAACCACGTATGTGATGCTAACGCGTGAGTTGTTTGCATGTGTTCACTTTGACAGATTGCCCTACCCGTGCCTATAGATGTTAACGCATTAAAAATATTTTTGTTTTGTGTATATGGGGCTCAAGCGACGTGTCATGACGAGCATAAAAGAACAATATATTTTAAAAATTTTGATAGAGTATTTTTTTACGGCACCATTTTTGAGTTAAATTTTCAATTTACTTTATTTTGTATTTTACACGAAAGTACTATCATATATACAAGAAAAATATGATTAAAATCGAATTCGGGAAAAACATTGGGATATAACCGAATTGTCGAGAGACACACGCTTCATCTACTTTAAAATCCCGCCGTGAAAATAATTATATGGCAAAATTTTAAAAATATATTTTAAATATATCATGCTCATCAGCAAACATCATTGAAGTGCCATATTGTCCATCAAAAAAAATATATTTTGTTGCGTAACCATACTCGGAATCGAAGTTTCAACGGCAAGTATGGGACTATAAGTAAGTAGCCTCTTACAAAATTGTGATGTTCCCGCAATAAAGTCTTCAATACGAATCTTCCGCGAACACAACAAAAAATGCTCATTGGGAAAAATGCAAACATAATTGACACTAACCCGGTTATACGAAATACTATCTTACTCCGAAATGCAACTGTGTGTTATAGATAAACAAACCTCGGCACAACTGCAACCCTGCGAGAATATAAGAGGAAAATAGATGATGGAGGAAAAAAGCCTTCTGTCATTGTTGGCAGAATTGACTTTCAGGTCGACTTGGTACTCAGGGATTTCGATCGATACCAATTCACATATGCAAATTGCATATAAAATTTATATATATACTACTGACAATCTATCCAATGGTACCGATGCAGGTACAGTAAGCATCAATCTGATGATGAATTTCTGACATTCCTAAATTATCCATTACGCCAACGAAAAACCAAGAAATTTTCACTTAGTAAAATGTGTCACACCTTAAAAGCTTGTAGTACGAACTTCTCGTGCATTAAAATTAACAAAAATTTTATATCAGTGCACTCTACTGTATATATGTTTATAATAATTACAGCCCTTTCGATACAGTGCACGTGAACATCTGCTTTTACGTATATTTATTCACTTTTGTATCTGGCCCACTCACTCCTCATTCACGCTCGATGTTATTTAATTGCAGTAAAATGCATTAAACGCTACACAGACACAAATGACATTCCCTGATGGCCTTATGAACAGCCGTCTATACCAGACACTTTGAAATTGATAGGATAATAATACATAGACAATTATAGATAAATCATACTCATAAAAGATTTTAATATAACAACAAAATACTCGCATTTTCATATAGTTCACATGTGGATGGATTGGAAGTAAAACCTGATATCTCCATGTTAGTTACTAATGGATCTTATATGTTCTCCTACATTTGAAGAAATCATACGATCCCTCTGTTTTCTATTTACACTATCAATTTAGGAAAATGAAAGGAAATGAAATGGAAGTTTGGACAAACATATTTCCGCAAAGTGACCAACAGCTGCTGGGAAATAATAAACAGTATATCAAAAAGAAGCTATATAACAAAAATAAGAATGTGAAAAGCCAAATAAGAGTTTTTATTCCACGTTTCTTTGGTATTGTTTGTTTCATATCAAATGCAACTGTGATCGTATAATTTTTGAAGGAAAATCAAAAACTTAATTAAATCGATTACATGTGTCAACAGTATTTCTGCAAATCGTTCTTCTCAAATTAACACTTATAAAAATTGTGAACATAATACAAAATATCTGTAATTTGTGATTGAAAATAATGTCATTGATATCACACCAAAAAAAAAACGCTGGGTTCCTACAACGGATTCTGGTAGAAAGGTTTAAAAAAATCTACGTTTATCGTCGTTGTGCCAGATTTGATCAGAATTTGTGTTAGGGCGGGTCAAAGTTTCCGCCCCTCGGAACTTTCCTGCAACATATCGGCATGCAAAATTGTGTGTTCCTTACTTCTGAGGTACAAAATATGTTCAGAAGTTTTATAGAAAAGATTCAGATAAACAATTTTGTGGAACAAATTAACCCTCTAACTATCACGTATAACCATAATTTTTACTTTTTTTTTTTGAAAACTCGCAAAAACCTGCTCCAAAATGACGGGGGGCATGGTCAAAATATTCTACAAAAATTATCGTCATAAAATTTCACTATATGCTTCCGAACACTCCAAAACACAAATCTTAGCCCAAGTGGTAGATAATAAGCAAACACTAACTGGCTTCTAAGGGTTAATAATGAATTTTGTCATTTTGTTGTTTCCATTAAAAATAGTCCACATAATATAATTCCATTAAAAATAGTCCACATAATATAATGAATATCATATTTCATCTTTTGCTAGCAGAGGGTTAATTTGTTCCACAAAAATGTATATCTGAATCTTTTATATAAAACTTCTGAACATATTTTGTACCTCAGAAGTAAGGAACGCACAATTTTGCATGCCGATATGTTGCAGGAAAGTTCTGAGCGGCGGAAACTTTGAACCGCCCTCAAAAAAATTCTGATCAGATCTGCCAAAACGCCGAATATGTTTTTTAAACCTTTCTACCAGAATCCGTTGACACAACCCCATCATTTTGAAAAAATCTAATTTTGTCTCACAGTGTATTCAGAGTACACTCCATCTCACTGGAGACACCCTAACACAAATTCTGGTCAGTCTGGCAAAACGCCGATACACGTATATGTTTTTTAAACCTTTCTACCAGAATCCGTTGACACAAACCCATTATTTTGAAAAAATCTAATTTTGTCGCACAGTGTATTCAGAGTACACTACATCTCACTGGAGACACCACAAAAATACGGTTTACACAGTTTTTTTGCTGCAAACCTTTCTAGTACTGAATACTTTGCATTTTCCAATTCCACGGGCTCAGTTTAAAAGCTCACAGAAAATGTTCATACTAAATGGCATTTACAAGATAAACATCGGGCATTTATGAAATGGAGAATGGCTAACTGTGAAACTGAGCATAAGGATCCCTAATACATGTTACAAATTTAATTATCTATCAGCACAGATTTCGCACAACAAACTTAAATGCACCATTAAACCCGTGAGAAATTGTGGTGCCCACACTTTCAGGGCAAAACAATGTGTGGCGAGTCAGCTAGGATATCTATAAAACACTTCATAGTAATCATGAATAACACTGTGTGTAATTTTTTAAGTCATGGCAAAATAACCATATACGGACACCACTACGTGATAAAAGACTAAAAAAAAAAGACCCGTGTTTCCCAATTTTTCCCAAAGTCATGCACTTTTTTTTTATGGGCCGCCAAAGATTTGGGGCCTCGGTATCATTTTCGTAAAAATGTGATCATTTCCTCAGGCTAATATCTTGCAAACCGTTCAGAGATTCGATTTACTCTCTGAGGCAAAGTTGTAGCTCTTGTCATAAAGAACAAAAATTGCGAACATATAAAATCAAAAAAACTTCACCTTCCAGATCAAAATCGCAAAAAACTTAAAAAAATTCGATTTTTTTTTACCTTTTTTCCCTTTTTTCCCGTGTTCAGGTCCATAGGTAGCAAACTGTTCAAAATTCAAGGAAACAATCAACTACAAAAATTTACCTAAGATCTCAGTAAACAAATTTCTAGAACATATAAACTTCCTAGAGATGATTCTTAACACTGTTTAGGTAGCACGCAAAAGTGAAAAATTTGCCGAAAATTTTTTAATTTCATTTTTTTTTACCTTTTTCTCCTGTTCACGTCCATAGGTAGCAAAATATGAAATATGCCTGGCCAGAACCATGTGCATTCTTCAGTCTATGTTGTTGTATTTGTTGATCCACACTTCCTCTTGGCCTCCACGAATTACATTGGAATTGATTCAGAGGTGAGCGTGAATCCCAATTACAAAGAAAACAAAAGAATTTTGGGAAGCCGCCCTTATCGATGATCCCTTGCAAAATGTTGATGACCTTCAAATCACAGCAAATCTTCCATTTATTTTCGTAATATTTGATTTTTTCCATTATATCTTTCAATGTTTCATAGCTTTCTTTCATGTTGATACCCATTGCTAGCGGAAAGGAAGGTTTTCGGTTCGACACATGCAACAACACTGCTTTCAAGCTTGAAACAGAACCATCAATAAATAATCTCCACTCACTAGCGATGTAGTTCATTCCCATTTTTACCACCAAAGCTTTTATATCGTTGCAGTAAGCGAACGAATTGTCATCATTTAGAGTGTAGAGCATCTGAAATTCAGCTTGTCGTTTGCGGTACGCCGTAGAGTTAACATTAGCATGTGTGAGTTTTCTTTGCTTTAAAAAAGCTGTCAAAAATATTGCAAGTCGCTGCGATAATCACAATATGGCCACAATGAAATCCATTTCCATTTGTGTTATTAGCTGTGGTCCATCTCTTCCCTGTTGGGGCTCATAATCGGTATCTAATGGATCTTCATAAGTAACACCACTTGATGTACTCATTGCTGTAAATTCTGTAGTATGATCTGGAGTTGGCGGCCTTGGTGATACAAAATTTTCAGGTGCAAGCACTGGTAGTGTGGCTGTTGCAGTTGCTTTATAAATTTTGTTATTCTCAGAATGTCGATTTAGACGACATGTGTAATTTACGCATGCATAGCAACTGGTTGCATCGTGATCACCTGGGCGATTAATCCAGTTTACCGGCTTACAATACTTCATAGTACCTCTGCCTCCACTCAACCATGCCATGAGATTGTTATAACATTGGCGACACACTGTATTAGGTGTGTAATTTTCACCGGTCAAATCCACTTCGTCGAAAAACAATGTATATGCTCTTTTGAATTCACTAGTTAAAAGATTCTTTTCCTTCTGAAATCTTGTAGATGTTTTTTTCTGGTTTGATGACCGCAAACGTAGCAAAATAAATCAATATTTTCACACTGCATATTGAAATTGTCGGTTGCCAATGTTGTGTGCGAATTATACTGTAGCACTTTCACTTTTTTTACTTTCACTTTCACTTTATAACTTTCACCGCTGAGCTGTCGTTGACGTCGCGCTGTGTAATGCCTCGATGTGAGCGTCGTGTCGCTTTTATATTGTGTGCTGCGTCCCCTGTTGCGTGTGCTGAGCTTACTGCATTGCCTGTGCTGCTGCTGTCGGTGCATGATCGCGTGATACCTAAGCGCTACCTAAACGGTGTTAACCCTTGGACAAACACATGGTTCTGGCCAGGCATATTTCATTTTTTGCTACCTATGGACCTGAACAGGAGAAAAAGGTAAAAAAAATGAAATTAAAAAATTTTCGGCAAATTTTTCACTTTTGCGTGCTACCTAAACAGTATTAAGACTCATCTCTAGGAAGTTTATATGTTCTAGAAATTTGTTTACTGAGATCTTAGGTAAATTTTTGTAGTTGATTCTTTCCTTGAATTTTGAACGGTTTGCTACCTATGGACCTGAACACGGGAAAAAAGGTAAAAAAAAATCGAATTTTTTTAAGTTTTTTGCGATTTTGATCTGGAAGGTGAAGTTTTTTTGATCGCAATTTTTGTTCTTTATGACAAGAGCTACAACTTTTCCTCAGAGAGTAAATCGAAATTCTGAACGGTTTGCAAGATATGAGCCTGAGAAAATGATCACATTTTACGAAAATGATACCGAGGCCCCAAATCTTTGGCGGCCCATAAAAAAAAAGTGCATGACTTTGGGAAAAATTGGGAGACACGGGTCTTTTTTTTAGTCTTTTATCACGTAGTGGTGTCCGTAGATGGTTATTTTTCTTCGTGTTGCACTGTGTAAGCAAGCAATATCAAGTGTGAATGAAATATTGAAAGTGTCAAGTCATAACAGTAACTCATTAAAGGGTTGACGTCATATTGGTATTGTATGCTATCTGCTCGGTAAAGTGCTGTTGTTGAAGAAAATGGCACAGTGTGACAGGAGTTCAGGTTTATTGCAAATGAAACTGGAAATGAAAGATCACACTGTTTTCTTTGTTGAGAATTATTTTAAAAATAACGAATGGTTTTCGAACAAACCAATATTTGGCAATGAGGCAAATTTTGCGTTAATCGTCAAAATTGTTGCATATGGGGTTCAGAAAATATAGGACTTATTGTTGAGAAGCAAATGCATCAACAATGTGTCATTGTTTTGTGCAGATTTTAGGCTGGGCCATCATCGAACCATTGTTTGCCGAAAATGCAAATGGTGTCGGAAAATAACAGGTAATGGCGATCCGTCGCAACATGATAATCTAGTCGTGTTGTTCCTAAAGTAAGTATTACTGATATAGCAGACATATGGTTTCAGCAAGTGCATGTCACATATCATACATCCCGACACGGAGTTCAATTCCTTCTAATACTGAGTGAATTTTGGGAGACCCATATTTTTCAGAATCAAATGATACCAACTTAAGAAAGTTACGAACATTCCAGGTGATTGTAGGTAACCAATTGGCGTTTTTTAACAATTGAATAACAAATTATATATAACCGCAATCTAGGACAGATTGTATATTTTCTTCACATGAAAAGTTTCCAACAAATTCTGAAAACATTGCAGAGTTTCTAAACCTCAAGCGAATTCAACCAGTACATTTTCAGCACAGTAGTAGCCCGAAATGTTCGATAGTTTTAGAGTTTCTACATGAAAACGACGACATATTTCGATTTTTGCGAATAATTACACCTATAAAAGGTTTAAATGAAAGTCAAATTTGTCCATGTTACTTGTATTTGCCCAAGGGATTGTTTTATTTTAAGTAAACCATATTAAAGTGGAAGTACTACGCATTTTACCAAAACTAATTACCAGGACTCTCCGTGAAATTCTACAAAAATTTCTAATTATTCTACAGCTAAAAATATTGTGATTCAATCGATTTTTTCACAAATATTAATAAATCTACATAACACTTCTATATAGAAAAAGTTTCACACACACCGATAACTTTAGCATAATCTCACCAATATCTTAATATCTGAATGCCGTATGCTTCGTAACTACATTGTGGGACAAAATGAAACTTTTACGAAAATAACAAGCTTCTGACTAGGTATTCTGACAGAGGAGGTTAAAAAAGTGCACGTATATCGCCGATTTGAATGTTTACGTCCGAACTTTCTTTAAGGGCTGTGAAATCTTCTCCCTGTTGCCAATTCTTATAATGAATCGGAATAGGAAACCATGTTATCCTTGCATTTAGGTATAGGATGTGTTCAGCAATTTTATGAAACTATTTAATTAAAAAAAAAAATTTTGTGGAATTTAGAACTCTCTACCGGGTTCTTCTTCTGGAAAAGATAAAAAAAGGCTCTGTTTAGAGCGAATCAAAAATATTTCTCATAAAATTCTACTATAAGTTGCTTAACACAATAAAACTCAAAACCCAACTTGAATGCCAAAAAGAAGTCTAAATTGAAAATTCATTCAAGGCTTAAATTCCTACTTATTACGAGTTGTCGCTAAAATGTCCCAAAACACTGCATTTTAATGGGTTGGTGTGTATTGAAATAAATATTCTACCTAAAGTTGCACTATAAGTCGCCGAACAAAAGAAAGCTGTAGATATAATATCTATAAATAAAAGGTCAGTATAAATTTGGGTATTTAAGCAAGAATTCATTTGTTACATTTTTCATTTAGCTCTTGGTAATTCTCTGTCGTTATCAAACAATGTCCAGCATATGTCATGTATAAGAGAATAAATACTCATCCCTTTATAGCGTTCTTCAGTAGGTCCACATGTTTGATGAAATCGTTCACCATATTCATCGGACTCTGTTGCCAACTGTTTCAAAATAATCTATGTAAAAATTCAAAAAAATAATTTTTGTTATCATATGAACATCTAGTTTTGTTGACATATTGGACACCTAGTGATTTTCACTTAATTTTTGCATTCAAGATGAGTTTTGAGCTTTAGTGTGGCAAGAAACTTACAGTAGAATTTCATGAGGAATATTTTTGTAATAAATTTTAACCTCAGGTTTAGGAGTGTTTTTACCCTTTTCCCCTAAAAGAACAAAAAATAACTCCCACCAGAAAAATGAAATAAGTCCCAAAAAATTTCCATACAAAAGTGGGAGTTATTTCATATGAAATAACTCCCACTTTAGTAGGACTTATTTCGTTTTTTTTTGGGAGTTATTTCATTTTTCCAGGTGGGAGTTATTTCATTGTGATATAACAATGTTAATAACTCCCAAAAAAATGACCGTTTGTACAAGGCCCATATGACAAGTGCTGTACGAGAAGTCTTGGGACTTATTTCACTTTGCTATTGGGAGGTTTTTCATTTTTTGTGGGACTTATTTCATTTTTTCGTTATTGGAAGTTATTTCATTTTTGGTGGGAATTATTTCGTTGGGAGTTATTTCATGGCAGTTATTTCATGTGGAGTTATTTCGCTACGCCTTTGAGGCGCTAGAGGGTTAAAGTATTTTACAAAAATATTTGTCGTAAATGTTTACATGAAACCGCTGAACACACCCTGTACCTAAAATGTTGGGATAACATGGTTTCCAATGCCGATTCATCATAAGAATGTGCAAAAGGGGGGAAATTTCAGCCCCATTAAAAAAATCCAGACGCAAAGTTTCAAAACGCCGATACTCGTATATTTTTTGTTTTATCTCCTCGACCAGAATCCGTTGTTAGAACCATACAATTTTTTTTTTAGTAATAATGTATATAGATATCAATTTTAGTTGTCTTAGATCCGAGATATTTATAGATAAGTTGTAATTTACGTTAAGGCTAACAGCCTGTTTCTCTATCTTGAACGAAAGCTTTCGTTCGTGTTCTATGCAGAACAAAATTGATTTGGGTTCCACAATCTTGTCGTTTCAGATCGAATGAAAATACTAAATTCTTCCAAACTCTTCTGTAAAAATTTTGGTTGCCCTATTTCGAATGTACTGTCACTTGGGAACAAATATAGAGTCAGGAGAATAAACATTTCGACTTAGAAGAACCAAATTTGGGTCGAATGTGAGTGACTTACACTATGTGTAATTTTTTAAGACATGGAAATGTAACCATATACGGACGGCACTACGTTATAAAAGACAAAAAAAGGAAAGGAAAGTTGTAGCTCTTATCATAAAAAACAAAAATTGTGAATATATTAAATCACAAAACTTAATTTTCAAGGACAAAATTGCAAAAAACTTAAATTTTTTTTATCTTTATCCTCCCGTTCAGGTCCATAGGTAGACAACCGTTCCAAATTCAAGGAAACACTCAACTACAGAAATGTAACTTAGGTCTCAATATATAACTTTTCTGTGAAATATGAACTTTATGATAAGAGCTACAAATTTGCCTCAGAGAGTAAATCAAAAATTCAAACGGTTTGCCAGATATCAGCCTGACAAAATGATGACTGTTTTGCAAAAATTATACCGAAAAAATTATACCCTTAAAAAAAAATTACAGCAGACAGCAAAAAAATTACAGCAGACAGCAAAAAAATTACATCCCTGCAGGCTGTGTCAGAGACACGGCCATTAAGTTTAACGTAGAATACGCCATCCGATAAGACAGAAAACATATATAACAATAAATTCATTTGCTTATATTATTTATCATTTATTGTTATATATGTTTTCTGTCTTATCGGATGGCGTATTCTACGTTAAACTTAATGGCCGTGTCTCTGACATAGCCTGCAGGGACAGTCCGGGGCCGAATACCTCGAACAACTGTCTGCTGTAATTTTTATATTTACCAACGGCATTTGATTCAAGTCCATTTAAAAAAAAAAATATTATGTTCAGTTTTTTTAAACTTAATTTAATTTATGTATTTTAATTAATATTTTTATTGAAATAAGTTCTGCGAATGTTGAGAGGGCCGCCCTAATATTAAAAAAGGTTTACCTTATCGAGTCTTCGCATTAGCATTCGAGCGTTGTGTGAAAGCTTTACGCTTTACAATTCAAAATTAATGTTACAACAGCTTTATTGAAGCTTTCGCAAAAAAGCTTTATTACGTTAGCTTACTGTTTGTTTCACTTTTTACTAGATACATGTTGCCAAGCAACATTAGCTTGCTGTTCGTTTCACTTTTTACTAGATACATGTTCCTAAGCATTGTTGAGCAACCAAAAACACTCAACCAAACACCACACATATGTTTGAGTGCATGTGTTTAAACAATTTTCATTTGAGAAATTAAAATACTAGAAATATATCAACCAATATGAAATGTATATCAAACGAAAGATAACATCTTCATTTACCTACAAAAAAATTCATCTAGCCGTTTCCTCAAATTCAATGAAATAAACATTACAACAATAAAAACCTGACATGACTCCTCATACCGTAAGGTAAGACGTATTCTACGTCAAAAGTGCATGACTTTGGGCAAAACTGGGAGACAAGGGTGTGTATTTTTTTTGGTCTTTTATCATGTAGTGGTGTCCGTATATGGTTATATTTGTTCGTGTTGTACTGTGTTATATTAGTTCGATTAGCTTTTGGTTCGTGACAGAAACACAGGCTGAAAGAGATGATATTTTCTTGGCTTAGTGACAGAAATGTAAATGCCGCGGTTGGGATTCGAACTCACATTCACTGGACGATCGTTTACATGTTTGCGATGCATCTTCTACAGAAGCGTCTAGCCCGTTAAGCCACTGCGGTGTGTATTCACACTTGTCACGAACCGAAGTCTTTTGTCGTGTCGAGTTATTATTTGTCACTATTTAGACGTTGCTTTCGTACTTACGTGCACTGATGGCGAAGTTTTGAAAGTTCTATTTATATAACGCAATATTTTAGTTGGCCGTCTGTGGTGCAATGGTTAGTGTGCGCAGCTCTTGTACATGAGATCCTGGGTTCGAACCCTGCTCTGACCACCTTAAAAAAAAATTTTTCTTTCGGCGGCGGTCACCTCGCATAGTGATGGCGACACTATCGAGTATATAGCCATGAAAAAGCTTCTCAAAATACCGTTCGGAATCAGTGTAACACTGTAGGTCCCAATCAGTGAGTGAAAACTGGAAAGCGCACAGCTCAGTGATTGTGAGAAGTTCTCACAGATACCTTCATGGGATGTAATGGGAAACCATTTATTTATTTTTAATATTTTAATTGTAGTTTTTGTTCTGTTTTGGTTTGGTCCTACCATATGATTAAATTTTATTTGATATCATTGACCAAAGCTGTGAGAGATCACAGACGTGGTGCTCTAAATCGGCGAAATTAAATTGGAAGGGAATTGGGGAAGAAATTAGCTAAAGGAATCAACCAATGAGGAATCGAGTTATGGCTTCGTATACATTGATCAACCTTAGAAATGTAGAACCCAGAAGAATATATCGATAACAACTTGATATTAAAAACATAGTCCCCGATCTCTAACGAAAGCCAGTCACTTGAATTTGACTGAAATTGTGTTCCGCTAAGTCAAAAGGACTTTATATTTCATCGCAGTCAACAGTTCATCCAAATTGGGAAAGTTGTAACTTGACATGCCAAAATAGTGGAACCCCGATCAATTTTTGTTTGACTAGAATATGAAGCAGCCTTGCGCTCGAAATCGACGTATGTGAAAATATGCATCGAAATTATGGTGAGGATAAATATAACGTAGAGAATCGATGTACAGTTTCGAAAAAGTAATAACCATGTATAGTTGTTATTTGAAAATAAAGCAGCAGTTCGCGAGATGTTGCTGCGAATTATAACAACTTTTTAGCGGTACCTGTCATAACGTCTGCGCCAAGTTGAACAAGACCTTTAAGAGACGATTTTCCTGCTTGTTTTGTGGAAAAACGAATAAGCAACCTTTTTCGCATAAACTCAGCAACAAAGAGATTAAATACAGAAAAAATTAATTTGTTTGCTAAAAAAAAATTGTGTTTTCATTAAATAATAAGTTTTCATTAAACTCTCATATTACATCCCATGAAGGGATTGGGAAGAGGTTCTCACAACCAGTGAGCTGTGCGCTTTCTAATTTGTCTCTCACTTTCACTCTTGTTTTGTGAAGTGACTTTATATTTTTATTCATCTGTGTCTCATAAACGTCAACATCAACGTCAACACCCCGATTCAGAAATGGAAAAGTGGCTTATTACACAAAATACTGTTGACGGCTTAAACGAAACATTTTTACTAAAAAACTACTCAACATCCTTTTGACTTTACAAAAGCCAACATTCAACATGTTTTTTCATATTCTTAAAACTAAAAGCTGCTACAGCAATATGCATATCTCATATATAATCTGGAATCTCTTAATGTGTTAACTCTTCATAAATCTCACCATAAATTTTGATAATGATAAAATAAGATACAATATATCCTGCAGATTATGCACGACTTATCACACAATTTAAATATAACACACAGACGCCCTACTGACAAAGGCTGACAGTAACTTTATTGTACCCATCCCATTTTGCTTTTAAGACTGCTTCGTAGCAACGAAAATCCTTAAAAAGGATCAAGGATGGGTAATGGTTAATGCTTGAGTGGCGTCACATCAAAAAGGAGAGTATACTGACAAAGACTGGTGAATAACAAGGATACAAAAACGATTGTGTGTTGGTGGCAAACCCACAATCTTATTATACCTTTCACACTGTGTGTTCCAGTGGTAGCTGTGAAATACATTTCACTAAATGAAACGGATTATTATAGACCTGAGTGGTATTAAGTGGAGCTGGCAAAGTGCTGGGTATACAATAATGTATATAATGTATTGAATTTCTTACAACGTAATGATCTGAGTTAGTGGTTCATTGTTTTATTATGAATGAATGTGCAATTATTTGGAATAAAAATAGCCTCTGTTAAGTGTGCTAATAATACAGTATGACTCAGGACAAACTTCCTGTCTTCCTTTATTTATATGGCAACACCAAGGACACTGATGTATTCTTCGGTCTGGCTTTTCCAGTGGAGTCTTGCTCGTCCTCTTTTCCTGCTTCCATCGAGAATGTCATCGAAAATCTTTCGCACTGCTTCATTTTGATATCATGGCATAGCCAACACAAATTACCCTAATTTGATTTCGTCAATGTTGGAAAACAGATTATACAGCTCGTGGTTCCAGCGACGTCGCACAGTGGTTCAGAATGAATTTCCATCGGTCAAAAGTCTGTATCTTTTGATCTAAAAAACATTTTAGAGTTCTGAAAAAACTGATTGCAAACAAGGAGTTCGAAATTACAATGACAGATCAACATTGCAAATTGCACAGTGGGGTATATTTAAAAAAAATCGTTTGGAAGACAACAAAAAATTTAATTTTTTTGTTGTTATGTTTTTTGAATTGTTTTGACGCATTTGTTAATAGTGCGCACAATAAAATTTATTTTTGAAGCTATGCTTCTTACAGCGGGCTTTGAGAGACGGAGTTAACTGGGAAAAAATGGCATAACGAAAATGCGTGAGGTGATAGTACCGTTATTTTTAACATAACAGAATAAGCTTTATCATATACCAGCGCCACTAGTAGAAATAAAAGTAGCTAACCTGTTATCAATAGCATGGATCAAACCAGCACAGATTACAACCATATTAATATATCAGAAAGCTTTAATAAACATGACTTTAAATACAATGTGCCGGATTTCACTTTTGCAAGCTTTTATATCACCATGTAGTTATTGCAATTTGTCAAACTTCACGGAAAATAAAGCTCATCTTTCAACTCTTTCAAAATAACATTAACACTCTCACAACAGGTTTGTAGGCTAGTTGGTTGGAAGCTAGTGCAAACAAATTAACATAACAGAATAAGATTTATCATATACCAGCGCCACCTCTACAGGACTAGTAGAAATAAAAGTAGCTAACCTGTTATCAATAACATGGATCAATCCAGCACAGATTACAACCATATTAATATTTCAGAAAGCTTTAATAAACATGACTTTAAATACAATGTGCCGGATTTCGCTTTTGCAAGCTTTTATATCATTGTTAACCCAATTAAAATGTTTTCTTAACATACAATACGTTATACGGCAGTATAGGGGGGTAAATTCGTGCTAGTGGAAAAATAATAATAAATAATATCTGATGTGTTAATAATAATAGTAATAATAAATAACTATATATATTGTCAATCATTGTGTTTCAAAAATATTAAAAAACAATCGAAAGTAAGTTGGAGCATAGCTTCTGTCGGCAGTCCCCCAACTGCCACGTGTGTTTTTTTTTTTTCGTTTTACAAATATTAGGTTTTTTCAGATTTTGAAAATTCAAAAAGTTAGATTAAACTTTTTTGGATTTTTGAACTGTATCTCGAACAGTTTGAGAGCTATAGCACTTAATTTGTGTGTATTGGCAAACCTGGATTCTTGGCTTTAATACGACATCCTCACTTTTGTTTCTCCTGGATATGGTTAAGTTGTAGTAATTATTTTCAAAAATATCGATTTTAAAAAAATAAATTGAGCTTGAACCAATATAACTTTAGTACGTCAGATCACGTCAATAAATTTGATATATAATTGGAAAGGAAAATATGTTTCCCATTTTCTGAGGGTAACTTTTGCCCGCGGCAAACCCCCACCACAACTTGATAAGACCAATTTAGTAAAATTGTTTGCTCTAAAACGAGAAAAACAGTTATTTCTTCAACAACTTCAAAAAACTAACTACACAGATGGAACAACGAGAAAATTCACTTTGATTGCTATAGCTCTCAAACTATTCGAGATGCAGTTCAAAAAAGTCAAAAAATAAAATCTAACTTTTTGAATTTTCAAAATCTGAAAAAATCTAATATTTGTAAAACGAAAAAAAATAAGAGATCATGTTTTCTCCGGTAAGTGAAAAAAAAATTACAGCAGACAGTTGTCCGAGGCCTTCGACCACGGACTGTTCCTGCAGGCTGTGTCAGAGACACGGCCATTAAGTTTAACGTAGAATACGCCATCCGATAAGACAGAAAACATATATAACAATAAATTCATTTGCTTATATTATTTATCATTTATTGTTATATATGTTTTCTGTCTTATCGGATGGCGTATTCTACGTTAAACTTAATGGCCGTGTCTCTGACACAGCCTGCAGGGACAGTCCGTGGCCGAAAGCCTCGGACAACTGTCTGCTGTAATTTTTATATTTACCAACGGCATTTGATTCAAGTCCGTTAAAAAAAAATATTATGTTCAATTTTTTTAAACTTAATTTAATTTATGTATTTTAATTAATATTTTTATTGAAATAAGTTCTGCGAATGTTGAGAGGGCCGCCCTAATATTAAAAAAGGTTTACCTTATCGAGTCTTCGCATTAGCATTCGAGCGTTGTGTGAAAGCTTTACGCTTTACAATTCAAAATTAATGTTACAACAGCTTTATTGAAGCTTTCGCAAAAAAGCTTTATTACGTTAGCTTACTGTTTGTTTCACTTTTTACTAGATACATGTTGTAAAGCAACATTAGCTTGCTGTTCGTTTCACTTTTTACTAGATACATGTTCCCAAGCAATGTTGAGCAACCAAAAACACTCAACCAAGCACCACACATATGTTGGAGTGTATGTGTTTAAACAATTTTCATTTGAGAAATTAAAATACTAGAAATATATCAACCAATATGAAATGTATTTCAAACGAAAGATAACATCTTCATTTACCTACAAAAAAAATTTTAAAAAAATTCATCTAGCCTTTTCCTCAAATTCAATGAAATTAATTTTACAACAATAAAAACCTGACATGACTCCTCATACCGTAAGGTAAGACGTATTCTACGTCAAAAAATGTAAATGCCGAGGGTGGGATTCGAACTCACATTCGCTGGGCGATCGTTTCGATGTTTGTGAAGCATCATCTTCAGCAGCGTTTAGCCCGTTAAGCCACTGCGGTGTGTATTTACATAAGTCACTAACCGAAGACATTTATTGATTGTGTGCAGAGCGATTGTTGTCGCTACTTACACATTGCTTTCCTACTTACACGCACTGATGCCGAAGTTTTAAAAGTTCTATTTATAGAACGCACTATTCTAATTGTAGTTGTCTCGTTCTGTTTCGGTTTGGACCTACCATATGTTTCAAATTTAGTTGTCTTAGATCCTCGTTAAACAAACACCGAAACGATCGTCCAGCGAATGTGAGTTCGAATCCCACCCGCGGCATTTACATTTGTTTTCACTAACCGGAGAAAATATGATCTCTTATAGCCTTAAAGGAAATTACAACTTTAAACATAACGATGATCTAAGACAACTAAATTAGAAAAAAAAAATAGATTTTTTTTGTGCGCACTATGAACAAATGCTTCAAAGGAACTCGAAAAAAACATAACAACAAAAATATGACAATTTTGGAATTTTTTTTCAAATATACCCCTTTGTACGATTTGCAACGTTGATCCGTCACTGAAATTTCTCAATCGTTGTCTGCAATCAATTTTTTAAAGAATTCAAAAATGAATTCTAGATCAAAAAAAAACAGACTTTTGACCGATGGAAATTGATTCTGAACCACTGTGCGTCTGTACTCTCCGTTTCCCCAAATCGGCCATATATTTCAAATATTTTGTTTGCCGAGAAAGGGGTTTGTTCCTAAATTTAACCCATAATAGCTTTTATTTGCAAGCATAATTCTCCTATTTATCTCCTATTTATTATATAAAGAAACTATAGGAAACAATTTTTTTGTGGCAATGAAAATGAGTATTAAATGTTTTATTTTCTTATGTGAGTAAGAGTTGCATTTATCCCAAAAATTTGGTTATGTTTTGTCCGTAAGGTTCGAATGTAACTTCGAGCAAACATCAATCCAATCTGTCCAATTTGTGGCATTAGCCTCAGACAGTATTTCACAACAAGTGTCCTCAAAATACAGCATTTATTGAATACTTCTGAACATAACCTATATGTGCAGAGGCGTACATCACTATCAGCCGCCAAAATGTTGTTTGACTCCGTAGAACCTCCGGAAAATTTCATCTCTTGATTCGAAGGATGCTCTCTATAAATGTAGTGCATTGTATTGGATGCGGAAAACTTGCGTGTGTGTAGAAGATAGGAGGTGTCTTCTGTTTTTAATATTTGACTTAAGCTTACAGATGTCGTATGTAATAGCGAATACGGGAAGATTAGACAATGGTTGGACTACTCCATGGACGTTTCTATGGTATTTCGATAAAGGTGGTTATATCTTACAACCATTGGAAGAAATACGTGTACTGACTTCTGGAAA
This sequence comes from Phaonia tiefii, assembly GCA_963931995.1. NCBI lineage: Eukaryota > Metazoa > Arthropoda > Insecta > Diptera > Muscidae > Phaonia > Phaonia tiefii. The sequence continues at coordinate 55,416,714 of OZ008368.1, read as the reverse complement.
CCCGAGTGACTATTTAAATTTGACTTTAAAATTGTTGGCGACATGTTGTTGTATTTTATTTAAATAAACAAACCAATAACAGTTGCCGCAATATATTAAAAATATCCCATAAAAGGATTGGGGAGAGTCGTCGGTAGTTCAATGGTATTAGCACGGCTGTTATAGATGACAAGGTAGGTTAGATCCATGATTTGACCACCTAACATTTCTTTCGACTACGGTCACCCCGACACAATCGAGCATTTAGCCATAAAATAGCTTCTGGAAAATACAGTTCGAAACCGGTGTTAATTCTAGGTCCCAATTTGTGACTGTAAAAATGACAAAGCGCACAGCTCATTGATCTCCATTTTTGACCTGTCAAATGAGCTGCTATGATTATGGGTCGTTCAGGCTACATTATACCAGAGTCCGACATTTCAGAATGAATTAGAACTCTGCAAAAAAATTGCAAGATCATTTAACGTAACTCCCTGAATATCTGTTAGATTCAACATGAAGTAAGATCCTAGATGTTGGCTCCTACTTACTCAAAAGGCCGGGCACTCGCATATGAAATGGCCATAGAAAATGGTTATACCCACATGATGGTAGTCCTTGAAGTCAATAATATAGACTGCATACATTTTACAGCGTGTGACTCTCAGAGTAGGTGTTGATACCACAGATGATGATAACGTTTCGTCCAACTCTAAGGGAAATCTTGCAGATTGGCATGACTTCTGCTTTAAACACATTACATTGATCTGGTAGCCTTTGACCAAAGTCTGGACACATATGTTTAGAATATACATATGTGAAAAATTCTCAATTTCGACAAACTGTGTATGGGTTTTCTGATGTTCTTACTGCTATGAAAATAGCTGATTTTTTATTTCCTGCACCTCTCGATACGTATAAGGGTTGCTATTCACATTTCGGGTCCAGCAATATAAAATCATTCATTTATCATTGGAGTTGTTGTCTTGTTTTCCAAAATATTCTCCGTGACGATAAAAACACTTTTTCATGCGCTCTAACCAATTTTCGAAATACTTTTTCCACTCCGATTGACATACCTCCAAAACATGGGTCTTGAACGCTTCAACAGCTGCTTCTAGCGTCGAAAACATTACCCACGTAGTAGGAAAAAGTCATTGAGTGCCAACTCAAGGCTGTACCCATCAATTCGACATGTTGACTTCTCATGTGCTACTAGCCCATTGTTTCAGCTGATATGTGAGAGCTCGCATTGTCCTGATGCAAAATGATCCGTTTTCTCTTGTTGTTTTCCCTCATTTCTTCAAACACTGTTGGCAAACAAATGGTGGTATGGTACTCAGAATTGACCGTCCTACGTTATACTGAAGGTACTGTGGCCACATGACCTGGTATACCGAAAAAAATTCGATCATTTGATTCGACGTGCTTCTTTCACGAACAACTTTTGTTGGATATAGCTCGTCTTGAAAGATCCATACGGTCGATTGCTGTTTTGTTTCGGGCTCAGACGCATAGATCCATAATTATTCACCTGTAGCGATTTTATACACTGCACTCGAGTTACTGCGGTTGTTTTTTTTTTTCAACATATTTTTGCTCCAATCGACACCAGCCTTTTTAGAGCATTCGTCAAATTATGTGGGATCCAACGAGAACAAATCTTTTTCACGGCCAAATGAACATGCAATTTCTCACTGATGCTCGTCATACTAATGCCCAAGGATGCCTCAATGTCAGGGTATGTCACATGTCGGTGTTGCTTTATCAGTTCACGCACAGCATCAATGGCTTCCGGCAAAACGATCGAAGTTGGACGACCTTTACGAAATTCATTCTGAGGCGAACGGCGTCCGAGACTGAACTCACGGTACAAGCGATTTACAGTTGCTTTTGATGGTGCTTCATCACCAACAGTCGAATCAAGTTGATTAAGATACTGTTGTGTCCATAAGCCACGCCGAAATTCATAAAAAATCATCGCACGACAATTTTCACGGGTTGATTCCTTCTTTTCACCGAAATGTATTTTTCAACACATTGTAAATACAACATGTAGCCAAATATAACCCAAAATATAAATAGCAACCCTGGTATAAGTAATTTCAATTTGGACAACAATTCAAGGAACTCTCTAGAAACTTTTTTACTACAGCTTTGTTATATTAAAAATAAAAAATCAAAAATTTCTTGAACTATTTAAAAGCTTTATTCAACAAACACTTGGCCGGACACCCCCGAAACTAAAGAAAATTATAATTACAAGAAAAACGGAAAAAAATGTTTAGGTCGACAGGTTTTTTGTATAATATAATTTTCTGCGAGTTTCTCCTCCCGGGAGGATCCAACACCAAATTCGCCGATTAGGCATAATTTCTTCTATTCTAAAGATTTCGGAGTGGGCAATCTTCTGTCGGGCTTAATGATATTCTAATCTGGTGGACAGCAGATTTACGTACTTTACTGTTATGTACTGATTTGCGTTTTTCGAATCGCAATATCCCTAAAATAGGACAAAATTTAGCCTTCTTACAGATGTCGCAAGACTAAAATAAAGGCACCATTAATCCTGGGATAGGAATACATTTAATCCGAGAACCCACACTTATCTATCCGACTTAAAAAAAACTTTTGGGAAGGGGCCGGTCATGTGCATTTTAGATAATCTTTATCAAAATGCTGCAGTTAATTCGAATTATAAACATTTTCATATGATGAATCTTGAAAGGATAGCTGGACTAAAACTTTTGTTATACATTATGTTAAAACTTTTATCCCACACTATTAAATACTTAAGCACGTAGGTATTTAGAAAACACTAATACGACCTGTTCCCACGGAAATTAGCAAAAACATATGTAAAACGATTGGGCAAATAAAACAGAAAATATTGGGTCAATATTATAATCATCATTAGATTCCACGCACACATGCGAGTACGTGATTTATTCATCCTATAATCAGTTAAATATACCGAAATTAAATTGTCTATGTAAATCACGTATTATCTATTGTGATCATTTTTTTATATTTGTTGCCTCAATCACATTTGTTTTATTTTGGATATGATTGATGCCGAGACCTACGGAAAATTATGATGAAATAAAATTATGCCCAGTGTTTAGTTCGAAAGTCAAGTACGGTGCGGCTGAGCAAGATTTAAAATATTTTTGTGAATTTGCAATTTTTAAGACGGGCAATCAGTTTCTCGACGGTGCACGGCAGATAATAAGACCGAAAAGAAAAAAATCCAAATTCAATGCTTTCTGTCAATTTCCCTGGTAGTTGATGGTATTGGTGTTCTGATAAATCTGGTTTATTCCTAGTTATTTATTCGTGATACTCCCTTAGGAAAAGCAGCAGGCAGTCGTGCCACCACTTCAACAGTTATTATTTACCGTTTATTTTGCCTGACGTATGATTAATATTGATTTTGGATGGGCAAGCTTTGACAAGAGGTGTGCGAAATAGCTTTCATCATTGACGTGTAGTAACAAGCATTGGAAACACCACCATTGTGTTGGCTCTGTACAATATACAATATTACAGCCCAAGAGGCAGCCAAGAAAAAACGGACAACTAACACCCAACGTCAAAAAAATTAAGTACAATAAGTGGCAAATACAGGGGAAATACACCAGCACGAAAGGTATCCCACAAAACCCCGGCAACTAAGGTCCGACATCGAAAGGAGCAAACGAAATAAGTGGCCATACTAAGCACTCATTTTCAATATATTAGGTTAAGATTATATTAAAACACACCCCCCTTGTGCGGCAAACATAAATATGCAACACCACATCCCTCCCAACAGATAGCTGGTCTGTTTCTCTCTTCTTGTCACGCATTTTGAAAAGAAACAAAAAAGTAATATAACAAAATATCTCAGCAAAAAACCCGGCATCATCAACAAACCAATAATAAACCCAGTACAAAGGAAACCCAAAGGCGGTGGTCGTTTTTTCAGATTTGAAAAACAAAGCTTACTGAACCATAGAACAGGATGAAAGGAAGGATTAAACGCCAAAGGCTATTAGAGGAAATAACTGTATTTTCCGCTGATGTGGTGGTGAAAGCAAAAAAAACAAAGCAGCATTGTGTTCGGCTTCTGTTGGGTTATTTCGGTGCGTTTGTGTCTGGGCATTAGTAAGGATATTTTGTTAATTCCTTTCAAGTCTTAACATCCTTTCGCTTTTTGAGTTTTAAGGTTTGCAATTACCTACATTTGATTGCTTTGTTGTTACTGTTTTTCTAGTGTTATCTCTTAATATAATTGTTGTATCTCTTTATCTATCTGTCTGTTTTTATATCTGCCCTTAGTAAATCACTTAATCGGTTTGAGGAGTTTATTAAAAACATAATTGATTGTTTAAAACAACATCCTGGAAGTAAGCAAACATCCTGATTTATTAGCGTGCAAAGGACTGAAGTTTGCCAGGTTATAGAAACTAGTAAGCATTGGCCGTGTTTCAATCTTTGAAATAAATTCACTGTACTTGTATTTTCCGACAAATATTTTAATGCGTCTTCTAAGGCCTATCCCATACAAGGTTGATGTACTCATAAAGCTGTCAAAGCTATATTTGGAATAGTATCTTATCTAAAGAAGCTTCTCGAAACAAAACGTGCCACGAATGTGAGTTCGAATCCCAACCGCGGCATTTACATTGGTCTCACTAACCGGAGAAAACGTCACCTCTTAGCCTTAAAAGAAATTACAGCTTTAAAAATAACTCGGATCTAAGACAACTAAAGTTCAAATAGTTTCCCATTAACATAACAGCAAGAGTACCAATTATTGTGCGTCATCAGGTAAGAGACAATAAATATATTGTCAAGGCTAGGTTAGAGTGGCAACTCATATTTCAGGCTCCCTTAGACCTTGTAGGCCATTGTAAAACAACAGATGCTAACACCAACAAGAATTGCTAATTTCGCAGAGAATTTCCTCCTTCTGGAAGAGGGTGCATCAGCATTGAAGATGTTCTACTGACTCCACTTTCTCTTCGTCACAAAAGCTTCCGCAAACGTAATTTCTGAAGTCCTTCAGTCGCTCTACGTGCAATGAGACAGTGACCCGTCATGACAAACACCATAAGTAAGACGTTCGGTTTTGATAACGACATCAGGGCGTTAGTTCGTTTCAAGTTTAGATGAGAACACATTTGGATTGTACAGAGTTGACTACTATTGGCCACATTCCGTTAGTTACCATTTCCATTACGGCACAACTTCTCAAGAAGAGCTTACAAGTTGCTAGAGGCATGCTCATATGTTCTAGTACACCTGGAGCTTATAAGGTAGTCTCCAGTCTAACAAGTTTATCTGCTTTGCAGTTCCCTGGTGAGTTCCCGTGGCCCTGCACCAACCTCAGGTGACTATTAAACCGTTCAGCCATCAGATTAAGAGATCTGTGACAGTTGAGGGCAGTTTTCATTTCAAGGACGACAGTTTCCAGTTTCTTGATGCCAGCTTGACTATCAGAGAAAATATTGATTCCGACCTTAGCCAGAACATTACTTCTCACCCATTCCGCTACTTCTTTAAAAGCTATGTATTCTGCCTGGTAGATACTACAGTGATCAGGTAATCTTTTACACCATTTCCATCAAGTTTTGAACCATCTGTACAGAAGTTCACGAATCTCGATTGTCCAGGGATGCGATCATTCTATTCTTATCTATCAGGAATAATAACGTTGTACTTCTTGTCAAAGTTTGCTTCGGCTAAAGTGTAATCAATAATATCTGGAAGGACACTGTGACACTGGAGCATGTAAAGTAGTCCCCAGTCTAGCAAATTCATCTTCTTTGCAGTTCCTTGGTATGTCGCTATAGCGCGGTACCCAACTCTGGTGGATATTAAATTTTTAAGCCATCGCATTTAGAGATCTGTGACAGTCGTGGGCAGTTCTCAGTTCAGGAAGACAGTTTCATGATGACAGTTTCTTGGTCTTGATGACTGATTCCGACTATGTTTTCTACCAACTCGGCACTACAGTGATCATGCAATATTTTCGCAATGAATAGCCCTATGTCCTTTCAAAAGACACTAAAGCCTACTTTACCGTCAAGTTTTGAACCATCTTTACAGAATTTCACGAACCCCGAATGTCCAGAGACGCGACCATTCCATTCTGATCTATCAGGTATAATAATGTTGTACTTCTTGTCAAAGTGTGCTTTGGCCAAAATGTAATCGATAATATCTGGAAGGTCAGGCATTGTGTTGAGAATGACACTGTGCCCGAAGCCATTTTCTGTCCAGAGTGACAGTTCCCCAAGGCTAACAGCAGAAGTTGTGGCGCGCCTAGGTGCAATGTCCAGTGGTATTAAATGTATTTACAGTACGAAATTTGTAGCGTCAGATGGCGTCGTTCTCATCGAAGCATTAATGCACATACCAGCCACTCCCTGACCTTTATTCAGTTTCACGCAGCAGGTGGATTTCTGTAGAGCCTTTCACCAGTCGATAACAGCATCATCGATTTCACTACTGCATATAAAATAAATTTACTAAACGCGGGTTCAGTCTTCAGTGTTTCCTATCCCCCTTTTTACAGAAATAAAGCTATCTATTCTTCTCCGAGCAGCAAGTGGAATTGTATAGAGCCGTCCACCAGGCGATATAACAAGAATTGTCGATCTAACTGCTGACATAGACAACCACTGAACTATACCCAGATTCGGACCCCATTGTTTCCAATTGACCTTTTACAGGTTAAACCCTATTCTAACCTTTTTTGGCTATTTCCAGAATGTTGGGTTTGAAGTTTATATTTCTATCGGATAAAATACCTAAGTATTTTGCGCTTTTAATGAAGGGATTGTATACCCTCAAAGAAGACAGGAAGCTTATCTCGCCGAAATATGAAGTGCCCGTTGCAGGATGTCCTTAAGAGAATTTGGAAACTTCCCAATAACATCCATTGCCACGGCATCTGCGTCAGCAATGCCTTAAAGACCACCTTCTACAGAGATATCAGAGCACTGTTCATAGATATATTCCAAAGAAGAGGTGACCGAACGCCCTCTTAAGACGTATACTTCTTCTGGCACTTATATAGCTGAAATGCGTCCCTTTTAAAGAAGTTTGTGGAAATGCAATCTTATTTTATATAGATCCATGAGCGCCGCAATTGTTGCGACTGGAACTACATTGTAAAAGGCTTCATCTCTGTCGACGAAAGCACCCATAGCATATTCTGGTACAGCCAGAAAAACCTCCAATAAAGCTGACAGGATGCTACAGAGCGGTTTCGGTATATTCGCCCTTGCTGTTGGCGTATACTACCTACCTCTCGTTACTTTAAAATCGCCAGAATATCTAAGTACTAAAGGGTTTTTCAACAGAGACGCTAGAAAAGTAAATCGATAGGGACAGCAAACGACGCCATATTTTTTCCCGCTCTTTTGACATTTCTCTTCAGTATGGTTTGCCATTTCATAATGGAAAGATATACGAGCCAACAACGACTCGAAATTAGTAAAATTTACTACCGAAATTTGGAGTCAGTGGCCTCAACTTTAAGAGCGCTACGTCCAATGTATGGTCGTCATAATCGTCCTACCAGATCAACAATTGAGCGTCTAGTGGAAAAGTTTGAATCCACAGGCACAGTACAAAATGTTCCCGTGCCAGTGAGACAAAGAAGTGCCCGCAGTGTCGTGAATATTGCTGCCGCTGAGGCTTCAGTTCAAGAAAGCCCTTCAGTGACGCCAGAACTGAAGCCGCTTGACCACCAAAAGCGTCGTATGTTCGTGAATTGGGCTGAGCAACAACTTGAAGATGATTCGCATTATCATCGGAAAATCATCTTCTGCGATGAGGCTCATTTCTGGCTGAATGGCTTCGTCAATAAGCAAATTGTGCGTTATTGGTCGGACAGCAACCCACACGTAATCCATGAGTCATCATTGCATCCCGAAAAAATTACAGTTTGGCGCGGTTTATGGGCCGGCGGCGTCATTGGGCCATACTTCTTCCGTGATGATCAAGACCGGCACATTACTGTTAATACGAATCGCTACCGTTCAATGATAACCGAATATTTTTGGCCCCAATTGGATAATATGGACTTGGAGGACATGTGGTTCCAACAGGACGGCGCAACAAGCCACACAGCGAATGCCACAATCAATTTATTGGAAACCAAGTTTGGCGAACGTATTATCTCACGAAATGGCCCAGTCGATTGGCCGCCTCGGTCGTGCGATTTGACGCCGTTAGATTATTTCCAGTGAGGCTACGTCAAGTCTATGGTCTATGCCAACAAGCCAGCGACAATTGATGAACTTCGTACGAATATCGAACGTGAAATTGCAGCAGTATTGGCCGATTTATGCTTGAAAACCGTCGAAAATTGGGTTCAGCGTCTGGACTTCAGCATGCGTGCCCGTGGTGGCCATGCAAAAGAAATCGAGTTCCATACATAATGGCATCGAACGTACTTTCACAGGAATAAAGAATTTCATTGGTATCTAAAACGGTTTTGTTTTATTTTAAAAAAAACTTTTGTAGCGCTCTTATTAAAAAACCTGTTATTTCAGCCATTGTGGTGTGCTATTAATATGTGACCAGTATCCCAATTCCTTACGACTGTGCAGTATGATTAATATAAAACTAAAATTTTTCTAAAAACCACAATTATGATTCTAGTAGCTGCATGTTAACTGCAAGAGTAATATATTCTTCAAAGAATGTTTAAGACACAGTATAGTTTTTATTCCAGTATTAAAAAGAGACAATACTTGTTGGTTTAATAGTCTCCTTGAGGTCATATATCGTTTCTAAATATAGCAGAAATAGGTTTTCAGATATATACATTAGGTTTTTTTAACACCATACACCAAACCCAATGACAAAATATTTTTATAACTTAGTCCTTTATATAGATATTCTACTACATAAGTCTTGTTCCAACATATCATATATATCGTAAAACCCATTTAAAAACAACCTTAAAAATTGTATAAAGCTTTCAGCAATTCAACGTCACCTTCTTTCGTGTTATATCCCGAAATCTCAAATACTATGATTTTACCTGTTAATGTACTTTTTAGCGGCAAAAATTGAAGCGTAAATTTAGTTGGTCTCTGTTCTTTTTGGTAAGTAGAAACTAAAATTTTATGGCCAAACTAAAGGAATTTAAAAAGAATACATAAAGCCAATCTAGTACCAAATTTATAAAATTCAAGATAGTGAATGAAGAACAAAAATTCTCACTCCTGTACCGTTTTAAAGTAGATGTTTCTAGATTGTTGAGCAGTATCAACTGTTAGCAATAGCGAATATTGCTATGCATTGCCATTTTGAAACAGACTGTCTGCGGAGACTTGAAGCTGATTTTGTTTATATTTTACAATGGTAACAAACTAGCTAGTCGTGAAGTTTACCTGAAGTACTCACAATTGTAAAGATTACACAATTTATATTATTATTCATAATTGTATAGCACAGTTTTAGGTGCTCAGCGTTGCAGCACTTACATACACGTACAAAATAGTAAATATTTTGTAGAGAAGTTAAGGGTACTTCAAAAAATTGTTTCATCCCTTTGAAAATTCAATTATGAATATCATTATAATATAGTAAGTAATACTATTAAAAAAAAAATTGTGTTATCAATATTGAGGGTTGTGAGGCCGGAACAAAGATTTATAAATAAATAAGTAAATGGTTTCCCATAACATCCCATGAAGGAATCGGGGAGAGCTTCTCACAACCAGTGAGCTATGCGCTGTCTAGTTAAATACTCACTCATTGGGACCTACAGTTTTACATCGGTTCCGAACGGTATTTTTGAGAAGCATTTTCATGACTAAATACTGGATAGTGTCGCCGTGACTATGGGAGGTAACTGCCGGCGAAAGAAATTTTAAGGTGGTCAGAGCAGGGATCGAACCCAGGACCTCAAGTTCAAGAGGCGCGCGCACTACCCATTGCACCACCGATGGTGCACCGGAACAAAGATTTATGCTGACGCCAAATTCTTCGGAGAGGAATGGCGCTGATGATGGCGGGTGCACTGCGCTACACACTGGATGTAATATTATATTTGCTGCCGATGGACACTACAGGCAGGTAGATTGCTCCCACTTCTGCTTCCAGATTAAGCCAATGCCGAAAAGTACTCCTAACATTCCCGAATTTGTCAAATACTCGAAATCGGAACCACTATTCGATAGGAGTCCGCATTCTCATACCGGAAAGAAATTTCTGGGACAATGGAGTTCGTGTTATAAAGGGCTAAGTGAGTTTTTATACTGATGAGTTGAAAATTTAACTTACAGGTCGGGGACGGGATCTACTCTAGGGAATTATTTTTTGGTCCTTCCTCGTAGACTACCTGATCATTCTAGCGTGTATCAGGCGGAAATATTGGTCACTACAGAAGTGACCGAGTGGTTGAGGGATAATAATCCAGCAGCCATTGGGGCCAATATTTTAGCGGACAGTCAGGGGAACATCAAGTCAATGGAATCAATATTACCGAATTCATTACCTGCCCAGGATTGCGCAGATCTCACAATGAGATGGCTCAGCAGTACGACATTCACCTTACGTGGGAACAGGAAAATTTCGGGAAACTACTCAGTGGTTCCAAAAGAACTGAAGCGTGTTTTCATGCCCCTAGCGACTTGTAAGAATATCCTGCGAGATTCTTCCTGTACGATAATGCAGGATAGATGGACGACGGTCACAGCTTGTGTACCAAAAAATGGTTTCTCATTACATCCCAGATTCTAACAAACAGTGAGCTGAGCGCTTTCCAGTTTTTATACTCACTGTTTGGGATTGGGAGAGATTCTAACAAACAGTGAGCTGTGCGCTTTCTAGTTTTTATACTCACTGTTTGGGACCTAAAGTTATAACGCGGCTCCGAACGGTATTTTGTGACTCGTTTTCGTGGCAAAGTATCGTAATTGATAGTGCCGCCATTACTAAACGTGGTGACCATCTTCAAAAGTAATGTAAGGTGGTCAGAGCAGAGCTCTAACCCACGTTATCATGGACAACAGCTGGGCACACTAACTATTGCACCACCGACAGCTATTGTGTACATTCAAGACAAATCTGGGCAATAGCGGATAGCAGGAGCTCCATGAACCTCCTGTCTCTAGGAAGACCCTAGATATTATTGCCCGTTTCAGATTTGTCGGGATTCTGTGTAATTGATAGCGATGCGCCAGACTAAAGATCAGGACAAATTTTTTCTCGATAGCTGTAACAATGAGGAAGAGGAATAATTTATTGAACATTTTCTTTGCGCATGTTCAGCACGAGCCGGTAGCAGGATATCTATTCGAGTAGGCGTAGACAAGATATTGAGCTTCTTGGACCTAACGCGAAATCTCGTTAGATACAATGGCCTAATAGATCCAAGATTCACTTTATCCAAACCCCTTATAATTTGACAAGTATGGTTCCGTTTTTCAAATTGGCTCTGCGCTTAATAAACTTTCCTTCTCCTCTGAAGTATTGTGAGTTGGTAGATAGCACTATGAGAACATAAAGTCTAGACATATTCTGGCCCGGTCTCTGTAATTGTTAGTATATTATATATATGGGCATTTCCACAGAAAGGTCCACCTTTTGTCACATCACGGCACCCTCGTTAATTGCTTATTTTTTAAGACCAGTTAGTTAGATTGTTTTCTCATCTGTTATTAAATATAGAGCTCCTTACATTCTGTATTTGGTACAAGAATAGTAAACAATCGAATTTCATGGTCCTAAAATATAAACAATTTTCGACGGTGATGTGATGCTACATAGGGTGGCACTTTCTGTGGAAATGCCCATATGTTAGAAAAATATATTATATACTAGTGGATTGGAACGCGGCTATGGCGCCCGTCGAAACATGCTTTAATTTTAATCGATTTTTAATAAAAGGTAACTCTGTAAGATGAGAGAGACATACCTTATATGTATGTATTCATGCACAGAGAATAAGCAGCTCAATTGGATCTTCCAACTAAGAGTGGCACAACAATCTATGAAATTTTTTGTTTTATCGTTTTTTTTTCCTTTTTTTCCGTCGTTTTTTTCGTTTTTTCGTTTTTTTTCGTTTTTTTCGTTTTTTTTTGTGTGTAATATATAACTGTTCAAAAAGTGTGAAAAAAAAGTGTGACAGAGTCAGCGAATCAGCGATGAGCGTAAGTCTTTAAGAAGAAAGATTGTCTGCTGTTAGTAGGGAAGACTAGTGTATTCAAAAAACCGGGTTTTCAAACATGTCGGTTTTCGGTTTCTTCGAATATTCCGAATTGGCGAAACCGGTTTTCGGTTAAACCGAGGTGTACAAACCGGTTAATAACCGGTTTCGGTTTTTATAACAAAATGGAAAACTATGCGTTTTATAAACGTCGTTTCTTTTTAATTCGTCTCTTTGAATTTTTATATCGACTATCGAGTACTTAGCCATGAAATTGCTCGACAATATGTCGTTCAGAACCGGTGTAAAACTGCAGGTAATCAAAGTGTGCGAGCCTATTCCGTCATGAGATGTAGTGAGAAACTAAATATGGAATTTTATTTCGCTTTAAAAAATACTAATGGCCTTTTTTCAAAATTATGATTTTATTGGTTATCTATTCGATTCGTGTTATAAGGCCTCACAGGAATCGGGATTGTTTGCGTAGTACTTATTTTGTACGGCACGCCAGAGATAATAGTCTAACGGGTTCAAATCGCCAATGGACTACCAGGTTTCGGCAGCTTATGCGGTTTGCGATCACTGTGCGTACAGAGTTTCAAGTTTTAGGAACAAAAAATCGTTGAGCATGGCACGATAACGCTTGTCATTGACGGTTACGATGGATCCTTGATAATTTTCGAAGAAAATTGGGCCTATGATTCCGCCTGATCAACACCCGCACCCAACAGCCACTCGTGGATGCATCGGCTTCTCTTCGACGACATGTAAATATTCCGAGCCCCAAATCCGAGAATTTTTTTTTGTGACGTAATCCCTGAGGTGAAAATGAGCATCATTAGGACACATGATTTTTCTGTAGAACGGTCAAAATTTTGCGAAAAGAAGTGCGGGAAATATTCAGTTCTGCGAACGGTGGCGAGTTGATGTTGACGGCTGTTCAAACACATTTTCAGCTAAAGCGGCAATAATTACCACTGAACGCATGGAACGAGCATGTACACGAGTAGTTTCGTTGATGCGTCAATGGCACTCCATTTCAGTAAGTTTGTATTGAAGACTCAGAACTTTGGAAGAACATTTTTAATATTTCCCAATATATTTTAAAGCGTAAAGCGACACATTTTGAAAAACATTTTGAAAAAATAATCTATTACTTCATAGATTTGAAATGGGTCATCTGCTTCGAAATACCGGTAGGTTCAAGTTCCAAATTTTACTTGTCCCATCCCTTATTTATTTATTTATTTTATTCAACCCATCTCTTCTCATACACATTTGATTTACCCAATTATGCAAAATCAGCGTTGGGCAAATATTCCTTTCATTAGGTGTGTAATTCTGCGGTGTTATTTTAGTTGTTTAAAAACCGAACACCGACCGGAATTCGGTTAACCGGTTAACCGGTTTCGGTTTTGAATACACTGGGTACGACTAATTTGTATATATTTAACAAAAATCACACCATGGTGACGTATGATTGACATGGTAGCACTTCTCAATTCCTTACAAATGTGACGTATGAGTAATTTTAATTTAGTTAGGCACTCCAGCATTAAAAATATTAAAACAACAAGGTTTGGTTTAAGAGATTTAAATCGAACTGCGTTTTAAATTCCAGTATAACAGATTTGGCAAAGGAAATTGAAGATGCACAACAGTTGTTAATTATTGCTGTTGGTTTATGGAGTTTATACGGACATAATATATAGATTCTTCAACTGGTGTCTAAAAACAAACAAATTAATTACAGTTCTTGCAATAAACGTATCGAATATATAACTTTCTTGCATATCCCTTAAAATATACATCCAAATGAAGAGCACTTGTTCACCCTTATTATACTTATAAATACCGTTAAAACTTTTAAAAAAATTAAAAAATATTTGAAATTTTGGTACAATTAGTAAATGTTCATCACAGTAATACCCAGAAATTCTCAAACCCTTGGTTTTACCAGGCAACGTTGTTTTGTGTTGTATACACAAAAATACACTAAACATCAAATCTGTGCAAAACAAATCTCATGAAATTCAAAACATACTTATCAGCTTAGCTTCTTAGTGTGCAGAAACTGGAGCATGAATTTTATTTTTCTTGCTAAAAATAAACTCAAGTTTAATTTCCAAATATAAGGAAGCTTAAAAAAGAGAAGGTATAAATCCAACCAACTACCAATACAAAAATTCGCAATTCAGTGCATCCGTTAAAAAAAGTATTGATGACATCGTCACGCTTCAAATACTGATTAAATATTTAGATTCCAAATAGTCGCGAAAGTGACAAGAAATCCCCAAACGAATCATCACTATGGTTGAAGAAAAATTTGCTTCTTCCTTAGCATACATTTATGCAATTTCTTTACCTTTATAACTTTAGTTTTCTGAATTTCTTCTAGTTTGCTTCTTTATTAAAACTTCTTTTAACATTTATTATGATCTCAAATTAGTGAAATATAGGACATCATGCTGAGCTATTCTACATACAAATAGAAAGTGTATTTTTAACTAGAATTTTTTCCTGAGGCACCTTCATCTTAAATGAAATACAACACTTTAACTACTCTTGTGAACATTTAGCTGTTAAACTTGCCATTCTTTTTCGACTGATGCAAATATCTGTATATTATTCAACGAGCCGTAGTAGCTGTTGGCAGTTGTGACGTTTGCAATACATCGTTATTTTAAAAAGGATTGCCCGCAGAGTTTTGTATGGGATTGTGCTTTCTGTTTTGCAATGCTAACGCACTTAGCTGCTCATCTAGTTTATGTGAAATACTCGCAAGTGTAAAGATGACACAATTAATAAGGCATTCATTTATTATTCATATTTTTATAACATACTTTTAGGAGTGCTCAGTATATCAGCACATATACATATACACATTAACATCTGGAAAGCAGGTTAAGGACGTCATTTACCAGTCTCAGTTCGCTGAGTCAAAACTCGTTATACTAACTAATAAAGTAGCTTATTTAGTGTAAATATTTTGTGGAGAACTCGGTGTTTCTGAAATGTGGTCGCTGGAATATGTTCCTTACGGAATGTGGTTTCACAAAGGTGCGTATGATTTCAATGTAATCATTTGTGCATTAAACTATAATTTTTTATATATGATTGATATGTAACCAGTTTTTCATCGCCATTTTTATGCATATTCGCCCTCGGTAGAGATACGACTGGTATTCTCATAATCATTGGCATCAATACATTAGCAATCACAGGAGTTTTATATTGGTTCCGAACGGTTGATTCTTTGAGAAGTTGTCACTTGAGTAAAATTAACTGTAGCAGATGTCGGGTGCAAATAATTTATGCACACGTTACCGCAGAATATACTGAAGGTCGAGTCTTTTGTAGCAGTTAAAGTTCGTATACCAACAGTAATATAAATATAGCCTGTTTCAATGGAAACAGTTTCTAGCCAATATAGCAAGTAGCCGCTTTTAAATAAAGTGTGTCTCAGTAAGGTTGCACTTTTTAAATTTAGTGTAATTTTTTTTGTGCAAGTGGCAACTCTGAAATTTGGCAGCTGTCACAGATGTTTATTCCGATTCCAAGAACAACGCATTACAGTTGTGAAAATTTATTATAAAAGTTTGGAAAGTTATGCTGAGGCCGCTCGCAAAATTCGAAGACATTTTGACACCAGCCCGTTTTCAAAAATGCTATACCACGGAAAAATACAACTCTGTGAAATGGATTAAAACTCACCTCAAAACACTAAAACAATGCGAGAACGCATGACGAAAAGCAGAAGATAGTGAAAAAAGTTGCCTGTTGTTGTTGTTGGAATTATAGGCCTTTCAGTATATACGAACTTGATGATGACTAGCCAGTGAGTGTGCTTAACTACATTGTTTATTATTTCCAACAAAAACCAACAATTTTTCAATTAGAAAAATGTTCATGACTTGAAAGCTTGTAGTACGAATTCCTCATACATTAACCAAAAACTAAACTCGAAGAATTTTCAGTCGACAAAGCGAAACTAAAGTGTCAACCATTCGAAGCGTGGTAAAAAAATTTAAGAACCTGCATCGGTTATGGACAGTAAGACTCCTCGTCGACAATGTATCGGTCGGTCTCTTGAAAACATTGCTGCTGTAAACAAGAGTGTCGCAGAAAACACGAAAACATCAATTCGGCATCATTCTCAACAACTTCAAATTTCACGAAGCACTACGTTGCGAATTTGAACATAAAGTGCAGCAGACAATGGAAAGAGCCCGCAATGGATAATGGAACAAAGTGAAGTAAAAAAAGACACAAAATTATCGAATTTGGAGCTCAGAAAATCCTCCTGAAATCCAAGAGAAACAAATGCACCCACAGCAATAGCTTGGTGCGGATTTTGGTCAGGCGCCGTGATTGGGCATTAAGTTTTTAAAGATGAGCCCGAAATTGCAGTGACTCTGAACTGCATTCGTTACAGGAACCTGATATCATTAGTTCCTGTGGCCTCAACTGCATGGCATACATCTGAAATAAATGTGGATTCAGCCAGATGGTGCATCCTGCAACACCGTGACTAATACAGCGATTTATTGCAGCAACGATTTCAAGAATAAAGTATCAAGAAAATCTGATGTCAACTGGTTACGAAGACCAAGACCAAGGCCGTGCGATTTCTTACTGTGGGGTTTTGTGAAATCTCGGATTTATGCACAAACCAGAAATAATTCCTGAGCTCGCGTCCGTGATCCAACACGTCATCGGTGAGACACAGCCACAACTCTATGAATGAAAAAGTCATTGAAACTTTCGTGACAAGAGTAATGACCTGTCATCAGAGCCGTGGGCCATTTGACTGGTATTGTTTTCCATTCTTCATCTTCCTCCACACTTTTTCCATACTATGTCTTCTTACCAATCCAATAAAAAAATCACAACTATCTCAAAAAATACGTGTTTTATTTTAGAATTAAATAGTGTTTTATATTAGAGATTGGCGGAGCTGGTATCAAACAATTTCCACGCACCTGATTATACGCCACAGTGGAAGTTAATATCAAAATACTACAAAATACTCTCAATAGTGATGTGCGATTCCACGTTTTTTAAAAACCGCTGCTGTCGAGTCGTGGTCCGAGATGGACCCTGTATTTACACCGGTTCCGGATCTCAGTAAATTGTTGACCCAAAGAGGTGTAACTGAATAATCTTATTATAAGAATCTGAAATTTGATAGAAATTAACACTTTTAGTCCAGTCCAGTTCCCAGAAGAACCGGGTATTTGGAACGGTTCTGGTTCTCAGAAAATTTCTGCCACAAAGAGGCATTTTACAGGATTATAAAATTTGACAAAAATTCAAATTTTCTGCCAAGTCCGGTTCGGTTCCGATTTTTAGTAAATTTGTGTCCTAAAGAGGCTTAAGTGAAATATCCTATTATCAGAATATACAATATGATATAAATACTAATTTTCGTGCCCTTGTCCAAAGGCTAACACTTTTGGTTCCTCTGTAAACGAGTTCTCTTGGTCGAAAACCATTTTACGGTTCTTTTCAAATCGGTTCTCTGCTTCTGTAGAATCGCTTTTCGGTCTTTTTAGAACCGGTGATTTTGAGCCTTTCTTTTGAACTCGTTTTGCGATTCTTAGAGAACTGTTCTCGGTTCATCTGAACCGGTCTTTCGGTTTTTGAAATCCCTGGTCCAGTTGGTTCTTAAAACATACCAGGTTCTTCCGAACCGGTTCCTCGATTCTGTGCATTACTACCTCGCAATGATTTCCAATAGTTGTTTTATATTAAATACCACTATGTCGTATAATTGTTATTAATATATTCTCACCATAGCCATACATCTTAAGCGTATGAATGGTATAAAATTTGTTTGTCAAAAAGATTTACATATTAGAGTACGTGACCTACGTGACCAGCTTGGCTTATGAATAATAATAAAATTTTTGTTTGAATATTTGTCAAATGTTATGAACAATATGCTCTATGTGGACTATTATTTAGATTTTGTCAAAGGATTTAATATATTGTTGCCTCAAATTCATAGATCATATAGCATGATAGTGTCAAAATGTTATCACACGTTCTTAATTATAAAAAAAACAGGGCATACTTCTAAGAAGTTCTATACGTTGCTGTAAATAAATATATATTTTTTATGTTTAGAGCAAAATGTAGTAAAAATATTTTAGAATACTATAAAATCTTAGGACATCCTAAGCCGCTAATATAATCATGGGAATAGGTGTTGCATTACTGCCGGCCAAGGCATCCAATCATATATACCTTTTAATTTTAATTTGAATTTTTTGAGCGGTTTTGTTAGTTTGTAGGTAATGTATGAGAAATTCATATTACAAGGTTACAAGGTCAGGAACGTTTTGCCAATTGAAAAATGGTTGCGTTTTGTTGGAATAATGGGCAATTCAATTAAGCATACCTTATTTCTCGAGCTTTGGAGATATAAAGCAGACAGCGTGAATACTCAACCCCTTTACTAGAGCAGTTATAGATTTCTCCTAGAATACAAAATGTTAATATGATTAATATGTTAATATCACAAGTTAATGTTTGCATTGAGCTGGACATATGTAAATAAAGTTTCAGATATTTTTATTTTGATGTTGATAAAAGGATCATGTCACCTATGTGCAGCACTTAAATATGTAAATATAGTCCATAATTGCGTAGGCACTTAGTACAAATAGCAGGGATTGCCGGGGACCATTTCATTTGTAAGTAATGACGAATTCGTTACTTCCGCACTGAGGCGTATAATCGATACTAATAAATTTCACCATAGCTATAGTACTCAGCACTTAGGCGAATGATTGATATAGTTGGGGTAGTCCTTCAATTTGCACTGGTATTATAGATATTAATCAGAATATATTTATTCAGCAGACTAATAGTTGTTCATACATATTAAGGTACGTGACGACTGTATTACATTTTACACATGATGTCAAAATAAATTCTGTGGCATTTCTCAAATGTTTTTTATGTTTTTGTGCCAGCTTCAAATTTTTTAAGAATATATTTGCCTTAGAATTAGGTTTGGTATTCACAAAACAAATCCAGTGGCAAACGTCGTAATACCACGAGGCGTCATATCTCGTCCCCAACTTTGGATCTGAAAATTATTCTTATAATAGTTGTCTACAAGATGGGTGACGGACACTATCAACAGACTAAGTCCAATTGCCACCGCCGTGGTACCACGAGGCGTCGTGTTTTGTCCAAATCCATGGACCCTTAAAATAGTTGTCTACAAGATGGTTGCGTAACTACTCAGCTAGGTGTTGCTAGGAACAGTTCAAATATACAAGAAAAATAATGTCTAACCTAAAATTGACACCAAGTGTCCAAATGTTTTCAAATGCCTTTCCAAAAGATTAATATGGGCTTACCACGTAAGCGTAAGCCTCCAGTTGGTGATTTGTTTTCGTAGGTGAAGTTACACACCATTTAAACCATGTTAGTTTCCAAATTCAAGAGGATCAGTTGTCTACTGACTAACTCAATTGCGTCGGTGTAATGCTCTATCGAATACGCACTGATAGTTTTTAGCTTTTTAGGTCCATATAAAATAAAAAAAATGTAGTTAACGGCCCTTCGAAGCAAAGTATGGCAACTTAACGTCAAAATGTCAAAATTTTGTTTGGACTCGAGGATTCCTAGAATTGGTTTCGTTGCGTTATAAACAATTTGGTCGAGGAGTGAGTGCAAACAGACTATATTTATTTTTAACACTATTATGTTACATCCCAGTATTATCAACTATATTGGGTACTTTTGCTTCGGTTTGTATCTAGACTAACATATGTTAGGAAATTTCTTGTTTAATGGTAAGTTTTCTAGGTGGAGCCTGTTTTGAACCCAATAAAAAGTAAACCTAGAAAAGCCAATGTGAAAGAAGTTTAAAAAAATTACATTTTCTTAAATAAGTGCATTTTCTTAAAAAACAGGTAATTTTTCTCAAAAAAAAACCAATTCATGTTCTTAAACAAAGTACCTTTTATTAAAAAAATACCTTATATTAAAGAAGTAGATTTGCTTAAAAACCGTAAATTTTCTTGCAAAGAGTACCTGTCTTTAAACAAAAATAATTTTTTTTTTTTTTTTGAAATATGTAACTTTTCTTAAAAACTAAATTTTCTTACAAGTAATTGCCTTTTCTTAAAAAACTGCTTTTTCTTTAAAGAGCACCTTTTTTGTGAAACAAAATAACTTTTCTTGAGATAAGTACCTATTCTTAAAAATGTACATATTCTTGAAAAAAAGAACAATCCTAAAAAAATTCCCATTTTTAAAAAAAAATTCTTTAAAAAAATAGATTCTCTAAAAAATACCTTTTCATACAAAAGTCCTTTTTCTTAAAAGTACATTTTCTTAAAAATAAAATAATACCTCTTCTATTCTTTTCTTGCGATTAGTAGGTTTTCTGAAAATAATAAAATTTTCTTAAAAATAACCTTTTCTTAAAATGAGTACCACTTCTTTAAAAAGTAGCTGTTTTTAAAAAAGCACTTCGTTGTTAAAAAATGTCATACTCTTTTGGCTTTTTCTTACAGAAACTACTTATTTTTAAAAATACTACCCTTTCTTAAAAAAACATTAGCTTTTAATAAAAGAAGTACCCCACTTTAAAAAGGACCTTTTCGGGAAAATACGATACATATCCTTACAAAAAGGACATAAAAATTTACTTTTTTAAAAAAAAAATACAATAACAACAATTTTTTCTTAGAAAAAGTTTACCATTTTACAAAAAGTTCTGTATTTAAAGATCCATTTAAATTGTTGCATTTTCCAACGGGCGCCTTAGGCCCCGTTGAAACTAACCAGTACATAATATATAGCGAAAGGAACTTCGTTTGAATCGGGTGTCCCCTGACCCCTCATGTGATTTTTTTCTCAAGCCGGCATTTGGTTCAGCAATATTTTAAAGGAAATTCTCAGAAACTGTTCTTAAACTAGCATTGGCGTGATCGCTTTCTTTCTATTTTGCTACTATGCATAGTTTTATAAAGAACTATTACTTTAATTCGTTTGTTGATATTGTAATTTCATTATAACATAGTCATCAGTCATATGCTTGCCGTGTGAGCTACACAAATTCAACCACTCAGACCCGCATTAAAAAATCACAGAAAGACTGAACACATATTCCACTATCATCCACACCCCAATAAATTATCGCAACCAAATGCACTCAGAGAGATAAATAGAGAAAAAGTCGAAATATAGTCATAATTAAAAGCAGCCAACACAAAGCCTAATGGTTCATTACTTAAAAATCATACAAGGGCAACACTGACTTAAAAATGTTCCTAGTGATGCCGAACAAAATATTTGGATAGATACTGAAGAGGCATTGAGGCTGGAAGAGAGTAACTAGGTACAGTACATGCATATCAAATTTAAAATAAAATCATTACCATAGCCCGTCACACAATTCATGCAAATTTCGTAAGAAACTCCTTTTTAACAGCTTTGCTCTGTCGTGTTACTGGTAAGAAAATTATATACTCTAATGCATGTGTGGTTATGACGGGCCATTAATTTAACACAGGACTTGTTTATTATACTGATGCGTAGTATGAGGAATCACCAAAGGCTTGGTGTTGTAATGACTGCTAGAATCGAAGAGCTTTCGACATCCAATTCCAAGGATTTAAATACCTGTTGCTCACCTTGGCACCAAATCCACCACTATGCCGAAATAAAAATACAAACCTTTGTAATAATTAAAAAATATAAATGGTTAAGATGCTAAACGTTTTCTTTTTCACATGTAAAAGGAATAAATCTGTGAAATTACGGTTAACGCAAACGCATTTAATCACACATAAAGCCGAGGGCAAAATGTTAAATATATTTGAATCCCTCGCAGAAAATTAACAAATGAGGTACCTTAAAATTGGTGGCTTGTGCATGAAAATTCCAATGAAGCCATGAAAAGGCTTGAGTTTCTAATATATCATAGTCAGTTTTTTCTGTTTTAGGCAGGCATCGAAAACACACGTTTGAACCTCGCCTTGAGCTGTAAACTGGTGAGTACATAAAGTTATAAAATCTTTACTGCTGAGGTGGAACAACAGCACAAAAATACACCAACTAAGTTCACGGGCACTAACTATGAAAAACCTACGTTTACATGCGATTGTTTATATGCATGTATTGACGGCTATGCGAATAATCGCCCAAGTGCAAATCACTCAAAACCCATAAATAAACAATCGCCCAAAAAATATGGGGAAAAAAACTGGGCGATTGTTCATCATGTTGGGGCGTTTTGGTACCCAGCAACAAAAGAGTATACCAAGAAGTAGAATTTGCACCACAACTCCTTGGTAAGATGTAGTGCTAATTTAGGTGCAGAAGTACTTCTTTTAATATTGCGTTGTCCAATGCAGCACTACTTCTTGTTTGACTGTTTGGAAGTGCAGTTTATGCTAAAATTTTTATGCTATATTTCGTCCGCAAACGAGCAACCGAAACTATTATTTCAACAATTTGTAAATTTCTTGTCATTTGAAACTTGGCAAGAAGTGATATGCTATTAAAAAGTTCTGACTTTAAGCAACAACTTTAGGGTTTAATTAATTATTTTATTAATTGTCCTTTTATTAGTACTCCAAAAGCTTCTGTCAACAGGTGAAAAAGAAAGGAAATGACAATCAATTTTAAAGAAAGTAAATACAAATGAAATACAAGTAATATATTTAGGCATCTTTGTACTTGTCCACTATCCGTTTAGCTCTTTAATAAATTTGCATCATAATACTCATAATGGATGTGATGCAAATGTAGATTTTTCGGAGTTGTTATTGATCAGCGTCAAAATTGCATTAAATATGCACATAGTGTTGCAGAAGATGTACAAAAATAATAACATCTACTAGAACTACTTCATTTTATTTTTGCTGGGTATTTTTGATTTTTTGGATGTTTTATCATGATGAATGGTCGCCCTTTTACTGAATTGGGCGGTTGTTCGCTACAGTCTTGGGCGATTTCACCACAAAATAGTGGTCGTTTGTTCATAAAACGGATTTATATTTTTTGGCGTATGTTGTTAAATTTTTGGGCGATTTTACCTCTTTTTTTGGGTCTTTTTTCTTAATGAAAAAACACCCAAAAATTTTGGGTCATTGTTCATTTTTCGTTTTGGGCGATTTTCACTTGGGCGATTTTCACTTTATTCGCATAGCCTGTATTGACGCATTCGATCTTTCATCATGTATTGACGCATTCGATCTTTCAACTTGCAAAATGAGCAGCTCGGGAGCAGCACGTGCATCAAAAGCCGAATTTTATGTAGAGAGAGGAAAAAAAGTGCGAATGAGGATCGGAGTTCTTATTTGGTAATGGATAACAATTTATTTACAATACAGAAATCGCATCATGGAACAGAAAAAGGACAACATGTTTTTCATCAAATTGAGGTTTTTACAGGCAAAATCATTTAGATATACTAAATGTATATATTGGACAACTTGCGATTGGTCAAGGTTCTCGAAATTCTGTTGAAAGTTGAAAAAAAATTAAAAATTAAAACTCGTTCCCAATGCCACTATCTTTCTCCAAAATTTTCAAATATTTAATTTTTTAATCACTTTTATATTTTTATATGTTGCTGATTTTTTGGTACATTGTATGTACTTGTCGGCATATTGAAAAAGCTAGTTGATGCATATTATGTACATGTTGCTACATTTCATGGGCTTTTCTGGTACATATTATGTACTTTTAGGTTATTTTTCTGAAATTTTTTGCTGTTCTATATAAACTTCTTTTGCATTTGCAATATACTATGCATTAGTGGTACATTTTATAAAAGACTATTAAGAAGCAGACGTCCAGAAGTTTTGAGCAATTTGACAACCCCCCTAAAAAAGAATCAAAAAGTCGCTACGATTCACTCAAACGCATTTCTCTCTAGCGTCGTATCTTGATTATTTCATACTTTTTACATAACTTATGAAATTTTACCTAAATATGGGTGGAATTTGTATAGATATTATCGAAATATTCAATGAAGAGAGTAAAGAAAGGGCATAGGCTCAAGAATGTCTCAGTCAAGAGAAATGTTGACTGTCTACTATAGTACATAGTTTCGGATTTTATTTAATCATTTTATTGTATTGTATATTTATTTGTAAATTTTATTTTTGATTTTCTTTGTGTATTATTGTTACTGTTTAGTCACTTTGCTATATAATTGTTACAAATTTATAACAGTTACATTCATATGAATTTTCTGAGTGTATAGTTTTGGTTTGAATATTTGGCTACTCTAGTAACTGTATCATTAACTTAACGAAGTCTTTGTCCTTTGTACGTACTCATAAGTGAATTATAATTGAGATCGTTTTCGCACATTAAAGAGTAAACAACGAAACTTTTCTTCGAGTTTTATTTCTTTATAAACATAAATTTTGGCGACCGTGACAGGACCCAATGACATTAAATTGGGTTCTTTATAAAAAAAATAAGACCGATTGGGATCTTCAGCAAAAGCAACACAGTGTTAATCGCAGTCGTTTGCTGAGTCCACAGTACTTGACGCCGCCTTCTTCCCCGAAAAGGTCGTCGTTGGACATTAAAGCCGTCGTCTGCGTACATGTATTGTTGTTCCCCTCGCTGGAGTTTTCGGTGGATTTTGTTTGCTAGCCTTCGCCAGCCTACATCTTCAGTTCCCTGATGCACATCTTTTGCATACATATTTGATTCGCTGCAAGTGGAATAAAACAACAACAAGTTGACCTTCATCGAACAACCTTTGAATTTGCTTGTAAGTAAAAGTATTCGTTATTTCTTCTTTCAATTCGTCGTTAGAGCAAATCAATAGACACACGCACATCAAAAACATACATAAGTACATGCGTATGTGTCTGCATGTGTCCAAACATTCGTCAACTTCTCACATCGTTCTGCTTACTAATTATCGACTCTCTGCGTTTGTTATAACCCCTCAAACCCTCTTCGCATCTTTGGATGATTTTATCATAGTGGCTATTCTCTATACTCTTCTATTTACCCATCGATTACAAGAACTGCTGAATTATTGTCGTGAACTCTCCTGTTGTTAACATTTTAAATCGTCTGTAACAACTACAGTTTAAATGTCACTAGATTGACTACAACCATACACATCAATAGTTACAATTTTGTATCATTAGTTTGAAAGCTACCGTAGACATGGGTAATGAGGATGTCGTACGTACTGATGAATCTACGTCAGAATTAGCATCTTTAAAAGCGCAGAGAACTTCTATGAAACGAAATATTGCAAATATGAAAACAAAAATAGAAATGGATGGTGATTCATTAGACGAAACGATTATTGATTGTAGATTACAAATTCTTGAATCCTACTTCAAGCAGATAAGCCATATTCAATCTCAAATAGAAACATTAAACTCTGCTGATACATCAAGATCTGATCTTGAGGAATCGTTTATTTTAGCAAAGGCTGCTTTATTGAAGCGTTTAAATAAATATCGTCGTTCGAGTAATGTAGATCAAAGCTTTTTTAGTACCACAGCTCACAGTATATCGCAACACCCACGGTTGCCACAACTAAAGTTGCCGAATTTCGATGGCAAATATTCCGATTATTCTCGATTCATCAGTACATACAAAACTTTAGTACATGAAGATTTATCAATTCCAGTAATTGATAAATTTAATTATCTTCTAAGCTGCTTAAGTGGACAGGCATTAGCTGTTGTTGAACCATTCCTTACCACTGAGGAAAATTATCAAAAAGCGGTGGACAGATTAAATGAAAGATATGATAATAAATCGTTGATTTTTATTAATACAATAAATTTGCAATTGACACAATGACGAAGCCTAACGCTGAAGGTTTGCGCTCGATTTTGGATAATGTTGCTGCCATTCAGTCATCGTTATTGTCAATAGGATCAGAAAAGGATGTATTAAATGCCATTATTATTCATATAGTGTTGTCAAAAGTAGATTCTGAATCGAAAAAAGTCTACAATGAAAAACAAGACTTAGGGTCATTGCCATCGTGGGAGGAATGTTACAAAATACTGAGCAGACGTTGTCAGTTTTTAGAATCATCAACTACAAATTCTTCAAAACTAAATGATTATGACAATAAGCCTAAGCATAAAGGTAAACGCCCAAGTTCTTCGTTTGTTGCTTCAACGGTTTTTTGCGAATATTGTCAAAGCAAAGAACATTTCATTGGGAATTGTAAGACATATATATCGTTGCCTATACCCCAGAGATTTGACTTCGTAAAATCATCTTCACTTTGTATAAATTGTTTGCGTAGAGGTCATAGAGTTGCAAAATGTTCATCAAAGTCTCGTTGTCGTGATTGCCGTATGTCGCACCATTCCTCGTTGCATAAGCCATTTTCGCAGAACTCCTCAACATCCAATTCGTCGTCGCAGCCAACAAACAATCGTTTATCGTCGAATGCTGATTCATTTACACCCTACTCTTCGCAACCATCGACAAGCAAGTCTGTTCAAAACACATCATCGGCACCTATAACTCACAATGCCTCATCGTTTCACATTACTACAAATTTATCGCTTGGAACTCGGAGCTACCGCCATACCATTTTACCAACAACTGTTATATTGATAAAAGATCGTGTTGGAATTCTACAGCCTGTGAGAGCTCTGTTGGATTCGTGTTCCGAAATAAATTTAATAACTCAAGAGACTGTCGATCGTTTACATTTGCCAAAAACCAAATCGTTTCACGAAATTGCCGGTGTATCAGAAATCAGAACAAGGACAAACCACTCAGTTACGGCAACAATAAAGTCTCGTACACCCGATTTTGAATGGACAGCAAGCTTTTTGGTTATCAAAAATATTTCATTTCAACAACCAGGTGAAAAATTCAGTGTTAAAAATTGGTCAATTCCAGAAGAAATTGATCTGGCTAATCCCCATTTTTTTGTACCCCAACGTGTTGACGTTTTGATAGGGTCAGAAGTCTTCTTTGAACTGTTGCTAGAAGGAAGGATTGTTCTTGGCTCTGGTTTACCCAATTTAAGAAACACTTTATTTGGATGGGTTGTTGGTGGTGTCGTTAATTCCCAGCAAGTGTCACAAGTGTCGTCCTGTAACATAATTACAAAATTTAACGAACTTGATACCTTTTTAAAACGATTTTGGGAAGTTGAAGAATTTGTTCAAAATGAATCAAAGATGACTGAAGAAGAGCAAGAGTGTGAAAAACATTTCGTTGAAAATACTGTTTTTGATGAAAATAATAGAGTTAAAGTTCGATTACGATTCAAACATTCTCGTCAAAACTTGGGCAATTCATTTGAAACTGCACAATGCCGTTTTATGTACTTGGAGAAACGGTTGTTAAAAAACGATGAATTGAAATCTATGTACGTGGATTTTATGCGTGAATACATTGATCTTGGACACATGTGCAAAACTAGCTTTGAGAATCTTAAAGAAGAACATTTCGTAATACCCCACCACTCGGTTCTTCGACCACAAAGTACTTCCACTAAACTACGAGTGGTATTTGATGCCTCTTCGCGAACCTCAACGAACATTTCGCTTAATGACACTTTAATGGTTGGTCCTACAATTCAACAAGATTTAATTATCACTATGCTCTCGTTTCGTTTGAACAAATTCGCTTTATCTGCTGACATTTGCAAAATGTATCGACAATTTATCGTTGACGCCAGAGATAGAAATTATCAGCTCATTTTATGGAGAAGTAATGTCACTGAGCCCATCAATCTATACCAACTACATACAGTTACATATGGTACTGCAGCTGCACCATTTCTTGCGATAAGAAGTTTATTCTTCTTAGCTGATAAATTTAAGGAAGCATTTCCTATTGGGTCAGAGGTTTTGAAACAAGATGCGTATGTGGTTGATATTCTCACAGGAGCTGAAACCATATGCGACCTCTCAAACAAAAAGGAACAATTAACAAAAATTTTACAAAGAGATGGTTTAAGTTTATCAAAATGGAATTCAAATTATTCAGAAATTACGGGTGCACATGAAGAAACCATTTTAAAAACGAATAATGACAATATATCAAAAACTCTTGGAATGTCATGGAAATCAAATTCAGATATGTTTTGTTTTCGATTTGATATACATAACGTTGCAACCGTTACAAAGCGTTCAATTCTGAGCACTGTCTCAAGAATATTTGCAATCCTGGTTTATTGAGCCCCATAGTGGTGACTTTTAAGATTCTTATTCAAGAGCTATGGAAACAAAACATAGATTGGGACTCTCCCGTAAATGATCAAACAAAAATTCGTTGGGCACAAATTCAAGAAAGTCTACCACATTTAAATGAAATTGAAATTCCACGTTTTGTATTAACTTCAGTTGAGTATGAATTTGAAATTCATGGCTTTGCGGATGCGTCGCTATTAGCATATGGGTGTTGTATATATATTCGAGCACCTCTTGGAAACAGTTTTAAGTCAAACCTACTCATTGGAAAATCAAAAGTAGCACCAGTAATCCAGCAATCTCTACCAAGGCTTGAGCTATGTGCGTCATTATTGCTTAGTAGAACCTGGCAAAAATTAAAACATAAATTCGAGAAATACAATTATAGAACATTTTTTTGGTCGGATTCGAAGATTGTTTTAAGCTGGTTAAAGAAACATTCATCAACCTTTGTTTGCTTCATTGCCAATAGAGTATCAGAGATACAAAATATCACTCACGATATCTCGTGGAGACATGTACCGTCGAAACAAAATCCAGCAGATGTAGTATCAAGAGGCTGTTTGGTTTAATTTGGTTTAATGGACCAGATTTTTTAACAAAGGGTGAGCAGGAGTGGCCTGATAATAGTCAGCAGAATGCCGAACTTCCATCAAATGAAATGAGAAAAACGGTATTAAAAACAGCAATTTTCGTCGATTCAATCATTAAACAACTTATCGTTCGTCAATCGTCATATCTTCGAATTCTTCACACAATTGTTTACATTTACCGAGTCTTCGATATATCAAAAAGGGGTCAGGTTATAACATCGGAGGAGTTAACTGGAGCCTTTTGGAGAATAGTACATGACGTCCAACAACATTCATACCAAACAGAAATACAGCTTATAAAAAATGGAGAAGATTTAAAACCATGTCTTCGAAAACTGTCACCATTTCTTCAGGAAATTACGATTTTGAATCAGAATCACTTTATTCTTCGTGTAGGCGGGCGACTAGCAAATGCATCTTTATCGTTCGATACCAAATTCCCTGCACTGCTGCTAAAGGATCATCGATTTACTAAACTCTTCGTCGAATACCTTCATGTGAAACATTATCATGCAGGTCCTAAATGTCTCCTAGGAATTCTTCGGCAAAATGTATGGGTTGTCAATGCTAGAGAATTAGTTCGAAAGGTGGTTCGAAATTGTGTTCACTGTTTTAAATATAAACCTCGTCTACAACAGCAAATTATGGGTGATTTACCAGCCGACCGATTGAATGCTCAACGACCGTTTTTAGTGAGTGGGGTAGATTTTTGTGGCCCTTTTTTTACATCATACCGGATTAGAGGAAAGGCGCCCTATAAAACATACGTCGCAATTTTCGTCTGTTTCGCATCAAAGGCAATACACATAGAGGTTGTGTCAGACTTAACCACTAATACATTCCTCTTAAGCCTTAAACGATTCATAAGCCGTCGTGGAATACCTATCCGGCTGTATTGTGACAATGCCACAAATTTCGTCGGCGCCAACACAAAGCTCAAGGAATTCAGAGACAAACATTTTGGAAAACCGAATATAGATGCCGTAATGCATTATAGTGCAGTTACTGGATTCCATTTTTCATTTATATTTATTATTTTGGCGGTTTATGGGAGGTGGCCGTCAAGTCAACAAAAACGCTTCTTATCAAAAACATCTCTCATGCTAATTTAACATTTGAAGAATTTCAGAAAATATTAATAGAAGTTGAAGCCATATTGAATTCTCGACCTCTAGCTGCCAGATCAGATGACCCGAACGATGGCGAAGCATTGACACCAGCCCACATGTTGATTGGTTCTTCACTCTTGTCGTTGCCTGACGAGACACTACAGCCTAATATCAGTTGTAACTATCTGAAACGCTATCAAATGGTTACGTTCCTAAAGCAACAATTTTGGGAGCAATGGTCAAGAGATTACATTCTCAATCTCCAGCAGAAATCCAAGTGGTATAAGACGTTTTCAAACATTCCATTGGGTGCGCTTGTAATTGTGCATGAGGATAACAAACCACCGCAGCAATGGATTCTCGCTCGAGTGGTCAAAATCTTCCCAGATCGTGACGGAAAAGTGCGAGTGGTTGAGGTTAAAACGGCAAAAGGAATTCTGCGAAGATCCATACATAAAATAGCTCCGCTACCAATAGATCATACTGATTGAAAGTGCCCTTTCAATGGGGGCAGAATGTTTAGTCACTTTGCTATATAATTGTTACAAATTTATAACAGTTACATTCATATGAATTTTCTGAGTGTATAGTTTTGGTTTGAATATTTGGCTACTCTAGAAACTGTATCATTAACTTAACGAAGTCTTTGTCCTTTGTACGTACTCATAAGTGAATTATAATTGAGATCGTTTTCGCACATTAAAGAGTAAACAACGAAACTTTTCTTCGAGTTTTATTTCTTTATAAACAGTTACCTTTCCTTGGACCTTATATTTTATGTTTTTTGGTACATTTTGGGTGCTTTGTAGCACAGTATACACTTTTCGGTTAATTTTATGTTTCAAGCATTTTTGTAATTGCTTGTATATTGCTGTAGTTTTTAACATATTTTTTGTATAGAGTTTTCAAAATCTTTAGTATTTTTAGAAATTTTCTCTTGTAAATATAACGCTTTTGAGGCGAGTTTTATTTCCAAAATACAAGCGGTTTACTTTAAAGTTTTTGTAAGTTCTTCCGAACTCATGCATTGAAAACCGCCGAGTCATTAAAACACATTGTATAGCCGTTTAAATAGAAAAACCACCCAGACCTAGATAGGGTATTAAAACTCGGGGTATCAGGTTCCGCTTCCACCGTTATTTGCAACATACAATTCCCATCCTGTTGTATCCAAATATGAGATTGAGAATCAGGTGGATTAGCAGATTAGTGAATTAGTCGAGTACACCTGTTACGATAGTCATGCAAATATGAAAAATTTAGATCTTCGCATTCTCCGCGTCTGCTCGACATTTTCTACAGTTATCAGAACCCAATATTTACATCACAGGCACTATTCAGGGATTGCTATTAAGTATTTCGAAAGATTGCAGTACAGGTCTTTCTGGGTATTCTGCATTTTGTGCCTCCAGACCATGTGGCCGTCGGCGGTGCGCGCCTCTTGTACATGCGATCCAGGGTTCGATCCCTGATCGGACCACCTTAAAATTTCTTTCGGCGGCGGTCGGTCACCTCGCATAGTGACGGCGAGGCGACACTATCGAGTATTAAGCCATGAAAAAGCTTCTCAAAAATACCGTTCGGAACCGGTGTAAAACTGTAGGTGCCAATCATTGAGTACCTATTTTTCATACCTCTTAATGATAAGGGTGACCCAGGCCGTGCCACGCCCCCTTTTCAAAAATCGCTCTGACGGCTTTTCTAATATACCGATTGTTATGAAAATATCACAATGCGGTAGTGATAACGTGGTGACAATACTTGGCTGTATTTGGAAATGTTTTGATAAAGGGGCGTGGCACTGCCCATACAACTTGAAATTTAAAATGGTTCTATCTCATGAACTATCAGAGGTAAGAAGATGAGATTTTGTATATATGTTGTTGGTACAGTAAGTAGACGGTGCCACTCCCCCTTTTCAAAAATCGCACTGACGGCTTTTCTAATGTACCCATTGTTATGGAAATTTCACAATGTGGTACTGATGATCTACTGATACTCCTTGGTTCTACTTGGTAGTGATTGGATAAAGCAGCGTCGCACAGCCCACAACATTCGAAATTTAAAATGGATATACCTCATGAACTATCAGAGGTATGAAGATGAGATTTGGTGTAGATGTTGTTGATACATTATGAATTACAGCCAGAGTGATAGTGGGATATACCAGGCCCATTGTAAAATTAACCGTTATAGCAGAAATAATAATAGTTGGATCGTCCTGAAAATTTCACAGTATGTTACAATTGGCCTACATATACGAACAGGCTATTTTGAAGCAAGTTGGCAAAAAGGGCCGAGGTGCTGCCCACACGCGTCAATATTTGACTATTACATATACTATATCAAACAATTGTTCGTAAACCAGGCACTTGACAATATATTTCAATGTATCTCAAAAAATATATGGCCGATTCGATTAAAATCTTTTCTTTTACGTTCAATGCTCTAAAAATAAAAATTTGAATCAAAAAAAAAATATTTGAATCATATCGGCCATACATATATCTTTTGAGATACACTCAAATATGCTCACAACTGCCAGGTGTACAGACAATTGTTGATACAGTGTACGAATGTCAGGTTCGGTACATACAGGGTGATTCAGGAAGTTCCGGACAAATTTCTCCAGCGTATTCCTTGGCTCGTTTTATGAAGAAAAGTCCACTAGAACCATATCCGAAAATTCAAGGGTGCGATATGGCAGCGGGTTCAAAAGTTACGGACTGGCGGTCGGAGAGTAGTAGGGTAAAGTTGCTAACTTCTGAGCCAGTGGTAAAAATAGAAAAAAGTCAAATCGCCGAGATACAGAGCTTTCGAAAAAATGGGGAAAAAATTCACATAACCTCAATTTGCTCAGCCAGATGGCAGGTACCTTATATTTTCTGTTGAAAGATAACCAAACCTCTTACCTTTCCAAAATGACCTAAACGAAGCCCAGAGGTCGTACCGTTCCAAAGTTATGACCATTTTACTGAAATGCAAAAATTTTTGTTTTTGTTTATTTATTTATTATTTTTGTAATATTTGTAAATTAACACGTTTTTTTTTGTAAATTAACACGTTTGGGATTTTGTTTTTTTGAAATTTTTGGCTGAAGAATCAAACACATAAGGAAAAAAACATTTGATATTAAAGGAAGTTTTCAATGTGGTTCCCATTTTCTACTAAACACAATTACAGCCGTTTGCGAACCACGTCCACCACGTTTAGTTCACTCATCTTTTCACGAACTTCCACCGCATCTTCCTCAATGCGTGCAAGTAACTGCTCACGATTGTGGATCTGCACAGAATACACACAATCTTTCATGTAGCCCCCAAAAAAATCACGTGGTGTGAGATCAGGAGATCGTGGCGGCCATGCTATTGGTCCCGCTCCCGGAATATAAGCCCGTAATGCGCTGGAGCAGCATCTTGTTGGTAGAAAACATGATTTCGTACCGCAAGAGGTACTTCCTCTAAGATTTCTGGCATGACTTCTTGCAAAAAAGCCAAATAATATTGCGAATTTAACCTGGGCGGAAGTACTTTTGGCCCAATCAAAGTGTTTTCGATGATGCCAGCCCAAATGTTGACGGCAAATTTGTGTTGAAATGCTGTTTATTTCTTGTTGTGGGGATTGTCCTGGGCCCATTCGTGCAAATTATGGAAACTATTTATGCCGTCTCTCGTGAATTGCGCTTCGTCGGTCCACACAATCGAACGTAAAAACATAAATGCGTGTATATCAAGTTGCAACATCTCACGGCAAAAGTTGACGCGTAGTGGCACATCGGCCGCCAAGAGTTCTTGAACTGTTGCGAAATGGAATGGATGTTGTTTTCTTAGTGAAGGACGCGCCATACTTTTGATTGTGCCACACCAACTTGGACCGCGATTCGTCTTGTGCTTGGACAAAAATCACTTGTACTTTTCCCGTTCGTAGACACTTGTTGAATGACAAAACGCTATTAATGAATACCTATAAATACTGCTTACTTTTTTAGGCACTTACCAATGGACTGAAAAATAAAAGCTTAAACGGGTTAATTTCCAAAAACAAATAAATGCGTGCTGTTATTTTGCTTCCAAAAACAAAAACAAGCAATTTTGCATTTCAGTAAAATGGTCATAACTTTGGAACGATAATAAATTTGGAACGGTCATTTTGGAAAGGTAAGAGGTATAGCTATCTTTCAACAGAGAAAAAATATAAGTTTCCTGCCAGCTGGCGGAGCAAATTAAGGTTATGTGAATTTGTTTTCCATTTCCTTTTCCGAAAGCTCTGTATCTCGGCGATTTGACTTTTTTCTATTTTAAAAAGACCTTTCCAACAAGCCCAAAAACCGACCACTGGCTCAGAAGTTAGCAAACTTACCCTACTACCCTCCGACCACCAATCAGAAAATTTTGAACCCCGCTGCCATTTCGCACCCTTGCATTTTCGGACATGGTCCTAGTGGACTTTTCTTCATGAAATGAGCCAAGAAATACACTGGAGAAATTTGTTCGGAACTTCCTGAATCACCCTGTATATACAGATATATATAAATAATAAATATAAGAAATAAATTGTTCCCAGAAAATAACATTAGCAAAAGACGTAATTTTTAACACAAATTTCCGAAAATACCACGATGGACACACAGCAGCGTCCACAAGCGAACTGAATTTGTATATGAAGTATGACAGAGACGCTATTAGGCGACTATTATATTATATTGCGACAGACGTGAGAAAATCAAAAATCATACATTCATTCTATTACATACATTCTATTACACTGTATGTTTTGGTATGATGTACGGCTATTGTGAATATTTTTGAGGTGCACATTTTGATGTACACTAATTGTGATAGTTTTAGTGACATAAATTTCTTTTGCTTATTTGACTTGCAATTCTTAGCAATAAAGGGAAATAACCTCCACCGAAAAAATAACAGAGAGACGAAGCTGGTGTCAAGCAATTTGCTGACAATCACCCTTATAGATTTCTCGCATATATCACATTCTCACCAGTAGCCAATTGAGATGTCACATACTAATAAACTAAGTACTTGGCATAAGATTTTCGTCAATATTTAAAACATGGAAAACTGTTCAGAAACAATAAACATTTGAGCCGAGATTAATCGCCATAGTCTTAATTTGGTCAATGTCGAAAATGCCGTGAGTGTGAAAGTGACTTACTTGATCAAATGCTAATATACGATATTTTATGTAAAATTGCTACTGAGGCGTATAATTGTTATTAACATCCCAGCAAAGAAAGAGTATACCAAGAAGTAGAATTTGCACCACAACTCCATGGTAAGATGTAGTGCTAATTTAGGTGCAGAAGTACTTCTTTTAATATTGCGTTGTCCAATGCAGCACTACTTCTTGTTTGACTGTTTGGAAGTGCAGTCTATGCTAAAATATTTGTGCTATATTTCGTCCACAAACGAGCAACCAAATCTATTATTTCAACAATTTGTAAATTTCTTGTCATTTGAAACTTGGCAACAATTGATATGCCATTAAAAAGTTCTGACTTTAAGCAACAACTTTAGGGTTTAACTAATTATTTTATTAATTATCCTTTTATTAGTACTCCAAAAGCTTCTGTCAGCAGGTGAAAAAGAAAGGAAATGAAAATCAATTTGAAAGAAAGTAAATACAAATTAAATACAAGTAATATATTTAGGCCTCTTTGTACTTGTCCATTATCCGTTTAGCTCTTTAATAAATTTGCATCATAATACTCATAATGGATGTGATGCAAATGTAGATTTTTCGGAGTTGTTTTTGATCAGAATCAAAATTACGTTAAATATGCGCATAATGTTGCCGAATATTTACAAAAATAATAACATCTACTAGAACCACTTCTTTTTATTTTTGCTGGGATATTTGAATGAATGAATAATATCAAATTAATTCACCCTTTGTAGTGGCACTAGTGCGTGTAAAAAGTATATTAGTTAACTTTCCGACCCAACACAGATTCAAATATTAAATTACGTGACCACTTTGCCTTATGAATATTGATAAATATTTTGCCTGAGCATTTGCACCACGGTATGACCAGTATGTCATATGTGAATTAATTTTCGGATTTTGAAAAAGAAGCAAATATATTCTTTCGGTCAAATTCATTGCCAGTACAGCATTACGGAGTCAAAATGTTGTCACATGTCTCTAATTATAATTATAAAGAACGGAAAGCATATGACGTTTCATAAGCTGATGTAATTACTTGTGTGTTATTTGTGCGGTCCGGAATATTACACTGTAAATGTTTCAAATTTGTCAGTAAAAATATTTGGGAATAGAACAAAGTGATAATTAAGTATCGGCAAGCAACTAATTTAGTAAGGTGGGTAAGTATTGCGATACAGTCGTCGGCTAAAACGGGTAGCTAAATATCCAGTGTTTGTCTAGATTTTTGAATAATCGGGGTAGGTAAAAATTATAGTACAAGTAACAAAGAGTATACCAGAAGCTCTTTGTTATCCTTAGAATATAAAACGTTTAATGTCCGCCAATTGTACAAAGAATGCGGCAATGTAATGCATTTAACATAGTTGATTTAAATGTTCTTCTTGGTTAGAGATGCGCGGCTGATGGAAAGAGTTTTTCTATGTCGCACAACAGATCGCTAAAAATTTATAGATTTGTTGAGACACATGTGCGTTATACTTTAGATTTACATTCTCATACGCCCTTCTGTTTACCGAAATGACCAAAAAACGTGAGTAATTTACTGCTTAAAAATCCTAATAAAAACCGTTGGCTGCCCGATATTTAGTTTAGTAAAGACAAATTTCCGGGAACTTTCAACAAACTAGAAAACGCACAACTCAATGTCTGTGAGAAGCTCTCGTCAGTTCCTTCATGAGATGACAATTTTTTTAATACCTAGTTTGGAGTACTTTGTACGCAGCACGAACGTCTTATAGAAAATGTTATGTTCCTCCCAGGAACGTGAAGAACATTCAACAGTCCTATCTACTGGCTAAAGTATACATGTGCCTGGATATGGGTAATTAATCGACGCACAAAAGTTTCGAAAACTATTTATCTACCATAATATAAGTATATTGTTGGTGTACCAACGGATAGTGGTAACGAACGCAAAGACGTGAGAGACAACGAAGAAAGGAGTACCAAAAGATAAGCAGACTCTCATTTCATGAAAAAAAACAAATCTGTGGTCACAAGGCATAACAGCATATCTCGAGTTATGCTCAAATTTAATTTTTCGAGAATCGAGCTGTTATATATCGCACTGCATACTATATCAATTTTTGTAAATAATCCAATTTGTAGTTCCCAAGACATTGGACAAAATTTAGTAGTAAATCTCGATCAGTCACTACCCTACAAATAAAATTTTGAACCTTTAAAACGTTCTCCTAAAAAGTTGCAAAAATAGACATTTGTTGTTATGCCTTGTAACCACAGAAATAATGCATTCAA
The DNA here is from genome assembly GCA_963931995.1 of Phaonia tiefii. Classification (NCBI taxonomy): domain Eukaryota; kingdom Metazoa; phylum Arthropoda; class Insecta; order Diptera; family Muscidae; genus Phaonia; species Phaonia tiefii. The sequence goes on along the minus strand of OZ008368.1, from coordinate 55,379,246 downwards.
TGGAAGCAACTGTAATTTAGTTGATTGTATTAATGAATTATAAACATGGATTTATATTGATTAAATTCATTATAATAAATAATACAAATATATTGAATTGAAGGAATAATTCTATTCTAAATATTGTTATGTTTGGGAGGAAATACTCACATATTTCCATGCAAGTATATGGAGGTTTGAGGGAAACATGCGAACGTTAGTCTATTTATGTTAGGGATGAAGAACGCATATATGTCCCCGTAAAAGCATGCATGTTTGCCAGTAAACATGCTACTGTTTGCATTGAAATAAAAGAGCAATAAATGTTAGGGAAAATATGTTACAGAGACCGTTTTTTTCAGCGCGTAGATCCGAAATAGTTTGGGAATAATCATGAAACAAACCAGGTATATTTTGAGGAGTGGACAAAAGGACCTTTTTTGTGAGTCTTTCTAGTAACGGGTTTTTCAACAGAGACGCTACAAAAGTAAATCGATAGGGACAGCAAACGACGCCATATTTTTCCCGCTCTTTAGACATTTCTCTTCAGTAAGGTTTGCCATTTCATCATGGAAAGATATACGAGCCAACAACGAGCCTCAACTTCAGTGGCCTCAATCATCTTGAGCGATGAGGCTCATTTCTGGCTGAATGGCGTCGTCAGTAAACAAAATATGCGTTATTGGTCAAACAGCAATCCACACGTAATCCTTGAGTCACCATTGCATCCCGAAAAAATTACGATTTGGTGCGGTTTATGGGCCGGCGGCGTCATTGGGCCGTACTTTTCCGTGATGATCAAGACCAGCACATTACTGTTAATACGAATCGCTACCGTTCAATGATAACCGAATGTTTTTGGCCCCAATTGGATAATATGGACTTGGAGGACATGTGGTTCCAACAGGACGGCGCCACCAGCCACACAGCGAATGCCACAATCACTATCAGAGGTAAGAAGATGAGATTTTGTATATATGTTGTTGGTACACTATGAATTACAGCCAGGCTGTAAGTAGGCGGTGCCACTCCCCCTTTTCAAAAATCGCACTGACGGCTTTTCTAATGTACCCATTGTTATGGAAATTTCACAATGTGGTACTGATGATCTACTGATACTCCTTGGTTCTACTTGGTAGTGATTGGATAAAGCAGCGTCGCACAGCCCACAACATTCGAAATTTAAAATGGATATACCTCATGAACTATCAGAGGTATGAAGATGAGATTTGGTATAGATGTTGTTGATACCAAGTTTTGTGAACGTGTTATCTCACGAAATGGCCCAGTCGATTGGCCGCCTCGGTCGTGCGATTTGCCGCCGTTAGCTTATTTCCTGTAGGGCTACGTCAAGTCTATGGTCTATGCCAACAAGCCAGCGACGATTGATGAACTTCGTACGAATATCGAACGTGAAATTGCAGCAGCATCGGCCGATTTATGCTTGAAAACCATCGAAAATTGGGTTCAGCGTCTGGACTTCTGCAAGCGTGCCCATGGTGGCCATGCAAAAGAAATCGAGTTCCATACACAATGGCATCTAACGTACTTTCACAGGAATATAGAATTTCATTGGTATCTAAAACCGGTTTTGCGCTCTTATTGAAAACCCCGTTATATATATCTAAATTAACATGTTCATATTGTTACGAATAAGTAAAAGCTTTCACTTGCTGTTAATGACTCTACTAACAGTATTTAAATAACAGGCGGTTAGTGCTGCGCCTGAAAGTATGCATTGTAACAACGTACCAGCTCGCTAAACCAGTAGCATGAATTCACCTCAGTAAAGATAACTCTCCGCCATTCGAGACTGTTCTACAAAGATAAGCAACGACAACAATGTCTAGAAGGTTCTTGAATTCGTCTTTGGAATGGAGAGTTCAGTTTGTGATTAAACCCTGTAGAGTAAGCAACGCGAATTGATAGTAAAATATAAGACTTGTTATAGTGGTGTAAATAAAGTAAACTCTTGAACTATATAAGTAAAATAAAAGGAAGTTAAACCGTTATAATTATCGTAATTTAAAACGAATAAAACAGCGCAAAAAGGACGAATAATTAAATTCGTAACAATATGTTTATTATATAGACGTATATGTGGGAAGACCTATTGTGTGTATACACTTATATTGATATACGTGTGTATTATACATTCAAAATATAAATGTTAATATTCACAGCAAATAGTGATTGCTACTCATCAACAGGCACTTTGCTATTACAGGAAATGTACTGTCGTAACTCCTTGTAATGGTTAACAAACCGTTTGCTAAAATAACGGATATGTTTGTTTGCTTTTGCCTTTTCGGTACCATTTTGTACTGTGTTTTTTTGTTTTTTTTTGGGTATAATTTGTATTTATATACACTACATTCCTATGCATGTAATGAACATGAAGTAAATCTACGAAACATTTGTCGTATGAGAATCATCCGGATAATATAATACTCACAATATTACCAAATTATATTCAACTACTATAATCGCTTATACTCGTACCACAACGTGGCACACTATATAACCCACAGATATTTAGATTTTCAGATTTGTCCCTTTGCATAAAGGTAGGTTTAACGGTGCCGGATTAAGTAATTCTTGGTTTAAACTACTGCCGTGATTTTAAAATGAATTATCTACCAGATCTGTATTTAAACATCTTAATGAATGTAAATTTTTCGAAATCTGTATGCAGAATAGTAAAATCCTAACTAACAAAATATGTCCCATAACATCGCATGAATTGATTGGGGATAACAATCAGTTAGATGAGCGCTTTCTAGTTTTTACACTCAGTGCTTGGGACCTACAGTCTTACACCGGTTCCGAACTGTATTTTGAGAAGCTTTTTCATGGCTAAGTACTCGATAGTAACGCCATCACTAAGCGAGGTGACCGTCGTCGAATGAAATGTATTCTCATGAACTAGAGCTGCGCAAAGTTGCCATTGCACCACAGACGGACACCTTAATCCTACCTACAGACTGTTTTAAAGCTGCCACTGGAGTTCAAGTGTTTTGGCACTCACTCAGCGACGAGTAAGCTTATTCTCTACGAACGCTTCTATGTTATGATGCATGGAAAGGTAGAAAAAAAATTGAATCTCCTTAGTTCCCGTGAAAGGATTTCTAGTTGAACACTCATTGATTGCGACCTACAGTTTTACAGCGGTTCCGAACGGTATTTTGCGAAACTATTTGCAAAACACTCGATAGTGTCGGCGTCACTCAGCGAAGTGACCGCCGTCGAAGTAAATGTAAGGAGGTCAGAGCAGGGATCGAAACTTCGATCTGATAACGTTTATACTTCATTATGTTCAGTTAATGTTTGCCAACATGTAGTTGTGTTAACTGTGCAGGCAAGTGTTTCTAGTTCAAACGATTCGAGGATATCCTATAAATTTACCTCCACTTTTGATAGCAATTTTGGTTGAATTTACGACAGATGCCTGTCTGGTTGGGTAAATGCTTTAACGCATCGCATAATTTGTATAAAGGTATTTACAACATTACTATCCCCATGTAACCAGCATCAATTGTGTGTGTACAAATTGCATTTCCTGTGCTCATTATACATGTATGTACATATTTAAACATCCTTGTCTGAACACACAATTTGACTTTGTACCTATGTACAATTTATTCAGATTTAGATTTACATATCGCAATAACTGTCGACAGCATCCTATAAAGTATTTGTGATTTTCTGCATACAAACATGCAGGATAATAGACTGCAGGAATTACGTAATTGAGAAATTTCTCAAATATTAATTAAACATGGAGTTGAAATCAAATGGATAGGTCATAAATACGGTGCGGCCGAATGGTGGCGTAAAGTCGACTATGATTTATTTATTTATTTTATTTATTTCATTGGCAATTAAACCAATTTTTGAGATATAAGTTAAACAGTCTTACAGCAATTAAAATCATTTATACGTATATGTTAATTTCAGGTAGAAATGTAAACAGATTATGTGAACTAATAGCAACTGAAAGCGGTATCAGCAACAATAGAAAACAAGGATATTGAAAAAGAGAAAGCAAACACGTTTTCTAAATCAGCAAGTGTGCTGCAAGCAGTTTGTTGTTATAGCAATACATATGCCAGAATAGCAAATGAATTGATTGCTGACAAGTAACAAAGAATATTTGCTGTTAATAACAGACATTTTCGTTTGAATGTAGTTGGAAAAAATTACATATAAACAATTTAAAAGTATATGTGATATCTGATAAATAAAACAATCCTCTTAGTAACTTACCTCGAACCTGCACCCCAGTCTCTTATTTTTGGCTGAGATCACCAGGTGTATTTTTTGAGTGTTCTTCATGACTGACTACAGCAATTTTGACCATTGTCATGACCAACACTCTACAAAGGATGTCAGTAAATTTACCGGGACAATCGGTAGGAAAACGCTTGCAAACATGGTTGAAACATAAGAAAGCAAACATTTTTGATATTTCAGTAAACGCGTATTTGTTACTTTAGCAAACATTTAGTCAACCATTTTAGCAATATTGCAAAGACTTTGCTGATACAGTTGTTGTATCAGCAGACATGTATTTTCTACTGTTAATAATAAACTTTTGTAGCCATCGCCCACTTGAGCAGAACGGTGAAAAACGGAGATTTATTCAAATTTTATTTATTTGGTATCAAATGAAAATGCACAAAATTCCATGTTGTATACATTTTCTGCGGCATCAACTCAATGTAAGGCGCAAATTGTTCGTTAAAAACATCACTTTTGTTACACGGTACCTGTTCGATTTAGTAAAATGCATTAGTAAATGTTACCTTGGAAAATAAAAAAGAATAGTTTTTGATCTGAAGGCTCTTTTGCTATTGCACTTTCTTTTTTCTTACATCTGCTTTAACATTTGTTAAAATAAATAAAGCAATATTTAGCTCATTGAAATAATTGGTTTTGTTTTGCCATAAACAGAGCAACAACAAAAAGTATTGAATCGTATTGAGAACTTATTGCACTCTTTTTCCGCTCTCATGTAAAGTCTTAGTAAAAGAGCATAAACGAGTCTTATTCTCTTTATAGAATATTTCAATATAAATTCATCGTTTCGACAATTTTATTACATAAAACTATACAAGAAGCATAAATATTTCAAAAGGCATTAATGTTTTACATCAAAATTATATTTGGACCAAGTTCTGACAAAAAAGAGAGCAATTCGATTGGAATCATTCGCCAGATGTTTCCAGTGCTTTTGAGTCATACAATCCGTTCCATGAGTTCTCTATACTATGCAATATTCTTTGGCTACGACAACCTGCTTGTTTGTTCGCTGCCGCTACATCAATACCATCATACTTATTTTCAGGCAAAGACCATTGTTGTACAACCACCTCGTATGCGATGCTAACGCTGTGTGTGCTTTGCATGTGGTGACTTAGATAGATTGCCCTACCCGTGCCTATAGATGTTAACACATCAAAAATTAAAACTTAGCACGGTTTATTCTAAACGAGATTTTTCCTTTTTGGGATATGTTGTCAAAAAAGCACATAGCGAAACCAACGGAAGCGGATCAGGGTGCCACTTTCTGACAGATCATTATGTCACAGATGTACAGACTATGTTGGACATATGGAGAGATCACTTCTCTGCTTTACTTGTCCCTGGATACTGAGGGTGGATTACTTACAGGAGTGCCCTGCTCCGGCTTAAGCCAAACTAAGCCGCTGGTGTTGATGAACTACCAGCTGAGCTATTTAAGGCTGGCGTCTATGAATTGGAACATTTGGAGTCTTATCATAAAAAGATGGCTCGAAATGCCAAAAAAATTGGGTATCTCAATATTTGTCCAAGAAAATGCGAGCAATTAAAACTCCAAGAAATTTGTCAGTAGCAAACTTTCTGCTGATAAGTAGCAATCAGTGTTTGCTGCTAATATCGAACTTTTGTGTTTGAGTGCATATAGCAACTAGTACGAATTTTGTGGTGCAGGATATACATATCCTATCAATTTGCTGAACCCTTTTACAAATATATACATGCAAAATGTATCCTTAAATGGTACATTGCTCAAATATTGCAAATGCCTATATTTCCTATATTTATGATCTCACCACATTAATATTCAATGGCTGATTAATTATCCCAAAATATCCACTAATTGTATATTTTCCACTTCCGATATTGACTTGTTTGTTTGTAATCACCCAAAATTCTACTTATAATTTATGGCACAAATTTGCCTTTTGACACTTGTAAAACGTTTATCAATGGCAATGTAATTGAAAAATCGTAGAGTCCGCTGGCACGAGTATCGCATAAACCGTAGCAGGCCTCCGGACAGAGAATCGATACACAGAATGAACAAAAATAAACGCACCAGAAAATGGATGGTGGAAGGATGTGGGGGAGGAATACACTCTAAAACATATTCGCCACAGCATAGAAATAGGCTACACAACAGAATTTTTTAAAGCGCTTTAAAGTATGCAGCGAAAATATGTTTTTGAGTTATTAGCAATTGGCGTCATTATATTTGCAAACAAATTTTATGTGGAAAAAAATTTTTAACATTTTTGCATACGTGTCTGTATAAGGTACGCGTCTTATTATCGCATGTTTTGAGGCATTTGCCCTTATTGAATAAAATACTCTTTTTATATCACATCTTTATTCAATATATCGGCCAATATTATGGCTTTGTTTTACAGGGAAATTAATAGTCAAATTTCGCAACATGAATGAAAAAGAACATGAAGGCTTGTGGGGATACATTTTTTAACCATTGGATAATTATTTCTGTACTACGTTGAACGAAAAAATCTATAGTATCAACACAATATATTGAAAACCTTTCGTCATTCGTCTTTAGACACCAAAATTCAGACAGAATAATGATTATTTCTATAGTTTATAGTAAATTAAGGTCTTGAAGCTAGAAAATGCAATCTTTGTAAATATATGGTCGTGAATTTGTTTACTTAATCCATTGGAAGTTATTCCATCAAGTTGAAAAAATGATATTGGCCATGTAGACGCCGCCACAGTTGATAACCATACCGGCTCATTTTACAGCATTTTCCATCACTCTTGTCAGAACTTTGGGCGACAGGTTCTCGTATTCTTGGCGAATATTCTCCTTAAGGGCTTCACGAGTCTATAGCTTGTTGATGTAAACCCGCGACTTCACAAAAACCCTATAATAGGAAATCTGGAACGGTTAAATCGGGAGATTTAGCCGGCCAATGCAAATCACTAAAACGAGAGATTAGGCGACTCGGAAATGAATATCGAATATTGCTTGTGGTTCGAGCAGTGTGAGCCGCTGCATCGTCCTGTTGGAACCATATATTCTGCGGTCCTAGTTCATCCAATTGAGGAAGAAAAATTTCGGTAATCATGACTCTGTAGCGCCAGCCGTCCACAGTCGTCATTTGGCCCCCGGCATTCTCAAAAAAATAGCCCGATTACTCCTCCAGCGTAAACACCACACCACGTAGTAACTTTGTGCGGGTGTAATGATTCTCCATGGACGAGACAAGGATATTTGTAATTGCTACTGCTTCTACCTTACTTATTTTGCCATGGCCTGACCCTATATTTGTTCCCTATGGACAGTTCATTCGAAATAGGAAAACCAAAATTGGAACTGAAAAAAATGTTTCATATTCGACTTGAAACGACAAGATTGTGGACTCCAAAACAGTCAACTTTCGTATAGAACACGAACGAATGATTTCCCTCGAGATAGGGAAGCGGGTTGTAAAAAATACGCTAAGGGCTGTCCAAATATTATTCAATCAAAACATACTTTGGGATGCTTATAAAGTTCACCTTTTTATATCTTACATAGTCATACACACAAAGACTAAAAAATATGAATTTTTAAAAAAATTCCATATATATAGTTAGCAATATGTCAAAAAAAGTGTTTTTTCCAATTTAAAGATATATGTACCAAATTATATGTACTGATTTGGGGATACATTCGGCTATCTGAAATGCTCATTAGGGTGGCCCTCAATTACATGATATGTGAATTATAGGGTGTTCTTGTTGTCATTGATTTTTCAACTGATTACGAATTTTTTCCTGTAATTTTATTAATATCCGAAAAACTGGAATTTTTTAATTTTTTACAATAAACTGGATTAGTAGCCTTTCATTTAAGATGAATATTTCATTCCTACACTGAGAGAAAAAAAATTATTATAATAATAAGTGGTAAAGGTAGATTTACGACTTTTTCATTTAAAATGGCACAAAAACGGCTAAAGATTTTTGGCCAAAATTTTCTATTTCTCGTTTAGAACCTTAAAATCTTAAATTCTACCAAGGCGCTTCGCAGTACAATGTTTCGTTTGGAAAAAAAATTGAAAAAACTTCAAGAAAAATGGAAAAATCCAAAATTTGTAGCTTTTTTACCTTCCTCAACTCATAACGTCCAAACTAAGCTTTGTGACGTGAAGCGCCTTGGTGGAATTTTAGATTTTAAGGTTCTAAACGAGAAATAGAAAATTTTGGCCAAAAATCTTTAGCCGTTTTTGTGCCATTTTAAATGAAAAAGTCGTAAATCTACCTAATTATAATAATTTTTTTTCTCTCAGTGTACGAATGAAATATTCATCTTAAATGAAAGGCTACTAACCCAGTTTATTGTAAAAAATTAAAAAATTCCAGTTTTTTTTTTTTTTAAATTTAATTTTTTAATTTTTAAGCCCACGAAAATGGTTAAACTGTGTTATATTTTGAAATACAACTAATTTTTAAAAAAAAAACTCGTGGAATAAATATTGTTTCTGAGTCCCCAAAGATTCATATTCAACAATGAAAAAGTTATTTTTCGCAAAAAGTCGTTTTTGACATATTGCTATATATAGTACAAATACAGAATGAAGTTTTTAACCGTAAGTACAGAAAACTTTCCAGCAATTTCCCCCAATCGAGTTAAGAAAATGAATTGAATTGGAAAACATGATTGCATCATAACCACGATGAAATTACCACCCTTATTGTCGAAGTTTTGTAAACTTCCTGGTACCGATAGCAGAAGTATGCAATAAGGAGACCACACAATTTGCGGATGCTAGTCCTTACAAACAACCAAAAGATGTATTAGAACTGTCACACAAGTACATTTGTGACCATAAATATTGCCCATATTATTATCAATTGTGAATCAAACAATTTACCAGCAACTATCAATTTACTTAAACTCTCGGTACTAAGGTTCTTGATGTCCTTTACTTACTTTATGTTCAACATCTTCTTTCAATGGTTGTCCTGGTAAATTACCCCCGAGAAAATTTTAAAATCTCAAAGAATAAAGAAAATGTGTTTGAATGCGACCGTTCTGCTTCGTACATTCATTGAGCTGAAGTGGGTTGAGAAAAGTTTAACTAAAAGACATATTCTGTCCTGGGCATTTTATGATTGTAGTTGTGAGTCTATCATTTTAAAGGCAGACGGAAGAAATATGAAAATTTTTCGTTTGCTTTCCTAGCGTTCGTTTACTTTTGACGTAGAATACGTCTTACCTTACGGTATGAGGAGTCATGTCAGGTTTTTATTGTTGTAATCTTTATTTCATTGAATTTGAGGAAACGGCTAGATGAATTTTTTTAAAAATTTTTTTGTAGGTAAATGAAGATGTTATCTTTCGTTTGATATACATTTCATATTGGTTGATATATTTCTAGTATTTTAATTTCTCAAATGAAAATTGTTTAAACACATACACTCAAACATATGTGTGGTGTTTGGTTGAGTGGTTTTGGTTGCTCAACATTGCTTAGGAACATGTATCTAGTAAAAAGTGAAACGAACAGCAAGATAATGTTGCTTGGCAACATGTATCTAGTAAAAAGTGAAACAAACAGTAAGCTAACGTAGCTAACGTAAGCTTTTTTGCGAAAGCTTCAATAAAGCTGTTGTAACATTAATTTTGAATTGTAAAGCGTAAAGCTTTCACACAACGCTCAAAGGCTAATGCGAAGACTCGATAAGGTAAACCTTTTTTAATATTAGGGCGGCCCTCTCAACATTCGCAGAACTTATTTCAATAAAAATATTAATTAAAATACATAAATTAAATTAAGTTTAAAAAAATTGAACATAATATTTTTTTTTTAAACGGACTTGAATCAAATGCCGTTGGTAAATATAAAAATTACAGCCACGGACTGTCCCTGCAGGCTGTGTCAGAGACACGGCCATTAAGTTTAACGTAGAATACGCCATCCGATAAGACAGAAAACATATATAACAATAAATTCATTTGCTTATATTATTTATCATTTATTGTTATATATGTTTTCTGTCTTATCGGATGGCGTATTCTACGTTAAACTTAATGGCCGTGTCTCTGACACAGCCTGCAGGGACAGTCCGTGGCCGAAGGCCTCGGACAACTGTCTGCTGTAATTTTTACATTATTCGAATTGAATTGCTATTCCTTGATTCTTTGTAACCTAAGAATCATAAACCAAACATGGCAAAAAAATACCTCTAAAGTCACGAAGTTAAAGGATCTGAGTATTTATCGCGTTCTATTAAAATAAGAAATCAAGTAAATACGTTCCACCACAAAAACTTTTATTTTGCATTTTCCTATAGTTTTACACTGACTTACTAACACTGACAAACTTTGAAGGCGATTAAATGAAGAACTTCACGCACAGTCGTCCAATAATACCAAACGAAGCATTATCCAGAGGACTACACGGTTGTAAATTTTGTCTTGCAGACATTATCAATAGTATTTAATAGGAACATGTCAGTAGTTGAAAAAAAAATGCGTAAGACACATTCTTTTCATGTCACAGTTTTGACTTATGTGGCATAATTTGTGCAGGGGTTGATAATCTATGTAAGACCGTCCTACTTATTTCCCACCTCTATGTCATGACCGACTTTCACTCACGCCACTGCCGAAAGTCGACCGAATAAGTCTTCATCACATGTCAACTGTGAGTTATGTGTGTGGATTTTAAAATTTTTCAAAAACTTCAATCTGGAAAATTTATATTTATTTGTTTGTCCTTATGAAATATATTCCATACATATTCAGAATTTATTTCATAATATTTGAAATTTTAAAAAAATTGCATATTCTCAGAATATTATAGGTATGTACGTACATACACTCTGGTTCACTTACTTAAAGGCACTAAAAGTTGCATATTCAGCAGCCTGTATCTTTTGCAATCTGTAACCGATAGCAGAATTTTAAAATGCAAATGGAAGCTAGACATCTTGAGATATAAAAACAACCATGACAAAGTCGTTTCTTAACTAAATGACTTTTTTTAGAGCAATTTATAAAAAAAAGTCCAAAAATGTGCTATTTTTTTGGTTCACTAGAATAAAGGCACTTTAACTAATTTTAATGAAAAACAGTTTTTGTTGTTTTTTTTAAATTTATTTTACTTTAGCTAAGAACTATTGGTAATGGGTACAACACCCTTTGTTTTTAATAACTTTAAAAATACCGGTTTTCATTGAGAGATAAAGATAATTTATATATGTAATCCAACGAAATTTGATTCCAAACATCCTTAATGGGCTGAATTAGTGACTGCTTGTCATCAGATTGTCTACCTCCTTCATAGACCTTACCAGTTAATCAGCCCAAAACATTTTCGATAATGTTTAGATCTGGCGAATAGGGTGGCCAGTCAAGAATATTAACTCTTTCGCTTGCAATGAACTCCTTTACTATTCTGGCGTTGTGTATAAGGGCATTATCCTGTTGCAATATCCAAGATATGGGACCAAATTGTTCACTGAACTTCGGAAAAGCCGATTCCAATAACGTTTTATAGCTAGCACCAGTCATTTTTGCACTTTGAAATTCAAGAACGTAATAGCACCCCACACCATAACGCCGCCCTCTCGGCTGTGATGTTGGTTTAAAAAACGCTTTTGTTTGCGCAGATCATGGAAATAATAGTTGTAGCCATCAGGCCCATCTAAATTAAACTTGTTCTCATCCGTAAGTACAACGGTACTCCAGTCATTTACACGACCACTTGGCTGCACATCCCATACCATGTAGTCTCTTGTGAATTGAAGCCGTTTTTCCTAACGAGGAGCATTTGTAATTTCAGGTATTGAAGATACTCACAGCTCTCAACTACTCTGCGTACTGATGACTTGCTCGCTTCCACTCCAGCGTGAGCTCTTATTTTTGACAAGAATAAGACAGAATTAAAGGCAATTCTGATGATTTTTCTTTTCTCATACGTAGATAAAGATAATGAAACCCTACCTTTAAAATTGTGCCCATATCCGATAGATAGCTTTCAAATTTTTGGTTTTTGCCATTCGCTTACTTTAAAAATAATAAAGTACCTTTATTCAAGTGAACAAAAAAATCAATGAGTGTTCGAACTCACGGATGATGTGTTAACAGCTTTTTGCTACACGGTACCTGTTCGATTTCTATGAACACATTAGTAAATGTTACATTGGAAAATAAAAAATAATAGTTTTTTTGTATACCCCGGGCAGTGCTGAACATCAAATGGCTCGCTTTGTTTGGCCATAGCAACAACAACGAAACAACCAAACACACAACATCACACATGCTTTGTCCGAAGTAGCTGACGTATACGTGTGTCACATAACCACATGTTTGCCATATCAGCAGCAACGAAACAGCCAAACACACAACATCACACATACTTTGTACGAAGTAGCTGACGTATTAGTGTGTCACCATAACGTCGACTGTGCAAGCTCATGGGCTTGCAAATGAAATTTTGCGTGGCTATGCTTTATATCGCCGTTCAACAACAGCAACAGACACATGTACATACATACATTATTATGTTAATACATACGCTATAGATACAATTTCGTTTGCCTCACCCCTGCCACACCACTCTTTCATTGCTCTCTTGCTCGCTCATTTTTGTTTAACACGTCATTATTCTCTTTCGCAGCAGCATAAAATCTGGTTTTAGCAGCAGCATAAAATCTGACTTTGATAGATTTAGTCCCTATACGCCGCTATAGATGTTAACACATCAAAAAAAAAAAATTACAGCAGACAGTTGTCCGAGGCCTTCGGCCACGGACTGTCCCTGCAGGCTGTGTCAGAGACACGGCCATTAAGTTTAACGTAGAATACGCCATCCGATAAGACAGAAAACATATATAACAATAAATGATAAATAATATAAGCAAATGAATTTATTGTTATATATGTTTTCTGTCTTATCGGATGGCGTATTCTACGTTAAACTTAATGGCCGTGTCTCTGACACAGCCTGCAGGGACAGTTCGTGGCCGAAGGCCTCGGACAACTGTCTGCTGTAATTTTTATATTTACCAACGGCATTTGATTCAAGTCCGTTTAAAAAATCCAATGAGTGTTCGAACTCACGGGCGATGTGTTAACACCTTTTTGCTACACGGTACCTGTTCGATATCTATGAACACATTCGTAAATGTTACATTGGAAAATAAAAAACAGCGTTCAATCATATGATGACGTTACAGTTAAATAATATTAATACTTAAAATTATTTAAAGACCCAGTGCAAGCACATGTGTCATTATATTCTTGCTCAATACTTTTTTTTTATTCCCACAAAAGTGAAAGAATGCAAAGCAACAGACACTTGTACATACATACATACATTGTTATATTCGTACGATATAACCGAAGATCAACATAAAATACTTTTTTAATATTACTCCAAATTAAAACACTTCAATCTCGGCTCGCCGATATCGGATCGCCTTAATGAATTTCCGGAGAAAATCGCGTGGGAAAATTATATGAAAATCGTCCAATAATCACTTTCAATACAGACTGCCAAGCAGCGAACAAACAAACGATGATAAGACAAAACCGAAGATCAACAAAACACTTTTTTAATATTACTCCAAATTAATACTCCAAATTAAAACACTTAAATCTCGGCTCGCCAATATCGGATCGCCTTAATTTTTGGCCTAAACTCTTCGTCGAAACCCGCACTAGCTTTTTAATCCAAAAATTAATAAAATCGGCTATGAATTTCCGGAGAAAATCGCGTGGGAAAATTATATGAAAATCGCCCAATAATCACTTTCAATACCGACTGCCAAGCAACGAACAAACAAACTATGATTTATTTACTCTTACAAACCTAACACTTGCGTATGTATTAAATTTATAGTTTACTGCCCTAGAGGCGCGCGTATAGATGTTAACACATCAAAAAAAAATTATGTTCAATTTGTTTAAACTTAATTTAATTTATGTATTTTAATTAATATTTTTATTGAAGTAAGTTCTGCGAATGTTGAGAGGGCCGCCCTAATATTAAAAAAGGTTTACCTTATCGAGTCTTCGCATTAGCATTCGAGCGTTGTGTGAAAGCTTTACGCTTTACAATTCAAAATTAATGTTACAACAGCTTTATTGAAGCTTTCGCAAAAAAGCTTACGTTAGCTACGTTAGCTTACTGTTTGTTTCACTTTTTACTAGATACATGTTCCTAAGCAATGTTGAGCAACCAAAAACACTGAACCAAACACCACACATATGCTTGAGTGTATGTGTTTAAACAATTTTCATTTGAGAAATTAAAATACTAGAAATATATCAACCAATAACATCTTCACCAATAACATCTTCATTTACCTACAAAAAAAATTTTAAAAAAATTCATCTAGCCGTTCCCTCAAATTCAATGAAATAAAGATTACAACAATAAAAACCTGACATGACTCCTCATACCGTAACGTAAGACGTATTCTACGTCAAAAGTAGCACATTTTTTGACGTTTTTTTATATATTGCTCAAAAAAAGTTCTTTAGTTAAGAAACTACTATTGTCCTGATTTTTGATGTGTAAACATCTATACGCTGGGGGTAAAAATCTTTTTCACAATACAATCACAAATTTAGAGTAAAATGTGCGCTGTAATCGTTAACCAATGGTAAAGCGTTATCAAATCGGTGTGAGCTATGTATCAGTGTATTAGTGTACTCATACGCTGCATACAATATACTCATCACCATCTAGTGTGCAATAGTAGCGACTAGAGGCTAGCGCGAGATGAATTGATTGAGTTGTGATTTGTATGACACTAATACATTGTCATGTCATGCATGTTGTTGCTACTTTGTATACATAGGACTTCGACGGCAATGTTACGTTCGACTCAAGTAAATCAATCCAACGTGTTGGAACATGAATCGTGTTACTTGAGTGTTGCATGGTACATACGACCCCTCATCCAAGACTGTATGGATGACGTTTTGTCGCCCACACTGAATTTATGTTATTCTAACGTTTGATTTGTGTGCGCACGATTGTAATTAAAAAACAGGGAAAATGGAGAATATTGATGTTTAAATTATCGCAATTAATTATTTTTCACTTGTTTTCTTAAAATATGTACATTTTCTTTAAAAAAGTATTTTTACTTAACAAAAGTACTTTTTCTTAAAAATTATCGTTTCTTAAAAAACATTCCTATTCCTAGATAATCAGCTTTTTATAAAAAAAGTAAATTTTCTTAAAAAATTACCTTTTCCTTACTTAATTTTTTTTTCTATTTTTGAAATGAATTCCTTTTTTATGTTGCTAAAGTAAATCAACATACATAGATTGCTGGTAGTACAACACGTATCACAACACAGTTCAACCCAATCATTGGGCAGTAATAGCATCGTATGACTCGGCGGTTGCGTCGCAATGACTACTATGAGTGGGTTTACGTGTAGACATGGCATGGCTCGAACCGCTGCTGGCGTCGGCCTTACACACACAGCATAACATTTTGCACGATGAATTAAATGAACCGAAACATGCACTTGTGCTAGCCCTTAGTAGCGACTAATTTTCACTAATTGTCGTACATTATGTTATCGTAGGCAAATGAAAACAAATAAATAAAATGAATACAAAAACATTTAATTTTAACAACTTTTAAAAAGATTTTTTGCACTTTTAATAAAAAATGTACTAAACCAAAGCAAAATAAGGAAAACTAAAAACTAAACTTGTCAAACTATAAGGAAAACTAAAAGTTTTCTTCATCTTTGAGATTGTCATTCATACTTAACAGCTGCATATAAGCACCATCTAGTGTGCAATATTAGCTACTAATTTTCGAAAACCATTGCTGTAAAATGACATTACATTTCAGTAAACAGCTGATTAATAACTTGTCAACCGCAACAAATACAAAATAATAAAATATTTTACAAAACACCAAAAAAATTATAACTCAGGACATAAAACTACACAAAGTGTATCAAAGCTGAATGGAGGTAATGTTAATTCTAATAAAATTTCTATTAGATTCCAATATAAATTAAGATTATAACATATCTTCATTACGTACTGTTGCCTTACACTGAAGCTGGTGCACGACAATTGGGTAACAATCTCCATCTCATGCCAATTATTATGGGTGGAGATTTTAATACAAATTGTGCAAACCCACAGTCGCAAGCTTTATCAACATTTTTATTTGACGTTTTCCACTTGCATGTGAGCAATTCTCCACAAACCACCACAGCTAACAATTCCTCTACTATAGATGCACTTTTCCAGAGATTTTTAAATACAATCGAGTCAAAAAATTATATATGTATCTTATTTTAGTTACCATAAGCCAATATTAACTATTTGTACTTAAGGCATTTACCATAGATGGGCACTTTGCAGTACTGCTAAAATTTAAATGTTTACACATCTCCCCTGTGATCGGACTCACATTAATTTTTTTTTCTATCTCAAGATGTCTAGCTTCCATTTCCATTCTGCAATCGGTTACAAATTTCAAAAGATACAGGCTGCTGAATGTGGAATTTTTAGTGCCTTTAAAGAAGTGAACCGGAGTGTATATCACCAAATCTTCAAATGCAATTAACCCGCTCCAAATTCAGACAATCTTTAAAAAATGTAGGCCACCTAAAATATTTTGGCCATAAATGGGTATTCAGAAAACAAGTTGTGTGAAATACCAAACAATATCAAGAGTATACAATAGTGCACTTTTCTACAATAGAGTAAAAGTGATATTTTGTAGCATCAGGTAATGAATAACTTGCGAATACTCTAATGCCCATAATAAGAATGGCTTTATAATAAACAGTTGGGTAGAATAATTCAGGCGAATCTGAGTTAAAAAGTTTAAACAGAGTTTTATGAATTTTAAGAATGTCAAGCAATGCCAACTATAAAAAGTCTATCCTCTGATCTTTTATTGGGACATAGGTATAACCCGATGTACAACCCTCTGTTTTTGCCCAATAAAAAACAGGAATGTCAACAATTGTTCAGTTTAACCTCTCGAATTACCATAGCCACAATCTAATAAATTATGGTTATAAACTAGTGTTTTATCCTCAAGAGTAACCAATAGCTTAAATATCTTAAATTTGCGTTAGTTTTTCTGGGTTATTACAATACCATGCTGTCATTAGTACTTTTGCTGCGAATTATGTTTCCTTGATCACCAGAGGGTGTAACTGCTGCCACATAACACTGCGGATGATTGCATGTACATACATATGTAGTTACTTGACTGTTTTTCATGGAACCACCCCTTTCAAATTCATTTATAATTACAACAGTTACAACACTGGATCACATGTTTACATATAACATGAGATTTTGCGTAGCTTTTAGTAACTCGGTATTACCCAAATTGTAAAAAAGGATTAATTTACACATAACGTCGGCTGTTAAAAGGGAAACATAGTGCATCTAGGGTTTTGTAAAAGATGTTAAATGTCTCAGTCTGCATTTTGTATATCGGAATATAAACGAAAGCTAAAAAATTATTAAAAATATGAATGGGAGTATAAAAACTTGGCGGACAAATGGATGAACACCGAATTGCAGCAAGATGTAAAATATTTATTTGAGAATATTACAAGTAATGAAATTAAAGCAGACTTTAGTATAAATTCAGAAACTGCAGAAACCGATGGAGAACAGAATTTAAAACTTTCATATCTGTCAAATCACTACATCAGAAATATTCTGAAAAATTCAGAGAGTATTTTTCAATGATTGGATATTAAAACTTTGAAAGACCTAGGAGAAGTTTTGAAAACAACCCGTAAGAAGATCGAGTAATTTGGGACTTCACCAGAGATAGCAGATTTGTTCTGTAATAAATTCCTAAAAAATCTAAAATCTATTTGGAAACGCCAATAATGTTTTGCAATTTTTGGTTATACCTACAAAAATATTTGTTCAAAGTAATACAAAACATATCTAGTCAAAAAATATTAATACTTTGGAATTTAAAGCCTTGATATTTCGAAACCGACGGCCAATTTGACATTTATTAGTTAAAGCTATAGAAATTTCCGAGGTTAGAAAATTGTGGCCATCGGTGGTGCAATGGTGAAAGTGCGCACCTCTTGTACATGATATCCTGTGTTCGATCCCTGCTCTGACCACCTTAAATTTCTTTTGGCGGCGGTCATCTTGCATTTCGACGGCGACACTAACGCGTATTTAGTCAAGAAAAAGCTTCTCAAAATACAGTTCGAAACCGGGTCCCAATCAGTGAGAATAAAACTAGAAAGCGCACAGATCACTGATTGTGAGAAGCTCTCCCCAATTCCTTTCTGGGATGTAATGGGAAACCATTACTTTCTTTATTTAGAAATTGTGGAAGTTGGTCGCCCTACCCCGTGCAGAAAATTGGCAAATTTTAAAAACTCTCATCGAAAGTTATTAGTCTTTGAGTCTAACTATTAGAAACCTACGAAATAAATTCGATACTAAATTGGGCACAGTTTGTGGAACAATTTGTGAAGCGAATTCATCAATCCGGGTCCGTAGTGGATAAAGGAACCCGTGTAAATGCTCATCCAGCGTGATCACTGAAACTTCTCGAACAGCCATCAAAATCAACCCGATATCGTTCGCAGGAATACAACATTTCTCGTATTTATTTGCGCAGAATTTTGCATAAAGACCTCGGCTTGTAAAATTCAATTAGCCCAAGAATTGGAGCCTCGTGACCATTTCATGCATTTTCACTCCTCTGAAAGGGCTGAAGACAGTTTGGCTGAAGATGAGCATTTTTTCCGAAAAAACATCATTTCCGATGAAGCTCATTTTCAACTCGGTGGCTAAGTTAAGAAACAAAATTATCGCCTTTGGGCGTCGAAAAAAACTCGTCATGGAGGAAAAGCCGATGCATCCACAACGACTGATTGTTTGGTGCGATTTTTGGCATGATGGCATCATGGATCCATTTTTCTTCGAAAAAGGGCAAGGAGCCGCCGCTACCGTTAATGGCGAGCATTATCGTGTCATGCTCAGCGATTTTTAGTTCCTAAAAGTTAAAAGGATGACATGGACGTTGTATGCTTCCAACATGCCACACAGCCAACGTTACAATCGATCTTTTGCACACTGTATTTGAAACCAAAATAATCAGCGGAAATTCGGAATTGATCCCGTTCGACTACTATTTCTGGAGCCGTTACGCAAACCACTCCAACAACAAGAACAGACAGAATTTTACCACCATGTTCTTCTTTTTCCTCATGCATTCTCGCATTGTTGCAGTGCTTTGAGGTTAGTTTTTAATCAATATCACAGAGTTGTATTTTTCCATGGTATGGCATTTTTGATGTCATCAAATTCAAATAAATGTAACTGACACTAGCACGGTCTTCAAAAAATGTCATACCACGGAAAAATACAACTCTATGATATTGATTAAAAACTCACCTCAAAGCACTGCAACAATACGAGAATTCATGAGGAAAAAGAAGAACATGGTGGAAAAATTGTATCTGTTCTTGTTGTTGGAATTATAGGCCTTTCAGTGATGTTGATACTTAGGGATCTTCGATCGATACACATGTGAATTGCAGAATTGAGTTTGTATATATACGATTGATTGATCAACCGATGGTATCAATTCAGGCACAGTAGTTAGGCATCTGATGATGAACTTTTCACGGAGTTCGAAACTAGTCATACCAGTGAGTGTGTGTTGAACTATTATTTCCCATAAAAACGAAACATTTTTCAATTCGAAAAATGTTCATGACTTGTAAGCTTGTAGTATGAATTTCTCATACATTAACCAAAAACTAACAAAATCGGTCAACAAAATTCAAATTCAAATAAATATTTTTATAACCGACAATTTCCCGATATCACAACCTGTGGACATCTTAAGCCCCGTATTCAGTTCTTGCGAAATTTTCGTAAGAAATTTTGTCATTCGTATCAAAACGGAAAATTTTGTCACAGAGAATATCTCTGATTTACCTTGCAAATACTTCATTAATAATTCATCTTTGCACTCCATTCTATTATTAACGCATGTGGTATTACTTCTGTTTCCTAAAATAATTGAAATGAGTAAACTCGAGTCCCAAACAATTACCAAACAATTGCTTTCCTAAGCAATAACTTTTGCGTAACAACTCTGTGCTTGAATTTGCCTTCAGCAACGAGCTGAGTACCAAGCAAATAAAAAGTGAGCGAAATTTTCGATTCAGAAATTTTCGTTATTTTTTAAACACGGAGTATGTCAACGAAAATTATGTCAACGAAAATTTTATATATTGGAACGAACTTCCTTTCGCTATATATTATGTACTAGTCAGTTCCAATACGTCTAAGGCGCCCGTTGTAAAATACGATAATTTAAATGGTTCTTTAAGAAAAAGAACTTTTTGTAAAATAAAAAACTTTATTTAAAAAAATCTTTTTTTCTGCAATGTATTTTTAAAAATTAAATTTATATTTTTAGGTCAGTTTTGTAAGAATAATTATTATATTTTCCCAAAAAAGTAATTTTTTAAAGAGAGGTACTTCTTTTATTAAAAGAAATTGTTTTTTTTTTAAGAAAATGTACTATTTTGAAGAAGAAGTACTTGCTGTAAGAGAAAGCCATAAGAGTAAAACTTTTTTTACAAAGAAGTACTTTTGTAAGAACAGGTACTTTTTAAAGATGTGGTACTCTGTTTAGGAAAAGGTTATTTTATTATTAAGGTAAAGCTCATAATGATTATGGTCCCTGACTTCTGTGGATGAAGAAATAACAGACGGCGGCTGTGGAGACAAGAAAAGACTGCCCAAATTATCCAAGTTAATAGTTTCTGGTACAATTAAATCACGATCACTTGAACCTTTTGGCGTAGAATACGTCTTACCTGACGGTATAGGGAGTCATGTCAGATTGTTATTGTTGTAATCTTTATTTCATTGATTATGAGGAAACGGCGAGATAACTTTTTTTTAAAAAATTTTCTATAGGTAAATGAAGGTGTTATCTTTTGTTTGATATACATTTCATATTGGTTGATATCTTCCCACTATTTAAATTTCTCAAATGAAAATTGTTTAAACACATACACTCAAACATATGTGTGGTGTTTGGTTGAGTCTTTGAGTTTGTAGCGTGGACACAAACTATGATGCTGATTCAGTGTGGACACAAACCTTCGGCTGTTGTTTTGATTGATGAAATATTGAAATTTCGTATATTTATTTATGTATTTAAGTGAAACAAAATGTTAAATGTGAATTTGAATTTAACATGGATATATAATTATAAAAAATATATGAAAAAATTAATTCATATATTTTTATGTTAAATGAAAGTGCTGGCAAGTAAGCAAAATAACAATGCTGCTTGATGCTGTTTGACAGCAGCTGACAGTTGACGTTTAGTAAATTAAAATTAAAACTACTAATCAAAATGGCACCTACACGAAATACAAGAAAGCAACGAGTGGTTGTTAATTTAAAAACATATTTATCCTATTTTTCCTACCATAACCTTATGTATATTATCAAAAGTAACTATCAAATAAATAAATTCATTTGCTTATGTTATTTATCATTTATTGTTATATATGTTTTCTGTCTTATCGGATGGCGTATTCTACGTTAAACTTAATGGCCGTGTCTCTGACACAGCCTGCAGGGACAGACCGTGGCCGAGGGCCTCGGACAACTGTCTGCTGTATTTTTTTTACCGTCTTGAGGAGGACGAGATGTCCTCAGGCCATTTAAAAGTATCAAACATATCCTCCAACGATTTCAGTTTCGAACTTATTAAGGCGAATTTAAATTTTGAAATCCTTTCTTGGCCTTCATAAATAGCTTATAAAAAAAGTCAACGCCGAATTCTCTACACTTCCAAAATGTTTTCCTTTAGCCTACGGCTTTCCTAAGCCGTAATTATGTCATAATGCCTTCCATTGAAGCCAGCATACTTCACATGGGCATGACTATCACAAAGCCAACATGAAAGAAAACAACCCTCATATACGTCCCTGACTGTACGATAGCGATAAAACTACAGTTATGGATGTCAATTTGTACTGAATTTAAAGTTTTTAATCGTAGGTTAAGTATATCGTGACATAATGATAATGACAGTTAAGTGTATAATACAATTTGTCTGCATTAGACAAACATCTGCAATATTAAGCATGATTTCGATTACTAAATTTTTTCCGAATAATATTACTAAACCCTCAAAAATCACCTGACACTCATAATAATGCGACAACAAAATAGTTTCTGTCGATATTTATTGTACTACAAAGAACCGAATCTATAAGACTTTAAGTAAACTATTAAAGAAACATCGATGTTTATTGAAATTATTGCATTTATTGGATTTATTTTTCAGCTTTTTTTAATCCTATCAATACACAGAGTTTCCAGAGCTTTTAATCCTATCCATACCTTTTATGTAGCATGAAATAAATCATGTCATCTGCTTGGTACAACAATCGCATTTATATTGAACAATATTGATCCCACTTATAATATTATCCTTGTAATTTGCAGGATATTAAAAAGTTTCACACAACGATATACTAGTTCACATATACAGTACATACACTCCTCGATTTTGCACTACCTGGAAATATTTTCGTACCCAGAAGAGTGAGAACAAGGACTTTTCGCCGTAAGCTTTTGCATTGTTGTTTTTGTTAAGTATCCTATTTAACTTAAACAAATGTAAAATTTTATTACGCCTCACTGGAGACTAAGAAACGAAATGAAACATGTTATACCACATATTATGTGGTATAATAATAAAAGTGGTCAACATAGGAGTGCACCCCAATGTATGAGGACCTCTTAGTGGCGCAGTTACAGTTGGATAGATGCTACAATCATCATGACAACATTTTAGAGTATGCAAAAATGTATATGTATAAACAGAAATTAAATTTAATTAAAACGCTTTATAAGTTCCATGAAATGCCAGAAAACTTAAATCTTAAAACGACAGGTATGGCACAAATGAAAAGGATAATTCAAAATAAATTTTTTTAAAAATGAAAGGTGACATACTACAATATTCATTGATCCAAATCCACATTTTAACAATTTTGAGATTTCAGTGCTAGTAGAATTAAACCATCTAAATCTCGTTATATTTAAGTCCTACCCAGTTTATTATCATCCAATTTGAGTGATATGATTTCTTTCCAAAAACCACACAATCGATACAATTAAGTTCGGAATAAAACCTCTTTCAAATGACCTACACGTCTTGTTTTGCAGGAACGAATTCGACGAATCCAATTTTCGTCTTGTTTTGCAGGAACGAATTCGAATTCGATGTCATGAATAGCACGTTCAATATTAACTTGTAGAGTTTGACGAGAGTCTGGTTAATTGCTAAAGACCAATGACTTCAAATAACCCCACAAGAAGTAGTGTAATGGTGTTAAATCACAACTTCTTGGAGGCCATTCCATGTCACCATTTCTAGAAATAATCAAATCTCCAAGCTTTTCTCGCAATAATTCGGTTGTTGCACATGCTGTGTGCCACGAAACCCCGTCTTATTGGAACCAGATATTCTCAAGATCAACTTCATCCAATTTCGGTCATAAAAAGTTGGTTATCATCGATCTATACCGCTCTCCATTGACAGTAACGGTTTTAACAGCTTCATTACGAAAGAAGTACTGACCCATGAATCCACCATACCAAAAACCAAACCAAACTGTCAATTTAGGTGAATGTAATGGCTGTTCATAAATAACTTGTGGATTTTCTTCGCACCAGAATCGATAGCTTTGTCTAATTACCTCACCACTCAGATGAAAGTGAGCCTCATCGGAGAAGATGATTTTCTTAAAAAAAATCGTCATCGTTTTCAAGTTGTTCCAAGACAAAATTAGCAAATTCATGATGTATACGCTAGTCCAATGGCTTCCGTTCTTAAGTGATAACAATTTTATACAGATGCAAGCCCAAATCCTTTCTCAATATTCGCCAGGTTGTGGTTTCAGACAGTCCCAATTGTGGACAACGTCTAGGTATCGATAAATTGCGGTCTTCAGCAGCACTTGCCTGAACGGCAGCAATATTTTCATTACTTCGAGCGGTTCTTCGTCTTATTTGAAAAGAAAATTTACGCTCGTAATTTGCAACAATTCGACGAATAGCGAGCACTGGTGGACAATTCAATATTTAATTCGCTCAGTTCAATATTTATACTTGATTTTTAAATTCATCTCGGACAGTATTGGATAAACAAATGCGAACTTGCCACGCCCATAAAAAATCGTGTAGCTACACAGCGGTCTAAATTTTTGGGGTTTGACTATACTCACCTAGTGTAATCATTTGCCGCAGGAATCGTCCACCCCCAATGCAAAAATTTAAATTTTGTTACATAGTGTAATTTGCGCACTACGATCGCTAGTCGTGTTATCAGCCGTCGTGGCGTCGCACCTACAATTAGACCCCTTTAGACATTTTCCTGTGGGGTGTCATTCAGAACCGATTCTATGCGAATAATCCGGAAGCGATTCACACTCTCAAGGCTAAAGTCGTCCGAGCCATTCATGAGATAGAATCAGAAATAGCCAACAAAGTCTTCGAAAGTTGGACTGACGGGATGATCTACTGCGAAGCCAGCAGCGGCGGCCACATGAATGAATTCGTGTTCCATAAATAATATGAATATGCGATAAATCCATAATACATAAAATGAAATTAAGTTTAATTAATTTTATCTAATTTGTAAAAATGTATGTACTTGTATTTGCAACAAACTGTATACTTACATATATATCAATTTATTGTTTCACCTCATATTTCAACACCCTTGGTAAGTCCCTGCAGCACCAAATCAAAACGATTTATTGAACCACTTTAGAGAACCCTTACTAGTAAATAGGCAAACGAGAAAATTATATATAAAATCGACAAAAATCGAGAATTATTCAGGTAATGCGATAATATTATTCTGCACTAAGATGTAATACATTACCACGGTTATTATGATCCACTCAAGAAATTAAATATATTTTCAAATAATTTTCATTACAACCCAATAATGGGGTCAAATATCCTATAGAGAATTATTAAGGACATTTAAACATAAATTGTGTGAAATACATGACAAGTCATACATACTCATTATAATTGGTGAGATATCCTTTGGTCTATGTTCAAATGTTTTTTATGTTTATGTACATTTGTGAATTATAATACTATTGGCGCCCCAAAAACATCCACTTTATGGCAAATATCATCGTACCATAACTACCAATATAATGACAAAATAAAAAGGTTATACTGCAGTGAAACGATAATGAGGACATTGCCGCCCAATTCCACACAAATAAAGAGAGGACTTAATGACTGCAAAACGAAAAGGTCCAATGTTTTCATGATGATAAAGGACACTGAACTGCCTCTACTTCCTCCTGATACAGACACACAAAGTCTAAGAGAAAAATGTCGGAAATTATCATTTATATGCTATATAAATGTAATTAATTATAGTGCAATTGAAAGATATAGATAAATTATTTAAATTATAAATTTACTTTTAAATGGTTCCTTAAATTTTTAGCATTGTTTTCATATTAACAAATCTCGAATCTATTGAATTGTACACATGGGAAGTAACTCTGTTTTTATATCAAACAACAAAATTCTGTCACTATTTCCTTTTTCATCGTCGCACAATCTAAAAGGATTTAGATTACAAATAATTCAAAACACTTTAATTTTGTAACAAAATAAAGGATCTTCTGGAAAAATTACTGTCTTATAAATACATTTGCAAATTTGATTCACCACAATTGCAGGATGTCGCCGACTAGATTTGTAGGAGTTTAGTAAAATAATATAATTTAATAAAAATTCCGTTAAGCCAAGCCATGCGCATTGTATTCAAAACGACGTGAATCTCCTAAAATAACAATCTAATCTCAACGCTCTTCTGTTAATCTTATCCTTCCAACCGACTTTCTCATATTGTTAGGCTCGTAATGAAATTACGTTTAGTGTTGGCTCCTTGTGATGCCTTTCTATTAACCCTATACATTATCTTGTATTGGTATTGGCGCTGGGGTTTTCAACCGACATCATTCCATATTCTGGAAATCCGTGCAGGTACAGTGGGACAACTCCAAATAAATTAAATATGAAGTGGACACTTCACTTTTCTTTTAAAGTGGCTAGAATCTTGTTGCAAAAATTACTAAATCTTATAATTTTTTCTACAGTTAGTTATAACGACATTCTTCGAAACCATTACGAATTATTAGGTAAATGTTTGTTCCTTTTTATAACATCTTTGCACCAGAATTCGAAAAGTGACATTTAGGTTCCTCCAGTTTCAGTTTTGTATAGTTGGATCAATTGATTTCTAAGGAACTCATATATGCAATTGTAAAATGGCACCCTCAGATTTTTTATAGATGTTCCCAACATTTTCCATATGCAGATACGCTCACTCAATTATTGGCTCGGAAAACCATCCCACCCTATAATTATAAACTGCAGACAAGCCACATCCACTATTCTGTAGTATCTTTGATAAAAACTATTCTTAGCCCAAGGATAACACTGTGTGTAATTTTTGAAGTCATGGAAATATAACCATGTATGGACACCAATACGTGATAAAAAACCACAAAAAACGAACCGTGTCTCCCAGTTTTGCCCAAAGTCATGTACTTTTTTTATGGACCCCCAGAGATTTGGGGCCTCGGTGTAATTTTTGCAAAAAGTGATCATTTTGTCAGGCTACTATCTTGCAAACCATTCGGAATTTTGATTTACTCTCTGAGGAAAAGTTGTAGCTCCTATCATAAAGAACAAAAATTGTGGACATATACAATCAAACAAAACTTTATCTTCAAGGTCAGATTCGCCAAAAAACTTTAAAAACTTTTTATACCTTCTCTTTTTTACCTTCTTTTCCGCTGTTCAAAATTCAAGGAAACAATCAACTGTACAAAATGTCTCAACAAACAAACAACTTTTTAGAACATATGAACTTCCTAGGAACCGTTCCGTTCTATTCCGAACGGTTTGCAAGATATGAGCTTGACAAAATGATCACTTTTTTGCAAAAATGACACCGAAGGCCCCAAATCTTTGAGACACGTGCCATTTTTTGTTTTTTTGACCTTTTATCACGTAGTGGTGTCCGTATATGGGTATACTTTTCGTGTTGCACTGCAGTCAGAAGACACTGCATTTTAGATTAAAAAACTGATGTGGAAATTGTGCGAAATTAGGAAACTGAAACGTGTGTTGACGACGTAGGGAGAACATTTCTGAAAATTACTTCGTGCGGAAGATTTCAATGAAAACTGTAACATAAAGAGAATTGATGATAACAGAATCAACTGCGCTCCCCCTTACCAAGAATGCATCACACAATCTCTCGGGTTAAGCACAAAGAAACAGTATGTGTCGATATACTACAGGGCAATTGTTCAAGACCGGATGCAAAAGCTGATGTTTTGCGCATAATGTGGTACCGTATTAGCAAAAGTTGCCAGCAATAAAAAGATTTCAATTTGAATACGTAATATCAACTGACAAACTTTTTCAAAATCGTAGGCTAAAAGAGATACAATAAATTCTTAGAAAATAGAAAAAAAAATAGATATGTTAGTTTAACCTGTTTCATCAGACGAGTTTATAAACCTATTTTTGCATGCGATACCTAAACGAAAGCCACAGACTAGAACTATCATTCTAGTGGCTGCGCCAATGTTAAGGTGTCGCGTCCAGAGTGAAACCCCCGAAGGTGACACGCCGAAGGGTTTCTCGTGAAGGGGACCCTCAACTCTTATACTATCGTGTGTGTGTGTGTGTTAACGTGTTTATGTGGGGGGCAGTGTATCTATGTAACCGGTGTGGCCACGATTGGATGGTGCGGGCCCGCACTGAGAAACGGTACCTAATCGGCATCTTACACTATAGATGGAGGAAGAATTGAGGTACTATACTTACCAAGTTCCAGCTCATACCCCTTTTCTTCATCAAACAACTAACTGTTTCCCTCTTCATCAGTTGTCTCTTAATTTATACAAAACTTAGTTTAAACTTACATATGAATTAATGCATAACATGCATTATTTTCTGCCCGTAGTCATTCGTCGCGGAAACTGAGTCAAAGCGTGACCTACATCACACGTTTCTAGTTTCACGTGAGTAAAACAGAAACTGCATTATCTTGCATTATTGCATCAGACGGTGCGGTACACGGAAAAATTTACTATATTTCAGAAAGGTATTATTTTAAGAAAAGGAATTTTTTTAAGAGAAAGAATTTTTTTGAAGAAAATGTTTTTTTTTAAGAAAAGGAAATTTTTTAGGATTTGTTCCTTTTTCAAGAATATGTACATTTTTAAGAGTAGGTACTTACACTCCGGTTCACTTATTTAAAGACACTAAAAATTCCATATTCAGCAGCCTGTATCTTTTTCAATTTGCAACCGATTGCAGAATTTTATAATGGTAATGAAAGCTAGACATCTTGAGATATAAAAAAAATCATAACAATAGTGGTTTCTTAACTAAAGAACAATTTATAAAAAAAAATCCAAAAATGTGCTATTTTTTGGTTCACTTGAATAAAGTCACTTTATTATTTTGTTATTATTTTTAAAGTAAGCGATGATTTTTTGTAGTGAGCGTTTGTTTATTACAATTTATTACATCTTAATCATTTTGCGAGGCAAAATGGCAAAACAAAAAATTTTGAATCTATCAAAAAAAAAAAACTAAAATCGATGTTTACCGTTCTGAAGGATATTCTAACCGCGCAAT
Organism: Phaonia tiefii; assembly: GCA_963931995.1. Lineage (NCBI taxonomy): Eukaryota > Metazoa > Arthropoda > Insecta > Diptera > Muscidae > Phaonia > Phaonia tiefii. The sequence goes on along the minus strand of OZ008368.1, from coordinate 55,350,228 downwards.
AGCTAAAAAAATTGGACGGAGCCCTACAGTTGTCGACAATTAAATCAAGGACCCCAAGGGGTATAGAAAACATTCTAAAGGAAAGGCTTCATTGTCTTTATCTACGTATGAGAAAAGAAAAATCAACAGAATTGCTTCTAATTCTGCCTTATCCCAGTCAAAAATAACAGCTCAAGCTGGAGTGGGAGCGAGGAAGTCATCAGTACGCAGAGTAATTAAGAGCTGTGAGTATCCTCAATACCTGGAATTACAAAAAAGCCGCCACTTAATGCTCCTCGTAAGGAAAAACGGCTTCAGTTCGAAATAGATTATATGGTATGGGATGTTCAGTCAAGAGGTCATGTAAATGACTGGAGAACCGTTGTATTTACGGATGACAAAATGTTTAATTTTAATGGGCCTGATGCCTACAACTATTATTTCCATGATCTACGCAAAGAAAAGCGTTTTTTGAACCGACATCACAGCCGAGAGAGCGGCGTTATGGTGTGGGATGCTATTACGTACTCTGGCTCCATCGATCTTGACTGGTGCCAGCTATAAAAAGTTATTGGAATCGGCTTTTCCGAAGTTCAGTGAACTATTTGGTCCCATAATGCCCCCTATGCACAACGCCAGAGTAGTAAAGGAGGTCATTGCAAGCCAAAATGTTAATATTATTGACTAGCCACCCTATTCGCCAGATCTAAACATTATTAAAAATGTCTGGAGTTGGTTATCTCGTAGGGTCTATGAAAGAGGTAGACAATTTGATGACAAATAGCCCCTAATTCAGGCCATTAAGGATGCGTGTAATCAAATTTCGTTGGATTACATAAATTCTCTTTATCTCTCAATGAAAACCCGTATATTTGAAGTTATTAAAAACAAATGGGGTTGTACCCATTACTAATAGGTCTTAAATAAATTAAAATAAATTTAAACAAAACAAGAAGAGCTGTTTTTCATTAAAATTAATTAAAGTGCCTTTATTCAACAAAACCAAAAAAAATAGCACATTTTTGGACTTTTTTTATAAATTGCTCAAAAAAAAGTTCTTTAGTTAGTGGATCTTTTTCATATCCCAAGATGTCTAGCTTTCATTTCCATTATAAAAATCGGCAATCGGTTACAAATAAAAAAAGATACAGGCTGCTGAATATTGAAGTTTTAGTGCCTTTAAATAAGTGAGCCGGAGTGTATGTCGAGGAAAGTTATTTTGTTTCACAAATCAGAGGTTCCGTTTGAAGAAAATGTTGGTTTTTGAGAAAGAGCTATTTATTTAAAAAAAAATAAATTTTTTTAATAAAAAGTACTTTTTGTAAGAAAATGTACTTTCTTTAAGCAAATTTACTTCTTTAAGATAAATTATTTTTTTAAGAAAAGGCACTTTGTTTAAGACTAGGAATGGTTTTTTTTTTTGAGAAAATTTACTTTTTTTAAGAAAATTGACTTATTTAACCCTGCTGTTAGATTAGGACCATTTGGTCCAAATTTTTTCTGTTTTCCCTTGTAACTTTGGAACGGTGATATATACTGACTAAATTTTTCTGCTAATGGGGTCTTTTAATAAAACAATGTTATGTGCGAAAATTAAATTTTCTAACTTTATTCAGGACTGAGAAAAATACAAAATGACGAATCTTAGGTTAGAGGACCATTTGGTCAATAGTACATTTTTTCATTACCAAGCGAATGTAAATTCATGTCAAATATTTAGAAGATGTTTTTGATATGTCAAATACTTGCTTTAGAAATTATTGAACCAAAATAGTTACAAAGGATAAGATAAAATTATTATTTTGGATGAAAATTCCAGTATGGACCAAATGGTCCCTCAACCTAAGATTCGTAAATTTTTTCATTACCAAGCGAATGTAAATTCATGTCAAATATTTAGAAGATGTTTTTGATATGTTAGCGGATGTTTTTGATATGTCAAATACTTGCTTTAGAAATTTTTGAACCAAAATAGTTACAAAGAATAAGATAAAATTATTATTTTGGATGAAAATTGCAGTATGGACCAAATGGTCCCTCAATCTAAGATTCGTAAGTTTTTTCTAATCTAACAGCAGGGTTAAGAAAATGTTTTTTATTTAAACATCTTTCAATTTTGCTTTTCTAAATTTACTTTTTATAGGGTTCAAAACTACAATATATACTAAATACCCTACAATATATACTAAATAAACACAAAGAAAACTTCCCATTTAACAAGAAATTTCCCAACATATGTTAGTCTAGACACAAACCAAAGCAAAAGTACCCAATATAGTTGATAACATAGATAAAGGAATTAACTAGATATCGCACATGCCGTGGGAAATTTGTTGTTCAATGGGAAATTTTCTAGATGGAGCTGAATGCAATAATTACAACGTTTGATCCCAAACAAAATATACCTTGCAAGATGTATTTAGAAAAGGTGCTAACAAAAGGTGTGGTAGGCAACATCAACAGGGATTTTGTTTTGTTTAGTGGGCCGATGCTGTACAGGTCAACCTAAACGAATACCAACAATAACAGTACACCAAACAAGCACATAACCAAAATGCATTTGAATTAGAAAGTTGGGAACACAACGACATGAAAAAAACTAAATTAGTTGTTCGAATAGCACTACCTGGAAAATGATTCTATTTTTGTATTGAAAAAATTTCCCACACTGTTGAATAAACGTCAGTGAATGTCATGAGAAACGTCAATGAGAGTTACAAAACGACGACACAGCATCTAGTGGCAGTACTTGCCAACGCCTGTGGGATATCTACTTAATTCCTTTATCTATGGTTGATAATACTGGGTTGTAGCTTAATAGTTTTACAAAACAGTTGTTTAATTTTTGTTTTCATTTAGACCCCATCCCGCAAACGTGCGATAAGGAACTTCGTTCCAAAAGTCAGTGAAAAAAATTGTCAATTTTAGACTTTGGGAGAGAATATCTTAGTATCGATATGCTACAACACTTAGCGTATCTTTTCTTATCTTTTATAGTAGATTCTTCGAAGTGAAAAGTCTTTGTAATCGGCTTATAAGTGTTACAGAACTAGGCTTTGAATACTTCAATAGAACCAAAGTGGTCAAATTTGACACCCTGTAGTACCAACTGTGTTGAAGCAGGGTATCTCTGAATGCAACACTGTGAAAGCCGCCACCTCCTCTACAAATGTCTAGTACATTTTAACACGATCATAACAGTACCTTAAAATTTGGGGTATTATTACTATGTTTTTTCCAATCGGCTCCACTATGCGTCGCAATGCATGGGACGTTTTCCCATATTTTTCAATTGCAATCTACGGTATAATATTAAGAGTGGCCTACAAAGACATCTAGAATTCCAACTTGATTTCTTTAAATACAGATACTTCTTAGTCCTTAACACAGTTAAAATATTTCCGTTTTGTATGCTTGAACTGTTCAACACTCTGTTGGTTTTCTCCTTCAACACTCGACCAGAACCATGAAAACGGCAAAAAAAAATATGAATTGCTGGCAAGTACAAGTAGAAAATAAATTCAAACATAACGTAAGAAATTGTCAAATCAAATCAATTTGTGTAAACAACAAAAGGATTAACATCAATGTATTGCCTGATGGCGACATGTTCATGTAAACCATCACGCACACCAACAAATATGTACCAGTATTCAATGACTGGAACGAATGTAATGACTACTTCGTTAGCGAATGTTTCATCTTCCCTGTTGAGATTGTGCTACGTAATGGGCAAATTTATGATTCTTCATTGCTGACACTTTGACTAGGTTCGAATTAGTGAGGGATGTAACGCTATTTATTGTCATGGAGTGAAATAAGTTTGAAAAATTAAATAAAAATTAGTAAGAAAAGTAACGCGCTTTGTTGCCTTGGGGCAAAAGACGTTTGAAAAAGGAAACTAAAACCCTTACCAAATGAATTTTACGACAGTCATCAGATTTAAAAGCTATAAAATATTAGTGTCATCGATTGGTTAACTTTAGGCTTAGACCCCTTTTAATTCTGTGACCGTAGGATTCGATTAACTAGAAGTTTAAACTTATATATTTTAAAATTCAATTTAAAGTTACCAATTTTTTATCATGGGAACTTGGAAATTCCAGCTAATTAGTAAGTAGTGTTAGTCAAATATGGACTATGGAATAAAATATATAAATAAACTGCTTAAAAGGCAAGGGATTGACTCTTTTATTACGTTTAGTGGAAAGCCAACGTCACGCCATTTGTATCCAATAAAACTATGAACAAGTCGTTGACATAAGAATATGAGTTAATTTCACTCACTTCTACTTTTGGAGAAGGTCAGTCACCACGCTTAGTTACGGCAACACTATCTACTAAGTGCCCATGATTTTTACAAAAATCTCTTCAGAATCGGTGTAAAAATGTTGTCGGCAATTATAAATGGCCGTCGGTAGTGCAATGGTTAGTGTGCGCGGCTCTTGTACATGAGAACGTGGGTTCGATCCCTGCTCAGACCACCTTACATTTCTTTCGACGACGGTCACCTCGCTTAGTGATGGCGACATTATCGAGTACTTAGCCATGAAAAAGCTTCTCAAAATACGGTTTGGAACCGGTGTAAAACTGTAGGTCCCAATCAGTGAGTTCAAAACTAGAAGCGCACATCTCACTGATTGTGAGAAGCTCTCCCCAATCCCTTCATGGGATGTCATGGGATATTTTATATTTTATATTTAGATAATTATAAATTAAAAACTTAAATTTAGGGAGGTAAATTTAAAGTCATGCAAATAATGAAACACGCAGAAAAATCTAAAATAAAAAAATTTTATATATTCAAGAGTTTCGAATCACCTTATGATGAGAGCGTTATTTCAAAATTGATGCCTGAAAAATAAATCACAGTATTAAGTCATGAAAATTATTTAGACTCTCTTCAACAACTGCAGTATTGGCGGCAGTTTAAACCAGCAGATAATTTTTGGTTTATATCACCACATTCAATAAGCCATTTTCTTTTTCAAAATTACCACGCTCTGTTAGTCTAGGCCAAACATAAGGAACATTGACCGTATATTCATATTTCATTCGTGCCGCATACAATCGCTTAGCACTCCAGCTACCTTGCAAACAGCTACCTTAGCTGAGAATAAAAAGGAGACATACGGACGTATTCATAGTACCTACGACAAGATTCTTAGACGATTTTAGTTTGAAAATGTAGTTTATTAAACATCTAATATATCGCACCCTAACTACAAAAGAGTCATAACCCAAAATTTTCAGATTTAAATTTTTTGCTTAAAAACAATAACCAAAGACCATTTCTATCCGCCGTAAAAATCTGCCGTCGTTTACTCTTTCTTTTCGTCAAAAAATTGCCGTATGAAGAATATGTCTATTTTTGAGTATTTTCATACATATTTCTAGTTAATAAAATCAGTTTTTTGGCTCTACTGAAAATTTGAAAATTTTGAGTTATGACTCTTTTGTAGATAGGGTGCGATATGTTATGAATACGGTCCCTATTATTTCCCAAAGTTTTTGGAACGAAGTTCCTTATCGCACGTTGCGGGATGGGGGCTAAATTATAAAAAAATTAATCAATTTTGTTTTAACACTATTTTACTACAACCCAGTATTATGAACTATATAATTTACTTTTGGTTTGGTTTGTGTCTAGACTAACTAGATGTGTTACTTATGTTGGGAAATTTCTTATTTAACGAGAAGTTTTCTAGGTGGAACCTGCAACCAATTTTAGTATATATTGTAGTTTTGAACCCAATAAATAATAAATTTAGAAATGCCAAAGTAAAAGAAGTTTAAAAAAGAAACAAAAACCGTTTCCCATTACATCCCATGAAGGGATTGGGAAGAGCTTCTCACAACCAGTGAGCTTTGCGCTTTCTAATTTTTCACTCACTGATTGGGACCTACAGATTTTAAATCGATTCCGAACGGTATTTTGAGAAGCTTTTGCATGGCTAAATACTCGATAGTGTATCTGGCACTATGCGTGGTGAGCACCGCCGAAAGAAATTTTGAAGGTGGTTAGAGCAGGGAACGAACTTATGTACAAGAGCCGCGAACACCATCCAGTGCACAACAGATGGGGGAGTATCGTCTTAAATAGGTGCCTATTCTTAAAAAAAGTCATTTGTCTCAAAAAAAATACCAATTCCTATTCTTAAACAAACTTCATTTCCGTAAAAAAAATACCTTGTCTTACGGCAGAACTTTTGGTTAAAAACGTAAATATTCTTACAAAAAGTACTTTGTATTAACAAATTTTATTTTTTTTAAATAAGTACCTATTCTTAAAAAAGTACACTTTCTGACAACAAATTGCCTTTTCTTAAAAAACTACCTTTTGTTAAAAGAGCACCTTTTTTCTGAAACAAAATAACTTTTCTTGAGAAAAGTACCAACTCTTAAAAATTATCCCATTCTTGAAAAAAGGACCAATTCTAAAAAAATCTAAAAAAAAAATACCCTTTCTTAAAAAAATTAATTTTCTTAAAAGTACGCTTTCTTAAAATTAAAATAATACATTTTCTTTAGATAAGTAGACTTTCTGAAAATAAGCAATTTTTTTTAAAAAGTAACCCTCTCCTACCATGAGCATCACTTCTTTAAAAAGTACCTGTTCTTAAAAATGTACTTTTTGTAAAAAAAATTATACTCTCATGGCTTTTTCCTACAGAAAGTACTTCTTCTTAAAAAAATCACCTTTTCTTTAAAAAACATTAGCTTTCAATAGAAGAAGTACCTCCCTTTAAAAAAGGAAATTTTCGGGAAAATATAATACATATTCTTACAAATACGTCCTAAAAACATACTTTTTTAAAAAAAAATTACATTCTATAAACAAAATCAATGAGTGTGTAAGCACCTTTTTGTTACACGGTACCTGTTCGATTTCTATGAACACACAAGTAAATGTTACATTGAATAATAAAAAAGAATAGGCTCGTTTTCTATTGCACTTTCTTTTTTCTTACATCTGTTGTAACATTAGTCATAAACAGAGCCACGACAAAAAGTATTGAATAGTATAGAGAACTTACTACACTCTTTTTCCGCTCCCATGTAGAGAGTCTGAGTAAAAGAGCAGTCATATTCTCTTTAGAGAATATTTCAATATAAATGCACCATTTCGACCATGTTATTACATAAAACAATACAAAAAGCATAAAGCATAAATGTTTCGCATCAAAATTATGAATGGACCAATTGACTGCGTAGCAGATTGGTTTAAGTTCTTCTTCGGTAAGTTTCCTTAGGAGACTGTGCACAGTGAGGACCCATAGAGTGGTGATATAATCCCTCCCTGTGGAGTTCCACGTTGTACCCTGTCTCTAATATTTTGATCATGGAAACCACAGTTTATCCATCTATTCCTCAGCATATGATTGATCCTGTTTTTTAATGCCCGGTCCAACATAAACTGGTCTAAGGATTGGATGAGTGTTTCGGTCCGGACATTATTGAACGCTCCCTCAACATCTATGCATACAGCGAGTGTATGTATATAGTTTTTCATTGAGAGATTGCCCTATGTAGTAGGTTACCTCATGAAGTGCGGTATCCACTGATCTGCCTTTGACATAGGCGTGTTGCCTAAACTTCAGCATATAGTTCGATATTCCACTTTTCACCATGTCGTCCACTATTCTCTCCAGGGTTTTGAGTAGAAACGGGGTAAGGCTAATTGGTCTATAAGCCTTTGCCGTTGCATAGCTTGCTTTTTCAGGTTTGGGTATAAATACCACCCTAGCCTCCTGCCAGTTTCTCGCTGTATAGGCGTATTTTAAGCATGCTGGACAAAAAGATAGTAATACGTTTTAAATCAGTCGTCAGATGTCGCCGGTGCTTTCGAATCATACAATTCGTTCCGTGAGTTCTCTATACTATTCAATACTCTTTGGCGACGATGACCTACTTGTTTGTTCTCTGCCGCCACATCAATCTCACCATACCTATTTGCAGGCAGTGACTACTATTGTACAACAACCACGTATGTGACGCCAACGCTGTGTGTTGTTTGCATGTGTTCATTTTGATACCCGTGCCTATAGATTCTAACACATCAAAAACATTTTTCTTCAAAAAAAAACCTTGTGTTATAAAAAATACCTTTTCTTACAAAAATTCCTTCTCCTAAAATTACCTTTTCTTAATAATAAAATAATACGTATAATAATAAGCAGTTTTTCTGAAAATAAGTACATTTTCTTAAGAAAATAAACCTAATTCCTAAAAAGAGCACCACTTCTATAAAAAGTACCTGTTCTTAACAAAAGTACTTCGTTGTAAAAAAAAATCCATACTCTTATGGCTTTTTGTTACAGAAAGTACTACTTCGTAAAAATAGTACCTTTTCTAAAAAACAACATTAGCTTTTAATAAACGAAGTACCTCTCTTTAAAAAAGGACCTATTTGGGAAAATATAATACATATTCTTACAAAAATGGCCTGAAATTATTTTACAAAAATTATCTATTCTTAAAGATCCATTTAAATTATCGTATTTTTCAACGGGCGCCTTAGGCGTGTTGGAACTAACTAGTAAACAAAATATAGTGAAAGGAACTTCGTTCCAACTGGGTGTCTTCTGACACCTGATGTAATTTTTGCTTTCTATAAACTTTGAGAGATATTACATGTATAACAGATAATATCCAATCATTTTATAATACAATATAAAAAGCCTAAAACAACAAACCCAGTAATGAAATGCGACAAATGAAAGTTACAATTTTCAGCACATAAAGAAACATATTGTACTTTAAGTTGTATACATGCATCTCATTTCAACCACAATCTGTAATTCACCTTACATTATTTTCCACTTATGAACAATTTTATAATCGTCACTTCCACCCTACAGTATGGCAGTTATCATTTCACCATTTCACATTATAAAACAATATGCTCAAGATAAACTAAACCCCACGAGGAACACTTTGTTATCACACAATATAACAGAGTCATGTTGTACGAGTACATTAAAATAATATTAATCTCACTTATGTATAGTCACCACTTGCAAAGACTTCTTGCTTTCTGTAGGAGAGTGCATTCATTATTCAGATAACCATTGACGGTGAAATATAAAAGATATATTTGAGAAAAAATGGAAAGTGTAATTGTAGAAATGTTAAAAATTTCTTTATAAAACTAATTTATAACCACTTTAACCATTAAGTTTTAACAATTTAAGAATTCTCCTAAAATGATTCTGGACTATTTTTTCGCAGTATTCGATTCAAGTATAATTCAATTCAATTACATTCGATTATTCGCCATTTTCCCCAGATGACATTATGTATTCGGATAATATACTAATATCTAGATTGGTTTTGATTTACATGTTTCGATTAGAAAATAGAATATTCGTAGAGTAATTCTTCAATCTATAGTGCCCATTTTTCTCGTTAAATTTACGAAATTTGGTTTGGTTGCATATGGAAGTTGCATGTTGGAAAAAATTGTTTTAATAACACCAGATACAGGCAATGGCTCAAACCAACCACGAATAAATCAGCAACGACATTTCCACACACACCACAAAATATACTAACAATAAGAGATAAGAAAAACGTCCAAGATACGTTTAAATTTCAAAGTTCTTAACCAAAAAGGCATGACAAGTTTAAGTCAACAATTTTTGTAATTCCACCTGGTGTAATTCAGTGTATGTGAAATAATTATATAGTCGAACCGTCCGCACCACGAAGTATCTGATGAGAACGATGGCAGCTCTAGTTAATTTTACTCTTTAAAAATTTTTATATTGGTTATTATACATATGTACAGGGTGGGCCAAATAAGACCTACCAATGTTAAACCCGAATAACTTTTTGTTTTCTAATATAATTGTGTTTTTTTTTGCAGGTTATAATTGAGTCCTTGGAAATTTATAACGGATAGATACAGTAAACAACAACGTATTAAAATTATCGAATTTTTTTATTCTTGTCAAAGATCAATAGTTATGACGCAGCGAAAGTATCGTCAACATTTTAATTCAAGATTTGCTCCCACAGCCTTCATGAGAAGGAATTTGATCAGCCGTTTTGAGGAACGGGGTTCAGTGGCCGACTCTTCTGGAAGAGGTCGCCATCGATATATTCGTACTGAAAACAATGTGGAAACTGTGCGGCAAAGTGTTGCAGATGATCCATCTGTCTCCACTCGTAGCCGTTCCAGCCAGTTGGGCATTTCCCGAACAACATTGCGGAGAATTTTAAATTGCCATGTTATGCATCCATACAAGAATCAAATTCTGCAAGCTCTGCTTCTCCAGGACCACCAACAACGACTGCAATACGCGAAAAAATTGTGATTTCCCTTAGCCACCTCCTTCGCCCGATTTAACTGCGCCCGACTTTTTTTATGGGATATTTAAAAGACAAAGTGTATGTCAATAAGCCAGAAACAATTAGACAGCTAAAGCAGAATATTAGAGGCGAAATATTCGAAACATTCTTAATTTTTACTCTTATAACTTTAACCCGAAACTAAGACAAAGCCACATAAAACATTTATAATTAAATTTAGTGCTTCATTTGTTATTGTTTTTTAATACAAAAAGATAAAATTATGATTAAATTGTTTGTTAAATTACTTGTATTTTCTGAGAATTTTAACTATTTCTGCATCACCAGGAAAATTGTTGTTGACGTTTTAATACACCATTTATATTTTACCATCTACCATTTTTTGTTGTCTTTGTTTGAGTTAAAAATCGCTGCACGGCTGCAAATTTTTCCCCATGGTGAGAATGGTCAACAATTGAATACACCATCTATTATTTTCTATCACACTTGGAGAGTGTTTTTAAAATACCACCTGTTGTTGTATAAATGATAACAAACGAACACACGAGCCCAATAGCATGTGTCTCACGTGAGAGAAGCACATCCATACATAGCAATAAGTGAGAAACGACACAAATTCTCATTTCTGTAAGAGACAAATGCAAGAGTTTGTGATAAAAGTACAATGCAGAGCAGCAATTTTCGTGGTAAGTTTGTGATAAATTTTTCGCCTTTTTCTCTTGCTTTCTCTACTCAATGTCTTTTGAACGAAGACGTAACAAATTATGAGTCGTGCTTGGGACAAATTGTTAACGATTAAATTTCACCACTATTTACGATTTGAATGCATTGCCTTATTTTTCCATTGTCACATCATATTCGCTTATAATGGTTTATAAAATTAGTTGTGTGCTGCAATTCGCCCACACAGGTTGTACTAGCGCGTTGGGAGTCGATTCTCTCGAAAAGATTAGCAAAAATTTGGAAAATGTATTTCGAGCGTATATGGTAAATTTAAGTAGTAGAATGGAATTGTTGGTAGTGGAGGGAAATTACCACATCCGATGTGTTGAAAGAATACCAAGACGAAAAGGATTCACTTTTGATGTGTAAACATCTATACGCTGGGGGTAAAAATCTTTTTCACAATACAATCACAAATTTAGAGTAAGATGTGCGATGTAATCGCTAACCAATCGTAAAGCATTATCAAATCGGTGTGAGCTATGTATGAGTGTATTAGTGTACCCATACGCTGCAAACAATATACTAAACACCCATCCAAATGAAAACAAATAAATAAAATGAATACAAAAACATTTAATTTTAATATCTTTTAAAAAGACTTTTTGCACTTTTAATAAAAAATTTACGAAAACAAAGCAAACTAAGGAAAACTAAAAACTAAAAGTTTTCTTCATCTTTGAGATTGTCATTCATACTTAACAGCTGCATATAAGCACCATCTAGTGTGCAATATTGGATAATATGGACTTGGAGGATATGTGGTTCCAACAGGACGGCGCCACAAGCCACACAGCGAATGCCACAATCAATTTATTAGAAACCAAGTTTGGTGAATGTGTTATCTCACGAAATGGCCCAGTCGATTGGCCGCCTCGGTCGTGAGATTTGACGCCGTTAGATTATTTGCTGTGGGGCTACGTCAAGTCTATGGTCTATGCCAACAAGCCAGCGACAATTGATGAACTTCGTACGAATATCGAACGTGAAATTGCAACAGTATCGGCCGATTTATGCTTGAAAACTGTCGAAAATTGGGTTCAGCGTCTGGACTTCTGCAAGCGTGCCCGTGGTGGCCATGCAAAAGAAATCGAGTTCCATACATAATGGCATCGACCGTACTTTCACAGGAATAAAGAATTTCATTGGTATCTAAAACCAGTTTTGTTTTATTTAAAAAACTTTTGTAGCGCTCTTATTGAAAAACCCGTTAGAAGAACTTAAGCTTAAGCTTTATCCTCTTTATGTTTTATAAATAAATAAATGGTTTCGCATTACATCCCATGAAGGGACCGGGGAGAATTTCTCACAATCACTGAGCTGTGCGCTTTCCAGTTTTCACTCACTGATTGGGACCTACAGTTTTTTGAGGAGCTTTATCATGGCTATATACTCGATAGTGTCGCCGCCACTATGCGAGGTGACCACCGCCGAAAGAAAATTTTTTTTGAAGGTGGTCAGAGCAGGGTTCGAACCCAGGATCTCATGTACAAGAGCCACGCACACTAACCACTGCACCACCGACGGCCACCATCCTATTTTCTTAGTGTTGATTTCCTCCAAAGACTTTATGTATTCAAAATAATAAAGGACCAACACCATCTCCAATTTCGCTTGAATAAAATATTATACTGCACACTTTCTACATTTTCCATTGGTTTTTCATATCTCAATTGATGATTTCATGTTTGAAAAATGTACTCTTGTTTATTATTTATTTAATTCATTTTTTATTTCAGTTTCTCTGTTGAGAATTTCCGCGGCTTTCCTCTTGTGTCAAATTTCAAAGTTTCTCTTTCTTTTGCTTTCTCCTGTATACTTTTTATTATTTGCTGGATTCAAAAGTTTGTAGAACTTTTGTGTTTTTACTTCGATTTGTTGTGGCTGCTCTTGGCTACATTTTCACAGCTTGTCAAGTATTTTAACGCATTTTCATGCTGCCTTTGATTCTCTAGACGTTGCTGCTTGTTGTTTCTTCATTTTTCACCTTTTTACAGTCATTTTTCAAAGTACTAAAAACGTAGTGCTTAACTCAGTGTAACATAAAACAAAAAGGAATACAAAATCCAAATTTAAAAGTAATTTAAATAATTGTAAACAAATGAAACAACTTGAATATCAAAAGTTAAATTGACTTAAACGCGAAAGCAGACGATAAGGAAATATATGATATTTCCCTGGAAGACAAATATTTAGATATTGATATACACACGCACTTATTGTGACGCATCAACACTACAAATTTTAAAATTTATAAATTATAAATAAATTTATAAATTTTTTGCATTTGATATCCTTTATATCAAAAGGCATGATAATATGTAAAGGGTGTCTCAGTAACAATGACTTTGTAATTTTAAAATAAAAAAACTTATTTTTTTTGGATATTTGTGAATTTTTTATTGGATTGTAAAGAAGACGTGTTCCGATTATGTATGAAATAAAATATATTCCAAACGACCCCTACGGCTGTGATGACAGGCCATTAGTCTTTTCATGCAATTTCCAATTACTTTTTCTCAGAGAAGAAAATATATCGGCAATATCCCACCGATGACACGTTGGATTTCGGACTTGAGCTCAGGAATTGTTTCTGGTTTATTCCCATAAATCCCAGATTTCACAAAATCCCAAAGAAAGAAATCGAACGGCGTTAAATCGCATACTCTTGATGGCCATTTTACATCAGAATTACTTGAGATAATATGTTCTGGAAATCATTGTTGCAATAAATCGATTGTTTCATGCGCGGTGGGGCAGGTGGCGCCATCTTGCTAAAATCACATGTCGTTCAGATCTATTCCATCCAGATGAGGCCACAAGAACTCCGTTATCATATTCCAGTAGCGAATGCCTTTCACGGTCTCTGCAATTTCGGCCTCATCTTCAAAAAAGTAAGGCCCAATCAGGCCGCCTGACCAAAATCCGCAACAGACAGTTTGTATCTCATGGATTGCATGAGGATTCCTGAATTCGATGAGTTTGTGTATTCGCGAAGCCATTCAAATGGAAATGCGCTTCATCGGCGATGATTTATTTTTTTTGAAAAATTAGCATTGACTTCACTTTGCTCCATTACCCATTTAACTTATTGCCGGCGCTTTCCATAGTCTGCTGGTTTGAGCTCCTGAGTCAGCTAGATTTTGTACGCATAAGAGTTGAGGTCTTTTGTCAAAAATCACTGAGTAGTGCTTCGAGAAATTTGAAGTTGTTAAGAACAATGCCGAATTGATGTTTTCGGCGACACTCTCGTTGACAGCAGCATTGCTTTCAAAGGGCCCACAGGTATGTTGCCGCACACGAGTCGTACTATCCATAACCGATCCAGTTTCTTATAATTCTTCGACCACTCTTCGAACGGTTGACACATTAGGTGCTTTCAAAATTCTTCTTTCTTTCGTAAACCGCTCCATTTGTAATAATCGGAATTACCATATGTGACAGATGCTAAATTTCGAAAAAGCCACTTGGACAAAAAAAAAATTACACTTAAATGTAAAAGTGTAATCTTAGTGAGACACCCTTTCTATAGTAGGACTTTAACGCCAAATCTTTATGAAAAATGTTATTGAAGTTACAGGATCACAAAATATACTTTTCATAAAATGATAAACTTTTTTCAGAAAATTTTTTTGATGTGTTAACATTTATAGGCGCGGGTAGGGACTAAACGCACAAAGTGAACACATCCAAACACATATTGTTTGGCATTAAACTCCTCCGAAATGGCTGGACCAATTTATATGAAATTTTGTTTGCATATCGGGTAGGTGTCAGAATAGGCCAACATCTATTTTTTATCCCTAAATGATAAGGGTGACCCACCCCTATATAGAACACAGTTTTTCTCGACTGCGAAACACAGATTGTCAGCCTGCGAAAAAAATACACTCTAATGGAGCGGCAGGGAATAGTTCTCTTGTGTGGGTATGGAGCACTCTCAGAGCAAAGAGAATAATGACGTGGTTATACGTATATGAAAACGAGATAGCAAGAGAGCAACGAAAATTGAGTGAACTTGTGTGGCATATGTACGAATATAACAATGTACAAGATGGCGCAAAAGTAAACTTCCGATGTTTTTTGGCTGTAGTTTAAAAAAAAAATTAAAAACTTTGATTCTTCTTGTGGATTATTTTTATTTGGTCTTTTAGTTTTTTTTACATCAAGTCGAGAATATGATGTCATGTAAATGACCGCCGCCACAGTTGATTGTCATTTGAGCCCTTTTTATGGCATTTTCCATCACTTTGGCCAAAACTTCCGGCGATACGCCCTCACATTCTTGACGGATATTGTCTTTAAGAGCTGCAAGAGTCTGAGGCTTGTTGACATAAACCCGCGACTTCAAAAAGCCCCACAAAAAGAAGTCTGGAGCGGTCAAATCAGGCGATCTTGCTGGCCAGTGCAAATCGCCAAAACGGGAGATTAGGCGCCCGGGAAATGCGTCCTTCAGCATATCGATTGTGGCACGTGCAGTTTGTGCCGCTGCACCGTCCTGTTGGTACCACATGTTTTCCAATCCCAATTCATCTAGTTGCGGCAAAAAGAACTCGTTGATCATTGCTCTGTAGCGCTCACGGCGCTTCCATGACATCGACGGCGCTTCCATGACATCCTCGGCTGCAGCAGCAATATTCTCTGCAGAACGGCTACTCCGGGGTCTGCCACGCCTGGCAGCATCTCGTGTTGTGCCAGTCTCTTCGAGGCGAGCGGCTTAATGTCGCAGTGTTTCACCAGTAGGCGTTGGACGGCCAGGAAATCTGCGACGAAATTCACGTTGTGCCAAAGTCACCGACCGATTATTGGTCAAATAAATAGTCAGCAATATTCCGCGCTCTGGAGCAGTGTAGCGTAACATTGTTTATTAACGTGTATTTCGCATGTGTTTACTACATAAATGTCAAAACAGAACTGACATTAGGGGCCAATCGCAAAATTTTTAGCATTTTCTGATAGGAGGATTACTTTTGCGCCACCTTGTATGTATGTACATTAGGGTGGGTAAAAAAATTTGCTGCTGTCATCGCCTAAAAATGAAGTTCAGAGTGTTTATGTGCAAAATATTGCGATTCTGGGTTCAGCAGATTGTGAGCTATTTTGCTATAAAAACACATCTAATTATCAGGTTTTTTGGGTGTAACTTTTAAGATGTTGCAGATATTTGGAAAATTTATTATGGCTACGTAGACCTTTAGAAGTTCTTGCATTGCACATATTGTTTTTATTTGTATTTTTGAAGTTAATTGAGTTGTAGAAATTTAAATGCCGTTTTTTGGTGGATTTTCGTGGAGTCCTAAGAAAAAATCAAAATAACTCCGTCAGTTTTACTCGTATATTAACACTGAAGATGTCATTGTGAAGGCCATAAACTCAGCTTCAGGTATGATTCTTTGGAACACAACGTTAAATTATACAGCTTATTTTTATTTTTGTTGGTAGTATTTCAAAATTTTTCGAAAATTATCATTTAAAAATACATTGATCGCAAAATAAATTACCATAATAAATTTTACAAAAAAACCTGATAATTAGAGGTGTTTTAAAGCAAAATAGCTCACAATTTGCTGAACCCAGAACCGCAATATTTTGCAAATAGTCATTAAACACTCTGAACTTCATTTTTAGGTGGTGACCTAAAAGTGATTTTGTTTTGTATGGGATTTTACCCACCCTAATGTTTTTTATTTTCCAATGTAGCATTTACTAAGGTGTTCATAGAAATTGAGCAGGTAGCGTGTACTTACTTACTTACTTATCCGGTCTCGGACAACCCCGGGGGGTCAGGGACCTTACAAAACGAAGATAACATATTTCGCCAACCAGTTCGATCTTTTGCTTTATCTCTCCAGTTGGCAATACCAAGTGTACGCAGGGATTCGTCAACCTGATCCCTCCAGCGGAGTCTTGGTCTTCCTATTTTTCGTCTTCCTTCGAGTTCGGTTTCGAAAGCCTTCGCGCTGGTTCATCTTCATCCATTCTACTGACATGGCCTAGCCAGCGCAATCGCGTTATCTTGATCCGCTTAACTATGTCAATGTCAGGATAAAGCTCATACAGCTCATGATTCATGCGTCGCCGATACTCGCCGTTGTGCACTATAGGGCCATAAATTTTTCGGAGTATTTTTCTCTCGAAGACTCCTACAGATGTTTCGTCTGCTTGCGATAGGACCCAGGATTCTGCGCCATAAAGCAAGACAGGTTGAATGAGAGTCTGGTACAGCTGGACTTTTGTTACTCGAGAGAGGGCTTTATCTCTAAAGTGCTTGCTTAGCCCAAAATAACATCTATTCGCAAGCACAATTCTCCGTTTGATCTCAAGGCTGACGTTGTTGTTTTGGTAGCGTGTAACAAAACGGTGTTAACACATCGCCCGTGAGTTCGAACACTCATTGGATGTTTTTAAACATCTTTCAATACGGCATTTCTAAATTTACTTTTTATTGGGTTACAGGTTCCACCTAGAAGACTTCCCATTAAACAAGAAATTTCCCAATATGTGTTAGTGTAGACACAACCCAAAGCAAAAGTACCCAATATAGTTGATAATAGTGGATTGTATTATAATAGTGTTAAAAAATAGTTGTTTAATTTTTTTTTCATTTAGCCCCCATCGCGCAACGTGCGATACGGAACTGCGTTCCAAAAAATACTTTTTCAACATTACATTACACAGTGTTACAAAAATCAAATTGTTTCTCCTCCTAAGAACGAATTTATATACAAGTCAAACTATGGACCACCAATAGAAAAACTGCGTACTCAATTTGTCATTCCGTGATCGTTAGTCCGTTTTAAAGGACTATCAAAACTCCAATGATATACATTTTTAAATCATTTATTTGATCTCAGCTACAATGCGAAAAGGACCAATTAGCATAACCAATGAAAGTGGGCCATATTCACTATATGCCACATATTTTCAGTTAATTTTCCAAGTACCAAGGATTAAAAATAAGGTCCTTTTCTAATTGTATCCCTGAATATCCCTAACAGTTTTTCATTGCAGAGCCGGAACCGTCACATTTCATGCGTAAACTTTAGCCTTCTATCAGTAACAGTTTACTAAAAAGAATTATTCGAATTGCAAAAACATGTTTATATACATCTTGATATAGAAATATTTGCAACAATTCTTATTGCTAAACTATTAATGATAGACGGCTGCATTTTTGGCACAGCATGTTGCGGTTCCAGCTCTTTAACATGACTTTTATTCAGATTTTTCGCTGCAAACGTTTTAAGGACATTCAACGATAACACTTTGAAACGACATTATTTTGCATACTTGGTCCTTTAAAAATTAAATGATAATTTTTAAAAATTTTTAGCAATTTCTTTAGTTTTTTTATTGATGCTATTTGCATTATCGCAAAGGTCAAGAAAATTAATTTAAAATGAATATCCTTTAAATTGTATGAATAGTCAATATAAATCTCCTTACACTAAAGCAAATAAGGAAAGGAGTATCCTTCATATCTTGCCTCATTTGCTTTCGATATATATCTTCCATGCAAATTGTTATCTCACAGATCTCTCACTCTTTTCAAATTTTTCTATTTCACACTAAAAAAACATAGCACACCCAACAATATTTTCATTATTTTCTAGGTCATTTTTGCATAGAAATTGCATGAATTTCCATGAATACCTAATTCCTTTTTTATGCTACATTCGATTAAGATTTTTCTACCTATCTTACTCTCTTCTGTAGTCTTCAATATTTATGCATATAAATAAAATTTGCCAAGAAATTAAGCTAACAACAATCTGTTTCCAGTTTAACCTAATCCGATTGTGGAAATCCTCCTGCAGAGAAACAAAAAACTGAAATTAACAAACTTGACCCCAACTCATTCCAGTTATAGCAATTTCATGAATAAAAAAAATTTTCAAAGAGGAAGATAACTTAATACCACAGAGAGAAAAAATCTTTCCAAGAGGAAGAGAACTCAATACCACAGCAATTTTTTTACTATTATCTAGAAACTACAAGAATTCTATACAATATTCTCTATTTTGCTGCAGTAACTTGTAACATATTTAACAGTTTGCAATACCATTACCCATTGTGGCTAATGTACTGAGACTTTTAGTTTAGATATTGAACTTATAGAATGAAAAAAAAACCATGAATATCCTTCCAATGTTCTTTAGAAACCCTATAGAAAGGGAAACGGAAACGGATGCTGTTACACACACACAGACACACACGAATACTATAACAAGTACGCACTTGTACGAGCTCAAGTAGATTTATCATAGATTAAATATACTATAAGGTGACTACTTCTCTCATTAAATTTACCGCATTTGGTATGGTTGCATATGGGCGTCATATGTTGAAAAGTATTGCTCCAATAATAGCAGATAGAGGCATTAGTACAAAAAAAATCTACCACGGCAACAAAAACATCATTTCGTGTGTGATTGTTAAAATAGTTTTGTCAAATAAAACAAAAATGTATGCAAATAATAATAAATAAATATATCAAAAAAGTGCAAAACATGTATAAATTTCAGAGATCTCCATCAAAACGACATGAAAAAGGGAAGACAACCGTTCTTGTAACTGCACCTGGTGTAAGTCAATTTATGGCGAACATCTCTCTATGGCACCTACAGATGGCACAGAAGAGGCAGATGGAGCCTCTATACCATATTTATTCTATGATATGTCTATGTACTGGTTGTAGTTGATATCGGTGTAGTGTTGTTAAAATTCATTCATTTGTGCAGGTATGGAAATCCTTTGAGCCATAATGGCACAGTTTGTGACACAGTTTATTCGAAGAACCATAATCAATACATTCTGTTACGGCTATCTCAGACAGTCTAGAAGCCATTCTAAACAAAATATTATTTGTCGCACTCACATTCCTTGGAAACCTTATTGCACAACGAATATTATATTCTTACTTATCGTACCGCTTCGATTAAATTCGCTATGCCGGAGTACAGCGAGTATGACAGTCAGTGTATAGTTAATTTTGACACAACACGAAATCGCAAAATATTATTTTCAATCATATATCGAGTTGCTATTTTGTTATCTGAGTTTTGAAGTGTGAAGAAACCACAGAAAATTTGTTCAAGTGAATGAAGTATTTATTGGAACGAAGTTCCTGATCTCACGATGGGATGGGAGGCTAAATGAAAAAAAAATTAAACAACTTTTTTTCACGCTATTTTGCTACAACCCACTATTATCAACTATACTCTTTACTTTTGCTTTGGTTTTTGTCTAGACTAACGGTTTGGATCATGGAGACAGAAGTTAACTAGATGTCTCGCATATGTTAGGAAATTCCCCTTGTTTAATGTGAAGTTTTCTAGGTGGAGCCTGTAACATTGTAGTTTTGAACCCATTAAAAAGTAAATTTAGAAAAGCCAAAGCGTAAGACTGGAAAAAATTTTTATATTTTGTACAATATAAAGTAATAAAACGTTTAGTTTCATAAAAAATATTGCATTTTATTACAACTCCTTTTATTAGCTTTTATTTGAAAAAAATTCCTTTTCTTAAAAAACCAGTTTCATTTAAAAAAAGTAAATTTTCTCAAAAAAAATATCTATGCTATTAATAAACAAGGTACCTTTTCTTTACAAAAAATACCTTATCTTACAGAAGTACCTTTGCTTAAAAAAAGTAAATTTTCTTACAAAAAGTGCTTTTTTTTTAAAAGTACTTTTAAGTACTTTTTTTTAAAAAAGTACTTTTGTTTAAAAAAGTAATTTTTTTTAAATAAGTACCTTTTCTTAAAAACCACCTTTTCTTTAAAGAGTACCTTTAATGTAAAACAAAATAAGTCCTTAAAATTGTACCTGTTCTTGAAAAAAGGACCAATTCTAAAAAAATCCCATTTCTTAAAAAAACCTTTTCTTCAAAAAAATACCTTCTCCTAAAAAAATTTAATTTTCTGACAAAAATTGTTTTTCTTAAAAGTACCTTTCCTTAAAAATAAAATAGATAGTATCCTTTCTTTCTTTTCTTGAGATTAGTAGCTTTTCTGGAAATAAGTAAATCTTCTTAAAAAAATTACCGTTTCCTAAAGAGAGTACTACTTCTTCAAAAAGTACCTGTTCTTACAAAATGAACTACTACTTCTTCAAAAAGCACCTGTTCTTACAAAATGTACTTCTTTGTAAAAAACATGCATACTCTTATGGCTTTTTCTTACAGGAAGTACTTCTTCTTAAAAATAGTACCTTTCCTTGAAAAAAAACATTAGATTTTATTAAAAGAAGTACCTCTATTTAAAAAAGTACTTATTCGGGAAAATATAATATACAAGGTGGCGCAAAAGTAATCCTCCTATCAGAAAATGCTATAAATTTTCCGATTGGCCCCTAATGTCAGTTCTGTTTTGACATTTGTGTAGTAAACACATGCAAAATACACGTTAATAAACAATGTTACGCTACACTGCTCCAGAACGCGGAATATTGCTGACTATTTATTTGACCAATAATCGGTCGGTGACTTTGGCACAACGTGAATTTCGTCGCAGATTTCCTGGCCGTCCAACGCCTACTGGTGAAACACTGCGACGTTTAGCCGCTCGCCTCGAAGAGACTGGCACAACACGAGATGCTGCCAGGCGTGGCAGACCCCGGAGTAGCCGTTCTGCAGAGAATATTGCTGCTGTAGCTGAGGATGTCATGGAAGCGCCGTCGATATCATGGAAGCGTTGTGAGCACTACAGAGCAATGATCAACGAGTTCTTTTTGCCGCAACTTGATGTATTGGGATTGGAAAACATGTGGTTCCAACAGGACGGTGCAACGGCACACACTGCACGTGCCACAACCGATATGCTGAAGGATGCATTTCCCGGGCACCTAATCTCCCGTTTTGGCGATTTGCACTGGCCAGCAAGATCGCCTGATTTGACCGCTCCAGACTTCTTTTTGTGGGGTTTTTTGAAGTCGCGGGTTTATGTCAACAAGCCTCAGACTCTTGGAGCTCTTAAAGACTATATCCGTCAAGAATGTGAGGACGTATCGCCGGAAGTTTTGGCCAAAGTGATGGAAAATGCCATAAAAAGGGCTCAAATGACAATCAACTGTGGCGGCGGCCATTTACATGACATCCTATTCTCGAGTTGATGTGAAAAAAATTAAAAGACCAAATAAAAATAATCCACAAGAAGAATCAAAGTTTTTAATTTTTTTTTTTTAAATTACAGCCAAAAAACATCGGAAGTTTACTTTTGCGCCACCTTGTATATTCTTGCAAAAAGGGCGTAAAAATATACTTTTTTTAAAAATAATACATTCTATAAAAAGAAAACTTTTTAAAAAAAAAGTTTATCATTTTATATTTTTCATAACTGGTCGGTTCAAGATCAATAACTATTGAAAAGTACTTTTTCTATGAAAAAGTACATTTTGGTAGAAATATTAAAAAGAAAGGTGTGAAATTTATCACTACGGTGGATGGTTGGGAATATTGCTCTTTCAATGCCCAGCAAGGCATATCATCAGCTCCCTTCTCCACAAGTATTTAGGTATATCATCACACATTATAGAGATTTACAAAAATTATATTTTCTTAAAGATGCATTTAAATTATCGTACTTTTCAACGGGCACCTTTGTCGTGTTGGAACTAACTAGTACATAATATATAGCGAAAGGAACTTCATTCCCACCCGGTGTCCACTGACACCTCATGTGATTTATGGATTGATATATCAATTCCTGCTATTCATTTTCTAATGGCTATTTCATGCAAATGTTGCTTCGCGTACTCCATTCTGAAAGCCAAATTTTAGCAAACCTCTGCCAACGTTTCTAGCGGTATCTCACCAATGACACAACATATAGTCTAGTGGGGTAAAATCGAACTAACGAGGCGGACAGCTGCACAACCTTCGATTAATTGTTCATCAAAATCGCTACTCAATTGGTTCATGTTATCGCATGTAGTGTGGCACCATGCCGTTTAAACCGCATGTCAACCAAGTTCAATTCCCTCATTTGACAGATCATCGAACGGTACCTTCCTCCATTGACCGTAACGTTACCGCTAACATCGTCGCTGAAGCAGAACGGTCCAACGATGCAGCCGACCTATAAACTTTGCATTATGCAGAGTGCATTGGCATTAATGAGGTGCAAAATTTGGCCACAATGGCTTGAATAGCGTGCTCGGTGGTTCGATTATGACTACCTTAAAATGGACGAATTAGCGAAACATATTTTGTACGTAGAATGGATTTTGATAATATTTGGTTGGCAAGAAAGTAACTTCGGCTTTCTCATACATATGGTGCTTTTGCTGATTTTTAAATACGTTCGATCAGCTGACTAAATTCTTGTTGTACAGTTACACAGGTAACACTTCAAGCTTACACTTGTGATATGTGGCATTATATTCAGTGGTCAGTTTTGAATTAAATCCTATTGTGAGTATGGATGATCAAAATGAGCATTTTCGTCATATTCTGCTATTTTATTTACGAAAAGGCAAACAAAGCTGCGGAAGCAAATCGGGGTATTTGGCATACACACATGCCAAAGCTGGTTCAAAAAATTTCGTCCAGGATATTCTACGATCAAAAAAGGCCACAGGAGTGGATGAAATTAAAACCGTTATCGAATCTGACCAATATGTTTCTGTTCGAGAAGTTGCAGTGAAAAGGATTTGAAACGGCGTGGACTTGTCAAAAAGCTTAATATTGGGGTTCCGCATGAGCTGAAGCAAACTCATTTCACACAAACTGATAAGCTCTTGCTCAATTGCAAAATGCAAAAAAAATTATCCATTCTTGAAACGAATTGTTCTCGGAAATGAAAATAATATATTTACAACAATGTTTACTGAAAGAGACTTTGGTTCAAGCACGCCGAACACGCTCAAACTTCATCAAAGGCTGAACTGTACTAAATTGTTATGTCCTCCAAATGGTGGGATTATAAGGGAGTAATTTATTTTGAATTGAAATAAATGCTGACGTCTATTGCCAGCAATTGACGAATATTGATGGGACACTGAAAGAAACTGGACCTGAATTGATAAATCGCAAAATCTATCACAAAAACGGTAGGCCTCACACATTTTTGCAGACTCGGCAAAAAATATTGGAGCTTGGATGGGAAGTGATGCCTCACCCGCCTTATTGTCCTGCTTTGCTACCTTCGGACTTTCATTTAGTTCTGAGTCTGCAAAACTTTCTGAATCGAAAATCCTTCAGTGCAAAAAATGCAATGAAAGTTACTGATAGCCATTCACTTGGGAGTAGCCAGAAATGATTTCTTCGTTGGGCAGGAAGGAATTTCTCCATACGGGGAAAATTGAAATTGCAGTATTGCCTGGGCAATGGATTTATTGGATACCTGCGTTAGCAGTTAGCTAAAGCGAGATGGCGAAACGAATGAGCAGCCTAATTGGTTACGAGATCACTGATACGTCTAAGGCTAACTAGGTGACCCGGTTACTGAAGCTCTCCGAACTAGTGGATATATTGTTCAGTCCTTTGAAAGTGGAAGAGCCAACACCCCTGGCCAACGGCGGATCAAAATTGAAGAAACCAAAATCCAGTTTCGACACACTGCATTCTGGTCAGTGTCTGATCCATAATGGACGGCTGGAAGATGATCGTCCTGGCAGTAGGTAACACGGAAACCACTGTGGGCTTCGCTCTCCTACCGCCACTATTGTATAGGATGTGAAATTAAACAAATATTATAATAAACGAAGAAACCCCCTAACTGTTGACGGCACTCGCAAACGTTATAAGGACCAACACTTAAGAATATGTACCTGTAACGTAAGACCACTAAATAGGACGGGTGCAATTTCTAACTGGCGGATATCCTCGAAAAATATAAAGCCGACCTTATAGATCTATCCAGGTTATGCGATGGACATGGTTTGGTTGCACCAGAGAGAAAAACTAGAATATTAACTACAGCTGTCATGAGCGAAAGCACGAATTTGGGTGCGGATTTAGAGTTGGCAAGAGTTTGCGATACCTAGTTTCAAGGTTCAAACGTACGTACAGAGGATAAAGATGAAGAGGTCAAAGAATCATTTTATGGACATCTAGAGGAAGTATACGAACGCTGCTCTGACCACAATATTAAGATTATTCTAGGCGATTTAAATGCCAAATTGGGAAACGAAAGTGCCTTTCGACCAACTATCGGTAATCAGAGTCTACATGATACCACTTCCGATAATGGAATAAAACAGATAGACTTCGCCGCTGCAAACAATATATTAGTAGTAGCACACGACATAAGGATATACATAAGGTGACTTGGTTCTCCCCTGTTCAGAGAACGAAACCCTAGATCGATCACTTGGAAATAGATGGCAGGCACTCTTGTTATTAGGATCTACGTGTAATTCAAGGTGTCAATATCGGTATCGCACAAGACTGAGCAGGGCGCAGAACGTACGAAGCCGAGCACGGGAAAGCTAGATATCGAAAAGCTGCAAATACCAGATGCCTATTACCAAAAAGCTCACTCTCCTGCTAGAGCAGAAAGCTCCACCCACGAGGACCCAGGAGCGCAATGGAAGCACACATCTCCCTTTCTTTGGAAATCGCTGCAAGGACTGAACTTGGCTATTAAAACCCGCAGAAGGATAAGCCGTGGTACGACAAAGAATGTCGGACAAAAATGTCGGTGGCTGTAGAGGGACAGTGAAAAGAGCGAAATGTGCATGATGAATAATGAATTCCGAAAAGTTTCCAGAGGGAAAGAATATCTAATAACAGACCGAATAATGGGCTGCAATCCTGCAGCGTGCACTGCAGATAAGCAGTGTGTGCTTCAGGTGTGGAGATACCAGTTTTGAGCACGACTCCACTCAGATTCTTTCATCGAAAATCAGGAGGTAATGATTGTGGCAGACAGTGTAGATTGTAAGCATGCAGATCCACGACTGATCAAATATTCACGCCATGCCAAATCCTGATAAAGACCCACGAAAAGCAAATTGATACATACCATCTCTTTGGCGATTACAAATTTACTCCCGATAACCCCATACGGAGAAAATTGAACTTGGGACTCCAGCAAAACTAATCCGATAAGATGAGCCAGCGCAAAGGTTTTCGATAACGTACCCGATTGAAGCAGGAAAGATAACGACCAAGACGCCGCAGGAAAGACAAGGCCAAAGAATCCCCCAGTATCCTTGGTGTTACCAATTGGCGAGAAAATGCGAAGGATAGAACCACTTAAAATGGCCAATAAAAGACAGAAGAATGCACTCAAAGCTGGTTAGTATAAAATGGGTCAATTTAAGCCTTGGTTTTGGAATATCTGACTTTCAGGTTAAGTTGGTACTGAGAGATTTTCGATCGTTAACAATCCGCATATACAAATTGCATATATACCTGGTATATATACGATTGATAGTCTTTCCAATAACATCAATTCAGGAACAGTGAGTGGGAATCTGATGACGGACTTATCACGGAGATGGATACATGAGATATCTGCGGAAGCTTATTGGAAAAATATTTTATCTTCTATATGGAAGGCCCCTTACCGAATACGTTGTATGAGGTGAATTAAGTATGTCACTAAGTAAGATATAAATTTTAAATCAGTTATCTTTATATCTTTTGGAAAATATTTTATTTAAAATAATCAAACGATTTGTTTTGCCTTATTGGTTACTTTTAGAAACTTGCCACTTTATACCATTCAAGACCACACAGACATAAATTTTAAGAATTCCAAATGTCAACATGTCCTTAGAATATTACAACAACGACCCACAAGCGTTGCTGAATATGATATTGTATATCGCTCATACGCTATGAATGAAATCTTGACTATCGCTCATTGTCATAACATCGCACACTTTAAAAGCTTTAAACTTCTTTCACAAAGCCACGAAAGAAATGGTGGCATGGCAGCAAAAGGAGTACAACAAACAGTACCGCATGCCATCCATTTAATCATTGTTTTACTTTTTTTTACTATTCTGTGAAATAGGAAATATTTATACTTTACTCTTCTGGCATTTCGCAGAAACATTTTCTTCCCACTAGAAAAGAAACCATCAAACAAAAATAAAACAAAAGAAGCAGAGATGAAGAAGAAATACAAAACCAATGTGAAAATAAATCCGTGTACTTGAAAGAAAATGCTCACAAAAAATAAACCGCGCAGTTTTCTCATACCTCATTTCCTTGATTTCCCAACGATATTTACTATAAAAGCGCAATTACTTCTGTAGGATGACTTCCGGTTTACCCTGTGCCACTCTTGTTCCTCGTATTTAGTAGCTTAAATATAACTTAAGTAAAGGAAAAAACAACAACACAATTCCGTGTGATAATATATTAAAGTAAATGCCCTAAAGCTAATAAATAGAAACTGAACCGATGACATATAACAGAGGGATATGAGTCATAAATTTAAAAGGTTTCTATGAAAACACGTGTGGTATTCATTGCGTTCTTACTAAAACTGCTATATTATTTCCAGACTTCAGTTTCTTGTCCCAATTGTTTGATGTTCAACATATAACTTCTATAATGACAGAAGTTTCAGTCTTTGTTCAGTCAACACCAAATTGTTTCAGTCAACACCAAATAATATTGAGTCGCCCTGTGCGACCAACTGTTCTACTATCAGCTGACGTATCATATGTTCCAGGAAAAGCTGATAGTGTGGAAAAGCTAAAGTTACACATGAAAGGAATGGGCTGTTTTGTGACAACCATGGAGGCGAAAGGTAAGAAAAGGAAACCTATTGTAGAAGTATGCCGTGGAGTACTCTTGATGTCCTGTATGCTCTTGTGTTGTCCTGTGAAAGATTTTTATCCTGTCTTTAGGAATATCCTGTGGGCTAAAGAGTGTGCCGTGAGAGGTCAGTGGTATATCTTGCAATCCCTGTTGATGTCCTGTGAGTCTTTGTGTGTCCTTGTGTTGTCCTGTGAGTCCTTTGTGAGTTCTGGGAGTCCTTATTATTATAATTTCGGGATAAAAGAATGTGCTCTAAGAGATCATTGTTATATCCTGTCAGTCCTGTTGATGTCCTCTAAATCAATGAGTTGTCCTGTATGTCTTTGTCATCCTGTGAGTCCTTGGGAATAACCTGTTGATATACTGTGAGTACATGAGTTGTCCTGTGAGTTATTGTTACCCTGTGAGTCCGTAGGAATATCCTGTTGGCTAAAAGAGTGTTCTGACTACTCATATATCCCGGAAGCCTTGTTGATATCTTCTAAGTTCTTGTGTAATCTTGTGAGTACTTATCCTGTGAGTCGTAAGGCATATCCTTTGAGCCCAAAGAGTGTGCCGTGAGAGATACTTCGTAAATCCTGCAAGCCCTGTTGATATGCTGTGAGTGCTTGTGATGTCCTTTGAGTCCTTGTTATCCTACGAGTTCCTGTTATCATGAGCGTCCTTGTTATAGACAGTGTGCCGTGCAAGGTCGCTAAATCATCTGCGAATTCTGCAAGTCTTTGGGAATATCCTGCTTGCTAAAGAGGGTGTGCCGTGAGGGGTCGTTCTTCTATCCTGCCGTGAGGGGTCGTTCTTCTATCCTCATGTCCTGCGAAGTATAATCTAACAATTAAGACTGTGAAGGTCCTATCAACCAAGTGGGTGTGCCGTGAAAGTACACTCAATAAGCAACGCAATCAGATCGTCCAGTATTATTATCAGGTTCGCGGATGTTGGTTGTGGTATCAAATGATAAGATTAACCCAAGGTGTGGATTGTATTGTGGGTTAGAATGGTGTCAGTTGAGAATTTGTCATTCAATCTAAAGTATCTGTAGATTTGATAATTAATTTCAAATAATTCATTACTGCAAGTGGTGAGAAATCCAATAATGACGAGTTGTTGGGGGGGGGGGGAATAATAAATCGGTTACCAAGAAAGTGGTTAGGACAATTGTAAGGCTTTATTGGGTGGATCACAGAGCTCGATGATTGGCGTGGTATTTCTGCTGAGGATAGTTTAAGATTCTTCCGCGACTACCGGCTCAAGTACACTTAAGTATATGCCCAAAAGTGGTTCATGAATCGAGGCACAAATATTTCGAATATTTTCCCATAAACCAATATAACCTAACTTAATGACTATTGTAGTAGCATATTTGATTAGAAACGCAAAGTGGTGAGGATTGAGAAATCGACTATTTGGTGTTTTTTGGAACGAAGTTCCTTATCGCACGTTGCGGGATTGGGACTAAATGAAAAAAATTAAAGAAAATTTGTTTTAACACTCTTATGCTACAACCCAGTATTATCAATTATATGGGTACTTCTGCTTTGGTTTGTGTCCAGACTAAATAGATGTCTCACATATGTTGGGAAATTTCTTGTTTAATGGGAAGATTTCTAGGTGGACACAGTTTAGAAAAGCAAAGTGAAATAAGTTTAAAAAAATAAAACATGTGCCTTTTCTTAAAAAAAGTAAATTTTCTCAAAAAAAAATACCTAGACATATTCTTAAACAAAGTACCTTTTCTTATAAAAAATTACCTTATCTTAAACTAGTACCTTTGCTTAAAAAAAATATTATTTTCTTACAAAAAGTAGCTTTTCTTCAAAAATTTATTTTTTTTAAATAAGTACCTTTTCCTAAAATAGTTAATTTCTTACAACAAATTTCCTTTTCTTAAAAAACTGCTTTTTGTTTAAACAATGCCTTTTAAATGTACTCTTAAAAATTGAACTATTTTTGAAAATACCAAATATAAAAAAATCCAATTTCTTAAATAAAAACCTTTTCTTTTAAAAAAGTACCTTCTCTTGAAAAATACCTTTTCTTACAAAAAATCCTTTTCTAAAAAGTACCTTTTCTTAAAAATAAAATAATTTCCTTAAAAAAAATAACTTAAATTTTTATTTTTTGCAGAATATACCTGAAAAAAGGATATGTCAGAGTATGTTTTAGCATGATTTATAGGCCGTTGGACGCCCTTATAAAAGCCTTTCATATGACCTCAATCTTGTATACATTGTTCATAGCTAAAGTACAAATTTATTCGGAAAACTAAAATAAATAAATTTATTTGAAAATGTTCCAGTTCACGGGATGTTAACGCTAGACACGGAATACTGGTAGTTTGGGAATCATCATAAAGCAAACCAAGGTACATTCTTTTGAAAAAGAATTTTTTTTTTGTGAGCCGGTCTAGTGGTTGAAAATGTCTGGTTTTACGACTATTTTAATAATTTCATTTAATTTTGTTTCATCCGTCATTACCGTGTAGAAGTAGTTGATGTTGTTGCTACTATATTGTTATTGTCGTCTGTATTGATATTTCATCATTTTCTTATGGTTCGTAATTGGTTTATTTGCTACCGTTTCCTCGTAATATTTCCAAGCTGTAAGTTTGGAACGTATATATATAACCTGTGGCTGAATGTTAGTTAAGGCCTACAGGGCTAACTCGGATAACATGAGATGTATGGAGAGACATTAGTTTTTATACTGTTACGTTGGGTAACTGTAATTGTGGTTAAGTTTTATTTGATTATCATTTAATTATCGTTATTTAATTGTCGCTTATTGTTTCAGTTTATAAATTGATTTTTGAAATATTTACGTATGTGGCTTTCCACAGAGAAATCCACCGTGACCAGAAAATACAATCCAAATATAAAAACATTTCTCTCTATTATTATTAACGAAACATATTAAATTAGCTTTTCTGTTTTAGTATTGCTAGTTTATCAAAGTTGTCATTATGAGAAAGTGCTCTCAAAATTGTATTCGTCGATTTATCGATATTTATTATAATATTTACTGCCTTAAGGCTTGCGTTATGATTGCATTCTTACCATAATATCTTTCCTACAACAACAATTAAATACAACAAATCAACGAGTGTTCGAACTCACCGGCGATGTGTTAAGAGCTTTTTGTTACACTGTACCTGTTCGATGTCTATGAACGCATTAGTAAATGTTACTTTGGAAAATAAAAAACAGAAAAGTTTTTGTGTGTGTGTTGCTATTGCACTTATTTTTTCTTACATCTGCTTTAACATTACATGTAATATTGTTAAAATAAATAAAGCAATATTTAGCTCATTGAAATAATTGTTTTTGTTTTATCATAAACAGAGCGACAACAAAAAGTTTTGAATAGTATAGAGAACTTATTGCACTCTTTTTCCGCTCTCATGTAGAGAGTCTGAGTAAAAGAGCATACATGAGTGTTATTCTTTTTACAGAATATTTCAATACAAATGCACTATTTCGACAATGTTATTACATAAAACAATACAAAAGCATAAATGTTTCGAAAGGCATCAATGTTTCACATCAAAATTATGAATGAACCAAGTTATGGCAAAAAGATAGTAATGCATTTTGAATCATTTTTCAGGTGTCGCCAGTGCTTTTGAGTCAAACAATTCGTTCCATGAGTTCTCTATACTATTCCGCTACATCAATACCATCATACTTATTTTCAGGCAGAGACTAATGTTGTACAACAAGCACGTATGTGATGCTAACGCTGTGTGTTTTTGCATGTGTTTGCTTTGATAGATTGCTCTACCCGTGCCTATAGATGCTAACACATCAAAAAAGGGTAAACGGTGATCGGTTAAAGGAATTTTTTTAATTAATTAATTTTCATTGCTAATGTCACTTTCGTAGCTCAAAAATAACATATAAAACCATTTCCCATTACATCCCATGAAGGGATTGAGGAGAAGGGAAAGACAACATATCACACCCTAAATACAGAAGAGTCACAACTCAAAATTTTCCAAAATTTACATTTTTCCATAAAGTAGGTCATAGTACACATCTCTAACTACCACAAAAATTTCGGCCTCATCACTATATCCTTTAACTGGCAAAATACCGATATGTCTGGTTTAACCTTGTAAGCTTGTAATATAAATTTCTCATACATTCCTATATGCGGATGAAAAAGGAACAAGGGATTTTATGGAAGACTACGCCACACCAAGAAGAAAATGATATATGCAGAGCAGAAAAAGTTGCTGATACGAAACAAGCGGAATATAGGTGAATATGGCTTACACACTGTCTTACTACCAAAAGGATTAACTTGATCATTGACGGCATTAGTGAGAAGTTTTCCCCAATCATTTCCGGGAATATCATGGGAAACTAATTATTTATTTATTTTCTGTATTTTTATATTATTATTTGTTTTATTTTTAAAAGGCAGGTCTTCTGAATTAGCTACTCAGAATAATAACAATATTCTTCTGGACCGACATTGAAAGTCGGCGACACCGGTAATTGGAAAATAATTTCTATTGAGATATGTTTCAATATAATGTCCACAACAGCCATGTGATTACGCCACTATTGTGACCCATTCGACGGTAAAAGATTTAGATATATCATATTAATAAGAATAAAAAGTGACAAAAAACCCTAACAGATTATTTCAGTTAGCGACAGATTTGACCAGATGTCAATAGCCTACAACTAGGCAACTGAGGTGGAACTTCCCAAATTCCGAAACGTCCGTCACATTGTGAATTCAAATCCTGTTTGTGACTGTAGGAAATTCTATGTTAAAAAAATATAACTTCCAAGCTAACTTATACTTTACTCATTCTAAAGAACAAAACGTCATAAAACGGGACCTCTCTGAAAAAAGCGGAACTGAATCCAAGGCGGTATAAGATATTGAAAAACAGGATAATTCCGCTAAAAGAATGATGGTTTTTCAGGTTAATTACATCTAAAATTGTGCCTATATTTTGATACATTTTCCAAATTGTGGTCCTCTGGTTCGACAGACTTAAAAGTTATTTGACAATCATTTGATAGATAGTACACAGTTTGTCGGAGGATCTTTCCGTCACCAGATAAAAGCGGACGAGTTCATGAGCTTCATTGGCCAGGGAGATATTGTTCCAATATTTTGAACGACCGACTTAGTTTCTTAGGAAACCATGTTCCTTATGTGAATTCATACAGTCGTTCCTTCGTTAAACTCCCTCTCCTCCTACGCGCTGAAACATCGCAGTTTTTTTGTTGTTTGGATGCAAATATAACGAATTGGTAGATTGTCTCAAATATACTATACTTGTGCCCAACCACAGTGTGTTTTCCCTTCAATAGAACACGCTTAAGACAGAATGATTAATATATTGCAATATACGTTTTTGGGACCCGAATGTTCTTTTTTTGTTGAAACCCGTTAAAAACAAATACGAGAGAGACAACAAAGAAACAACACAAGCGTCTGATCTTCAATTCATGAAAACAGTACTTGCAAACATGAATAGGTTACCTGGAAGTCATTTTTGCGAAAAGTGTCCTTAATGTTAAATTATTTGAAAAATATGTACGAATATCCTTATTAGTAATATCGGCATGAAAGCAACAGAATAGGTACAAGTCAACGGATTTGTGTGTATTTTTTTTTTAACACATCATTGTCACCTGCATTTAATTTTGTGGCAATAAAATGCGATTTTATATTACACCTTCATACTGTCACTCACTGAGTATTCGCTCATTCACTTAGTCAAACGCTAAGAATGAGTGCGGAATAAATACTCTTAGTCCTTGCCGTTGATATTGTTAGTACATCTTCATACTTGTAATAGAATTTAACTGCTTCAGCTGTTCAGTTTTTTCGTTCAATATTTCTCTTCTCTTATTCTTGTTATTGTATTCATCGAGGGAAAAAATTTCCTCCCATTTGTACATGTGGTGATGTGAGTATAAAAAATTTAGGATGATATCAAGGATAAATATATATGTATTATTAGTGCAAACATATGTGTGTAGGTGGCTATGGGTGTTTGAATTTGTGAGTGTGTTTGGATCTGTGTTTGTATGTGTATCTTTGTATTAGTATTTGTGTGTATGTGTCTGTTTGTGTTGATGCGATAACCTCCTCTTGAAGTTCATTGTAGCTTCCGTTGTACTCGAATTGCATACGATAATAAAGAATATAAAATGTATGCATTTATTTTGACATGAGTGAGATTCAGTATCTGATACTCACATTACTCCAGATCCTAAATAAAGTAATGAATTTTAAATAAATTGAAATTTATATCAGAACTATGAATGTGAGAAAATGACAATTTTGTTTATAATACTCAGTGGGGACTAGTAATGAACTGCAGTCGCAGAAATAGTATTAAACGACATTTTTCAGCAGGTAAAATGGTTTTGGGTAAAGTTTGGAAAGGTTTATTGAACACTAGACATTACCTTACAATTGGCTGCGAGCTTTATAAATCCACTTGGATTTTGTTGGAAATTCATAACCGTGGTCTGGACATTTTTTCTATTATCGTTATTTTTTTTATACTTCATATACAAATGGACTACAACAGAACCATATGTGCTAAGTTGTTGCCTAATCGACTTGTCGTCTTGTTACCTGTTACCTATAAAAATTTAGTAAAACTTACCTACTTTATCAAAAACATTTACCTACTTTATCTAATTACTTTCCATTGAATTGAAATATTTTGCTGACATACATTTTCCATCTTGTACTCAGACTGATACCATTCCAAGCAAATAATTTAACCCTTTAAACGAAATGATTAAACAGAAAGGACACACATACGTAACAGTTGTTGTTGTAGAGCAGCAGAAGACACAACGTACAACACTTGAAATGTATAAACTTCACCGACATTTTGATTGATTCCAAAGAAATGATTAAAGCAAAAAAAGACTCTTTCATTTTTAATCAGATGTAAAAAAACAATTGAGCCTTTTTCCTAAGGACTTGAATAAATGACTACGTAAGAGAGAAATTCAACAAAAAGGAAACAGTAGGCAATGACAGTTTTCCCTGCAAGACTGCTACTAAGAATTAAAATAAAAATCCTCCTGCCGAGTATTAAAATGCAAAATTTATTGATATTTGATAAGACACAAAAGCTTTTGATGGATAATATTAACAAAAGCTTTTGTAGATTATTGTGGCCAGGAGACGATTGTGGTTTTTGTGTCTCAATTTCTATGCAGACCACTTAAAAATTCTTTAAGCATAAATGACATTTAAACTCTGATCCGATATGTTGTGGTTTTTCCTAAGAACCCACATCAAATTTCCAATTCAATAAACGTACCAATATTCATTCAGGACAACCTATTTTGTCCATTTCCTTTCTCTTCACTTGTATTTGTACTACAGTAAGAGGGAGTGGACTATATTCCCTGTAATTTTTTGTGTTTTAGCCTTCAAGGATTAAATGGTCAAAAGGTTTCCTTACGATGTCCTTTGCAAAACAAACGCCTGACCATAACCCCAAAGGATTTGTTTAGACTTCCTGCAAATCGATGTTAAATATGTAACACCCGTTTTTCTTTTCCTTTTGAATAAAACAGGATATTGATAGGCCTAGTTTTTGTTTTACAAATATTAAATTTTGTTGGTTCCTTTTTTTGGATGAAATAAATTCCGACAAAAACATACGTTATTTACATTGTCCCAAAAGGAACCAGTTTGCATTACCATTTTTTAAAGGACTTCTTCTAACAACTTTTTATTTATTTTGGTTTTTATAAGGATTTCCTTTGGCAAATATCCTTGGGGCTAAACTCCTTAGATATTAAAGGTTTAGTTATTAAGTCTAAAAGGTCTAAGCACCAAGGTATGAATATAAATAAGTGTAACAATTTTAGGGATTAGTACGTTTTGGAAATATCGTATTTTTGATGGATTATCAAACCCATATGGCTGATAATGCAGCTAATATGATCGATTACGTTGCTATGAATAATTTAAATCTTAAAATGGTTTGCAATTTTTACAGAGAAAGAGAAAAAATTACAGAAATTTTCGTAAAAGTTGCAATTATGTTTACTTTCTTTCTACGATGTTAAGTCTGAGTCAACGCGTAGCATTGGAGTCTGATACTGGGAAATATTCCTAGAGTCGGAATCGCAAAAATTTGGTCGGAATTGACTTAAAGATAGTCTTTAAATTCCAAAATTTTCCACAAAACTTAATTAGTATTATCTCTATCTATTTTTGACAACAGCGTGAATCCTTGTGAACAGCAAGGCACAAAAATCAAGTTAACAATATTCCTGTAGTGTGGAGTCCGAGTCGGTACGGAGTCTCTAAAACGGAGAGTGGAAAGCTCAAGTTTTCAACTAAACTTATTTTGTTAAGCCGACTCATGATGTTTCGCTTACCTTTTTAGTCAGAATTATATAAAATCATTTTGGTTTACGTCATAATTCCAAACGATACTTTCTTCGTCGTGGGTTAAGCTTAGGACTTTTTTTATTTCCCCGCGATGGTCATAATAAGAAACATCTTTACAAATGTATTCAGAAGGTAGACAAGACTCGATTGAAGTAGATACATTTTTGAAATTGCCATTGAATTTTCCTGTTATAACATTTCGAAAAGAAGACGTCAGTTTTGATATTTAGAAAAGGAATACATATTTTCTTCTTCTTTTGGATGCCGTGTTGCGTTAACTATAAATCTCAAATTATGAACATCAATTTCCGTTTCGGGATATCTCGGCTTAACCGCACATGAATACAGTATAAACCATAGATTAAGGAAGTAATAGACATAGCGCGACCATTGTCAACTTTGTTCACTAGGTGCTATCCTGTACTACTGTCACTTTCATTTAAGTTTCCCATAATTCTCATTGACGTTTATTCAAAATTGTGGGAATTTTTGTGTAAGTAATTTAAACCATAGAATAATACATACTTAGATAAACTTATTCTCTCATCTGACGTTTCATTTCACACTCTTCATCGTAGGTTTGTGGAAATGAAAGCAATTAAATTTAAAATTATCTTACACCAGGTGGAGTTACAAAATATGTTCACTTAACTTTTTCCTGTCGTTTTGGTGTAGAACTGAAAAATTTAAATATATTTTGCACTTTTTTGTTGACTTTTATCGTTGGTATACATTTGTATTGTATTTAACACAACTAGTTTGTCACAAAAACACGTAATTTGGTTATTGTTCCTTTGTGGATCGCTGTATACTATTGCCACCATCTGGTATTATTGAACCCATATTTTCCACCATCAAATGTTTACTTTCCATCGTACCTATGACATTTAATGTATAGAGCGAATAAAAGCTTCTATGTATTATTCTATGATTTAAACAAGGGAAAATGTATCATAATTTAAATGATTTTATATACTAGCATTTGTTTCTTACATAAAAAACTATTTCAAATCCATGAAGCCGGTGTTGGGATATAAATACGATAAAATCCGTAAGACCACCCAAAGATGAAGATGCCGGAACGCCTTTTTAATCTAAAAACTTGGCTTTCCAATATTCTACTTTAAGTGACGTGTTGTATTCTTGTTTCGCAGTGTTATTTTTGTTGAAATTTTTTATTCTTTTGATATGAAATTTTAGAATTTAAATATCATATTTTTGTACTTTTTTTGGGAACAAAAAAATCCCATTTATTGCTTTCAACGACATCTAGATAATTACCCATTACACTTAAATGTTCCCAACACTTGTGTTTCATCTATTAGTTTACTTTATCTACGATATAAAATACATGAATACAATGTAAAGTACAGAGGAGACGGAGACGGAGACGGAGACGGAGACGGAGACGGAGACGGAGACGGAGACGGAGACGGAGACGGAGACGGAGACGGAGACGGAGACGGAGACGGAGACGGAGACGGAGACGGAGACGGAGACGGAGACGGAGACGGAGACGGAGACGGAGACGGAGACGGAGACGGAGACGGAGACGGAGACGGAGACGGAGACGGAGACGGAGACGGAGACGGAGACGGAGACGGAGACGGAGACGGAGACGGAGACGGAGACGGAGACGGAGACGGAGACGGAGACGGAGACGGAGACGGAGACGGAGACGGAGACGGAGACGGAGACGGAGACGGAGACGGAGACGGAGACGGAGACGGAGACGGAGACGGAGACGGAGACGGAGACGGAGACGGAGACGGAGACGGAGACGGAGACGGAGACGGAGACGGAGACGGAGACGGAGACGGAGACGGAGACGGAGACGGAGACGGAGACGGAGACGGAGACGGAGACGGAGACGGAGACGGAGACGGAGACGGAGACGGAGACGGAGACGGAGACGGAGACGGAGACGGAGACGGAGACGGAGACGGAGACGGAGACGGAGACGGAGACGGAGACGGAGACGGAGACGGAGACGGAGACGGAGACGGAGACGGAGACGGAGACGGAGACGGAGACGGAGACGGAGACGGAGACGGAGACGGAGACGGAGACGGAGACGGAGACGGAGACGGAGACGGAGACGGAGACGGAGACGGAGACGGAGACGGAGACGGAGACGGAGACGGAGACGGAGACGGAGACGGGGATGGAGATGAATCGTGTGAATGAATCACTAAGAAAAAGTCAAGCCCGCTGGAGAACTACATTCTCTTCATTTTGTACGGCCTCTACACCCCTAGGGATATTTGAGGCTAATTAAGTAAGTAAGTAGACATACATTGGAGAGGAGGAAGACATCCAACCGATGGAACCTTTTCTCCGTCATTGAGCCAGTATTCAGTACCCTGTTTAGACTATTTTATGAAAACTTGGCAGAAACCATTCAAGAATATTGCGCAATTTTTTTTTAACAACTATGAGGAATATCAAGGACAGAGTGTACATTAGAGTGGCTGGGTGCTCAAACAAACAAAAAAATAAGTTTTTGCTCCCTAGTATTAAAGGCTAGATAACGATAGTTTCGTAAACACACGATTTTTCTGGCGTGCACTCTAGAGGCTCCCTAGATTGATTTCAATGTGTTTTGTGTTTCCATTTAACTATTGCAAGCTTTAAATAATAGCTACACTCTTGATTTAGACAATTTGGAAAACAGCAGAGTCCAAAGGTTCTACAGCAAGACAGCCTACATGATGACAAGCACCAATAACTCGACTCCGCTACTTCTATCTAAACTGACCTCGAAATATATCCAACACAGATTTAACTCGAATTTGTCATACCAGTTAAAAACCACAACTGTTATTACAATTAAATTTTACCCGAATTTTATAGCTTACTTTTTATGAAGTACATTTATTAACCAATTTATATTTTTGACTCACTGTGATACATAAAAGGCATACAACCAAGGATGGGTTTGAATTTTCCATCTCACGGGTTTCATTAAAAATAACTACTTATATTGGCTATAATACATATTAAGTGCCTAGCCTAGGTGGTAGTCATTCAATTTAGAATGATTGACAATTGAAAAATGTTGAAAGGAATAACATTAATATTCGTGTTTATTTCAAATTCTTGGCAACAATAAATCACATCAATCACGACCCGAAAAGCTAAGGAGAAAACATATTTCAGGTGCAGTAGTGTTAAAATAAAAACAGAACGTAATACCTCTGAGCATCTCAAAAGGACACAACAACTATGATTTATTACATTTCGTTTTATGTTACACTTTCCTGGATTCCTTAATGTGTTTCAAATTTGACAAAGTTTTTGATATAATTTACATCTAACTGCATCTTCCAATGACTAAGGGCCTCCATTTAAAAGCTCAGAGAATATTTCTATATTAAATTACAAGGTGTTTTTTTTCTTCAAAAACAATAGTTTCCCTCTTCTAATGCTTGCATGGTATCTATATCATGGTATATTATTAATATTAAATTTTAAAATTTTTCCGCAACTTGCGCAAAATTAAAACTAATTAAACAACTTTTGTTTAACACTATTATGCTACAACCTAGTATTATCAACTATATTGGGTACTTTTGCTTTGGTTTGTGTCTAGACTAACACATGTTG
Source organism: Phaonia tiefii (assembly GCA_963931995.1). NCBI lineage: Eukaryota > Metazoa > Arthropoda > Insecta > Diptera > Muscidae > Phaonia > Phaonia tiefii. The sequence continues at coordinate 55,310,490 of OZ008368.1, read as the reverse complement.
GGAAATTTCTTGTTTAATGGTAAGTTTTCTAGGTGGAGCCTGTAACCAATATTTAGTATACGGGTGATTCAGGAAGGTCCGGACAAATTTCTCCAGCATATTTCTTGGCTAATTTCATGAAGAAAAGTCCACTAGGACCATGTCCGAAAATGCAAGGGTGCGAAATGGCAGCGGGTTCAAAATTTTCGGATTGGGGTCGGAGGGTAGTAGGGTAAAGATCGGCGGTGCGCCTCACTGAATGTTGTTCGGTTTGGTGGCCGTCGATTAGGAAAACGTAATGCATATTCACGCGCAGCAGCACTTGCATTACCATCGCAGAATCCATACATGTAATGAATGTCTGCTAATTCTTCGTTTGAAAAAGTTGTGATTTTTACTAATTCAAAACACAACGTACTCGCAACTGTTGCTGCAGCAGAGATTAGCGCAAGCAAATAAATGTGTGTGCTGTTATTTCGCTTCCAAAAACAAAAACAAAAATTTTTTGATTTCAGTAAAATGGTCGTAACTTTGGAACAGTAAGACCTCTGGGCTTCAGTTAGGTCATTTTGGAAAGGTAAGAGGTATGGGTATCTTTCAACAGAAAAATATAAGTTACTTGCCATCTGGCTGAGAAAATTGATGTTATGTGAATTTTTTTTCCGAAAGCTCTGTATCTCGGCGATTTGACTTTTTTTCTACTTCTTTTATAATTAATTCTGAAAGGCCTCTTGAAGACCTTTCCAACAAGCCGAAAAACAAATCAGACCTCTGGCTCAGAAGTTAGCAACTTTACCCTACTACCCTCCGACCACCAACCCGAAAATTTTGAACCCGCTGCCATTTCGCACCCTTGCATTTTCGGACATGGTCCTAGTGGACTTTTCTTCATGAAATGAACCAAGGAATACGCTGGAGAAATTTGTCCGGAACTGCCTGAATCACCCTGTATAAAAAAAAATTTTAAAAAAAATTTATCATTTTACATAAAGTTTCTTGTCTTAAAGATTTATTTAAATTATCGTACTTTTAAACGGGCGTCTTAGGGGTGTTGGAACATAATACATAGCGAAAGGAACTTCGTTCCAACCGGGAGTCCCCTAACACCTTACGTAATTTTTTTTAAATTTATTTTAAATCAGATACCACGGAAGCATTAAATGGGGGAAATATTGTTTTTGAAAAAAAGTGAGTTAACACCTTCTTCCACCACGGCCTTCAATTGTGTTAGGACTCATGCTGACATCGAAATAAGTGAAACCAAATACAACGTGATTTAATTTCTGTAGTGGTAATTAAAATAAATCCAATCACTTAATAAACTCCCCAGCTTTTCAAGTTGTCTTCATGACAACACAAATTTTATATCATCTATTCAAAAGATTCCACATGAATGTTTTTCCGTCTTTCCACTTATAGATATTTAGTCAACCTTCTCTATTGCAACAAGTTGCGTGCCAATGCAGTCGGCACATTGAGGTCATAGCGCAACAAGTTGGAGTGTAAAATGACGTTCATACGACAGTTGCTAGAAATATTCCACATATAGCTTCAACAAACGTCTTTGGGGGTATCACACACATATGAGTCTGTAGCTAGGAAATGTAAAGGACTCATAAGAGTGTGTGGATGTGTATGTGGCGCGTGGGAGAGAGAGAGTGTGTGCTTGCATATGTGTAAACTTAAAACTTTTGATTAATTATGCCAACGCTAAAATTGAAACGAATGTGCCAGTGTGTTGAAATTTAAGTTTGTTTGTGTTAGTTGAGGAACTGTTTAGGGTACACCAGCATTTTGGTAAGTGGAACAAATTGAATTGTGTGCGTTATAAAAAAAGACTTTAAGTTAATATTCTATTAAAATTTGTTGTTGTTTAAATGAGAAAAATGCTACCCATTATAAATAAAAGTCGAAATTTTGTAAGGGGTCTTCCAGTTTACTTCCACTTGTGGTAAAGTTAAATACGAAATGATTTAGAAATTTGAATGATTTTGAGACTTATACACTGTTTATGTTCAACTTAAAAAAAATAAGTTGCAATAAAATTAGGTAGAACTAATAAAATCCCATAAAGGTTTTGGGCCGAGTATTCCCAAATCACTGGTTGCTCCCTCAATTATACTGATGGCTCGGAAGAGAGGACAGAAAAATGACTTTTTTATCGAGAACCTAAATATACAGAAGCCCTGGTGTCTAATAATTACAATTAAAAAGCTGATAAAATCCCACAAACGGGATAGTAGACAGACTGAATCAACCGAATCAACCACGAAGTCTACAATCAGATTAATACCGAGAGATCTAAAATGGATGAGTAGACATGGAATATGAGAATCCATTTAAAAAACTGTACTTTAAATCATTAAAACTGTACTTAACCCAGTTCTCAAGCAGATGCTAAGTCTAAGGCTAGTCACTTCGCTAGCCTAGCTGTGATAAGTCTAATATCTTCACAAAGACTGATGTTCCACACTGTACTTGAGTGCAAGCAGGATATTAAAGATTGGCTCTTGGATACTGCGTACAGTGGCTTCAAATGAGGTTTGTTCGAACAAACTTCGGAATAGTCTACATTAAATGTTTTCAAAAATAAAAATTTGTATATATTGTAATTTCCTTTAAGACCAAGAGATCACATTTTCTACGGTTGGTGATAAAAATCTTAATGCCGCGGTTGGGATTCGAACTCACATTCAGTGGACGATCGTTTCTATCTTCGTGAATTTTGACTGACCATAAGTGACAAAATATCCCACGTACTGATTTAAAAAAAATCTCAATCAATTGTAGCGTCGAAGCCAATGTTGGTGAAATTTAAAGTATTTGCTTCAAAGCTCTGAACTATAAATAAATTTTTTGGGACCGTGTATATTTGCAATGTTCAAGAAGATGTAGAGGGTTTTTTGAGAACCTTGCCCTACATTGTCATTTAAAATTAGAATTTGTCATATGCCATGGAGCTAACGGGCGGTCCAAATACAAGTATATTTTTAAAAAATAAGGAAACTTAACTGATCTTAGTATCTTTTGTTATGTATGGCTTTATTAGAAATATCAAATATTCTAATTCTTTACGGTACACGATTTCATTTATGTCAGTCAAATTTTCCAGGATGTTGTGTACAGTTTCTAATTGTATATCACGAGTGGCTCGGACGATATTAGCATTAAGGGGGCACGTTGAAAATTCTGTCGTTTTTTGTTATTTGAATGCAAATATAACGTGTGTTTGGAGCTTGTTTCAAATATAATATACTTGTGTCAAAACACATTGTGTTTGCTATTCAATATTACATGTTTGAGATTCAGTGATTAACCCTCTGCAGCTGAAGTCGCAGTCTGACAGACACCGTAAATAAAAACTTCGTGCACCTTCGTAACATTCTAATTTATAGTCCTTTCAAAAACCGTATTTTATTTCAAATTGTAATCCTTTGTTAGCATCAAAATTATTTACAGTTATAAGCAAATATGGCCAAGAAGGCGCCAGTCAGACACGTCAACATAGGAAATCAGTTTAGAAATGAGGTCTGCTAGACCACACGTCAGTTATGTTGTTAAAATTAGAGCACGCCAGTTGCTCAGAGTTAATGTGTTATAATATATGTGTTTACGACCCAAATATATCTATGTTTGTGATACAAATACAGCTGTGTTTGCTGCACGGTTTATGCTCTATCGAGGACAAGAGAATAAAAGAGGCACAACGAGAGGGTCTATTTTCTAAGTGAATATCTGTATTTTTGCATCATTCTTTCAGTCAGTGATTTATAACTATTATATTCATAACTAAGTTGCAGATGAAGTCAGTGTTTCTTAGTTTGGCTGATGTCGTCAATGGTGCATCGGGCAGGGGATATCAAAAGCGCCTGATCAGTGAAAAAAGAATAAACAAAGGTTTGGACAGTTAAATGGTGTGTGATGTTGCTATGCTATTTGTGCATGTTCTTCGTATATATGTATGTGTGTTACCAAAGTGAGAAACGAAGAAATTCCTTATAAATGCACAGAGTTAGGAGTGGATATGGCGCACTACCTTTCTATTTTACCCCGAAGAATCCAGAGCAGATAACAAGAATGGCGTCGAACTGCCTTGTAAGAAAAGCGAGTCCAGAACAGTAATTAGTATAAAAAAAATGCCAGTGGTAACGGCTATTGGTGACAAATATGCTTGGCTACAATTTTGGAAAACTAATAATGCAGTCACACATTGGGCTCGCCTCAAAAATATATTTTTACAATCTGCTCTACAGACAAGATGGTATATTTTGCTACTCACGTGCTTACATACAATTTATGTAGCTTTTGTTGTTACAAGTATAAGATGTCAGTCAAGCTGTATCTTTGCGCCCACACTTGGTTCATCATAAAAAAATTACATGAGGTGTCAGGGAACACCCGTTTGCAACGACGTTCCATTCGCTATATATTATATACTAGTTAGTTCCAACACGCCTAAATCGCCCATTGACAAATACGGTATTTTAAATGGATCCTTAAGAAAAGATACTTTTTGCAAAATGGTAAATTTTTTAATGAAAAATTTTTTTTAAAAAAAAAAGTATATTTTTAGGTCCGCTTTGTAAGGACATGTATTATATTTTCCGTTTTTTTTAAAAGCTAATATTTTTTTTAAGCAAAGGTACTATTTTTAAGAAGAAGTACTTTCTGAAAGAAAAATCCATAAGATTATGCATTTTTTTACACAGAAGTACTTTTTTTAAGAGCAGGTACTTTTTAAAGAAGTGGTACTCGTTTAAAAAAAGGTAATTTTTTTAAGAAAATTTACTTATTTTCAGGAAGGCTACATACTTCAAGAAATGAAAAGAAAAGGTATTATTTTATTTTTAACAAAAGTTACTTTTAAGAAAAGGTATTTTTTAAGAAATGGTATTTTTTTTAAGAGAAGTTATTTTTTTGAAGAAAAGTTTTTTTTAAGAAATGGGAAATTTTTTGTAGAATTGGTCCTTTTTTTCAAGAATATGTACATTTTTAAGAGTAGGTACTTATATCAAGAAAAGTTATTTTCGTTAACAAAAAATTTACTCTTAACGAAAAGGTAGTTTGTTTTAATTTGTTGTAAGAAAATGTAATTTTTAGGAAAAGGTACTAATTTAAAAAAATACTTTTTTTAAGAAAATGTACTTTTGATATGATAATTTACTTTTTTAACAAAAGTTACCATTTTAAAAAAACACGTTTTTTAAGAAAAAGTACTTTTTGTATGAAAATGTTCCTTTTAAAGCAAAGGTGCCTCTTTAAGCAAGGTATTTTTTTTTAAGAAAAGGTACTTTGTTTAAGAATATTAATAAGTATATTTTTGAGAAAATTTACTTTTTTTTTAAGAAAAAGCACTTATTTAATAAAATGTTTTCTTTTTAAACCTCTTTTGCTTTGGCGTTTCTAAATTTACTTTTTATTGTGTTCAAAACTACAATATATACTAAATATTGGCTAGAGGCTCCACCTAGAACACTTCCCATTAAACAAGAAATTTCCCAACATGTGTTAGTCTAGACACAAACCAAATCAAAAGTACCCAATATACTTGATAGTAATGGTTCTAGCATAATAGTGTTAAAACAAAACATTGTTTAATTTTCTTTCATTTAGCCCCCATCCCGCAACGTGTGATAAGGATCTTCGTTACAAAAACATTCAACGAAAAGCACCATTTCCATATGTATTTAAAATCTTTAATTCACTTTTAATCATTAAAACAGGTCCCCATCCTATTGTTAGCTTTAAATTTCGTTTAGTTCGACACTTATATTCTTCGAACGATTAGAAGTCATGTTTTCTTTGCCAGGCATTAGTGGTGAATGACCCACAAATGTTCCACCCATTATAGGCCGGTTTTGCCTGTTGGTTTTTATCTCAGTTATTGCATGCCTTTCGCGGCATATAGTTTTCGTGTTGGGTTTATTTCCTGGTCTCATCCCATTCGTATTTAGCTAATAATAGTTTGTAATTTGAAACATGCAATGGCAAGGGTAACACGCAAGCCGCAATGAACGCAAAAAACAGAAACTTGCTACCCTCTGTACTGGGAAAGTACGCACACAATTATGCATTTGTTTTGGTGATGGTACTGTGGTGCTATTGGTAACGGTAATGGATGTCAACTGCACTGTTTGGTAAGTTCTGGTGCATACAAATTAACCCAAACTTTGAGTGCATGTAAGGGAAACGGAAACACTATGTTGTGAATGTGTGTATGTACAAGCGCCTGACTGTCTGCACATGTCTCGCAATATATAAAGGCAGTATTGCTTATATTTTATGCTAATGTTTTATTTGTTCTACTTTACAAATGCCAACAAGGATATACACATGCACAAGCAGAAACACATACATACACAAATCCATATCAAAGCTTAAATTCAACATTCTAAGTCCTTTTACATGTTAGAAACTATTGATGCCGGGTCACTGTCATCATTGCCCATTGATTATGAGTGGCGTATAATGCATATATATATAACTATATATTTATTTGTTGGCATAAAGTTTGGCTGAAATATGTTAACATTTTGTGGCAACATTTGCTGAGCCATACGTGGAAATTTATTCCAATGGAGTTGCTTGCATTCGTGGAATAAATCTCGCGTTGTTATATATATTGGTCAATTGCCGATTTATTTGTAATGTAGCCTTTGACACGATGCCCATGTAAATTTTCCTATATCATAGCTTTTGCATTTGGCATGCACTGGAACAATTAGCAACTCGGAAATGACAATGTGGCAGTTTTGGATTAGCTTTAATGCTAAATTTAAATTAAAATTGGTTTGTATTTGTTGGTGGTTTAGCAGTGGAGGTAAATATTTGCTTTGGTAATTCCTGTGTAACGAGGCTAACACAGGTATTTTTGTTAATAAATCCAGGATGCTTGTGATGAATTAAAATAGATTGAATATTGTGTAAATGTCGCCGGTACAGTTGCTCTCGAAATGACGAAAGTAGATAACATTGCGGCTGCAACCAATACAATTATGGCGCCTCACGTTTAAGAGATATTACAATTTTTATATGTATGTATTTGATAACTCGAATTTCCGCTGGTGATACCTAGTATGTTCACTTACACCGGCCTCCTCGTTCAGCGACTTACCAGGGAAATAAAGATTGAGCAAATCTCATTGCAGGTTGTCCACTGCCCAGAAGAGTCCCTTAAGCTGCTTGTTTTATCTTTCGTAGCGTCGACGCCTGGGGGACATGGGACTGTCCGTGGAGGTGGAAAGTTTCTGATTGCCATTCACTTGGGAGTGGCCAGAAATGATTCCTTCATTGGGCAGTCCAAGCAGCTCACTACTTCCACGCAGTATGTCCTGGGCAATGGCTTTTCGGAAACCTCCGTTAGCTAGCTAGAGTGAGAAGGCGAAACAAATGAGCATCAAATCAGGTATAGTAGGTGACTGATGTCACTGAAGCTCATCAAACAATCGGGCATATTCTTTTGTCCTTAGAAGGCGGATGAGCCAAACATAAGGGCCAACGGCGGATAGAAACTAAAAGAAGAAAATCCAGGTACAACATATCGCATCCTGGTCAGCGTCTGATCCATAATGGGCGGCTGCAATCAAATATCCTGGCAGTAGGTAAAATGCAAAAACCCGGTGGGCTGGGTTTGCCTCCCGCCACCGTTCATAATGGCAGTGAAAATACAAAAACGAAACAGAAAACATAAACAACCCCTATTTGTTGACGACCCCCGCAAACGTTATAAGGACCACGATTTACGGATATGCACTTGGAATGTAAGAACTCTATATAGATCCGGTGCAAGTATCCAACTGGCAGATGTCCTCGAAAGTTATAAGGCTGACATTACCGCTATCCAGGAAATGCGATGGACAGGACATGGCTGCACACGAAAAAGAAACTGCGATATATACTAAAGTTGCCATGAAAAAAAACATGAATTTGGTTGTGGATTTGTAGTTGGCAAAAGACTGCGACATCTGGTCTCTAGGTTCAATCCTGTGAGTGAACGAATAGCCACAATCCGCATAAAAGCGAAATATTTTTATATTTCCCTAATTTGTGTGCATGCCCCGACAGAAGAGAAAGATGATGATGCCAAAGACATATTCTATGAGCTCCTAGAGGAAACGTATGACCGCTGCCCTGGCCATGACATTAAGATTGTACTAGGAGATTTTAATGCCAAAGTAGGAAGGGAGAATGTGTTTAATCCAACTATTGGCAATTTCAGTCTTCATGCTGACAGTTCCGACAACGGTATGAGACTGATTGACTTTGCCGCGCGCAAAAAACATGGTCATCAGTGGCACAAGATTCCAGCATAAAGACATCCACAAGGCTACTTGGGTATCCCCTGATCAAAGAACTAGGAACCAAATTGATCACGTGGTAATTGATGGAAGGCACTCATCCAGTGTAATGGACGTACGAGTGATCAGAGGAGCTAACATCGATTCTGATCACTACCTGGTAGCAGCAAAGGTTCGCACAAGATTAAGTAGAGCGAAAATCGTACGAAACCAGACGCAGAGGAAGCTGGACATCGGAAAGCTGCAATTACCAGAGGTAGCCACAGCCTACTCAAGGAAGCTCTCGCAACTTTTGGCACAGAACCCACCCCCTCCCGATGACGATCCTGATGCGCAGTGGAAACCCATTTCCGACTCTATAAAAACTGCCGCAACAACCGTACTTGGTTTCGAAAAACCGCTTCGCAACAAACCGTGGTACGATGAAGAGTGTCGCATAGCAAATGACGAAAAGAACGCTGCACGTATGGTAATGCTTCAGTCAATTGCAACGCGAGCTGCAACTGAGCGGTATAGGGAGAAGAGAAAGGAGGTAAACCGTCTCTTTAGGCGTAAGAAACGGCAGTGGAGAAAACGCGAGAGTGAGAAAATTGAGACATACAGAAGGAAGAACGAAGCCCGAAAATTCTACCAAAAAGTTAAAAACGGAACTAATGGACATGGTTCAGGGCCCCCCTTCTGTAAAGACAAAGACGGAAATCTCGTCGCAGATGTGCAGAGCATGTTGGGAATATGGAGAGAGCATTTCTCCGCGCTACTAGTACCTGAGATATCCGATGACGATGGGACAATCGATCACAATATGGACGACGACGTCGATTGCCCCCCTCCTAACCAAGACGAGGTCAGAACAGCTATTGCCCGGCTTAAGAACAACAAAGCCGCAGGAGCCGATGGATTACCGGCGGAGCTGTTTAAGGCTGGCGGCGATGAGCTGATAAGGTGCATGCATCAGCTCATTAGCAAAATTTGGTTAGATGAATGCATGCCCGGCGATTGGAGTCTCAGTGTACTATGTCCCATATTTAAAAAAGGTGACCCGAGTATTTGTGCCAACTACCGTGGAATAAGCCTTTTATCCATAGCATATAAGGTTCTATCAAGTATAATGTGCGAAAGACTAAAACCAATTATCGCTGACCTGATTGGACCATACCAGTGTGGCTTTAGGCCTGGAAAATCGACAACTGACCAGATTTTCACGCTACGCCAAATCCTGGAGAAGACACACGAAAAACAAATCGACACCTATCATCTATTTATCGATTATAAAGCAGCCTTCGATAGTCCGATACGGGAGAAACTCTATGAAGCAATGTCTGAGCTTGGTATTCCTGCAAAACTCATACGCCTTTGCAGGATGACCTTGACGAACACCAAATCCGCAGTGAAAGTTGGTAAGGATCTTACCGAACCTTTCGAAACTAAGCGAGGCCTCAGGCAAGGCGACACCCTATCGTGCGATCTCTTTAACATCTTAATGGAGATCATTATGAGAAAAGCTGCAGTCAATATGAATAAAACCATCAGCAGCAAAAGTCACATGCTGCTCGCGTATGCTGATGATATAGATATCATTGGGCGCACAATTAGAGAAGTTACTGCGGTTTTTTCGAGAATTGAGAAGGAGTCAGCAAAAGTGGGTCTGACGGTGAATGAGGACAAGACAAAATTAATGGTTTCAACGAACAGGGCCTCCACGTGATTAGACCACAGCGTGAACGTTGATAACCGTTATAACTTCGAGGTAGTGGACGAATTTATATACCTCGGATCTGCCGTGAACAAAAACAACAACGTCAGCCTTGAGATCAAACGGAGAATTCTGCTTGCGAATAGATGTTATTTTGGGCTAAGCAAGCACTTTAGAGATAAAGCCCTCTCTCGAGTAACAAAAGTCCAGCTGTACCAGACTCTCATTCAACCTGTCTTGCTTTATGGCGCAGAATCCTGGGTCCTATCGCAAGCAGACGAAACATCTGTAGGAGTCTTCGAGAGAAAAATACTCCGAAAAATTTATGGCCCTATAGTGCACAACGGCGAGTATCGGCGACGCACGAATCGTGAGCTGTATGAGCTTTATCCTGACATTGACATAGTTAAGCGGATCAGGATAACGCGATTGCGCTGGCTAGGCCATGTCAGTAGAATGGATGAAGATGAACCAGCGCGAAGACTTTTCGAAACCGAACTCGAAGGAAGACGAAAAATAGGAAGACCAAGACTCCGCTGGAGGGATCAGGTTGACGAATCCCTGCGTACACTTGGTATTGCCAACTGGAGAGATAAAGCAAAAGATCGAACTGGTTGGCGAAATATGTTATCTTCGTTTTGTAAGGTCCCTGACCCCCCGGGGTTGTCCGAGACCGGATAAGTAAGTAAGTAAGTAAGCGTCGACGCCTCGGATGTACCTTCTAGTGATTAACAAAAAATTATCTAAGAGTCAGTAGAACCTACGCGCCTATTCTCCACATCTCCCAACATCCATTTACGACAAATTGGTTTTTATAAAATACGTTATTCCTAAGATATTCTAAGAGAAGTACACAGTTGAAAAAAATGTCCTCTGTTACATATTCTCCCAAGCATATTCTGCCAAACAAACTCAGGTGTATTTAAATACAAACAGTAGCATGTTAACTGACAAACATATATCTGCTTTTACGTGGAAACATATGCGTGCTTCATCCCACACATCCATATACCTACGTGGAAGCATTTGCGTGTTTCCCCCAAACCTCCATATACTTACGTGGAAACATATTCTTATTTTCGCCCAAACATAATAATATTTAGGAACGAATTATTCTTTATTTATTATAATTAAAATAAATAATTAATACACAAAATAAATATTTTTAAAATTATCCTTTCTTTACATTTACTTGCCGAATGCATTACATTTTTATGAAATGAGAATCTGCTGCTCTTTTGCTTCTCCTTTCTTTGTTGTCTCTCACGTTTTTGTTTTCAGAAGGTTTCAACTACGACTTGGTTATCACTATGCGTTGGGACACAAACAGTATTCTTATATATAACCCTAGTTCAAGCGTGTATTAATTAATAGAATTTTTTTTACTATATATCACAAATGGTCCGCCATTCCGATATTTTCAGTAGAGACTCGGGCGGAAAAGGGATTCACGTTGTTAGCCTTTCCAGTTTCTTTCCTAGAAATCGTTTCCCACTTTGGTAGCACACATAAATATATGCGAAACACATGCACAAAAACCAAAGCAACATCACAAACCATTTAATCGTCCGAGCGTTTGCTCATTCTTTTTTTATATCTTCTGTCATCAAATTAAATCGAAATACATCAGCCAACATAAGAAACACTTACTTCATTTGCAATTTGCACGGACATTCAGATATTATGCAAAAATACAGACACACACAAGATATACACAATCGTTGCCACTCTTTTATTCTCTTGCTCTCGAGAGAGCATAAACAGTGCAACAAACACGGCTGTATTTATATCACAAACAAAAATATAATAACACATATGTTATGACATATTAATCATTGTGTATCAAACATATAATATTGAATAGCAAACACAATGTGTTTGGACACAAGTATATTATATTTGCGACAAGCTCCAAATACATGTCATATTTGAATCCAAACAACACAGCGTGTAGGCGCATAAAATAATTTCGTTTAATTTGATGTTACTTCGTTGATAAGAAGAACGTTTCTCGTAATTTAATTTTTTTAGTTTTTAAATTGCCATTTAGTTGTGTGAATTGTGTAAAATTTAATTATAAAATTTAGCCCAAATTTTGAGTTTCGTAGTGCCACTTTCAAATATATTTGAAAATTGCTTTACAAATATGTAAACACAACAAACACCACACACAAATACTAAACACCTAAGCCCCGTTCCAAAGAAACTGATATTGTAATAAAGGGTTTTTCAACAGAGACGCTACAAAAGTAAATCGATAGGGACAGCAAACGACGCCATATTTTTTCCCGCTCTTTTGACATTTCTCTTCAGTAAGGTTTGCCATTTCATCATGGAAAGATATACGAGCCAACAACGAGTCGAAATTATTAAAATTTACTACCGAAATTTGGAGTCAATGGCCTCAACTTTAAGAGCGCTACATCCAAGTTATGGTCTTCAGCGATGAGGCACATTTCTGGCTGAAGGGCTTCGTCAATAAGCAAAATATGCGTTATTGGTCAGACAGCAATCCACACGTAATCCATGAGTCATCATTGCATCCTGAAAAAATTACGGTTTGGTGCGGTTTATGGGCCGGCGGCGTCATTGGGCCGTACTTCTTCCGTGATGATCAAGACCGGCACATTACTCTGAATGCGAATCGCTACCGTTCAATGATAACCGAATATTTTTGGCCCCAATTGGATAATATGGACTTGGAGGACATGTGGTTCCAACAGGACGGCGCCACAAGCCACACAGCGAATGCCACAATCAATTTATTGGAAACCAAGTTTGGTGAGCGTGTTATCTCACGAAATGGCCCAGTCGATTGGCCGCCTCGGTCGTGCGATTTGACGCCGTTAGATTATTTCCTGTGGGGCTACGTCAAGTCGATGGTCTATGCCAACCAGCCAGCGACGTTTGATGAACTTCGTACTAATATCGAACGTGAAATTGCAGCAGTATCGGCCGATTTATGCTTGAAAACCGTCGAAAATTGGGATCAGCGCCTGGAGTTCTGCAAGCGTGCCCGTGGTGGCCATGTAAAAGAAATCGAGTTCCATACATAATGGCGTCGAACGTACTTTCACAGGAATAAAGAATTTCATTGGTATCTAAAAACGGTTTTGTTTTATTTAAAAAAATTTTTGTAGCGCTTTTATTGAAAAACCCGTTATAATGGAAAAATGTGTTACATTGTAGAACGCCTAAAATGGTTATGGTTTAAAACAATTAATAAACACAAACAACACAAAATTCTAAGTAAACAACTTGTGAATTGCAAGAAGCAACAGATGAGGGGTATATTTTGAAGGCAGCTTCGAACAAACAATGGTTTATTTTTAAGTTACAATACAACACAGCAGAAGAAGAAGAAAAACTCTGCATGATAACTGAAAGCTCAAATGAATGAAAGACAACAAAACACATAATTCCAGGACGAAAGTTGCATATAAACATGGATGAATATTAAGGTGTCCCAAAATATTTACGTTTTTCGATTTTTATGGCTGCTTAAGTTTAATTGGAAAGTTATTAGAGGAGAGTATTTTTGAGATTTTTTTTTGTATTTTCGGAAGAGGTCTCTAAAGCCAAGTTTCCCCAAAAATTGGGGTTTCCGGACGTTTTGTGACTTTTACTTAAAACTTCCTCAATAAACATCGCATAATCATCGCATTGATGAACTTTGATCAATCAGTCTCTCATATTTCCTTCTGCATGCACTGGGAAAGCCGATTGACATATAGCTGCAAACGACCGTAGGTACGTCTCAGCTGTCTATTTGCTAGCACGCTTGCAACAAGGAAATATGTTTAGAAAACGCTCTGCTCCAGTGAGCAACATAACGAAATTTAGGGATGATTTTTATTTATTCGGCTTTTTTATTGGTACTTTTTTATTTTATTATTCAAGCTCAACACCATTCCATATCACTATAAATACAAATATAGTTTTGTAGAAAAAGAGAAATGTTGCAAATGCATCCTCATGATTCCTGGCAAACCGTATAGCTATTTGAGATCTAGCCACAGATCTTCATCAGCGGTTGTTTGATGAATACAAAATTCACGATGGAAGTGACAACAGATCACTAGGCTGGGACTCTGTAGTAATTCAAGAAGAAAATCCCCGTTTCCCATTACATCCCTTAAAGGGATTCGGGAGAGCTTCTTATTTCTTCAATTCGAATAATTATTTCAGAATAATAGAATGGAATAGAAATATTATTTTCAGTTTGGTATTCGAAGACTACGGTTTCCGGAAGATTAATTCGCCTTAACTCTAAGGAGACTGGAATAATTATTAGCAACACATATGTAAATTGTACAAATAGAATTCTAAATATCAGCGACAATTGCGTTCATTTAGGGAATAAGAGAAGAATGTAGGAAATTCTTCGGAATATTTCCTGGTAACTAAAAAGGTAAAGACCTACTGGACCGGAATATGCATAAAGGACAATCTACTGCACGTTAATAAGATAAATATGACGAAAATCCGCCGAAAATTTTAAATTCTCTGGCATATATACATGGCTATTCCGAAAGACTAAAGCACTCCGATATGTACGACAACGTTAGCGTTAAAATCGCACAATGCCCTGAGCAGGTTATTTAGATATACAAAGTATAGAGAGACGAAAAAGGATATAAAAAAAATTAATGGGGACTAGAATGACGTAAGCCAAAGGGTATACGCATCCACGATGACGAAATTAAAGACACGACTATCTTCCCACAAATTGACCTTAAATCTATAGAACAACAAAGAAGAAGATTAGCAGCCCACTGTGCCATGGTGGGTCGTAATCCTAATTTGGCATTTTAGCGGAGGAGATTGACATTTTAGCGGAGGAGATAAATTATTCACGACGATTTACTCTCGAACTGCTGCAAATAGTTGAGGTTCCCTAAGAGAAAATACTCAATGACAGGACCGGCATTGACCGATGCGCCCAAATATATCGACATACAATAAACTAACACAGGGAATTCAAACTTTAGTTTACGAATCCTTAGAAACTGCGTTAGTGAAATTTGATTTTTTTCTGATTTACAATACATTTAATTATTTGCAATCCTTTTGTGATCAATCTGTCATTTCTGTCACTTATTTTTGTAAATATAACCCAGAGGATGATTAGCGATGGTAATCGAAATATGAGGAATATTTGATAAATCTTGAAACCACAGCCAAACAAACTGGTATTTTTATTAAATGGCTTCACACCAAACTAAAGGACAACCAAAAAGTCTGCAGAAAACTCAATAAGGCGTAGGTCTTTTTGAGGGAAATTTAAGTAAAAGATCTCATACATGATTTGTAGCATTAGAAAATGTCTACATTTTTATCGAGGAACATGCAGACAATTGTATTCAGCGTATCTTAAAACTATAGCATCACATAATTTCCCTGAATATGGATTTTTGGTCAGACTCAGTGTTATTAAAGTCAATATATTTTATGTATTACTATATTATATATAGAATATAAAAGGAACTTTCTTAGGTTCTCGATTATTAACATGAACCTCCGTTAAACGATTAACTTTTGAAACGCCATTTCCTGCAGTAATGGACAGACAAGTGTCTCAAAAATTTTCAAATTTCAAATGTTTCTTTTAGACTTGTGAAGAAGATATTTCGTTGTCTTACCCAATACATTTGAAATCAAATTTTAAACTAATGCGTTCTCCACATTTAAGTTTGATTTCGTCGCATGACTTTCCTATACTCATTGAATATGCAATCAAACCTTTCCCACAAAATATTCGATACGCGATGTTTTATTTATCAAACCCCAATTTTACATCAGCTGTCAAAGGACAAGTGAGGTATTCCTTCTTCGGCATTACGCAGTATTTTTTGTTCCTAAATCTCCAATCTATTTAATCCCAACAATATTATATACAAACAAACAAACGCAAAAGAAACATCGCTAAATATTAGCATACGGATGTCAAATACATTTTAAATTGTGGCAAAAATTTTGCGCACGAAATGACAGCCACAACAATGACAGTGGCGGCGCCACAACCATAGATACAAATACTCGTACCTAACAGTGGGTTTGAGTTATGGTATTCTCTGCATAGAGTGATGAATTCATAAATAATACAATGTTTTTTAACGCATTTCACTTTTCATTTCGTTACATACAAACACACAATACAAATGTACACATATACTATGAATTTTAGTGATTTACAATGCAAAGTGCCTTGTGTGTTTTTGTATTTGTGCATAAAACATATCCTTGTCGCAGGATTTTGATTGTACTTACTGCGCGTTAGGCGCTGACGATGGATATGGCGATGATGATGATGATGATGGCTTAGAATGATGTTGTCACCGATGATCTATCGGTATTTCGATTTAAAGATGTACATGTCTTACTGTTTTTTACCACTCTTTCCCTTTTTCCTTTGGAAATTGTATTAATATATCATGAGTAATATATAAATCCCGCGTCTTTGCACATGTTTTGCATGAATTCCAATATTAGTTTCATATGTCATACATACATGTGGCAACCTTCGTTATAGGAGTGAATTCTCTTGATGACATCTTGATGTCAATGTTGGATAAAGGAGATGTGATAAAACAAACAGTTGGGAAATGTAAAATATTCACATTTGTATTAATCTTCTTCTGAGAGGTTTTAATACACAGTCTATGACGTTAGCACTAAATAAGGAAAGAATACGACGTGACAAAAAAATTCAAATTTTTTAATATTAAATTCTTAGTATTTTTGAGCAAAGTACCACTTTAATACTACAGTCGACTCTGCTTAACTGAAACGGCAAAATTGTTATCAGTATGTTTCAGTTATCCGATTTTTTCTCTAAAGAGGAGGTCGTATAACTGAAAAACGTTTCAGTAAAGCGTTACTCGGATAAGTGCAAAACTGTTTCACTAAAATGTTTTCGGATCATCGAAATACATTTCAATCTAAAGACCGAATTACAGACCCTATGGAAATTTAAATACGACCTCAATCAAATATGCATATTAATTTTATTATATTTATTAAATTTAAGATAATATGTTAAAACATAAAAAAATTAATTAAATTTAGTCATAGAAAAATTAATCATATGTAAATTTTTGTTGTTGTATAAAATGAAAATTCATCACCAAAAAAATAAGAAACATGCATATTTCTAAATTGCATTCACAAACATTAATTTATAATTAAATGTAATTTATAAAGTAATGTTAGATTTGACTTTGAGTCATTATATTTAATTTGAATTAGATATTATACTTTTTATGAGAACAAAGGCTTTTAGAACTCAAACTGAGTGAAACGCATCTTTAATCCTAGGTTTGGTTAAAGTCGCCAATGTTTCATTAATCTCCATTTCAATCTCTTCATTGTCCTCGATGACTGCAGCACCAACAACCTGTTCAATTATATCAATAATGTCAATAAGACCATCTATTTCATCTACGATTGTATTTAAAAGTACATCTTCCCCTACTGTACAGACCATTTCCGACCACTGACAAAGCCTGCTTTTCTGAAACAGTTTTGAATAGTTTGTGACGTTACATCTGACCATGCCTTTGTAACCATATTTACTGCTTTCAAAATATCTAATTTCTCCAAAATATTCTAATAAACTTAAAAATTTGAGGTGCAACAGTGGTATTTTCAAAATAATATCGTCAGCAATTTTATGTCAACCAAGAGAAGATTGTTTTTATTTTTTTCTCTCTTTTATTATTTTCGTCCATAAAAGTCTTGTCGTCTATGCTTTGTTATTGGACTACTAAATTACACGGACATTTTTGCCGTTGAAACATGTGGGACTAGGAAACTTGCCAACACTATAAACATATTTCTCACTTCCATTTGGGTTCGTAAAGGAAATAAGTGTCATCCGATCTATAGGTACTTTGCTTCCTAATTGGGCATATCCATTTGCTAGTGCATTTAGCAGTGTCTTGTAGAAGAGTGCTGAGTCGTTTGCATTAAAAATATCTGCTTCAGAATAATCTTCGATAAATGTGGGCAGTATTTGACACTCCAATAGTTTGCTTAAACAAAATTCGCTTCGTTCTTTTCTCTATGAAAGTCTACCTTTTTCCATCGTTCTAGCCAGCCTGTAGTTGGTACGAACTAAACTGTCATCATACCAGCGAACTGTTTAGCCTTTTCCATTAATATGGATACTATTATAGTAGCCTTCTTTAATCTCGTATCCTTAAACCATAGAAGTAGAGCATCTCCAAAATTTATATTTGTGCTTCCTTTGATGTGTTTCATTGAAATATTTTATGGTTTTTAATTCTTTATAGTTCTCCTCACCTCTCCTTGGCAAGTCAGACTTAATTTTTCTAATAAGTTCGAGTTTTATTAATGACAAATAGTGATTTTTTAACGTTTTAAGTGACATAGTTGGTTGAGAGGAATTACTTAATTGTTTACATCAGTTTTTTTTTATTTTGCAGAAATAACTTTTTCCTCTAAGTAATCACTCTACTGGTGTATCAACAATTGCGTCCGCGTGTTTGTTTCTCTTCACAAATAAAATTCAGCTGTTTAAAAAGAATGTATTGCTTTTATAAAAAAAAGCTTCATAAAATGTTCCTGAATATTCTGCACGTATGAAAAGGAAAATTTAAAAATTTTGACTTTGGTATTGTGTAACAGCGCACGAGACAACACTTAAATGAATTTTGGTTCATCCCGCGGTTATGTTTTCTCGTCTACATATATAATTTAAGTCACATATTTTTGTCATTAAGCAGACTTTTGTCGCCATCTATTGTTGAAAGTTGTCCCTTTCGAGACGTTCATGCGTATTGTTCAATTAAACGAAGTCATTTTCATATAGCATGCCACATTTGCGTACAAAAATTATTTCATTTATCCGATTTTTTCAGTGTTGTATGTGCTAAAGATCTACAACAGTTGTACAACTATAGTAGATTTTTTCCATATAAAAGTGTTGTACGATAGTAGAACTTTTGAAGATATGTTTTTGCAGTGTACTAAGCGATCAGCTGATACTATTTTTTTACCATTGTATCACAATTACAGTAATCAAAAACTGAAAACCGGTCCACCGGTGTGGTAGAAGATATAATTTTAAGCTGAAAATGTAATATGTAAATGTAAAATTCTATACTCGGAGTTATGGGCCTCCAAAGTTCGAATATACGGAGGGCTACTTTGTATCAAAAAGCGTCTAAAACAATTTTTTCTGGCAGCGTTTTTGGACAATATAAGGCAAACTAAATAAAACAAATTAAAAAAAATTTTCGATTACTCGCTTTGTTACCGAAATATTGGGCGTTCAAATTTTGAAAAATGATCGAAAATAGTTTTTACATTTTCCCAAAATCCAGAAATGCAAATTAAGGAAGAGGTATTCTTCTCCGACAAAAAAAAATCGTGCGATAAAACCCCCCGTTATCCGGAATTTGGAGGCCCATAACCATTTTCCCCAACTTTTGTCTTTAACATTTTGTGCTGAAAATTGTGTGTTCTACCCCCTTCCCCATAAAATTTTTGATATGACAACAAGACATAAAGTCGACGTGTTCCTTATAATTACTATTAAATCCAAATATATGTGAAAATTTGAAAATAAAATGATAAATAGAATCTTGAATTGATATAATTTATGTTTTTTCCATAAATTTTTCTTTTCATTTTTTATATTAAAAATAACCATTGCCACAGATGTTTCAAAAATTGCACTTTTCAAAACAACTGAAAACCCGGTTTCTGGGAGAGGTGTGTTCCTGAATACTCTTCTCATAAACAGCTGATTTTGGCAATTTAATTAAGTAGAAGTCGCTCAATAACATCTAGTGCAAAGTGTATTTATATCAAGTGGATGCATTAGCACAGCTGATTTTTTGTATTTTCATGACGTCGTACCTAGCAACTGTCAAATTCATGTGTATTTTGTTTTTGTACATGCTTGTTTACTTTTATTGTTGGTATACATACATGCAGAGTTTGACACAAAGTTGGTACGAAATAAAAACCAAATGCTTGTTGTTTTTGACTACAATTACCACAACGCCTAATGCTTCCACTTGATATAAACACACTTTGATCTATTGCCACCACCTTCTTCAATACGCCTTGGATTGTAGTATATGTATTTACGACAGGGTATGTGCTATTGGAGGCCTTATATTTTCTTACAACGTACAACCATAGGACTAAAGGAAGAACATGGTCCCTGTAACATTTTGCAGGAACCATGTATGTGTTTGAAACATCCATATATTAACGTTCAATCATTGTTTTTACGAATTGCAGATCAGCTTCTTTTTTATTTCGGTGTTGTTGTCTGTCACGTTTATATTTTCAGCCGCTTTCAACACACAAAACCCATACTTATATTATAATATATTAATGATTGTACAATCATCCAACATGTAATATTGAAAAACAAATACATTCTGAAAAAAACTGGCCTCTGTAACATATTCTCCCAGATATATTCTGCAGGAACCACGCGTATGTTTGGAACCACTTCAAACATTCACATGTTTGCAAGTCCCAAACATACTTGTATTTAAAAGCAAACAGTAGCATGTTCACTGGCAAACATGTATGCTTTTACGTGGGCACATATGCGTTCGTCATCCCAAACATCCATATACTTACGTGGAATAATTCGCGTGTTTCCGGCATACCTCCAAAATCTTGCGTGGAAACATGTCCGTATTTCTCCCTACACGCTGAAAAATCTGTCTTTTTTGTTTTTTGGATGCAAATATAACGTGTTTGTAGTTTGCCGCATATATACAATACTTGTGCCCAAACATATTGTGTTTCCTATTCAATAAAAAATATTTGAGGCACAATAATAAATGAGCTTTAATATATGTTTTTGAAAACAAAATGTGGATTTGTTGTTCCAAACCACTAAAAACAAATACGAGAAAGACCACAAGGAAACAATAAGACAGCAAATCCTCAATTCATGAAAACAGTGCCTGCAAACATGGACATGTCTCTTGCAATATGTTTCTGGGGACGATATTTTTCATAGTGTAAACATAATATTTAGAAACGAATTATTCTTTGAATTCAACATGTTTGGATTATTTATTATAATTGATATTACGAATATAAATCCACATTTATAAATAATTAATAGAAAAAATTAAAAGATATTAAACTGCCCTTTTTACAATAACTTGCATTGAGTGCATTATTTGTTCTTTTTCATGAAATGAGAATCTGCTGCTCTTTTGTTTCTCCTTTCTTTATTGTCTCCCATGCTTTTGTTTTCAGAAGGTTTCAGCTATGCGATGGTTATCACTATGCGTTGGTACACAACCAATATACTTATATAACAAGCTACTTCATGAAAATCAAGCGTATATTAATTACTTGTGTATTTTTATTATATTTCACACATGGTCCGCCGTTCCGCTTATATAACAAGCTACTTCATGCAAATCAAGCGTATATTAATTACTTGTGTATTTTTATTATCAGTAAAGGGTTGGACAGGCAAAGGGCTTTACATTGTGGTCCATTCCAGTTTCTTTCCTCAAAATCGTTTCTCACTTTGGTAGCAGGCATACATATATACGAAACCCATACACAAAAGCCAAAGCAACATCACAAACCATTTAACTGTCAGAGCATTTGTTTATTATTTTTCACTGATCAAGCGCTTTTAACATCCTGACTCATTGAACGACAGAATACATGAAACTTCCTCTGCAATTTACACGCACATTCAGCAATATTTATGAACCACTGACAAGCTAGACTCTCTCGTTGTCCCTCTCTTATTCCCTTGCTCTCGAGAGAGCATAAACAGTGCTTCAAACACATCTGCAGTTGTATCACAAACACATACATATTTGGGTCACAAACACATATGTTATAACATATTAATCATTGTATCTCGAACATGTAATATCGAATAGCAAACATAATGTGTTTGCACACAAGTATATTATATTTGCGTTCAGTTCCAAACACACGTTATATTTGCATCCAAACAACAGAAAACGACAGATTTCTCAGCGTGCATAATGTGTTTGGACATAAGCTGCCAACACGTAATATTTACATCCAAACAACAACAAAATATTGATGTTTCATACGCATTAGCTTTCCCTTTTATATGTGTATTCGAAATTTAACTTTTTTCGCATTTGTCATCAAATTTGTGGGCCATAATACATTGTTGTCGAGTAGATGTTCATACATATTCCACTGAATTTCGAACGGTTTGCATCAGGGATTAACTAATTCCGACCTTCACGTAGACACTACATCATTACATTCAACCCCTTAAAGTTATCGATTTTGGCTTCCATATGTATATTTCGTTTAAGCACGCGTTGTAACTGTATTGACAAGTATAATATTTCCTTTCCTTCATTTGACTCATTTAATTCGGTGGTTTTTCATTTTCATATTTACTCTTGCTAGATAGAACTTTTTGAATAAAATAAATTTTTCCGAGAAAAGAAACCGTTTCATTTCTATATATAGTCTAATTTTAGTTCGATATATTTAGTCCTTCGATATTCCCATTTTGTTTAATCCTTTCAAATTGTATATGCTCTCAACGCACCCAAATTTGGTGTCTGATTCAGAGATGAATATTTCATTCGACCCAAGTCGCCTACCGCCGAGCCAATTGTTCAAGTTTGAAAAAAAATGGGTGCTAAATCTAAAGAACGTGGTGGATGACGAAGCAATTGATCGCCCAATTTATGGCTTTTATGGCATGCATCCAAAACAACTATCGCTATGACCTTCTAAGTCGACAGACCCACATACTCCTTTTTTGGCACACGTTTACGCGGAGAAATTCACTGCTTTCCTTGGCTGTTCCTTGGTATCTGATGTGTTATCGTGGATACATGTGCCATGCACGGCTACGTACCGGTGCAAAAACTCCTACGGATTCAGATTGAATATCGCCAAACAATCCACTGCAACACGCTTGCCCTTGTTGTCGAGTGTGAGTAATCGCGGCACTTATCGCGCGGTTAGCTTTTTCGTGCCTAAATAAAATTGTTATGTACCCATTCATATAAACTACGATGTCCTCGTCCAGTTCAGATTCCTACATTATCACCCACGTCACGCACTTTCGTTATCCGATCGTGTAATACAATTCCATGGATTTTATTGACAATTTCTAGCGTCACGACCTATTTTGGTTGAGCCGAAAGTTCGGCACCACTTGTGCTGGTACGATCACCACGGAATTCAGTAAATCACCTGTTGTAAGGTAGTTCCTTCTCGCACGTTGCGGAATGGGGGCTAACAGGAAACAAATTAAAGAATATTTTCAACACTATTATGCTACAACCCTCTAGTATCAAGTATATTGGGAACTTTTGATTTGGTTTGTGTCTAGACTAAGATATGTTAGAAAATTTCTTTTTTAATGGGAAGTTTTCTAGGTGGAGCCCGTAACCAATACTTAGTATATATTGTAGTTTTGAACCCAATAAAAAGTAAATGTAGAAACCTTAAAGTGAAAGAAGTTTACAATGGTAAATTTTCTCAAACAAAAATACCTATTCATTTTATTAAACAAAACACCTTTTCTTAAAAAAAATACCTTATCTTAAAGAAGTACCTTTGCTTAAACAGAGTACATTTCCATAAAAAAAAGTAAATTTTCTTGAAAAAATTAATCTTTTTTTTAAATAAGTACCTTTTCTTAAAAAAGTAAATGTTCTTACAACAAATTGCATTTTCTTAAAAAACTACCTTTACTTTAACGAGTACTTTTTGTGTGAAACAAAATAACTTTTCTTGAGATAATTACTAGTATTAAAAGGCGTAGCCAAATAACTTCCCATGAAATAACTCCCATGAAATAACTCCCAACGAAATAATCCCCACCAAAAATGAAATATCTTCCAATAGCGAAAAAATGAAATAAGTCCCACAAAAAATGAAAAAACTCCCAATAGCAAAGTGAAATAAGTCCTAAGACTTCTCCTACAGCACTTGTTATATGGGCCTTCTACAAACGGCCATTTTTTTGGGAGTTATTTCATTGTCATAACATTGGGAGTAATTTCGTTATGAAATAACTCCCACCAAGAAAAATGAAATAACTCCCAAAAAAATACAGCAGACAGTTGTCCGAGGCCTTTGGCCACGGACTGTCCCTGCAGGCTGTGTCAGAGACACGGCCATTAAGTTTAACGCAGAATACGCCATCCGATAAGACAGAAAACATATATAACAATAAATGATAAATAACATAAGCAAATGAATTTATTTATTTGATAGTTACTTTTGATAATATACATAAGCTTATGGTATACATAAGCATTTTGATTAGTAGTTTTTAATTTAATTTACTAAACGTCAACTGTCAGCTGCTGTCAAACAGCATCAAGCAGCATTGTTATTTTGCTTACTTGGCAGCACTTTCATTTAACATAAAAATGTATGAATTAATTTTTTCATATATTTTTTATAATTATATATCCATGTTAAATTCAAATTCACATTTAACATTTTGTTTCAGTTAAATACATAAGTAAATATACTAAATTTCAATATTTCATCAATCAAAACAACAGCCGAAGGTTTGTGTCCACACTGAAAGAGCAGCATAGTTTGTGTTCACGCTACAAACTCAAACACTCAACCAAACACCACACACATGTTTGAGTGTATGTGTTTAAACAATTTTCATTTGAGAAATTTAAATATTAGGAAGATATCAACCAATATGAAATATATATCAAACGAAAGATAACGTCTTCAGTTACCTACAAAAAAATTTTTAAAAAAAGTTATCTCGCCGTTTCCTCATAACCAATGAAACAAAGATTTCAACAATAACAATCTGACATGACTCCCTATACCGTAAGGTAAGACGTATTCTACGCCAAAACCGAAATAAGTCCTACTAAAGTGGGAGTTATTTCATATGATATAACTCCCAGTTTTGTGTGGAAATTTTTTGGGACTTATTTCATTTTTCTGGTGGGAGTTATTTCATGTGGGAGTTATTTCGCTACGCCGTATTAAAAATTTACCCATTCTTGAAAAAGACCAATTTTAAAAAATTCCCATTTCTTAAAGAAACCTTTTATTCAAGAAAATACCTTCTCGTAAAAAAATACCTTTTCTGGCAAAAATTCCTTTTCATAAAAGTACCTTTTCTTAAAAATAAAATAATACCTTTTCCATTCTCTTCTTGAGATAACTAGCCCTTCTGTAAATAAGTAAATTTTCTTAAAAAAATAACCTTTCCCTAAAGAGAGTACCACTTCTTAAAAACGTCATGTTCTTAAAAAAAGTACTTCATTGTAAAAAAAATTCATACACATGTGGCTTTTTCTTACAGAAAGAACTTCTTCTTAAAAATAGTACCTTTTCTTTAAAAAACATTAGCTTTTAACAAAAGAAGTACCTCTCTTCAAAAAATGACCTTTTCGGGTAAATATAATACGTATTCTTACGAAAAGGATAAAAAAAATTCTATAAAAAAAAAATTCATAAAAAAATATTTATAATTTTACAAAAAGGTCTCTTTTTATTTGTCGTTTTTTTAATCAGGCATCTTAGGTGTGTTGGCACTAACTAGTACATAATATATAGCGAAAGGAACTTCGTTCCAACCGGGTGTTTCCTGACACCTCATGTAATTTTACATCATTTCAATTGATGACGAAGAGTATCCATAGTATTAATCAAGCCTTTCTTTGGCACCGATGATGGCTTTTTACGCAACCAATGTTGATGATCACACGAAAGTCAATTTCGTCGAAATTCCCGAAGTTGTCTGCTTTCACAGGCTTTCGAACAGAAACTAAATGACGAAGCTTGCTTAAGATTTTACAATAGTTTACTACTACATGGTTTTTAACAGGTCCAGCGTTGATTTATATTTACCTTCGAGGGAAGTTAAAAAATCACGTAGCTCTCAAACTGCCTCAAACCTCAAGCTGAACTAATGAAGAGACATCCTTACCAGTTTCAAATCAATTTATATCATAATCGTAATTTTATTACAAATAATTGCCCCAAAAACTAGCGTTCTTATGAGCCTTATTCCAATGTACAATTTTCCCTAATTCTGTTTTAGTTATACAGCCTGTTTCTCTATCTCGAACGAAAGCTTTCGTTTGTGTTCTAGACGAAAGAAAGTTGATTTGGGTTACACAATCTTGTCATTTCAAATCGAATGAAAACATAAAATTTTTCAAAACTTTAAAGTACAAATTTTTATTTCTCTATTTCGAATGTGCTGTCAGTTGGGAACAAACGTAGAGTCAGGCGAAAGAAAATGTCGCCTTAGAGGAACCTAATTTGAGTCGAATGTGAGTGACTGATTTTCGTTCGTTTAGCTTTTCGTTCAAGATAGATAAAGAGGCTAATGATCTGTTGATTTAAAAAAATAGAATGAGAAAAAATGATTTCGACATTAGTTGACTATAATAGTTATATAAAATTTTTTGAAATCTAAACTAAAATGGTTATTATATAATTGTTAACATCAAAAACTTTGAACTCATGTCAAGTGTTTTTGTTGGTCATTTCTTTTTAGGTCCGCAATTGTTTGCAGCCAACCAACAGGCAACAGGAAAACGGCAGCCAACAATAAAAGTGTATGTAAAGCCGCTGTGAATATTAACATTCAAAACACTCGTTTTGTATGAAAGGAAAAAATTGAAATTGTGAACATTTCAAAAAACAATAAAAGCGGAAATGACAGCCTGTTGAGAATACAAATTCTATTTCATGTTTTTTATACCCTCCGCCCTATAATGGGAGTATATTTACTTTGTCATTCCGTTTGTAACACCATGAAGTAATCACCGGAGACCACGTAGAGTATATAATTTACGTAAAAATGAACTGCAACTGCCTTTTTCGAATTTCAAATGGGGGAAGCCTCTAAAGATGGGCATTAGAGAACTGATGTCAGGAAGTCAAACTTTAATATATACGAGGATATTTTTAGTACCCTACGGGCCGTTGAAGTTTGCATGCATGAGGTATTTTGGTGTTTATTTACCATATGTTAAATTTGATTCATTGTGTTTAAGATATTCAATATTCGGCCCGGCCGAACATAACGCTATTTTTACTGGGTTTTTATTCCATTATTAGAAATGTCTTGCCTAATCTGCCCCCAGCTCTCGTTCTCCCTCCCTCCCTCCGTCTTTGCATATTTACTTTAGTTTCCGCCCTACAACTTGTGGCATTTAATTCATGCAAATGCTACAATTGCGATGAATGATGGCACAGTGGGTGAAAAGCAATAATTTGTGTTACTTCTAATATTAGGAGGGCGAAATTTTATAGAACCCTGACAAAAGTGGGATAGATTTTTCTTGGAAGAAACGATAAATGGAATTCGCAGTGCTAGAAACAAAAAAATACAATTCACTTGCATAAACAATATTGATTTCCAGGAACAGGAATAGCTGGACTTCTTTATAAAAAGCTTATAAAGTACCCGAGAGATTCTTAAATGAGAGCACTTAAATTGTATATCTACTATTTACAACCTATAATGAGCAACTGTGGGAAATATTGCAAAATTCATGTCCAAAGTGAGTGCTGTGCTGCCCAGATTTTGCCAAAAGCATTTCACGCACAAAAAAATCGGCATTTCACGCACCAGCAAGGTGAGAATTTCTCACAAAGATATCGAGTTATTTTCTTAAAATGTCCAATTGACTCAGCACTTGAAACCAATTTTATCAATTCGATTTATCAGTTTGGGCAATCGGACATCAAATTTAGTCGCAGAATGATATTTTCTGACGAGGCTCAGATTAATCTCGGCCGCTATGTCAGCAAACAAAATTACCGCATCTGGAGATCGAAAATTCCTCACGTCATTGTCAATGCATCGACAGAAACAGAAAGTGACAGTTTGGTAAGGATCGTGGAGTGGTGACATCACTGAATTTTAAAAAAAAAATATCCTTTCCGAGCTCCTGAAAACAGACAAAATCGTTTTTTTTATCGTAGCTGTTTTGTCTGTGGCTCGATCGTAATGTACAAGATATCGTTGTACTGGCCTCGACGGGTGTTACATTTGTCCTATAGATGTTGGTGACGTACGACATCACATTGTAATGAAAGCCCCATTTAATGCAGTTTCTACCCATAAAATTTAAAAATATTTTTCTAGGATAAAAGTCCTGTAAAAAACAAAAACCTTTTGCTTTGCAAGTATACAGTCTTCTTCAAAACCAAAAAAGTTGCGTATGACAAGATATGTTTACAGCATTAGTATAAATAACCTTCCATATTGTTTGAATTATTTCCGCAATTTATTGCATACTTTTTTAGTTTTGCAAAAATATAGCTCAGATGTTTTTCTTTAGAGACTGCAAGCGCTGAATCACTTACAACTCGTACAAAACGTTCATTGTTTTGCGAATGACAAAGACAATTTACAACAAGTGCAAAATTATGTACGAGTATGGTATATTTTTTCATTAGTATAACTTCCATTGTTTATCTGGTATTTCTTTATAATTCCGATAATTGAATATTGATAATGTTGAATATATTCATTCGTATGGAGTTGTGAGCACTGTGGTTCTCTTACTGTGATTTTGTACAAGTCGATCATATTAATTTATGAATCACAGTCGAATTACATGCAATTCACGAAGTCCGCTATATTCATATATATTCCGCATATACTTCATCTCGAACTGTTTGATAATTCAAAGAATTTTATCGGAATAAGAAAACAGAAATCATAATAATAGACTAAACTTACCGGCCTTTTTCACAATATAAAATATCGTCTCCAATTTCACCCGGCCAAGTTCCAGGGCCTTTTTCTTACCAAAAAAGTGAATCAAGACAGCTTTTAGGGGTAATTTTTTGAAATGGAAAACACATACATTCCACTGCAATGCCCGATGTAGATGTCGTTCTATGCCTACAATAATTGATGTATGTAAATATCTTCAACTACAATATTGTTGTTGTTATTTCTAACTTCTATAGACTGCTTAATCTAATAGCAACAACAACACTATCAAAAATGGTGTTTGTTGTTGTTGCTGTAATGAAACAAAATATTATAATATAAGACACAAACCGAAATGTTAGGGTGACCATCGATTATAGTGTTACAAATAATAAATGAGTGTTCGAACTCACGGGCGATGCGTTACACGGTACCTGTTAGATTTCTATGAACACATTAGTATATGTTAAATTGGAAAATAAAAATAGAATAGTTTTTGTGCTGAAGGCTCTTTTGCTATTGCTCTTTCTTTTTTCCTACATCTGCTTTAACATTAGATGTGATATTGTTAAAATAAATAAAGCAATATTTAGCTCACTGAAATTATTGTTTTTGTTTCGTCATAAACAGAGCGGCAACAAAAAATATTGAATAGTATAGAGAACTTATTGTACACTTTTGCCGCTCTCATGTAAAGAGTCTGACTAAAAGAGCATAAACGAGTCTTATTCTCTTTATAGAATATTTTAATACAAATGCACCATTTCGACAATCTTATTGCATAAATCAATACAAAATGCATAAATGTTTCAAAAGACATCAATATTTCACATTCGAAATATGAATGGACCAAGTGTATGACAAAAAGAGAGCAATACGTTTTGAATCAGTCGCCAGATGTCACCAGTGGTCTTGAGTCATACAATTCGTTCCATGAGTTCTCTATACTACTCGTATTCAATACTCTTTGGCGGCAACGACCTTTTTGCCTGTTCGCTGCCGCTACATCAATACCATCATACTTATTTGCAAGCAGAGACCACGTATGTGATGGTGACGCTGTGTATTTTTTGCATGTGTTCACTTTGTTAGATTGCCCTCTCCGTGCCAATAGATATTAACACATCAAAAACATTCTTCAATATTATTGTTACTACATAATTTTATACGGCGATCTCATCCGACAGGCATCTCTTACAATGGTAACTAGAACTAGATTGAAATGAATTATACCAGGCAAATATTTAAAAAAAATCAATAGCGCTAAAAAAAATAAGCAATAATATTTCTTTAAAAAATTTTTTGATAACGCTTAAAAGTAAGCAATAATTTGCGGTTATAATGCAAACAACTTGACAATCCATTTGTATGAATGCTGTACATACATCTTGTCATACGTAACTGTTTTGATTTTGAATAAAACTATACTTCCAAAGCAACATATTCTACATTTGTAAAGGAATTTAATCCTAGAAAAAAATTTTTATATTTTAGGAGTAGAAGCTACATTAAATGAGGCCTCATTACAAGAATATAGTACTCGCCGTGACTTATGTTACTATCGATCGACAAACGAAGAAACTACGATAAAAAAATGTTGGTAGCTTTTCACGGGCTCGGAAAGGAAAATTTTTTGATGTGGCACGGGTAGGAAATCTATGAAAGTGAACACATGCAAACAACACACAGTGTTAGCATCGCACACGTGATTGTTTTACAACAATAGTCTCTGCCTGAAAATAATTATGATGGTATTGATGTAGCGGCCGCGAACAAACAAGCAGGTCGTCGTCGCCAAAAAGTATTCAATAGTATATAGAACTCATGAAGTGAATTGTATGACTCAAACGCACTGGCGACAACTGGCGAATGATTCAAATCGTATTACTCACTTTTAACCATAGCGTGGTCCATTCATAATTTTGATGTGAAACTTTGATGCCTTTTGAAATAGTTTGTATTATTTTATGTAATAACGATGTCGAAATGGTGCATTTATATTGAAATATTCTATAATGCAAATCAGATTCGTTTATGCTCTTTTACTCAGACTCTCCACATGAGAGCGAAAAAAGAGTGCAATAAATTCTCTATACTATTCAATAGTTTTTGTCATCGCTCTGTTTATGACAAAACAAAAATAATTATTTCAGTGAGCTAAATTCAGTGAGCAAGTGCAATAGCAAAAGAGCCTTCAGCACAAAAACTATTCTTTTTTTGTTTCCCTATGAAGCATTTACTAATGTGTTCATAGAAATCAAACAGGTACCGTGTAACAAAACAAGTGTCAATTGTCTCGAGGTCATCTTTAATATTTGTCGTCGACTTTGGGAAATATTGTTTCGTGACCCGGTCTAGTGTTCATACATATTCCATTGACTGCCGAACTATGCTTTTGTATCCAGCAGCTCATCCGTGAGTAGAAGAATTATGTGAGGGCCAGAACGCACCCTTGTCTAACTCCCGCCGATATGGTAAAAGTTTGGGGTTCGTTTCCATTAAAATGGACATTATACGTTTGTATCCCTGTACAGTTCCCGCACCATAAATACTATATTTTCTGGTATTACCTTTTTGGACAAGCTGGACCACATTAAGTTACTGGGTATTTTTTCAAAAGTTTGGTAAAAAAAATCTGCGAAAAATAGATCCAGAGCAGAGTGTAATTTATCCGATTGCTCTATGATTATCCGCAGTAGGTTTACGTGAACTACACACGAACTGGCAGGCCTGAAACCCGGCCGTTCCTTACGCACAATTTGCTCCACCACCCACCATATCCGCTGCAGTATACTGGTCGTCAATGCTTTGCCATTCGCATTGAGCAATGTAATACTTCTCAAGGTCTTGCACAGCATTATGTCACGCTCTTTCATGTTAGTGATAATCACACCCTCTTCCACTCCATATGGTTTTCGTTATCCATTCAAGCACTTCTGACTAGTGGCGTAATGACATCTCCTAACGTTGAAGCTATCAGTACCAGAAGATTTCTAGTCCTTCATACATCCCATTGACCTCTCTGTTTCAGTTCGCGATGGGGTTTCCGTTGGAATGTATAACTATGACGGCTCAATTGGAAATATTTTGTTAACAAAATTTCTAAATTTGTTGATAAAGTTATTGATATTCACACAATTCTTCTCTCTTGCCCACTGTGCAACTATAAATGTTTGATTTTCCTTGAAACTCTTGACTTCCTTACCCAAGTTGACAACAAATATTGCTAATGTCGTCGGCAATTAGAATATGTCACAAAGGCTTCATAAGAAACTCTTACATATCTACTATTTGTTTAACTTCTTAGCATTTCAAGGAAATAGTTCCATAGAGAATAAATTGTTCGTTTGACAAATCGTTGTTGTCATCTATAGAAGTTTTCCATTGAATTTTGTAAACCGGCCTAATGTAGTGGGGTAGGGTGCATTTGTGCGTGTGTACGATATGATATACATTAATAACATTACTTGGGGAAATGGAAACTTCAAATGTTGAAATTGAATTGAATTGAATTGAATTGGAGGTAGATTTTTCGCATTATTTGGAATTAATTAAATCTGCTCAAGAATATTCGTAAGATTTACGATTAGAATGTAAATGGTTGAAAATTGCCCTAATTTTTTGGAAAAGTTTAAATAATTTATGCGAGAAAAATAAGCAATTTTAAAGCGCTAGGAACTAATGCATGTCTTCATAATTTTAATTATTTAATTATATTTTTATTAAGGGAAATGTGTTCATTAAAATAATAACAATATTCTCTTAATTGATGACAACATTTGTTAAATTAAGATAATATGGGCCTGTGATAACTGTTAATTTGTTACAACCAGAATACGAACAATTCGAAGATCTCCTGTCTCATATCTCAACTCCTTGTTTTGTACCCAACCTATTTTAAGACAATTTTGTACATTTTTCTTTTCTATAATACCCCCATATAATTTTGAATGTTCAAAAATTACCCCTAATCTTGGCACATGGATAAACTTCTTGCTACATTTCAATAATTGTTCACATCCTTAATTCATTGTACACATCCTAAACCTTACGCAAACCACATACAACTACATTTTACCTCAACTCCAAATAGCCCAATTTCCACTAAGAATTTGTTTCAAACTTCTGAAGTTAACTCTTAACCCAAGTAATTAAGCCAATTAAGTTACGGTGCGTTCCATCTCTGCCTTTGCTCCTCCACTTACTTCTCATCATAACAAGAAAAAATATAAACGCAAAAACAAAACTTTGCGTTTGGAATCCTTTAAGCGATGTAGGTATTTGGGTTAACTCGGAATATTTACAAGCACAATACTCCAACTTCAACATTAGGTAGTTTAGCGCAATTTTCCTACTTTTCCAAGCGTTTTCCCTATTCATGCATGAAAAAATAGCAAAAACTGAGCTGGTTCAACCACATTAACAACAGGAAAAGGTATCAAAATGTTTCCTAAATTGCACCCAAGTAAAAAACTTGAAAAAAAACAGAAGGGAACTTTTAACATAATTGAGCAATAAAGCTTTAATCACCAATACCACAACAGACTGACTACAAGGCGTATGCGTAGCATTGTGAAGGAAGAGACGAAAATGACTTTATTGTATCCAATAAAAAAAACTCACCTAGGAATAGTTGTTTCTGGTGGAAAACTATACACATACAAGCAAGTAGAGGTAAATGTCTAGCTTCCTTTATTTATGTCTCTTTATGGGAATGATTTGTAATGGATACTCGCATACATATCAACCTGAAAAAGGCTAATTATGTGAACATATCATGTAGAATTTGCTACCAAGCGAGAAGGATATTGTGAAAATGTGATAATTATGTATCCTCAGGATTTGTGTTTTCCCATTGATTATCGGCAGAAGTTTTGTGGCGGCATAACATGAACTTTTGTTTTACTTCTGGCAATAAGAGAGGGATGACCCTGGATAAACGCAACTGTACAAAAAAACCATTTAAAATACTGTATTTTGATATACTTCGTCAGATCAAAAATATCGGAAAGAAGAACGAACTTAGGAATTATCCTCTACAAACGATTATTTCCTTTCGTAGTTCTGTAGCAAAAAAGGTGTTGTAAATTAGTACTTTTGAAATTCATAGATTCTAGGAGTTTCTGCTAAACCAATACAGAGTGACTTCCTAAGCCGAATCACAAAATTGTTCCAATTTACACTCATCAACAAATATTCTATAATGTACTAGGATTAAAATCAGAATAGTAGTACCGGTTGTGGAAAGCACCATAATCTGAGCCAGTTGTACTATAAATGTGAAAATAACTTCGTAGACGAAAACATATTTTTGAATACCCTGCTGCCACAAGCCAATACGTAATAAAAATATACGGCAATATAGGCTGTGGCCTGCCAGACTGACGAGCACATCAATATGAATTCGACACGTATAATTTTTTTTCAATAACTGTCATCAAGTTGATGGACACACAATCGACTAATTAGCCCTGTAAAATTCTCTCAACGAATCGTTTGTGATCGATGCAATCGATTGCATTAACGAGGACGGTCTGCAGACCGTAGCTGATGGACTGCCAGGAAATATCTTCCAATATTATACAATATTATTTTAATAAATATTTACAAAATTGCACTACAGAGACGAGCGAGTAATGCTCAACGTTAACAACTCATCTTCAACATTTTCAGCCACAACGGCGGTATTCTATACAGAACAAACACTACGAGGTCTAGCGGTGCATCTTCTGACACGTCGTGTTTCAAGATCTTTAAGACTTGCGCGTTTACGTCTTAGTGATTGTCCAGTCGACGTAGAAATAAGCATTGCACCAAAATCTGTGACGAATTACTCCGTCAGCAAATCGTCACGAGTATTACGTGTTCTTGAATAGTACAGTCTTCCATGGCTTTTCGACGTGTATTCGGCATCTGTTTGCATCACAAATAACAAACAAAACTGATAGTGGCAGCCATTTGTAGCAGCTTTTAATAGGGTGATACATTTTAAGCCGCGAGTAATTAGAATACAGAGAAATCCGAAACTTGTTTTGCACTCTTATTATATCCTGGAGTTAGATCAATTTGCCTCGGGTTTGCTCAAATGTTTCTTATATTAAAAACTGCTCAAAAATTGTAATATTCAACTTCGCTGGTTGGCCGGGGAAGATGTAACCTCTTCTACCAGATTTGAAGCACACGCAATCTCATTGCTAAAATACAAGATTTCATACAGGCGGACGACAAATTGTCTGGGGGCATCAAATGTCAAAGGACCCGACAGGCTTGAACAAATGTTGACATTAACGGCGGCTCGTTACCCATTTTAGGAAAGAGTGGGACTATGATGTAGCTATGCCAAAACCGCAACAAACAGTCACTCGCTTTTGATGTATCGGCTTTTTCTCGTCGCCTTGTGGATTTCTTGAACCCCAAATGTGACAATTTTCCTTGTAGTCCCCGGAGTGAAAATGTTCTTCATCCGGAAAGGTGATTTTTGGGTCAATATTCGCAAAGAAGTGCGGCAAATATTCAATTGCTGCAAACCGTGGCAAGTTGATGCTGATTAATTGATGTTCGAGCAAGAACACGAGTTCTTTTTTTCCAATAGGACCCGAAATTTATTTTATTTGTGACCGTCGTTGATGCAATGGTTAGTGTCCTCGACTATTGTACATGAAAATGTGGCTTTGATCTCTGCCCTGACCATTGTACATCTGTTTCGACGACGGCCACCTCGTTTAGTGACGGCGACACTATCCTGTACTTAGCCATGAAGAAGCTTCTCCAAATACTACTTGGAACCGGTGTAAAACTGTAGGTCCCAAGCAATGAGTGTAAATCACACAGCTCACTGATTGTAAGAAGTTCTCCCCTATCCCTTCATGAGTTGAGATGGGAAACTATTTATTTATTTTAACTTATTTTGTAGATCTCTTACTATTTGAGTTGAAGACTCAGAACTTTTTAATATTTTCCAATTTAGAGAGACCCATTTCGTAAATTTCTGAAAATTATCCAATAATCTGTTACATCATAGATGTCGAATTGGCCATTTGCTGCGAAATAACGAGGGATTCAAATTCCAAATTTTACATGGCCAATGCAATCGAGCCCACATCCTTAACTGCAACAAAACGTATATATTCATGATCTTAAAACCCATATACATATTTAGAAATGTGTGTGATGATGCGCAGCATCATAACGACATATGTGACCCTGTATAAAAAAAACCCACCTAGTGTGTCAAATTTCACGAATTCACATTTTTTGGATTTGTATGTAAAAACGTTTAATTTTCATACTAAATCGCTCGCAAGTCTCAAAAATATCGGAAAGTAATGTAACATTAAACATTTGAAACATTGAACAATGAACAATGAAGTGAGAGCGCACACTATGAAAATTCAACACAGTGGGGGGAACTTTAATTGCGTTTTACTCAAAAACTTCCTCTGACAAACAAGATGGGGTTTGTTATGCAGAGTCACATATACGATACGAATCTCGTGTGAAAGACCTCACTGCATTGTTCAATACAAAACTTGGTAACTACTTGCAGAGCGATGTCTTCAATGTACAACATAATGATGTATATTTTAAAATTTTTAAATATAATCAACCTTTATTTTGACAAAAAAAAAATATATGTGAGGAAACACCCCACAATGTTTAGATTGAACTACTAAGGTGAAATTATGGGCCAAGGCACAAAAACGGAGTTATATAAGAAAGTGAATGACTCTTCAATGAATCTTCGACTCACATCTCGCACAACGCCGCTAGTTCTATACACCAATGGCCCGTTTTGCGTCTTCAATAGAGAAGAGTGAATAGCGTTGTAAATCGACACAATTCAAATAGAAACGATGCAGATCGATTTATCTTTCCTAGAATTTTCACGAATTTTCCTTCCGATGCACCGATTTGCACCGCTGACGTGGAATCTAAAGATGTTGGTGGTGCAATTTGGTTAGCCACCCACTGTTCTACACCTTTCGTAGATACGGATAAGCCTGTTTAAAACCAATACTCTAAATTATTCTACATCTAAAAACTTTATTCTACTAGGCTTACCTGTAACATATCTTGCTTGCAGTCAAGGTATCGCAAAACTAATTAAATGGAAACATTAACTAGATTGAATATAACATTATTTATTCCTCAAGGAGGTTAAACAAAAACAAACGGAACAAAACCGATGACTTAGAATCAAAAGCGTTAAAAAAAATTACAGCTGACAGTTGTCCGAGGCCTTCGGCCACGGACTGTCCCTGCAGGCTGTGTCAGAGACACGGCCATTAAGTTTAACGTAGAATAAGGCATCCGATAAGACAGAAAACATATGTAACAATAAATTCATTTGCTTATATTATTTATCATTTATTGTTATATATGTTTTCTGTATTATCGGATGGCGTATTCTACGTTAAACTTAATGGCCGTGTCTCTGACACAGCCTGCAGGGACAGTCCGTGGCCGAAGGCCTCGGACAACTGTCTGCTCTAATTTTTATATTTACCAACGGCATTTGATTCAAGTCCGTTTAAAAAAAAAATATTATGTTCAATTTTTTTAAACTTAATTTAATTTATGTATTTTAATTAATATTTTTATTGAAATAAGTTCTGCGAATGTTGAGAGGGCCGCCCTAATATTAAAAAAGGTTTACCTTACCGAGTCTTCGCATTAGCATTCGAGCGTTGTGTGAATGCATTACGCTTTACAATTCAAAATTAATGTTACAACAGCTTTATTGAAGCTTTCGCAAAAAAGCTTTATTACGTTAGCTTACTGTTTGTTTTACTTTTTACTAGATACATATTGCCAAGCAACATTAGCTTGCTGTTCGTTTCACTTTTTACTAGATACATGTTCCTAAGCAATGTTGAGCAACCAAAAACACTCAACCAAACACCACACATATGTTTGAGTGTATGTGTTTAAACAATTTTCATTTGAGAAATTAAAATACTAGAAATTTATCAACCAATATGAAATGTATATCAAACGAAAGATAACATCTTCATTTACCTATTCATCTAGCCGTTTCCTCAAATTCAATGTAATAAATTTTACAACAATAAAAACCTGACATGACTCCTCATACCGTAAGGTAAGACGTATTCTACGTCAAAAGATGGAAGGATTACAATTTTTTTAAAAAAAGCAGGAAATCCTTAACACACTATTCAAGACAGATTGCAGTTTACAGGTTTAGAGTTAAAATACCTTCATTCGCTTCAATCTGTATTGCAAACTTTCGAACACAAAACCATAGTAATTGGTAAATTTGTTAGACTCTTAAACCTTCGTTGAGTGGGAACAAGCGTCAGTAAAAGTATTTTGTTCAATTTAATTTACTGGCATAAACACAAGCAACAAAATGGAGGCGAAACAACAACAATGCTATGTTAAAAAGTTGTCATTGCTCTTGTATATACAATTTCAGCAAGGACTACTAAAGGACCTTAGCACTTATTCATATTCTCTAAACATAAATAAAGAGTAAATAAATGATAAATCTAAAAACTAAAACAGCTCACCAAGAAACAGGTGTGACGCTGAAACTAACATCGGGGGGGGGGGGGAACCAACACTTCTTTTAAGGGTTTTGTTCTTAGCTGACTTAGCATGTTTCACAAAGCACGGCTACTCAAGTTTGAATATAAATTAGTACCTTAACTGCATGCTAAGCAAACATGGTACTCACAAGTTACGACTACGAGGAAACGGTGCCTTAAAATAAAATAGCTTAGCTTCCTAGTACAAACTGCAACCACATGCCACACTAGCACAGTTGCCATCACTCATTCGCCCCTCTCATTGGCATCTAAGGACTCATACAAGGAGGAATAGAGAAACTGAGATAGACCGAGTTGCAGATTGTGCATTAGTGTACTCGTGTCTGCAATTGTGTTAATTCCCTCACAATTTCAAGTCAATATTAGTGTGGCAAATTTGTTGTTATCCTCCTACATTTAACAAAGTTTCGAAAATATTTGTTGGTCTCTACTGGTTTGCTGTTAAGTTTAGGGTTGAAATTTCCGTTATTATTTCTCTCTTATAGTGTCTTATCTCAGCAAACCGGAACTAAGTTTTACACAGTTTGCCTGCTATTGAAGCATTATTTCTCTGATGCAACTTAGTTGTATTTTTAAAGGTTTCCATTCTTCGCCACGATGTGTCTCCCTTTTACGATATCGCTTGCAACTGTGTCAATATGTTGCAGCCAGTGTTTCATAGTAGTTGTATTTAAAACAGGAAGTTTGGTAAACAGGGAGAACAGGACAAGAACTAATTCCCCCGATGTTGGTGTTGAATATGTTGTCAAACATTTAACATGGTGCATAGCAAAATTGTAGTAGTGTGTTCGACGACGAATGCTAAGGTAGAGGGTTAAGTTTTATGGATAAACTTTAAATGGGCCCTTTTGTCCTTATGTTGGATATGCTGCTTCTAACATAAATAGAAGATGTGCCATATTTTTTTTTTGCAGCCAGTGTTTCATAGTAGTTGTATTTAAAACAGGAAGTTTGGTAAACAGGGAGAACAGGACAATAACTAATTCCCCTGATGTTGGTGTTGAATATGTTGTCAAACATTTAACATGGTATATAGCAAAATTGTAGTAGTGTGTTCGACGACGATTGCTAAGGTAGAGGGTTAAGTTTTATGGATAAACTTTAAATGGGCCCTTTTGTCTTTATGTTGGATATGCTGCTTCTAAAGGACATAAATAGAAGATGTGCCATATTTTTTTAAGTACCTGGTATACAAATTTGAATGTGTGGATTGGAGTTTATAAATTTATGGATTAGCGATGTATCTTTCCGTGTAAATACGTCTATTATCTATGATGCATATTTTGCCTTAGCAACCCCAGTTTTTCCTCTCATGAAAATTTATAAATCTTTAGTTATGACTCTTTTGTAACTACGGTGCGATAACTAACAATATCATATATCCATACAGTTAATAAAAATTTCAATGTATGTACCGTAAAAACCACAACGTATAATTAACAAAAATTATTTGTACACCAAGCCGAATGATTAACATTAATTTTTCACATTATATACAACCAACTGGCTGGCATACCACAATCAACAGTTCAATAATTGCGCATTTAATGCAATCAACTGAAGTGTTCAATGTAAATACTCGTATACGCCTTAAGGTAAAGTAATAATCAATGTTAATAATATTAAATTGATTAAACCGTGTTTAATATAAAAATACAACACGTGTAAATTAAATACATGTCTACAACACATACATATAGCTACAGACCAATAAAGATTATCAGCAATGAATAATTTATATCCGACATTTTTGCAAGTATTTTGGTATTTCATCTCATCAAAAAAAAGCACAAAATAAATCAGACAAATTGAATTGAAATGAATGTATATAATTCTATAGAAATATACAAATGTTTCAAAATATACAAATGTATAGAAGAATATAAACATACTAATCTACATAAAAACATAAACGTAAAACAAACAAATATCAATCCACATAAATAGAAACAGAAGCCTCTCTGTATCACATACAGTTTATCACAAAAGTAAGTAAACCTTATACATTTTGTTAAAAAAATGTCTATAAGTTTTTTAAAACACAACAAAAGATTTTTATTCCAAAAAACAAACGAACGCAGTATTCAATATTAATTTAAAAAAAAAAGTGGGATTCGTGTTTGTATTTCATTGTGAGGGATATAGCTCGAAAGGAGCGAAATTATCATCACAAAAGGTAGTATGCATTACGTATGATATTTTGATTTCTATTAAAGATTCATCTAGTAGGGTTTCCTCCATATTTTATAATTTCATGACGTCGTGATCGTATTAAATCTTCCAGCTGTGAGGTCACAGAACTTGAAATTTTCAACAATTATTCCACAGTACAATTTTTTAGATTATCTCTCCCTTTTATATCCCGTTTTTGTATTTGGCGATCAAGGTGATCCCAAAGATACTCTATAAGATTGACATCTTCCGATTGAGGAGGAGTTTTAAGTTGTTTTGTGTGATACAACAGCGATTCCTTCACAATGAGAAATGTATATCTCGGATCATTGTCATGTTGAAATATGAAAGTGTCCTAATTCAATGGCGCTTTCTTGCAAATTGATTTCCAGAATATTGATGTATAAATACTTGTTCACAATTCCGTCAATGAATACAAGTTTTCCACCCCAGATCCATACCCAAATTAAGACCAAAACGCCACCGTGTTTTACAGTACATTCAATGCTTTTGACTCTATATCGGAATTGGGCTTTCTCCAAACTTTATCACGGCCATCAGATCCATGAAGACTTATTTTTTTTCTCACAAGAAATAATAATAGTGTTCTAGAACATGTTTGGGGTGGTTTATGTACCCTTTGTGATAATACTTCAGCCACGATATCCAGGTCTGTGCAACACACGGCGAATAGTTTCTGAATGGCACGATTTTCCAGCTTCTTTTTCAATTTCGTAACTTTTCTTACTATAATCGTTTCTTCCTGGCTGTTAAACACTTTCGGTTGCTCCGAACATGGCTTGTTTTTCGTGGAACTCTCAGACTTAAAGTTTTCTAGTACTTTTTATAGAGTAGCACTACTTCTATCTACAATGCCGCCATTTTTTCTTAGAGAATTATTGTCTTTGTACAATTTTATTATCAGATCCTTCAAATCCTGAGACAGTTCTTTGCCTCGTTGTGCCTACGCAGCAAAAATTGATTTTAATTACTCAGACTTATTTCGTGGAGTTTATAGCTTATACAGATTCGTCTGAATCCATAAAAAGAGAAACTTCCTGGATTAAAGTCAATTACCAAATGGATACCTACTTTTGTGACCACAATATTGGAATTTTCTAAAAAATCTAGCCACAAATATTAACGGGATCATATTGATCGGTTGAAATTATTGCTTTTGTA
The DNA here is from genome assembly GCA_963931995.1 of Phaonia tiefii. NCBI lineage: Eukaryota > Metazoa > Arthropoda > Insecta > Diptera > Muscidae > Phaonia > Phaonia tiefii. The sequence goes on along the minus strand of OZ008368.1, from coordinate 55,268,904 downwards.
ACGAATATTGTAGCGAGTGTTGACATCGAGTATAGAAGTGCGAAAGAGCAAAGTATGAAAAAATATCAAATTCGTCGAAATTACAACGTGTATACTTATTTTTGTGATACACTGTACCTTATATTACCCTCCCAAAGCCAATCGTTTTGTCGAGCCAATGCAAAAAAAGTCAGAAACTAAAAATGCAAATATTATTTAAATTTAAATTTTTCCAGAAATATTTTGCAACATTTAAATATTTATTCAGCAAATGACAACGCATATATCCTCTGTGTTTGTTCAACATAATTTACTCATTTCCTTTTTTGGCAGAATCATTTACATATCATCATCTCTGGTAAAAATTTCCGTTTATGCTAGAAAATATTCCCATTGTTAAATGTTGAATTCATTTAATTACAGCGGTATCAGTTTTTTACATTTATTTGGACAGACAATCATTTGTCTGCCATCATACTGACTTGATTCAACTCTTTATCATTTATTTTTTACAAATGATAATATCCGCAGGATATCCTCTTACTGTACATTTTGGAGGGGGGGGGGGGGGGAATTTAAAATAAACACACATATAATTTGTATGAAATCATCAGATTTAAAAAATCTTTAGGAATGAAAAACGATCAACGTTTTATGTTAAATTAAAGAGATAACGGAATTCTTCGCCCATCTAGATTTTTTACACTGGCTACAGCGCACCCTGATTGGTGGTTTTCATTGCTTCTACATACTGATTTAGAGGGCTCCAATGTTGACAAATCTGGTTAACTGATCATGGAGTACCTACATATAATTATCATACTTGACGTCATATATACGCGACTTAATGACCTTGCATTAGCCCGCACTGACCAAACTTCCTCAGAACAAGCTCCCTTGAGAGATCATCTTTAAATTCACCTATGAGCGAAGTACGATGGCGATTGAATTTCGTGAAATAGTGAGTTAGGGATCAGCAATAGCAACTATAAGGTTACTTTTAATTTAAAGGATAAGAAGGACTTTGTATATATAGATGATACGTAGGCATACATTTCCGAAATCAAGAAAAGCTCCTAATGAACATTTGTTAAGTCACTAATGTTAATAAATAAAACTCTGGGCAAGAACATGGACTTTTCGAGTGAACATTGCCAACATTATGGATGTGTTTCCACGACTTTTAACAAAATTCCTAACAAGAGGGAATGAGTATCACATGCTCTTTCACAGGATCATACTAACAATTAATATATTTTTGAGATCACCATTATTACACAAATATCTATTCGCCAACATTTATAACTCGAAGCCTGTTATAAAACGTGAGACTTCAATGGCCATCAGACCATTGTAGTATCTTTCAGACATTATGCAATCGCAGAAATTGCACCTTGGCTGGGACGCAACATTATCACCGCCAGTGCTATCAAACTCTACTCTGACTTTCAGGTTGTTACAAAATCTGTGCGAACTGTATTTCTGAGTACAAAAACTGCCCACAACTGTAACGCATTTCTAACAGAGAAGATAAAATCTTTCGGCATCCAACGTTTGTAGGTGCCGGGGTAGAGGAATATTCCACAGAACTGTAGAACGGATGGGTATACGTACTCAGAGTATGTATGGAGTATGTGGCTAAGTCCCTTTCTGCCTGAAAATTAATGATTAAAACCCAAGTTCTCAGGCATGCAAATGACAGATAGCCTGGAGGCACAAAATGCAGGGCTACCAGGTAAGTGTGATCAAGTATGACCTTAATCGTACGATAAACTTCATATATATTCCTATAAAATATAACTCTATGCTAGTAGCTATGATCACTGTATACTGTTTACATGGCACAAACTGGTCTAGACTTGGAATTTCAGCTCATGATTACTACAGAAGCTGTGCGGATCTCATATACTACTGGGCAGCCTTTTTCCCCAGTAAGAGACAATATCTAAGATCTGAATTTAACTTGAATTTAACCATGGAGTTAAGCTCAAATTTCGTTTCACCTGTTCGTACCCTACTAATTGATTCATAAAAGATTGATGTACGTATATTCATCAGCTACATTCAGGATTATAGGGATAAGGTATCACAAGGCTTGAACGCCCCTAATACATACCAAGTTAATTAGCAAGTTCTAAGACGGATACGGAATATGACGTTCAGTGGTATCACACACAGTGTTGAACCTAGAGATTAGATGTCGCAGTTGTTGTCCCACTATAAGTCTATAAATTCAACTCAAATCTCTTCAATTCAATTCAATTTAATTTAATCCAATTCAATGCAATTCAATTCAAATCAAGTCAAGTCAATTCAATTCAATTCAATTCAATTCAATTCAACTCAATTCAATTCAATTCAATTCAACTCAATTCAATTCAATTCAGATCAGTTCAATTCAATTCAATTCAGTTCAATTCAACTAAAATGAATTCAATTCAATTTAAACAACTCAATTCAGTTCAATTCCATTCAGTTTATTATAATTCAACTCACTTCACTTAAATTCAATTCAATTCAGTTCAATTCAATTCAGTTCAATTCAGTTCAATTCAGTTCAATTCATTTCAATTCAATTCAACTTAACTCAATTCAATTCAGTTCACTTCAATTTAATTCAACTTAATTCAATTCAATTCAGCTCAATTCACTCCATTTAAATACAGTTCAATTCATTTCAGTTTAGTTCAGTTGAGTTCAGTTCAGTTCAGTTTCAATCCAATTCAATTCAATACAATTCAATTCAGTTCAGATCAGTTCAATTCAATTCAACTCAATTAAATTCAATTCAATTCAACTGAACTCAATTCAATTCAGTTCATTGTAATTCAATTCAATTCAGTTCAATTCAATTCGACTCAATTCAATTCAATTCAACTGAATTGGATTCAGTTCATTTCATTTCAATTCAGTTCAGTTTAATTCAGTTCAATTCAATAGAATTCAATTGAGTTCAGTTCAATTTAATTCAACTTAATTCAATTCAATTCAGCTCAATTCCGTTCATTTAAATTCAGTTGAGTTCAGTTCAGTTCAGTTCAGTTCAGTTTCAATCCAAGTCATTTCAATTCCGTTCAATTCAATTCAACTCAACTCAGTTCAGTTCAATTCAATTGAGTTCAATTCAATTCAGTTCAATTCAATTCAATTCAATTCAATTCAATTCAATTCAATTCAATTCAATTCAATTCAATTCAATTCAATTCAATTCAGTTCAGTTCAATTCAATTCAATTCAATTTAATTTAATTCAATTCAATCCAATTCAATTCAATTCAATTCAATTCAAATCCAATTCAAATCCAATTCATTTCAATTCAATTCAAATCAATTAAATTCAATTCAATTCAACTGAACTCAATTCAATTCAGTTCATTGTAATTCAATTCAATTCAGTTCAATTCAATTCGACTCAATTCAATTCAATTCAACTGAATTGAATTCAGTTCATTTCATTTCAATTCAGTTCAGTTTAATTCAGTTCAATTCAATAGAATTCAATTGAGTTCAGTTCAATTTAATTCAACTTAATTCAATTCAATTCAGCTCAATTCCGTTCATTTAAATTCAGTTGAGTTCAGTTCAGTTCAGTTCAGTTCAGTTCAGTTTCAATCCAAGTCATTTCAATTCCGTTCAATTCAATTCAACTCAACTCAGTTCAGTTCAATTCAATTGAGTTCAATTCAATTCAATTCAATTCAATTCAACTCAATTCAGTTCAATTCAATTGAGTTCAATTCAATTCAATTCAATTCAATTCATTTCAATTCAATTCAATTCAATTCAATTCAATTTTCATTGCCATTAATTATGGTGGTGGAAAGCAAGTCCAGCCCACTGTGGTTTTGCTATTTATCTACTGCTAGGATTAATCAACAACCGCACACTCTGACTCAAACGCTAACCTGATTGAAACTCTCAATAAGTCCGTCAGTCCTGGATTTTATTCATTTGCCTTCTAAGGCTGGAAGTGAGATATACCCCGATTAGTTTTGGGCCACCTGCATAAATAACCAGATGTTCGTAGGATACGCATTGACAAACACGAGTTAAATTTTAGTTCATGCAACCACTCCTTATTCGAATACCCATGCTTAAAGCTCCACATCGTGGCAGGATGTTTACCTCAGAGAATTTTCGGAGAATTTTCCGCTGACAGCAATTGACTAAAGTTTGAACATTATTTATTATAATATACGTCTTTTGTTTTATGTATACGTCCCAATCTACACAATTTCTGGTATCTGGTAGCTCATCCTTCCGGTCTCTCACCTCATTATTTACTTTAAGAGCTACATATATATTTCATTCTAACAGAGCAGTCATAATGGGTCAACCGACCTCCGAGTCTTGTATGAAATATCATATTCTTAGATTTAGAAATGGGACGTATAACAAATTTCGACAGTAGACTAAAATTGAAAAAGTGTAAATGGTGCTCCATAATAGCCCATGAAGGGATATGTAAATTTCGGATCACAATTAATATTAATTATTTTGTCTACTTAGTTACAGGCACTTCATTCAACACATGAACAAATAAAATTGTGTTAAATATGTGCCTCAAAAATAACCCACCAACCGCCTTTTATCAGGTTCAATATAAAATTTTAAAGTCACATTTTCATATGGTGGTTATGATTCTAGATGTGAGGGTGAACGACAAACATTGAACTTTGAACTATCGTTTGAAACGTGACTACTAATGGATTTAGATGGCTGGTCTGCTCAAAGCTGAACAGGTTCTTAAAAGAAAACTGTTGAACTCATGCATTATTTTTAGAAAAATGTAATAAGTGGGGAAGAAAAACTTTCCTCATGAAGCGCTAGTTGATTTTTGCAATGACTTTACCTAATGTGGGGTTATTTGCATTTGCTTGACATTTTCCCTATTCTCTTTGCTTTTAGAATACACTTTTTTACATTAACTCCTTTCAATGGCGAGGCAAATAGCACAAAAAGTGGCAGCACTAGCAGGAGACGCACACACACACACACATACTAGGAACGCGGGAATGACTTACTATACATTATGAGCTACTCAGATGCCAATTCAGCTAAATCCATATTTTTACAATATTGAGATTTTAATAATATTAGAAGTAAAATATCTTAGTATTGACATATGTAAATCCTCCTCTTTATTACTCCGACACGACACTATACGAACGTAGGAGTACAAGTAAAACTATGGGTCATCAGTAGCAAATCTACGTACTGATGCCAATTTTAGATATTTGTTAAAAAGAATTATATTTGATTCACCAAGGAAAAATGTTGTGAAATAGGGTCCTTTAAAAGGGTTTCCTTAAACATCTTTTAAATTTTTGTATCAAAAAATTTGAGTTGGAACCATCATATTTTGAGCCAAAATTTCAGCCTTCAAGCGTTAATAGTTTCGTAATTAGAATTATTTTAATTATTTGTATATACAAGATTTTTATACATATACATATAAAGGGTTTTCGAATTTAAGTGATATGACTTCGAAGTGAAGTGCAGGCCATTTCTAGTATGTCATGATCTGTAATTTTGATTTCATTGTATTCAGTAATGTTTAAAATTTCATGGTGGAGAGATATACGCAAGAACAACGTTTAAAAATTATTAAATTTTTTTTTTCAAAATAATCGTTTTCCAATTGCGCTTTTGCCATTTCATGGTCGTAACACTCATCCACCTGTACACGCTATTCGTCGAATTGTTGCAAATTGTCCAATCAGACAAAGAACCCTTCGAAGTAATGAAAATATTGCTGCCGTTCAGGCAAGTGTTGCTGAAGACTGCAATTTATCGGTTCCAAGACATTGTCAACAATTGAGACTGTCTCAAACGACAACCTGGCGGATGTTGAGAAAGGATTTGGGCTTGCATCCATATAAAATTGATATCACTCAAGAACTAAAGCCATTGGACTACCTACCGTAAACGTCATGAATTTGCTGATTTTGTCTTGGAACAACTTGAAAACGATGGCGATATTTCAAGAAAATCGACTTCCCCGGTGAGGTTCACAATTATCTGATTAGTGCGGTAAATAAACTTAACTGCCGCTTCTGGTGCAAAGAAAATCCCCAAATTATTCATGAACAACCATTACATTCAGCTAAATTGACAGTTTGGCGTGATTTTTGGTCTGATGGAATCATCGGTCCGTACTTCTTTCGAAATGAAGCTGCTAACAGGGTTACTGTCAATGGAGAGCGGTATAGATCGATGATATCCAACTTTTTATGACCGAAATTGGAAGAAGTTGTTCTGGATAATACCTGTTTCTAACGAGACGGGTCTACGTGCCATACAGCATGTGCAACAACCGAATTATTGCGAGAAAAGTTTGGAAATTCGATTATTTCAAGAAATTGTGACACTGAATGGCCTCCAAAAAGTTGTGATGTGACACCATTAGACTATTTGTTGCAGGGTTATTTGAAGTCACGGGTCCTTAGCAATAAACCAGACTCTCTTCAAGCTTCACAAGTCTATATTGAACATGCTATTCATGACCTACGACTTAGTTTAGTGAAAAAAGTACTCGAAAATTGGGTTCATCAAATTCGTTCCTGCAAAAGAAGACGTGGAAACCGTTTGAGAGACGTTTTATTCAGAATTTAATTGTATCAATTGTACTTCACACTAAATAAAAACATTTAAATTTACAGAATAAATAACAAGTTGTGTGCTTTTTAAAGAGATCATTTCACTCAAATTGGAAACCCCTTTATATATTTATTTAGGCTTCATTTTTCAAATCATTCTTATTGCAAAATTATTATTGATAGAAGACCGAAATTTTTACAAACGATTTATTGGTGCCAGTTCTTTACCACACAGTTTTTTTCACTTTGTTTGTCGCAAAATTTTTAAGGATATTCAAGGATACAATTTTCAAAAAAAACTTGTTTCACATATTTGGCGCTCAAAAATTTAAATAAAATTATTGAACAAATAGCGAAGATCGCCGTCTTTTATTTGACATGCAAATGATGATACACCTATTATTGCAGAGGACAAGAAAATTATTTTGAAATGGAAATACTTTGAATTTTAGTAGTGCTTAAAAAAGGACAAACGTAGTAGTGCTTAAAAAAGGACAAACGGTTTTGCCAACAGAATTAAGTCGTCAGCAAAAAATATTTTTTGATATACACGCTGAAAAATAATAGCCACAGCAACATATTGCAGGAAAGGTGTACATTAGGTCGTTTCACAAAACAAATTTTGCAACTCTTGAAGCGGAATATTAAAGTCTGTGATTTTAAAAAGTTTCGAAAATTTTTTGGAATTTTTTGAAGATACTATGTATGGGGTCGTGGAAATAGATTTTATCAAAAAAAATAGGTTATGGAAATTTTTCGAATTTCTTTTAGATCACAAAATTTAATATTCCGCTACAAGAGTTGCAAAAATCGCAAAACACGCTTTTGGTGAAACGCCCTAGTATACATGTTTGCCAGCATTGTTTTCATGAATTAAAGATCTGCTGCCTTTTTGTTTCTTTGTTGTCAATCTTGTTTTTGTTTTTACCAGTTTTCAACAAACAATACCACATTTGGGTCTCAAAACTATATTTATAACCTGTTAATCATTGCATTTCAAACATGTTATATTGAACAACAAACACAATGTATTTGGGCACAAGTATAGTATATTTGCGATATTAAACACGTTACATTTGCATCCAAACAACAAAAAATACAGATTTTTCATTGCGTAGAGGATTATTATTTATATTTCGGATCCAACCATATAAAAACAAAAATTTTTTATTGCAACAGCTGCTTCGGGCGTCGAAAAACGTTGACCAGGCAGTAAAAGGAAGTCATTGGTTGTCAAATCAGGGCTCTAATGCAGTTGACCCATCAATTCCATATGCTGAGTGCTCAAATAGCCCATGGTTTCAGCTGATGTGTGAAAGCTCGCATTGTCCTGATGAAAAATGATCCGTCTTCTCTTGTTGTTTTTCCATATTTCTTGGAACACTGTTGGCAAACAGATGGTGGTATCCCACTCAGCATTGACCGTCTTACGTTCCCCTTAACGCCCTGTTGCCACATGGCGGGTTATACCGAAACAAACACGATCATTTGCATCGATGTGATTCTTCCACGAACAACTTTTGTTGGATTTAGCTCGTCTTTAAATACCCATACGGTCAATTGCGGTTTTGTTTCGGGCTCATATGTATAGATCCATGATTCGTCACCTGTCACGATGTTATACACTGCATTTAAGTTACCGTGGTTGCGTATTTTCAACATTTCTTGAGCATTCGTCAAATTATGTGGGATCCAACGAGAACAAATCTTTTTAACGCCAAAATGAGCATCCAATATCTTATTGGTGCTTGTCATACTAATGCCCAAGGACACCTAAATCTCACGCTATGCCACATATGGGTTTTGCTTTATCAGTCCACGCGCAATATCGATGGTTTCCAGCAAAACGACCGAAGTTGGAAGACCTTGATGATATGCCTCCTGGACCGAACGGCGTCTAAGACTGAACTCTTAGTACCAGGGACTTACAGTGGTTTTTAATGGTGCTTTATCACCAAAAGTCGAAACAAGTTGATTGATATACTCTTGTCTCCATAATCCACGTCGAAAATTGTCACAATTCATGGCACGAAAATTTTCACGGGTTAATTGAAATTTTTAACAGAGATACATTTTTTTTACACACTGCAACCACAGCAAATAGTGCTCGTAAATGAGATCATTCTATATATGTTTAATTATTTCCAGGACCCAAAATATCTATCTATATTTGTGCTAAAATACAAAAAAGTCTGAAACTTATTTTTAAATTTTCTTTACTTTTCGTTTTATGAACTTAGATCTCTTGGCCTCTGAGTTGCTCAACATATAATTTATGCAACTCACGTTGAAAATGCATTCGAAAAGTAAACAATCATGAATATCAAAATTTTGCGATGCAATCTGCATTGCATGTTGGAATCTAACACATAGCAGAGGAAGAAAAAAAAAGGAAACAAGAAAAATAAAGGATTCAAGCCACCCTCAATCACACGCCTCGGCTTTTTTTTAACAACAAGTGCATATCGCTATTTGGGAATTTGCAATATTCCACTTTTTCATTTTTTCCTTTCACATTTTATATACAAAACTATGAATGTGTATGTTATTTCACTGTGATCACAGATGCTGTCCTCGATCATGGCTAAAGAATCTCACACAGATGTGTGAACACATCATTCACATCATCATCGCAGTAGATGTCAACGCCATCGATTTGGGGGAGGAGAATGCAAGCAGTTAATGGTAGAATGCCTTGAATTCCCATGGAAGTGAATGTGCATGCGAATGTAAAATCAAAACGCTACAAAGATGGTCGTGACTAAAAGTGATGGGAGGGAAGGCGTTGAAGAATGTGATGCTGCTAATTGAGGTTTGTGTAGTGGGTTGAATAGACATTTGAATGTGTAGTAACAGTGTTAAGAAATTTTATTGATTTCTGTTTGACTTTATCTATTTTTGTTTTTTGTATGAAAAAGGAAATATAATACAAATTTAAACAAATCGACTATTAAAGGAAGGATTAGAAAAATCCGTTTGCTTTGGTAACTAATTTAGAACAAATATAAATATGAGTGAGTGTTCATTATGAACTTTGACCGGTTTGTGAGGTGAAATTATTAGTGCCGATTTTAGCTCTAAAAACATAATCGCGCGTATCTCGAAAACATATTCGGGCGTATCTCAGATATTTAGTATTTTAGTATATGGGCTTTTTCAAAAATTATCGACATTTTGATATTTTTTTTTTCCAAATTTTTTTTTTGGATGACACGAATGACGCTTTGATCAAGTGAAGGGTAATATTTTAAAATACCAAAACAGTTCGCGTTAATCACTTATTGCAAACGGCGCGAAAGTTATGGAGGTTTTAATTATATAAAAATTATTTTTGAGGTTAGGATGTTTTTTTAGCTGTAAAATTTAAAATCATGAAAATTGTTTAATGCCTATTCGGTTTTATTATCATTTGGTGTCAATCGCGGCGGAATCTATATATAACTGCAGATGTCACAAAGCAAAATGTGTTTGAAGAAAAATGCCGCTGTACCCGCTTAATATGGACCGAATTCAACCATATTTATATATGATCTTTAGTTTACCGCCGCACTTCATTTCCAATACATTACATTGATTTTAAACCACGGATTAATTAAAAAAAAACTAGAAAAAAAATCATGAAATTTCGCAAAATTTTTATTTTCTTTATAAAATTTTTGCGTTTCAAAATATGTTAACGCCTTCTTGACGTTGAGGTGCCGTTTACTAAGAAGTTTAGATCACGCAATACATAAACCAGTTTTAAATAATATTGCAAATGTCAGGCACGAAAAACTGTCATTTTTGACAAATTTACGCCAATTCTATAAAAGTTTAAGGTCATCGTTCTCAGCAACTATCAGCCTGACATCGACGTGATATGGCGCAAATTTTAGAAAATTACACCATCTATTAAATACTGTTGACGCGAAATGCAATTTTCTTGAACGGCGCAAAACCGCAATAGGAAAACTGCGAAAATTGAAAAATCGGAAAATTTTGGTTTCAAAAATGAACCGCGGTACAAATTTTTTTCCAAATCGTAGTATGGGCATAACTTTTATAGTGTAAATATCTACTAAGTCTAGTGACTTTATTTTATATCAGTGGGCATCGGAAGTTTAAAACTGAAAGTAGAAAAGTGATGAAATATGAAAAAACTCTTGTAAATTTCAAGCCTTTTTTTGAGTTTTTCCATATTTGAGTGCCCATAACTTTTAGAGATAATGAACTGATGCTCTGGAATTTTGAATTTCTGAGTTTTCTAGTGTGCCCTACCATTCCCTTTTTACCGTTTTGGTCAATTCGAAAAACTGGAGAAATAATATGCATCTGAACTCAGTTTCAACAAATGTTGAAAATTATTGAAATAGCCCATATATCATTGAAAACTCTTTGTAATATCTAATTTAAAATATAAAATTTCTTGCCTAACATAACAATGATTTGGTAAGTAGTTGCATAAATCAGATAAGATATAAGTCCTCTTATTTACCCAAAAACGAAAGATACAAATTTAAAATATATACTTTTTATTTCATTATTCAAGCTCAAGAACATTCTATAATAGAGATTTAGTCTTTTTAATAAATGAGTTTTGCAAAATGCAATCTCATGATTCCTGCCAAACCGTTTAGCTTTTTAAAAGGCCGAATAAATAAGAATCATCCCTGATGAATTTGAACGTACAGCATGACGAAACTGCAACCAAGTGTTATTGCATGTTTTTGCAACAACAACAATCATTTCTAATGGGAACCGATCTCTCACTCAAGAGATGAAAAGGAGATTTTGCTAGTAGTTTCTTGCGTGTTTTGCTTGAGCTATCTTTCGAACCAAATTCCCAATTTAAATGAGTTTTCGTTTGCATTTAGTTCGATGCATTTTTCAATAGCATCATGCCAAACAACCGCTGATGAGGGTCTGTGACTGGATCTGAAATAGTTACATGGTTTGCCAGGAATCATAAGGATGCATTTTACAAAACTTGTTTTATAAAAAAAAACTATATCTCTATTAACAGATATATGGTGTGGTCTTGCCCTTGAATAATAAAATAAAATAGTAAAAATAAAAAGGTCGAATTCTTTAAAAGGAAGGAAATTTTTTGCTGATTTATAAACAAATTTGCAACAAGAAACGTTCCGTATTGTAATCCTCAAAATGTATAGATCATGATAGCGTAAATTTTTTAGCAATAGACTCGATAATTGTTGATTAAAAACACAAATGAAGTCTGCACCTCATCTTTAAAAATTATTTTCACAAATTTGTTTACGTTCAAGAGTAATTACACAATAGAAAAACCACTATAAAACATAAACAAAAAAATCAATGATGAACTCACGGGCAATGTCTTAACACCTTTTTGCTACACGGTACCTGTTCGACTTCTATGAACACATCTTTTTTTCTTACATCTGCTTTAACATTAGATGTAATATTGTTAAAATATATAAAGCAATATTTAGCACACTCAAATATTTGTTTTGTTTTGTCATAAACAGATCGACGACAACAAGTATAGAATAGTATAGAGAACTTATTGCACTCTTTTTCCGCTCTTATGTAGAGAGTCTGAGTAAAATACCATAATCGAGTCTTATTCTCTTTATAGAATATTTCAATATAAATGCACCATTTCGAAAATGTTATTACATAAAACAATACAAAAAGCATGAATGTTTCAAAGGGCATCAATGTTTCACATCAAAATTATGAATGCACCAAGTTATGTCAAAAAGAGTGTAATACGTTTTCAATCATTCGCCAGATGTCGCCAGTGCTTTCTCTATACTATTCAATAGTCTTTGGCGACTACGAGCTGCTTGTTTGGTCACTGCCGCTACATCAATACCATCATACTTATTTTCAGGCAGAGACTATGTTTTACAACAACCACGTATGTGATGCTACAGATGTGTGCTGTTTACATGAGTTCACTTTGATAGATTGCCCTAACAGTGCCTATAGATGTTAGCACAGCAATAAAAATTGTAGCCAGATAGATTTCCCTCAGCATCTATGACAGCTTGCAGTCCAGCTGTAATAATAATAAATTGCGTACAAACTCGATTTCTAAGCTGTTCCTGTTATATACTATTTCATCAACAGTTTCCTCTCGTTTTCGGTCTAGTTAGATAGATCTCTACCTTTTTATGAATGTCCATACATTCTCTATTATGTTTACATCTGGACTCTTGGTGAGCATGGAAGAGCATATAGTCTAATTAGGATTATAAAAGTTGTTTGGTAACCATGTTTTAGGGGATGGAACATTATCATGCAGCAAAACTCAATTTACATCTAGGTACGCTGCCTGATTTAGAGTGTCTTGTATTGGAACTATATCTCCAAATCCACTGGATGAGACGCATCCCCAAAACATTACTGAACCCGCGCCAAAACGATTAAGGGCTTGTTCTGCTTTATGCTTCGATCCTTTGGAAAGCGGCATATAAGTTTTTTCAAATGAGTCCTTCAATTGATAAAAGGACTTATCCGTCCATAATACACTGTGTCAGAATTCCACTGGCTTTTGGATATACCCCATGGCAAACTCTAGACGTTTTTTAAATTTTGCAGATATCTTTCTTACTGTTTCACGATATAGGTCTTTATATCATACGTGTTTAATCTTCCCCGAATTGTGGATTCACTTACATGTTTTCCAATGAAATTTCTGCCTCTGCAGCAACTTTAAGGAGACTTAAGACTGGCTTGTCAGCGAATATTTTTAGAACGGAACGATTTTCTATTTTATTTCCGACATTTTCTGAACCTATAGTGTAGGTTTCCTCATGTTGCTTTCTTCCTTACTAAATTCTAGACTGGTGTCCGACATATTCCGTACTCTTTTTCTTAAATCCGATGCCGAGGAACAAATTCTAAACATCGTTACGATCTCAACTCGCGTCTCGGCGGAAAATTCCTTTATTTTCACGAAAACAAATGACGCTGTTTCAAAGATTACAGCGCACTTAACTAAATATTAGGAATGTGTCAATAATTTAGAGAGGAAATAAGTGTGTAAATAATTTTGAAAGATGAGTTGTAGACTTCTTTTGTCATTTAAATCAACAGCCGCCAAGTTTGTTGCCAAAAATTTCTTGACTGGCATAATCTATACATTTTAAGGATTATAATTGAGAAGTCTTCATTTACAAATTTATTCATAAAGCTCCAATATTTTGTTTTATTTCTAAGCATACTGAAATTTTTAATTTGTGTACATATATATACAACTATATCCCTATATATAAATATATACACTTTGTGACTTTATTTGTCGGTTTCTATTCAAACTTTTTATCTTAATTTTTAAATAATTAAGGTCGAGGTCATTTTTTAAAAATTAATTTCTAAATATACTTTCAAAGAATATTAAAATAAAAATTATAATACTAAAAATTTACATTTTTCCTGCGTAGAAGATTGAATTGAAAAGAGGTTCGAAAAGATTTGAAAACTGTCTTAAATTTGCCAATCTGACGGTTATGTGTATACGAATTGTTGCTAAAAGCAGAATCAGATTACTGAATGGTGGAAATTTTAAAAAATTCTACTAACTCTAAGGATTCCAAATAAGAGTTTGAAACAAAATTCAGTTTTTGAATAAAGTGAATTATCATATTTTTCAGTTTCATTAACAAAAATTCATTCATTTAAACAAGAAGAACATTGTCATTACAACGAGCTGTTAACTGAAACCCATGCGCTTAGACATAACATGCCCAATATTCAAACGACTTCATGATGAAGATGGTGGGTCAAATTAGGGTAAATAATAAATATATTCCATTAAATGCCATGAAGGAATTTGGGAGAGCTTCTTACAACCAGTGAGCTGTGCGCTTCAAATTAGACATAACATGCCCAATATTCAAACGACTTCATGATGAAGATGGTGGGTCAAATTAGGATAAATAATAAATATATTCCATTACATCCCATGAAGGAATTTGGGAGAGCTTCTTACAACCAGTGAGCTGTGCACTTTCCAATTTTATACTCACTGATTGGGACCTACAGTTTTACACCGGTACCGAACGGTTTTTTGAGAAGTATTTCATGGCTTATTACTCGATAGTGTCGCCGTCAATAAGCGAGGTGGCCGTCGTCGAAAGAAATTTAAGGTGGTCAGAGCAGGGATGTACAAGAGGCGGGCACATTAACCATTGCACTTTCGATGGCCAATTTTATTTATTTTCCGAATAATTCCCTGGAATTAATTAAGCTGAATCACATTATTGAATGGTGGAAGATTTAAAAAATTCCACTAAGTGTGGAATTCCAAATCCCAGTGGAATTCCAAATCCCAGTTTGAAACAAAATTCAGTTTTTGAATAAAGTGAAACATCATGTTGTTTGGTTTTTTTTAACAAAAATTAATTTATGTGAACAAGAAGAACATTCTAATTACAACGATCTGTTAGCCCGTACGTTTCAAATAAGACTTAACATTCCCGATATTCTCAATGATTTCATGATGAGGTGATGGGTCAAATTAGGGTTTATCGAGGAAAAAAGAGACAATATGCCATAAAATGGGTGCTAGATCATTGATACGCCCCAATATGAAGGAGTACAAAACAAAATATGAATGAGAAAAAAATAGTTCAGTTTGAAGAAAATCAATTTTTTCGTATAGATTTAATAACCGATTTTAAGATTTTAAAACAGGTTTCAAGTAACGCCAAGAGAACGTCTTATACAAAATGTATATATTGGACAAGAGGATGTATACGTGATATTGTCTATTGCTATTGTAAAACAGAGAAAAGACATTTTATTATATTACGGCACAGATGAAATAGAGTTTCTTCTCACAATCTCCTCACAATATAAGAGCCTGTAGCTATTTCTATTCGTCATCCAGGGTCATCCGGACCAACAGCTATAAAAGCACTTTTCACTGTTCAGTTAGCATTCCTGTTCGCATGATATTTTGTAGGCTATTAAGATCTTGAAAAAGCTTTCACTGTCTTAAGTTCCACAGGTTTTTCGACAACACTACAAATATTCTGTATATAGTAAAGTGGGAAAAAATTTAGAACACAATCATATTTTACAAGAAAAAATGTTTTTATGCCTCTGTGATTGCCGGTCTAGCAAAGGTCATTTTAAAAGTTACAACGGACAAACATTGAACACGTGAGATTGGGTGAAAACTACATTAAACATATGCCCCTCGTAAAGAAAGACAACATCCTCTTTCAAATATTACACATTATACTTTGACTCTTTTCAAACTTTGGGTTAAGTAAAGTAGGTAAACTGGAGGTTTTTTTTTAAACCAACAACAAATCAATAAAACTACTAAATATACTATTATAAAGAATGAACAACAAAATCAAAAAAAGTTTAAATTGAAGTTCTTTCATAAAAAAAACGCTAATTGCTAAAAACTGAGAAATTTTTTGTAAATTTTTGGTTTAGTTTTTCTGATTTTTTTTTCTTCATTTTTGTCTTACCCGGATAGATACACACATAAACTAAGATTATACTGGGCTTGATATTTCCATCTGAATATATAGTAAATTAACAACTTTTTTGTTTCATTGTTCAAGCTCAAAACCATTCTATATCTCTATAAATAGAGATATAGTTTTTTGAAAAAGAAGATGTTTTGCAAATTCATCCTCCTATTCCTGGCAAACCGTATAGCTATTTCAGATCTCGCCACAAATCTTCGTCATCGGTTTTTTGGAATGCTGCTTTTGAAAAATTCATCAAACTAAATGCAATCGAAAACTCATCTGAGTTGAGAATTTTCGCCAGCAAAACACACATGAAAGCATTTGCAAACAACTTCTTTCCATCTACAGAGAACCTTTGGTCCCCATTAGAATTCGGTTTTGTTGTTGTCTAAAAGCCAACACAATGTTTTCAAGCAATTTGTCTTTGTTGTCATTGTGTTGTCTTATAGCTATACGGTTTGCCAGGAATCATGAGGATGCATTTGCAAAACATATTTTTTTTTTCAAAAAACTATATCTCTATTTAAAAAATATAGAATGGTCTTGAGCTTGAACAATGAAACAAAAAAGTACCGATAAAAAATTAACAACGACGAAAAATTAATTGAAAAAAAAGTTAGCAAATTTATCCACAAAAATTATTAATACTTTCTAATTTAGAAGTTAAAAATGCAAAAAAAAAAGCTTCCAACTTTAGTAGAAAATGGCTATAGACTAGGGTAATCACTAATGAAAAATAAAACGATTATTTCCCATTACATCCCACGAAGGGATTGGGGAGAGCTTCTCATAACCAGTCAGCTGTGCGCTTTCATGTTTTACACTCACTTATTAGGCCATACAGTTTTACACAGGTGCCGAACGGTATTTTAAGAAGTTGCGTCTCTATCACTAACCTAGATGACCGTCGTCGAAAGAAATGTAAGGTGGCCAGAGCAGGGATTGAACCCACCCCAAATTTACTACAACGCTTTATTTACCACCTAAATACAGTAAATAAGTTACTGGTCATTCACCTAAAGCAAAATTTAATGTTTTCCTCTTTAATTTAGTTTATGATCTGTGCGCATATTACGTCCATTTAATATTTATTATTAATTAATTTTAATCTAATCATGATAACTATTGTCTTAAGATATTATACATGAAAGTCATTGCATGAAGTTACCAGCCACAGATGAGCACGAAAACCTTAACAGAAGCAAAAAGCAAAAATGGATTATGTGATAAAGAAAAAAATAAAAAATCATATAAAGAAACCATACGGATAGCATTATCCTCATTATGACAACTCAGTGCCCTTCAGGCAATCACTCACTCATACGGTGTATAAAAGTATTAGTGTGTGAACCCGTGTCAAAGTATGTGCGCAAAGTTGAATGGATGGATAATAAAGTTATAAAAACATTCAAGCGCACCATAAATCGTTTATTTTCTCTCCACTTGATTAGTACGGAAGTCGCGTAACTTTTAGGTCATTACAGGCTACTGGTTGGTTTACCAGACATGTCAGTGGATTGTTATCACATATATACATACGTAAAAGGATGTATGTCCTTTAACTGCAGATTAAATTGCAGACACAAAAAGCAGGCAACCGCCAGAGTTTTGTTCTTTTTGCTGGCACTTTGATGTGATAAAATTGTTAACGCCAACAGGTTTTATGAGGAAAGAATACAAAAGTTAAAGATAATGATTTTCTAATGTTATACAATTTAATTGAACTTTTGTCTCCCATAACTAAATTTAAATTGAAATGGTGTTAGAAAACCACAATATGACAAATTCCGGAATCTATTTTAGAAAGCAGAATACAAATTAACAAGATTAAAGTTTATTCCTGTATTGCGCTGCTTAGAGGAGCGACTTCTTTATTTAATGATTCAAAATGAACTAACTTAAATTAATTACAAAATTCTTAATGATAACTACCTTACCAACTAATGATGACGTCGCAAAATGTGCACCGTCGCGTTGACTGCTGGCATAACGTAAATTACCTCTGGGGTTGTTGTTCTAATTGTGGCACGCTTAACAGCGTCAGCATTGTTTGATATTACTTATGGCACAACGTCTGCGATCGTTGCTCCAATTGTGGCACGCTTAACAGCGTCAGCATTATTGGTTATTGACCCACCAAACATTTTTGGTGTTAACACCTCCCCTTTTAATTATGAGCGTCCTCGATCGTGACATTTTAGAAATATGGTATTTGGGACAATCTTGGGGTCTGTTGCGATTCCATAAAATTTGTGGTGGCAACTTCAGGGAGTGAGAGGTGTACTGCTGGTATAGTGGTTACAATTTCTTTGCTTGTTTGATTTCTTCCTCTCACAAGCATCACTACGAATAGTATGATAATGGTGGATAATCCAAAATTAATTCCTGAAGTCCATCTGTTCTTGACATCTAGGAGGCCGATTTCTTCGGTATTCTTGAGGTGAAGTTCTTTTACTGATTGTAAGGTAAGCGTTTTCTCAATCGTTGATCCAGGTAATCTAGGCTGTAAAATAGGTGGTAAAGGTTGAACATCCATCATTTGGAAATAGTTATATGTTTTGTCTTTGACAACTATTGATGCATTATGGTACTGCAGAATGTAGGTTCCGGTCAGATCCCGTGGTTCTTCGTTAATATGAATAGTTTCGTTGATTTGATTTAGTAGGAGTATTCCAGGAACAATTTCTTCAACAGTGGGTATGTCGGCATTGTCTATTAATGTGCAATTTGAAGTGTGACTTCTCAGTAAATTTGTTAGGCAGGTATCATTATTTATATTTTCAACATTAATACTATTACAGATGGTTAATTTATTGTATGATTTACAGGGGTACTTTATGCCAAAAGTTGAGTTGTTACATAACAATACTTCGTTATACAGAATCTTATTAACGTATTTTCCAAATTTAGTAGGTTTAACTATTAATTTATTACATGAATTTACATCGGTAGTTGGTATGGTAACAATATAAATAAGATGACTATTGCTGGAGGCTATTTTAACTTCAGAGAACTCGAATGCTTCTTCTAAATTAATATAAGGGATGGCTTCCTTTTCAAAAATTTGTTTAACAATATTTATTTCGTTGTTTGTGAGAATGAATGAGTTTACTATTCCAGCTTTTGCCCAGTGGATGGCATATTGAATACTTAAAAGTTCTTCTTTTAATAATTTTATTTTGTATTTAAGAGTTGATACTTGTGATTCATTGACTATTTCATGAGAATTGAAATACTTTACAATTTGATTAGTTGTTTGAGCTAGAGCATTCATATTATCTATAGATAGTTTATTTACAATTACTTGTCTATCATTATTTCGCAAAACATTATTCATTTTTTGTTTAATTATTTCGAAGTCATCATGGTCGGGATTACCAGCAATCCATTTCCATGCAGACCCTATAAAATTAAGCGATCTCCTTACTCGGGGTTTAATTCTATTGAGATGAGCTTGGAGTTGATTGGTTTCATGGGATAGGAAGGGGTACAGAGGATGGGATGTGCTCACGTTGTGGTGTAGGGTCAGTTGTATTTTGTCTATTAGATTTTGATAATTGTCTGGTTCAATTACATGTATTAGTTTGAACGTTCCAGTTTGGAGCTTGGCATAACCGGTGTTTATGGTGACGATTTGTGAATTCGAGTAGTCAAGAATTTGCACTTCAGCTCTCGTGAGAGCAAGTATGATTCTGAAAAGAAATCTTTAATTAGTTTCTTATGTTATTTTTATGCACGATCCGTCCGGATTCTGTAACAATGGTAGTTTTCCTATTTTCTTTAATGATTTCCTCAGAATAGGTCTTGCTTAACTTAGTCCCTAGCCGTTTATTAATTTTTACATAAATTTTCTGCCCAATTTCGTAATCCTTCTTAGGTGATTTCTTTTTATTATGAAACTCCAGATCTCGTACTTGCTTTTCCTTTAATCTTTCAACAATTTCCAGTCTATTTTTTTCTAGGTCTTGAGGGTCCGAATGAATGCGTTTACCGAAGAAAGCTTCAATTGGTTTTTTGCGTATAGTTGAGTGGATGGAGTTATTATACTCGTATAAGGATCTATGGAGGAGTTCCGATAAGGAGTTGTGGGCACCATCCGACTTAAGGCACCGCATTACTTCTGCAAGTGTGGAATGAAATCTTTCTATCTGTCCATTAACCGAGCTAGCATATGGGGGTATTTTAAATATTTTTACGTTAAATTGATTCTCTAGCATAAACGTAATGGCTGTTGAGTTGAAAGATTTTTCATTGTCCATTACCACAATTTCTGGCATGCCAAATGCCAAGAGGATTTCGCTTAATGGTTGCTTAATATCTTCCGTAGCCCTGGATTTCAACAGTCTCGCTTGTGCGTATTTTGAAAACTTGTTTATTGCCGTTAAAATGGGTTTCTTTTCGGTGATGAAGATATCAATATGAACAATTTGCCCTGGAAATTGGGGAATTGGTGATTCCCGGAGCATAATTTTGTTGGGATGGCGGTCATATTTGTTCTCTTTACATACTTTGCATAATTTTGTTAAACGTTTAATCTTTGCGTGCATTTGTGGGAAATAGAATCTTGTTAGAATTTGAGACTTATTCTCCGAACTGCTTCTATGGGCTCTGTTATGCTCTGTTATAATTTCCCTTTCCTGGTCTTCCTCGCCTATGAGGTCTATTACCATAATCCTAGTGTATTTCACTTGATATTGACTGAAATGTTGTCCGAATATCTCCTGAAGCACACCAAGGATTTTGTCTGTAGTTTTAATGCAGTTCGTTACTGAAGGGTTTAAATATTTCTTCAGAATATGAACCAAAATATCCTTTGATAAAACCTGTTCTGAAACTGTATGTCTATGGTACGTGGGAAAAACGATCTCAAACTTGTAGGAAGCTGTACTGCCGGTAGATATTATGATTTGATTTTTGAAGGCATTTAGAGGTGCATTTGTAAACTGGATTAGATTCTGTGATGAGCTCTCATCACTATGTTGCGTTGCTGTCATGGAGTTAATATGTGTTACCTCCTGTGGAATTCTTGACAGTGCATCTGCAACAACATTAGTGTTTCCAGGTTTGTACATTAATTCATATTTGTAATCTTCCAAAAAGGCCTTCCACCTTTTCAGTTTGTAATTCGAGTTTTTATTATTTAACGCATACGTTAAAGGTAAATGGTCCGTGAAGATTTTCATCTTGGCTGCGCCATAAAGATAATTTCTAAGAGACTTGAGAGCCCATACTATTGCGAGCATCTCCTTTTCGTTCGTCGCATAGTGCTCTTCGGGCTTATGGAGAGTTCTTGATAGAAAAATTATTGGTCTATTATCCTGGGATAATACAGCGCCGAGGGCAAAGTTAGAGGCATCCGTAGTCAATTGGAATTCTTTTTCGAAGTTTGGGTAAGCTAATAAGACATCTTCGGATATCAGTGTATTCTTTAATTTCTTGAAGGCATTTAAAGCCTCTTCGTCAAGATCTACTTTTATTTTACTCGAAACATGTTTGGACATGCGTCCATTTTCCCCCCTTAAAAGTATTGTCAGGGGTTTTGCTATTTTAGCATAGTCCCTGATAAAACGTCTATAAAAGTTCGCAAGTCCGAGGAAGGATCTGAGATCTTTAAGTGTGTTGGGAATCGGAAAATTTTGAATCGCTTTTACTCTTTCCGGATTTGTCTTAATTCCCGAATCTGATATGATAAACCCTAAGAATTCTACTTCTTTTTTTAGGAACTCACATTTGTCCAACTGGACCTTCATATTTGCTCCTTGTAGGGTCTCAAAGACTATTTGCAGGTTTTTCAGATGTGTCTCTTCATCCTCTGCGAAAATGATGATATCGTCAATGTAGACGAAACAAATTTTCCCTATATGCTCACGTAAGATATCATCGAGAGCTCTTTGGAAGATTGAAGGGGCATTTTTCAGCCCGAAGGGAAGTCTTGTGAACTCATATTTTCCATTGTTCACAGAGAATGCAGTTTTTTTCATATCACCTTCCTTTAGCGGTATTTGGTGAAAACCACTCTTCAAGTCGATTACAGAAAACCATTTACTTTTGGATAGTTGTGGCAAGATATCATTTATATTCGGGATTGGGTACTTGTCAGGTATAGTAACATCGTTTAGTTTTCTGTAATCGATAACTAAACGATATTTCTTTTTCCCTGAGGCGTCAGCCTTTTTCGGTACGATCCATATCGGCGAGTTATATGGTGACCGAGATGGTCGTATTATATTGTTATCCAATAATTCTTTAATCTGACTTTCGACTTCATCTTTTAGGTGCAGTGGATATGGGTAATACCGTGAGTATACCGAATTTTCGTCCTTGGTTTGTATTTCACCCATGACCGACGTGGTGACAGTTAATTTCCCATTCGGGTCACTAAATAATTTTTCATACCTCTTCACAATTAAATCTAGGTTGACTTTTTGTTTTTGAGTCATATGGTTGTTCCTGATGTTTATCGTATTTACGGATTGGGAGTATTGTTGCTTTATTAGCACCTTTGTTCTATTATCTATTAACATATAATTTTCGGAAGTAAAGATAACCGCATTCAATTCCTTTAAGCTATCGTTTCCCAGGATAGCGTTAAAAGATTTCAACGTTGGTAACAGAAAAAATTTAGTGCCATTAGAATTTGTATGGAAAAGATCTATAAACGTATGGTGTGTAATTTTGGTTTTACCACCAACAGAATTCGCGTAAAACGTTTCATTATTTGGAATTGGGTTTTTGATAAGTTCGGGTTGGACATAATTTTTATTTGATCCCGTGTCAATTAAAAATTTTAGTGTTTGACCTGAGCTCGTCCTACACTCGATATATGGTAGGGACGAGCTTGTTAGCCTAAAAAATGAATATCAATGAATTCCTGTGTTTCATTCTGTTCATCCTCTTGATTGAAGGTGTTATATTCATTAACATATTCATCTAATGGTTGTAATTCTTGATCATTTTCATAATTGTACATTTCCGATGCATAGTTTTCTTCATTTGAATCGTTTTGAGGTGCATCTGTTTGGAGGTGAAAATTCCTTTGCATTTTCGCTGGTTGATGAACCTGTGCTGATTGATTGGTAGGTCTTTTTCCTACAAACTTGTTATCCTGCACCGGCCTATTCATATAATTGACCGCTTTCGATCGCATGGATTGATCTACATCCATTGGTTCTGGTTTGGCTTGCGGCTTCGGTGCCGTTGGACGTTGGGGAGCGAAACCATAGCCATTTTGATAATATTGCCGTTGAGGCATCTGGTTAAAGAATTGTTGTTGAGATATTGATGGCTGGTTTTGGTTAAAATACCCTTGAGGTATTTGATTGAAGGATTGTGGAATAAATCCTTGATTTGGATTAATATATTTCGGATTATAGTTCTTACGAGGTGGAGGTTGCTGTTGAGATTTCTCGGTTTTTGCATGGGAATTTGCATACTGTGCTCTATATTGTTGGTTCTCTAATTTGAGACACAAATGCAGAGCTTGAGGAAGGTCTGTGGGTTCCCTTATTCCCAGAAGACGGGGCAAATCACCTTTAAGTCCTCTGATAAATGTATCCAGCGCTTTGTCCCTATAGGTTTGTGTTAGAATATCTAACGATTCACGTCCCATCTCCATACTGGAGAGTTTATTTGTTATTAGAGACAGGTGGGAGTATACCACCTGGTAAAATTCTTGTATAGTACAATTGCCTTGTACAATAGATATCATTTGGTATTCCAGGGTTGACAAATCCCTTTTGTCTGCATAATGCAGTGTCAGACAGCGGGAAATGCATTCCCAGTTTAGAGGAGTATTGTAAGATTCTAGGGCGGCGTCAGCGCTGCCAATAATCTTATTTCTGATAACGTTGAGGATACCGAAATATTTCGGCGTTCCCTTATAGGATTCATATAGTTTTAAAATCCTTTCCACGCTCTTTTTCCAGGAGCTATACTCGGATTGGTTGCCAGAGAATTCCCTAAGACACCTAACCACGTCTGGAATTTTGTCCAGTTCGGTAAGATTTCCCCTATATCTTTCCTCTATGTCTTGGTCTATTCCCGAAATATCTGCGTTTGGATTTAGAATTTGCCTGACTACATTTCGGGATTGTTCTGCACACATTTGCCTTATCGCGTCGATATCAATCGCGTTCACGTTAGGTTGAATTTGGGGTATGGGAGGATTTTGGATGTTTAGGATAGGGGGTCTCACTAAATTGCTTGGGTTTGCCATTTTATATTTTTCTTTTCTTTTATATTTTGAATATTTTATTTTTAATCACTTATTTATTATGTTTAAACTACACAGGATTGGTTTTTACAATTTGCTTACTGCCGCTAGAGGGTCCCGTAGGATTCGTAGTGGCTTCTAGTCACTTATCACTATACTCACACTAAAATAATTGCTAGCATACTGGGAGCCGGAAGGTCGACAGAATCCTTTTTCTTTGTTGGTACTCAGGGGTCAATTTTTCACAGCTGCTCTCAGTTGAAGGTCCTACGGTCTCTTCCTGCTGATTGTGTTGAATTTGTAGCCTGTTCGGGTACTTGATTTAGTTGCACTTGTAGCCTGTTCGGGTACTTGATTTAGTTGCACTTGTAGCCTGTTCGGGTACTTGATTTAGTTGCACTTGTAGCCTGTTCGGGTACTTGATTTAGTTGCACTTGTAGCCTGTTCGGGTACTTGATTTAGTTGCACTTGTAGCCTGTTCGGGTACTTGATTTAGTTGCACTTGTAGCCTGTTCGGGTACTTGATTTAGTTGGGCGCCAATTAACAAGATTAAAGTTTATTCCTGTATTGCGCTGCTTAGAGGAGCGACTTCTTTATTTAATGATTCAAAATGAACTAACTTAAATTAATTACAAAATTCTTAATGATAACTACCTTACCAACTAATGATGACGTCGCAAAATGTGCACCGTCGCGTTGACTGCTGGCATAACGTAAATTACCTCTGGGGTTGTTGTTCTAATTGTGGCACGCTTAACAGCGTCAGCATTGTTTGATATTACTTATGGCACAACGTCTGCGATCGTTGCTCCAATTGTGGCACGCTTAACAGCGTCAGCATTATTGGTTATTGACCCACCAAACATTTTTGGTGTTAACATACATTAAAAGACTTATGTTTTCTTACTATAAATTTGTTTTAAAATTTAGTAATTAAAACGCAGTTATAGGAGGTATCAATTGAAAATTTAAAAAGTCCCAATTAACTTTAAAAATGCAGTCTTCAATGGACACACGATACAACAAAATATTAATTTTCGACTTAGATGAAAAAGTAAAAAATAATATGGAAATTATTTTTATTTCAAACAGACAACTTACTTACTTACTTATCCGGTCTCGAACAACTCGAACAAAATGAAGATAAAATGTTTCGCCAACTAGTTCCAGCTTTTGCCTTATCTCTCAAGTTGGCAGTACTAAGTTTACAGAGGGATTCGTCAACTTCCGATGGAGGTAGTTTTGGTCTTCTTATTTTTCGTCTTCCTTGCAGTTCGGTTTCCACGACCATTCGTGCTGGTAGGTCTTCCTCCATTCTATTGTTATGGCCTAGGCAGCGCAATGGCGTTATTTTCATGCGCTTAACTATGTTAATGTCGGGATATAGTTCATACAGCTCATGGTTCATGCGTCGCCGATACTCGCAGTTGTGCCCTATAGGGGTATACATTTTTCCGAGTATTTTTCTATCGAAGACTCCTACAGATATTTCGTTTGTTTGCAATAAGTTCCAGGATTCTGCGTTTAGTATATCCGGACTTTTGTTACTCGAGAGAGGGCTTTATCTCTAAAGTGGGTGCTTAGCCCAAAATAATATTTATGCGCTCATAATTCTCCGCTTGATCTCAAGACTGACGTTGTTGTTTTAGTTTCCGGCAGATCCGACGAAAATAATATCGCCCACTACCTCGAAATTATAACGATTATCTACGTTAATGATTTGGTCTAATCTCGTGGAGGCCCTGTTCGTTGAAAACATTAGTTTTGCTTTGTCCTCATTTACTGGCAGATCCACTTTTGCTGACTCCTTCTCAATTCTAGAAAACACCGCAGTAACTTCTCTAATTGTGCGTCCAATGATATCTATATCATCAGCATACGCGGGCAGCATGTGACTTTTGAAGCTGATGGTTTTATTCATGTTGACTGCAGCTTTTCTCATAACAATCTCTATTAAGATATTAAAGGGATCGCACGATAGGGTGTCGCCTTGCCTGACGACTCGCTTAGTTTCGAAAGGTTCGGCAAGATCCTTAGCAACTTTCACTGCGGATTTGATGTTCGTCAAAGTCGTCCTGCAAAGGCGTATGAGATTCGCAGGAATACCAAGCTCAGACATTGTTTCGTAGAGTTTCTCCCGGGCTATCGAAGGCCGCATAATAATCGATAAATAGATGATAGGTGTCGATTTCATTTTCGTCTCCAGGATTTGGCGTAGCGTGAAAATCTGGTCAGTTGTCGATTTTCCTGGCCACATGCCACACTGCTACGGTCCCATCAGGTCAGCGATAATTGGTTTTAGTCTTTCGCACATTATACTTGAGAGAACCTTATATGATAGGGAAAAACGGTATGTTCCACGTTAGTTGGCACAGAGACTCGGGTCACTTTTTTTCAATAGACAAGCCAGAGCAAAACTTCCGTTCCGTTGCAGTTATTATATTCCCAGTATTTCCCATTTAGCTTTTGCTAGCACACATTTGGCGCTAAAGCTTCCTCGAAATATGTCTTCCGATTCCTTGCGTGCTGTTTTTTCTATATCCATTCTAATACATGTCTTATTCAACGCAATGGCTCTAGTTTGATTTGCTGACCTACGTCAAAGAATGAACTTTATCAACTCAGATTATGATTCCTATGACGTCACTACAAGCCCCTATCGAATATAGATGCATTTTCTTTTCTAAAGTGTTTTCCTAAAACTGAGGGTAATTCCCTATATAATAACACTGTGGAACGCAAACAAAATAACAATGTTCTGACAACGGATTCAGGTAGAGGGTGTAAAAAAATACACATGTATCAGCGTTTCTACAGTTTACGTCTGATTTTTTTTAAGGGGGTTAAATTTCCCCCTTTTGCACTTTCTTGGGCTGAATTGTGATGAAAAATTTACGAGAAACATTTTTGTGGAATACTTTACCTTAATGTAAGGATAACATGGTTTCCTATGCCGATTCATCATAAGAAATTGCAAAAGGTGTAAATTTCACCCCCCTCCCCCCTCCATTTTTAACAACAATCAGACGTAAACTTTCAAAGCGCCGATATACGTGTCTTTTTTTACCCCCTCTACCAGAATTTGTTGTCAAAACCTTGCTATTTTCGAAAAATTTCATTTTGTTCCGCTGTGTAATTAGTACTGTCTCCTTATATGTAACTTTTTTTACCCTTTAAGAATAATGATAGAAATTGTCCAACTGTGCCTATAATGCATACAAATGTCATTTGTAGGAACACTACGACGTATGACTAATATTATAATTGGTGTAAAACTAAAAGAACAATGAACAGCCAGAGAACTTCTTCAACCCACTAATTTGTATATTCTCTGTGATTTCTTTTAATTTTTTATAATCGCCAAACAAAATTACGCAGCGCCAAATAGTGTCTAGCCTCAGATTGCGATTGCTAATACAAAATAGTTTTGAAACAATTTAGGGCTAGGGCGTTTTTAATACGTTTTGTGAGCCAAACATCAAATCTAGATGGCAGCACTGTATAAATTTCAGATATACTTAAAATTTTATCAGGGCTGAAATGTATCTTTCCATTTTTATCTATTCGGAAGATATTTATCTATTTATCCATTTTTGAAATATACATTTTAGGAGGTTTTTATCACTACTGGTACACTGTGTGTGTTATTTTGTTTAACTTCTTAATTAAGATTTTATCAGGGATGGTATTTATCATTTCGATACTCAACTAATCGGAAGATATTTATCTCTTTCCCTATTTTTGAAACATAAGTTTTAGGAGGCTTTTATCCCTAGTTGTACACTGTGTATGTTATTTGGTATAACTTCTTATCAGACACCTTCTTTCTGCCTCCTTATTTATCTGCACATTTCTCTAATCTGCCAAACACTTTCTAATCTGCCAAACACTTTTTAACTAACAAAATTTAAAAACAAAGTTTTGAAATGTTTTATGCCAGCGATAATTATTAATTCCTTTCTACTTCGTTTCGATTAAGAAAATTAATGGAAAAACTGTGAAGCGGACTTATCACGTACTTATAAAGCAATTAATTTAGAGTGCAATTCTTTGTCTGATGAAAGTTTCAAAACAGTATAGAATTTGATAACTTCGTATTCAAATCCTTGCTATTGAAAAATAGAAAAATAAACAAAAAAAAATAACGGCCAGTGACAACTTATCATCTTCACGTCATTTCCACTGTAGCATTGCTTAAACACTTTAAACCGCAAACCAATCAAGACTTGATTTAAAAAGCAATATCCCATTTTTTGTCATGATACATTTCTCCATGTGTTGCTCTGTTGACGTTTTCTGCCAATTTGCTTAAAACCAAAACAAATTTACTTTTCATTTATCCTTTACACAGAAGCTAAAAGAGTAAATATTTACCTTTTGCGTTTTGAGTTTATTTTCGAAGTGAAAAGGACCTCTGTTTGCTTCTAATGTAGATGCATTTGGTTGATGCATTGATTGTTTCTCTTAGGTCTGATGTTGATTTAGAATCTATTTCTGTACTTTGTTTATCTTGCGGGTTTTCGCTTTCTCCGTATTTTTGTATTTGTTGCCGTATTAACTTTTCTTTCTTTCTCGATTGTTCAGTGCAAGGATGTGCCAACTAAATTGAAATACAGAAAATCAATTTAAATAAGTGGAATTTAGGTAAATCGAGTAGTTAAAATAAAATCTGTACTTCAACCACAATTAATGTTCTGCTCTTGAAAGTCATACGTATAAGTAATATTAATTGCAATACTGAGTTCAAAGTTGTACGTATAAGTAACATTAATTGTAATTTATTTATTATTGGAATGAACAATTTAGAAAACGAAACTCTCAATTTAATGTTAAGGTGGCAATCTCAGTCTAATATTTATGCAGAGAATTTATATTTTTGACGAAATGAATAATGCTAACTTCCTAACTATTTTTTATAGTTGACGTGTAAGTAATATTTTATAACAACAATTTAATTCATATCAAATGAAGATCTTTTAACTTGAATATCTGTAAATCTCATTGTTGTCACAAGCGCTTATTTGAAACAATTCAACTTGGTTTATTGTTAATTGTTCGTAAAACTCTATCGGTAAAAAATTCCATAAGATGTGCTTGCAATTTATTTTCTTACCCTAACCCTGAAACATATATGCAGTCTTAGACAAAGGGAAGCGAAGAACCGCTGCTAGAATTTATATCACTTCTGGCATTTATTGGATTAATATTTTCACATGTACAATTATTTATTGTATATTTATATTATTTCGAAACTTATACAATTATATCATAATTACTTTTTAAAATACCTATATCTATTAAATAAAAACTATTTGTCTCCTGGGTCACAACTTCTACTTTCAAAACTTTATATTTTATGATTTCAAAAAAAAACACTAACAAACTGTAATTAGAAAAGTTTAATTGCGCATTTGTCCTGCTATTTGATTTCTCTATAGAAACAAGTACACATGGACAAAACTGCAATTTACTTGTGTTTTCTGTTTAGAAATATTAAATAGAAAGTGGACGATGAAAACAATTTAATTACAGTTAAAAAGGTTAACTGACATTTGTATCGCGGACTACAATAGAGTTGTCAAGGCGAAGAAAAATTGTCTTTCGGAAATTAAAAACTTAAAACTTTTGGTTATCACTATCTTTCCACGCTGTGATCGGCCAAATTTTATTTTCTCAAATAAGTAATTTGGTTCTTCAGTGTAGATTAATTTATGAAAAAATAAAATTGATTTATATTTAAGTATATTATCAAAGGGCATATTAAAGATTTTGTATGAGTAACTTGATATTGTTTCTCTACAGTTTCTGTTGAATATATACCTAGCGATGTTGTTATATGTATGTAACTTTAAGTCTTTGATAATCAGTACTATCACAGTTCTGATATAATTCACATCCATACAAAAGGACAGGTATAAGGTAAGTTTTCGCAAGAAGCATCCTAATTTGCAATGGTGTTGATGTGTGAACAGCCCAGAGGTTTCTTAACATTCCATGTACTTTCCCCACTGTAGCATTGATATGGTTTGTCCATGACAGTTGACCATTGAAAGTTACACCGAGATTCAGTACAGTTTGGAAAAATGGAATATAAGAATTATTCAATACGATGGAATTTTCGAGTGCTAGGGTAGTCTTACTCCTAGAAATTAACAAACATTTAGATTTGGTTGGATTAAGACAAAGACCATTTCCCAAATGCCCAAATGCTTATACTGTTAAGATCTGCATTTATGTCCATAATGCACCTTCTGAAGTCAGCAACATTTGTACTTAAGTATAATTGAACATCATCCGCATACATTTGTATTTGGCAATAACGAAGTACTTCTGGCAAATCATTAATATAAATGGAGAACAATAATGGCCCCAAAATGGATCCCTGTGAAACTCCTCTTCTATTTGTGAGTGGTGCAGATCGCCTATTTCCAAGAAAGACAGTCTGGGTGCGATTACAGATGTACAAGCCAATCAGACTACATACTGTAGTAGAAAAATTAAATAACTTTTCAAGTTTTGTCAATAGAACAAAATGTACAACGGTATCGAAGGCCTTGCTATGGTCCAAAAGAATCAGAAATGAAATCATATTGTCCTCCATTTTCTCCCTAACGTCGTCCGTAACCTTAACAAGTGTTGTTATACAGCTTCTTCTTGCTCTAAAACCAGATTGAGTGTCTGCAAGCAGATTGTTTTTGGAAATATAGTCATCCATTTGTCTGCATATAATTTTCTCCAATGCCTTCGACAAATAACATACAATCGCAATCGGTCTAAACTCGTTATTGGCTTTTGGAATTGGTAATATTTTTGAGCATTTCCATGCTGTTGGAAAGATAGATTTAGTAAGGACATTGTTGAAAATATAAGTAATATAGTAAGTAGTATCGGAGAAACTTCGTCGATACCCTGAGCATTTGATTTTATACTGTATAAACTTTTCGCCACATCTGCAGGAGTAACACAAAACAAACATCGGCGCTGTTTGTATTGAAATATAAAAAAAATGGTTACCTATTACAGCGAGCTTCTCACGTTGTGCGTTTCTATTAGGACGTATATTTGTATGCCGGTTCCGAACGATATTTTTAAGAAAGTTTTTCACGGCCATGTATTCTATATTGTTGCCATTACCTAAGCAAGGTCAGCGTTGTCGAAAGAAATGTAAGCCGGTCAGATCCGCACAAACCACGACCACCTTCAGCGAAATCGAGAATAGGTATAACATTTTATTAACTCAGTTTTTATAAGTACACATCGGACTTTAAATTCTTGTGTTGTTTCCAAATAATATTCGTTTGATCGTTTAAACACCACCTCTAAAGGATGTTAGGAAATCACAGCACGAAACAAGCACTGGTCTTACGTCACCTTGGCTATGAGTGCGTATGATTACGGTCAATAACAGAAAATCAATTAATATCACTAACACGGCACAGTGTTCGCTATAAACAGAGTGCAAAATTGGGAATTTATCAAACGGAATTTGGAAATAATTCAGCCGGTTCTAAATGGCTTATTCAATCAAGATAAAATTTCACACAGCTATAGCTAAGATTATGTAATAGCAACTACTTAAGGAAACAGCTACAAAATGACATCTCCGATGCGCCAAAACCCGAATGTTTCAAGACTGTTTCTTATATCATTAGATGCCATACTGTCTGTTTTTAAAGATATATATTTTTCGCATTACATCCCATGATGAGATAGGGGAGACCATATCATAATTTCTAGTCTTTCTAGTATTACAGTCACTTATTGGGACCTACAGTTTTACAGCGGTTCCGAACGGTATTTAGAGAACCCTTTTCATGGCTAAGTACTCGACAATGTCGCCATCACTACACGAGGTGACGATCGTTGAAAAACGTGATAACATTCTCATGTACAAGAGTCAAGAGTCGCACACACTAACCACTGCACCACATAACCACTGCATCACCGAAGACCCCACTCACATACAGGAAGGAAATTCCTGGAATAGAGTAATTCCTGGTATGGAGGGTTGTGTGTATTTCTAAACGGATAAATCGAAAATTAATGGTCAGGTAGGGTATAGGGTATACTCTAGGGTTGTCTCTTTCTCGCTGATTTCCTGTTTATTGAAGCGTCTATCAAGACTTAACTGTTGTAGATTAGGCATATGGCAAGCTGACTGAGGGAAGGTAATCTGACACTCGGGCGGCAATTAAAATCTTAGTATCAGTATACCTGTTCCCAACATCATG
Source organism: Phaonia tiefii (assembly GCA_963931995.1). NCBI lineage: Eukaryota > Metazoa > Arthropoda > Insecta > Diptera > Muscidae > Phaonia > Phaonia tiefii. The sequence goes on along the minus strand of OZ008368.1, from coordinate 55,236,425 downwards.
TACGAATGGGCAAACAGTGTGCTATTCACTTCCTACGGATGACTGGCCACTGTATCATTCCGAGGCACTACAGTTCGCATAAGCTGGCAACTCAAAAGACTGACTTGAAAGTTCCACAGAACCTGGAACGCTTTGGCATGCCCCTAGCTCCTTTTAAGCATATCCTTCAAGACCGTTCCTATGTGATAGTGCATGAGAACAGATTTAAGGTAAATCTGGTCTATTGTGAACACGAGAAGATCCCTGAACATGCTATCTTTAGACAGAATCAAGGCAACAATGCCTGTGTCAGTTTCGACGGGACACTGTTTCTTTGGCAGACATGTGGTGGAACTAAGCGTTATGGCAAATACCTTTTTAAGAATTTGTAACGATGAAGAAGAGGAAGAATCCGCTGCACATTTTCTCTGCACTTACCCAGCACTGTTGGAATGAGGAGGTCTATTATTGGGTTCACATTTTTAGGATCCTAAGTGAAATATCTTAGGCGACGGCTGGGGCTTGAGCTTATTGGGGAAAACTACATTGTTTTCTGATAGATCTAGTGTTTAATGTCGCTAAAATTTTGCATCGAAGTGAACTAGTAAGACTAAGTGAATAGTTTGTTAGCTGGCATTCAAATTTTAGCTCTGCCAAATATGTAAAGTATTTATTGTAACAATATATTAACTGGTGCAATGGCTAATGTGCGCGATCTTGTGCATGAGAAGGTGGGCTTGATCCCTGGTCTGACCACCTTACATTTCCATTGACGACGGCCATCTCGCTTCGTCATGGCGTACCTACGAATACATAGCCATGAAAAATCTTCCCAAAATACCGTTCGGAACCGATGTAAAACTGTAGGTCCATATCTATGAATAAACACATGGAAGCTCACAGCTCACTGGTTGTGAGAAGCTATCCCGAATCTCTTAATGGGATGTAATGGGAAACGGGTTTTTTTTTTGGTATTAGTTGTTGAAGTGGGTCTCCAGTCGGTTCTCGAAGACAATGAACTTAATTTTATGTTTAATTTTCGAATGCTCTTCCAGGTCCTTTGCGAACAAATATTAAAAAAGTAATAAAATATCCAATTATACTCTTTATTTTGTTTCAGTGTCAGCCTAAAATTTAAATATACTTATATTGTTAATTTGTAATTTTTTATAAGAATTGTCAAAAAAAATTAACAAAAATGGCGAAACTCCTTCGGCCCAATATTTGCACATCATTTTGAATCGACAATGAAAATGCTCAATAATAGTCAAACTCATATAAATTTTTGAACAAAATTAAGAGGAAATAACAACAGACTTTTACTGCAGACAGAAATTGTGCATGGTTATTGTTTTTGGCACAAAAAGTAAATCTGTAAATTTTGATTTATGACTCTCTTATAGATAGCGTGCAATATGTGAAGGAATAGATAAAAGACAATTTTTGTCTTCTCTGAACAAAAGATGTGATTTTAATCATAACCAAACATTGACAACCGAACAGCTTAAAATCTCCCTTTTTCGTATCCTTGATCTGTTATTGTCAAGTTACAAGAAAGTCATAGCTATTCACTACAATGATATCCTTTAACTTTTATTGAACAAAAAGGAATCAACAAGCAATCAAGAATTAATTTCAAGCATTGTCGTTTTCATTTTCATTCACCAAGCGATGATGAGGCATCAGCTACACAACACTGAAAGTCAAGTACACAAACGAAGTATACAATCTGTGGGTACTGTTTCACATGCAGTCAAATATTTAGAGGACCACTGCATCCAAAGGGATTCACCGAAATCAATTAAGATTTACAGTCCACCAGATATGTATATAGGTGCAGAGTAAATGAATTGCTATCTCCACGTAACACGCTACCTACTCGTTTGACAGAACGAAAAATCAGATTTAATATCAACATCATTGGTACATTGACATGATGCTCCACTGTTTGGGAGCCGTTTTCACATTAGACTTTTTGTAGCAATATCAAGTATAGCTGGTACGAGTTCCTGTAGTATTACGTCATAATATTGCCAAAAATGACTGGTTGCAGACAGAAGCACAAATAGAATAACTTTAGGGAAAGTTCTATATACATTTGGATACGCTTAGAATTTTGTATGTTAATCTTAAACAAAAAGTCATCAAAGCGAGTGAATAGGGGAACTCCCCAGGGTGGAGTCATATCTACCCTACTTTGGTTACTCGTGATCAACAAACTACTGCTGCAACTGGACAATATGAGGATCAAAACCGTGGCGTATTAGGATGGCGAGGTAATAATGGTGTCTGGTCTGTTCCCATCCGTGTTGAGCGAAACCATGAATGCGGCCTTGAAATCACATAAAGATTGGGTCACTGGGATTGGTTTTGGAGTGAATTCAGGAAAAACTGGGATCATGCTTTTTACCGCGAAGACAAGGACACCAAAGTTTTATCGTGCTCTGCTAAGTGGAACAGAAATTACACTGGCAACTCACTGCAAGTATTTGGGCGTGATTCTAGACCCTAAACCTTCCTGGAAGCGTGACATAGAGCACCGCGCACATAAGGCAACCGTTGCGACTACGCTTGTCGGAAAATTTTAGGAAGCCGGTGGGATCTCCGACCGAAAATGGTGCTATGGATATACACAAGCATAATCATACCAATACTGTCCTATGGAGCAGTGCTATTCTGGCCTGTCGCAGTGAAGACGTCCACCATGAAACTATTGTATAGAGTACAGAGATCAGCTTGCATCGGCATAACAGGAGCAATGAGGACGTGTCCAGCTGAAGCCCTTAATGCAATGCTTCATATTATACCAATCGACCATCACATCACAGCTAGTGCGGCTTGGAGTGCCACCCGACAAAAAGCTCTTGGACTCTGGAAGAGCAACGCATATGGACATGCAAGTATACTACAGATAATTCCAACAGAACTCAATATAACCACCTTTTACTGCACCCCTCATTGCCGTTCGATAACCTATTCGATATCAGGTTTACCAGGAGAATAGATTGGGATAAAGGGGAACCACTTACACGTTTTGACAAATGGAATGTGGAACCGGCTTGGGTGTCTTCTCCGAAGAGGCAGGCCTTAATTTATCATTCCAACTCCCAGACAAGTGCAGCGTTTCCAAGCGGAGGTACTGGCCATCAAAAAAGCCTGCACCGCACTTATACAATAGCGAAAAACAGAGCGCATTGGAATATTTGTAGATAGCCAAGCGGCTCTCCTGTCACTCACATCTTTCAACAGTGCATCTAAACTCGTTAGTGAATGAAGGGAAAACTTGTCGAGCTAGGCCGGCTGGTCAATGTGGTTCTTGCTTGGATACCAGGCTACAAGGGTCTCCTAGGGAACGAAAAGGCAGATGAACTAGCCAAGGCAGGATCCTCTTCCACCGAACTCCTCATGGTGTCAGTCACAATGAATACAGAGTTGATCAAAAGATGTATTTTCCTGCACTACCTTGAACGACCGAAGACCAAATGGGATAGGACGGAAACGTGCCGCATATCTAGAAACTCTTGGCGGAATATAACATTCACCGGACTAACTCCCTGCCATAATCGGGGAGACATATCTAGGCTAACTGGCGTGTTGATCGGGCACTGGCCAATCGGTAATCAAAAGACGGTTGAAGCTGCCATATAATGATCACTGCTGTGCCTGCGATGACGCACAAGAGGAGGAGACAGTAGAGCATCTCATCTTTAGTTGTCAAGCACTGCTGAATAAACGCCTGAAAACTATGGGACGTCCCTTCCTGCATAACCTTACTGAGATACACGAGATAGATCTACGGCTCTAATGAGGTATCTCCGATTAACAGGCTGAATACAGACACTGTACATTAGAGTGACCGGAGTGGTGTGGTATGCTAAACGGTGTTTCAAGGCACTAATTGATGCTAAATAATACCTGTAGCAACCACGAAAACCAATCTTAAACAGAAACTGCTTGCATATCAGTATGGTTTGTTTGTATCCTGCAAGCCAAACATGTATTTGACGTGTCGAAAGATACATTCAAGTGTCTAAGCTTTTTAAAGCTGTGCCAGAAATACTTCACTACATCTGATCTTCTCAATATCTACACCACGTACATCAGGCCAAAAATGGAGTTTAACTACCATATATGGGCAGGTGCTCCTCGGACTTCGTTGGAGCTTCTCGACCGTATCCAGAGGAGGGCGATGGTGTTAATAGGGGACAGTAGGGTATCCAACTCTATTGCCTCCCTTGAGCATCGTCGAAATGTGGGTTGCGTGTCACTGTTCTATCGATATTTCCACGGTATGTGTTCCTCGGACAACCGTCAACATAGGCCCGACGTGAGGATATTTATCCGAATTACGCGGCTTTCCAAGAACTCTCATCCGTTTTTTAACGAGTGGCCGATTGAACGCACTACACACTATAGAGAAAATTCGTTCTTCAGCCGTGCAGTCCGTATGTGGAATATACTTTCCCACCAATTGTGACATACAAAGATTCAAGGCAAATATCAAGACACACTACTCCCTCATTCCACCCTCCACTACCTCAATTTTCCTTCGCCAACACAATGCACTGCATTTATAGGGGGCATCGCCTGAGTGGTTTGTTTGATAAGAGGAAAAAAGCCAGAAGTCCAGATCAATGATTATAACCGTAGATTGTGTTCATTTTTGAACCACGTGCAATTTCCTTACAGCTCTCCACCATAAAATCCCCCCTCTCAGACCAAAAATAATTTACAACTTAACCAAATGTAGACAATAATCGAGAGTCCAGAGAAATGGCAAGATCTGTCAAACAAAACATACTACTTGTTCGTTTTCAAGAAGGTATTTTAGAAATTTTCACCGAGAATTGGAGAAGATCTCACTGCATTAATTTAGACTAACTAATCGTATGAGGTCTGAAACTAACAAGTTTAAATAAATCCTGAATATTTAATTAAAGAAAAATGTGAAGTTCAAGTATAAGTATAAAATATTTTGGTAATCACTCTTGAGCTTATAGAACGCCTATTGAAACCCCGATTATAAAAAAGACTATGGTTTCCCGTTATTTCCTCTGAAGGGATTGGAGAGAGCTTCTTACAACCAGTGAGCTCTGCGCTTTCTAGTTTTATACTCACTTATTGGGACCTAAAGTTTTACACGGGTTCCAAACTGTATTTAGTGAACCCCTTTCATGGCTAAGTACTCTAGAGTGTAAATGTAAGGAGGGATCGAACCTACATTTCCACGTACAAGAGCCACGTACATTAACCATTGCACCGCCTATGACCACCTTCGACGAAATCGAAAATAGTTATAACATTTTGTTAACTCAGATTTTATAAGGATAATGACTTACTCAGCGGACTTGAAATTCTGGTGCTGTTTCCAAATGATATTGTTTAAAAGTGTTTTGATCGTTTAAACACCAGGTATAAGGAATGTTAGGAAAGAACAACACGAACCAAACACTGGTCTCACATTACCTTAACTATGGGTTACGGTCAATATCAAACACTCAAACAATATCAATCATACGACGCAGTGTTCGCTATATAAATAGAGTTCACGATTGGGACTTTATCAAACAAAAATTGGAAATAATTCTGCCGATTCTAAATCGCTTATTCAATCAAGATGAAATTTCATACCGATATAGATAAGATGATGTAATAACAACTAAAATGACGAAATGACGTCTCAGATGCGCCAAAACCACAATGTTTCAAAACAGTTTATTATATCACTAACTTTTATACAAATTGTTTATAGTGATATATATATATTCCCATTACATCCCATGATGGGATAGAGGACACAATATCAAAATCAATGAGCTGTGCTCCTTCTAGTGCAACCAAATCCATTTCGTCAATTATAAATCAACAAAACTAGATTGAAAAAATGTCCAAGAATTTCGTTATTTTAAACATGAATTAGTAATTAACATAGGGATATAACAGGTACAGCGAAATATCTCCCAAATGAAATAAGTCCCAATGAAATAACTCCCAATGAAATAAGTCCCATGAAAAATGAAATAACGCCCAACTGGAAAAAAATAAATAACTCCCAAAGGCAAAAATTAAATAAGTCCCAATTTTTGGGACTTATTTCAGAATGTAAAAATGGCGCAGCGAAATAACTCCCCATGAAATAACTCCCAACGCAATAATTCCCACCAAAAATGAAATAACTTCCAATAACGAAAAAATTAAATAAGTCCCACAAAGAGTGAAAAAACTCCCAATAGCAAAGTGAAATAAGTCCCAATGAAATAAGTCCCAAGTAATAACTCCCAATTAAAATATAATTAGTTCTTTTGTATTGAGGTGGATTTACAGGAAAACTTGCATTGTGTCGTTGACCAGGTCACGACAAACTGGACACTTGTAGTGCTCTTCGTCGTTTGCAAGACTATCTGCTTGCAATTTTAAGAGGCATTCACTGCAAATTTTCAAATGCTTACATGGAAGCAGAAGAATGTTGGGCTCGCGAACTAGGCATACGACGCAAAGTAATAAAGCTTTAGCAGGCGCTTTACTAGCATCATCATTTGGATCGCTTTCCTCTTCGTCCTCCTCTTCCAAATATGAAATGTCTTCGAAAAGGTCATCATCTGGTTCCATATCGGTCACAGTTTCGTTTTTTGGAAACACCATCCGATTGATAAACGTGGATGCGTTGATGCGGCCTGCACGCAGTTCCTCACTCGCAGTTGCGATTTTGTGAGCTTTGTCAACGCACTTTCTTCTTCTCTTGGGTGCGCTGGCCCCACCACTATTCGCCAATATCTCAAAGGCCCTGAACTTCGAAAATTCTTCCTTTTGCAACATTTTAAAAAATTTGAAGAAATTGCCATGTTTTGGAATTCGTTTGCCTAAGAAGCCATTGTATGCTTCTACAGCAGAGGTCGTCCGAGTTGTTAATCCAAAAACTGAGATAGCCTCCGGTCCAACCAGTAAAAGGAGTGATTAATATTTGGTTTATATGTATATGTAGTAGCACCCATACTTTTCTCAACCACTGGCCTTCAAAATATTCTAAGAAAGAAGCGAACTTGAAATGGTGATCGAAGCTTTCTATATCCTCCTGAATTTTCTTAAAGGATTCCAAAATATGGGAAGCGGGCAAAAGCGGTAGGGTCAAAATATTATGATAATTGAATGATGCCTGTTTATTCTGCCGGATGTATGAGGCAAGTTCCTTATTGGTTGTTGTTATCCGGCGGCGTACAGCTTGGCAAAAATGAAACCAACAACCAGATAGTTTCGAATTAGGAAACTCCGTCCTTATGGCTTTCCGAAGCCCCGCTTCATAATCGGTCATGAATGTAGCACCGTCCAAATTTAATGAGTTTTGCTTCACATATTGGAAGAAATGTGAATAAGATTTTTTCGATTTCTTATTCATTAAAACGTAAAAAAAAGTGGAAATATCTGTAAAATTATTATATACAAATTGATTTAATTAAGATTTCAAATAAGTTAATTGTAGTGTTATGCCGTGAATTGTGACCGGTCATAGGACCCAAATTTTTTTTTTGGGCCTTATGATTGTTCCGAGGGCGGTCATAACACCCAAATTGGTTTTGGGCCTTATGACCGCTCCGAGGGTGGCCATAACGCCCAACAGATGAAAAGACACAAAGCCCAAAGTTCTTGGACTTCTGCTACAGCACTTGTTATATGGGCCTTGTACAAACGGTCATAACGCCCAAATTTTTTTTGGGGCCTTATGACCGCTTTTCGGATGGCCGTATGGCCCAAAACCAAATTAGGCGTTATGGCCACCCTAAGGGCGGAAATAAGACCCAAAAAATATTTTGGGCCTTATGACCGTTGGGCGTTATGATCGGTCACCGCCGTGAATACATACCATTTCGCAAGATTCCACGTGCACCAACAGTAGTTGCTTAAAACAGCCAATGGGCACTATCGAAAATGTTCCGTCAATTAGTATAGTTCGATTAAACTTGTCGGGAATATTCTCTTTCACCATTTTAATTACTTTATCCGAACCAAAAACCCAATAAGAATATTCCTTCGAACTAAAACAAATTTTATAAAACGACGACTTGTCAGGACCATCATGATGGATAAAACCAAATTGTTCCATAATATCCGTTTTCGTAAATGCTTCAGCGGGGTCCTCTGCAGATTTTGGGGAAGTGACATATACTTTCGCAGCCAAATATTGAAGGCCGCTTTGAATTTTTCCGAAGTTAATGTTTTTAGAAGAAGTCTGGCTTCTAAAAAAAACCAAGCGAATTGTTACTAATTACTGGAATGTATGGTAATATAAAAATTTCATTTCATTTTTAAAATGTCAATTTATCAAATAATACATTTATTGGAATATTAAACTTACCCGGCGCATACGGCTTCAAACTTGTCACGAATACGGCATAAGGAATTTGGAACACTACCAATATTACCTGGGTCCAAGCAATCCTTTTTTATTGCATTTAACACGTTCAACTCGTTGTAGAAATCTTCTTGCTTTGCATGGTTGTGGTTAATGAATCCATCGATTCTAATACACTCATTCCTTTACAATCGGTTTTATAACAACCATAATATTCTTTTTCGCCTTTTTTACTTTTTTTACGTATAATTGCTTTTCGGAAAGAAAATATAGAAATTTGCTATTAATGCGCTTTCCAGCAATTATTTCATAATTTACTTCCATTTTTTTGCCTCTTTTCAACTTACTACTTCAAACGTCAATTCACAAATGTCACTCTAGTTTTATGAATGAATAAGATCTGACTAAAAATTGTCGATTATTGCGTATAAAACGTTATTTGAACATCATGGGCCGCAGTAAATCATCTCCCAATTCATAAAAATCATTAGTTTTTGAAAATGAAATAACACCCACTAATAATGAAATAACTCCCACTTCTTCATTGGCTTTTTCAGTCAGTTCCGCATTTTCGATAAATTTCCTCCTTTTTTTAGTTTTTCCCAAAGCTCTCTAGGTTGGAGACCAAAAAAAAAAAAAACAAATAAGAAAGTATGTGTAAGATAATTTATACTAGTGTTGTTTAAAAGTATTTACCTTCTGTAACCATTGCTTTTCGAAGTATTCCAAAACGTTCGAAAATTCGAAATGACGATCGAGCGTTTCTACGTCTTTCTATATTTGCCCGAATGCACCCAGTATGTGCATGGCAGGCAACAGGGGAAGCGATAATAGTTTATGATATTCCAATGACGCCTTATTGTTTTGTCGAATCAACTGAGATAATTGTTTATGTTTTGTAGTTATTTGTCGTCGTACTGCCGGGCAAAAGTGGAACCAACAGCCATAGATTTTTGTATCCAAAAATGAAGTTTTAATAGCCCTTCTTAGACTCGCTTCATAATCGGTGATAAAGGTCGCACCATTTAAGTTTAATACATTAGAATTGATGTAATTAAATAAATGGGCATAGCATTTTGCTGACTTTTTATTCGTCAAAATAAAAAATACTGGAAAAACCTATTGGAAGTAAAAATAAAAATTAGTCTAATTATTGTATAAGAAATAAAGCAAAAGCAAATCACGCCGCACCGCCACGCGGCTGTTAAACAAGTCCCAACTGCGATGAAAGAAGTGCCAATGATAACTCCCAAATGTAAGAACTCCCAACAAAAAAAAAAACCGTTGGGACTTATTTCATTAATTATGAAATAAGTCCCAATGCATTTGTATGGAAAATGTTTTGGGATTTATTTCACTTTTCCATTGGGACTTATTTCATTTGGGGGTTATGTCACTGTACCGATATAACAGAATTAAATGTCAATTTCATGCCTCCTTAATTAAATCAATTTTTAAAGAGTTATTAAGGATACACGAATCAATATATCATTTAATTTCTCAAACTTAATTATTTTCTATTTAAACGGGTTCTCGTGCCACCTTCATACATGCACTTATTATTTATTTGTATTCCAGTTAGATACACGGAATCAATATTTCATTTAATTTTCAAACGTAAAACTGAATTAAATCGGAACAGTTTCTCGAGCCACCTAAATGAACTTCTTTTTTATTTAGTTCATTTTAGTTTCTAGGAAGTCTGTCGCCATCCTCTTCTATTCATACACGTTGCATTTCCTAGAATATTGCACTTCCTTCATTCCCACTTAAGCATTTCCTTGCGACTTATTTCATAGTCAAAATAAGTTTTCTAAGTTCATTTAAGATTGGATGTTGTGCCGGAGCCCCGTGCCAGCTAATAAATTATAAAATACACTAAACTGCATTTAAAGTGCACTGAACTACAAAATGATTAACTGTAAAATATACTGAGGTTCAGACAACAGCAGGAAATGCTGCAGGGATTTAAAATACAAATGCACTTGCACAAGCTTCTATGTTGTCAGGTACTGCTAATGGCTTTAATGAAAATGTACTAAACTTGATAAAGGTGGGAGGAAGGAAGTGTGATTATTAAATTGCCAAACTAATTTGCAATTGAATTAGGACTTTATAAATCTGTCTGGTCACCCTAACTCATACTTAAGTCACTCATTACACTTAAGTCACTCATTACACTTCAATTTCAATTTTTGCTAACTCTCTCATATATTTGCTTATGGTTGCCTTTGTTTACTCTCTAACTCTATTGCCATTGCGATGCATACGTATGTATTCTCGCTCAAACTATCACATATTTGTCTATGCTTGTTATTATAATTCTTGCTAAAGCCAAACATTTGTTCTGTAATAAAATTAGAGTAAGCTGAACTATTCAACGAAGCAGTTGGGTGTTTATTTCTTCGCACGTTTGCTGAAGCAACATATATACACAACATACACATACAACACCGCCCTGTCCCTCTAGCCACGGTATTTATATTCAAAGTTTCTAAGTTAGCTGACTTTACATATTCAGCCCGTGACTTGGATCAACAAATTCTTTGGTCCAACATTTTTGGCGCCCAACGTGGGGCCCGTGTTGTATTTGTATGTATAAACTTTATTAAAAACAATAAAGTTGTGTCTATAATCTTCGGTAAAACCTGGAAGCAGTGTGCACATCATCACTTTGTAAATTGCACAAAATAAGAGTAGAGAATAGCGGTTTCTACATACATACATTCGTTTGCCGTCTCCCCCGCTTCATCAGTCGATATCATCTTTGACTTTTACAAAGTCACTGCTTGTTTAGCCCTTCGCTTCAGTCACTGCAGTCGTCTCATCGTTCGTCGTCCGCATCATTTGGCGTCGTCACCGGTACATCCATCAACATCAGCAGTTACTTCGCATTCGTCACCTGAGTACGACGTTCATTGGCATATACTTACAGCATCATTCGTCGCTTGCTTCATATATCACAGGCACATACTCTTACTTTCACTCCTCTTATTTGCTCGCAACGTCGCTCTTGCGAACGCTCTTCGCTGCGCACTCATAGTTCTTCACTCATCGTTTATGCTTAAACTGGTCATCGCTGCAAGCTCTCTTGTTGCAGTCAACGTTCAATTCTCACATCGTTCCTTTCTTGTCTTGTATACTTGTGTCTGGCCGGCAGACACAAAACTAAGAAACATGTCGCTAGACAAGTTGAAGCAACAAAGAGCATCTACAAAAAAGAGTATAACGCGCATTAAAAATTTGGTCGAAGCAAGTGGCAGAGGTGAGGGTACTTCATTATCGTCCACTGAGCTCAGGTGTAGGCATGCAATAGCTGAAGCCTACTTCAAACAACTTCTTTCATTTCAATCACAAATTGAGGTGTTAGACCCCGAGGACGATGCTCGAGCTGACTTGGAAGATGGGTTCATTGCGCTAAAAATTGCTGTGCAACAGCAACTTGGTACAGAGCTGCATGAGCATGACACGACAATAAGCAATACAACAATGCAGTTCCCAGCCCATCATAGTAAACTACCATCGCTCAAGCTTCCTACTTTTTCGGGCAAGTATTCGGAATACAAAAATTTTATGACTTCGTTTACGCAGGTAATTGATCGTGAGACTGGACTGTCAAACATTGAAAAGTTCAATCATCTTCGCAATTGCCTCCAAGGGCCCGCTTTGGACACCATAAACGCATTCCAAACCAACAACGAGAATTACCCAAAGGCTTTGGAAAGACTCAAGGCCAGATTTGATAACGCAACTCTAATTTTCATGGAGAACGTGGTGTCTCTATTCGAATTGCCGTCCATGACAATGCCTGATAGCCAGCAACTGCGAAGCATTGTGGACAACGCCTCCGCGCTCTATTCATCATTGCTTTCACTCGGCTCAGAGCGCGACATCTCCAATGCCATGATCATCCACATCATAATGGCAAAGGTGGATGAGGAGTCTCGCAACAAATGGAAAGAATCTTTGGACTTCGTTAAGTTGCCCACATGGGACGAGTGCACAAATGTACTTGATAGGCGTTGTCAATATTTGCAATCAATGGATGGCGCGCGTGCTATCGAGCCCAAAAGGTCCGTAGGTAAGCCACAAAAGTTTAAGCAGGCTTCTACCTTTGCGTTGGCCAAACGTTCATGCCAACTCTGCAACTCCGGTGATCATGTGCTGGCAAACTGCAGGCAATTTAAAACACTGGATGTTCTTAAGCGCTTCGAAAAGGTAAAAGAGCTACGACTTTGCCTGAACTGTCTGTCCGGCAAGCACCAAGTGTCCCAATGTTCGTCGGTCTTTAAATGCAAAATCTGTGCAAAGGCTCATCATACGTCCTTACATCGTGGCCAGCCAGTTCAGCAACCTCAACAGCAAGTCATGCCATTCGGTTCTGCGCCAGAGCAACAACAATATCAAGGCACATCTTACCCAGATATCACTGCTGCCACACATACACATTTTGAAAGGTCCTCTGCGGAACAGGTAATCCTCGCTACCGCAGTAGTTATGGTACGCAGTGGCTCTGGCATATATCGACCAGGCAGGGCATTGTTGGATTCGGGCTCTCAGGTGAACATAATCACAGATGCATTCTCTCAAACTCTTCGCCTTCCAAGGAAGAAGCATTGCGTGAAACTTATTGGAATTGGTAAGTCAGAATCAAATACAAAACATATAGTATCATCTACAATAAAGTCTAGACATACAGATTTTCAAATGAGCCTCGATTTTTGCATTACTCCTCATATATCATATCAGCCAGAGCCAGAAATTGATATTTCTGCCTGGAATATACCCCAAAACACTGCACTAGCTGATGAAACATTTTACAAATCCAGACATATTGATCTATTAATTGGCACAGAGGGGTTTTTTGATCTACTGTCAGTCGGTCAAATCAAACTCGGATGCAATATGCCCACATTGCAAAAAACATTATTTGGGTGGGTGGTGTCTGGTCGATATAAGCGTGACCCTTCTACTGCATTGCCGCAAATATGTTTAATGACATTCGAACAAACTTTGGTTGCACACTTGGAACGTTTATGGTTGCTTGAGGAGGTGCCATGCAAATTGAAGACGTGGACTCCAGCACAACAAGACTGTGAAACATTTTTCCTGAATACAGTCTCTCGAAACTCTAATGGCAGAGTAATCGTACGTCTACCCTTTATGGAAGACTCGTCGTCACTTGGTCGGTCGTATGACACCGCTATGAGGAGGTTTATTTCACAGGAACGTCGATTGTTGCATCAGGAAGATTTACAATCACAATATATTGGATTTATGTCAGAATTTGAGTCGCTGGGTCACATGAGCTTGGTGCCACACCCAAAATTCGATAAACCACATTTTTATATTCCGCACCATTGCGTGTCGAAGCCCACTAGCACGTCAACCAAATTGCGAGTAGTATTTGACGCGTCCTGCAAAACAAGTACACAAAAATCGCTCAATGATATCTTGTTAGTGGGGCCCACAATCCAGGACGATCTCTTTAACTTGCTACTACGCTTTCGACTTTATCGGTACGCAATTTCTGCCGACATTGTCAAAATGTTTCGCCAGGTACTGATTCACAATGAGGACCTACGCTTTCAATACATTCTATGGAGGAGCAAGCCAGAGGATAAAATCTGCACCTATCAAATCAACACGGTTGCGTATGGCACCGCCTCCGCTCCGTACCTTGCAGTTAGATCACTTCATTATCTAGCCGACATTTACGCTAAAGAACTTCCGGTTGGTTCCCAGGCTCTAAAAAATGCTTTCTACGTTGACGATTTCCTTAGTGGAGCTGACTCAGTAGAGGAACTGTCACAAATAAAATACGAAGTCACAGAAATTCTGAAGAGGGGTTGCTTTGAATTGGCAAAGTGGCATTCGAATCATTCACAGTTCATGGATGACCGAACTGTGAAAGATATCAACATTGATGACGCCTTTGTAACGAGCGCGCTCTGGGCATAAATTGGGATCAAAAACGTGATGCGTTCTTATTTTCTTTCAAGACCAAGCCATCAGTATCAACTAAATCAACGAAACGATTAATTTTATCAACTGCGCCGTCACTTTTCGATCCCTTGGGCCTCTTAGCTCCGTTGATTATAAAGGCAAAAATAATCTTGCAGGAGTTGTGGCTCCTTAAAGTAAACTGGGACGAATCGGTACCCCAAAATCTACATTCAGCATGGCAAACGTTTCTGAAGGACTTGGATTTGTTATCATTGGTCACAGTTCCCCGTTATTGTTTAGCAGCAAATTCCCACAATCTACAATTACATGGATTTTGCGATTCATCGATCAGAGGCTATGGTTGCTGTTTGTATTTGCGTGTTCAAGACAGTATAGGCAACATCTCATTAAACTTGTTAACGGCCAAATCGAAGGTGGCACCTACGAAAAAGAAATCGCTGCCCAAGCTGGAATTATGTGGCGCTAAACTGTTAGCAACGCTTTATGACACCATCAAATCATCATTGAGTCAGCAACCCATACAAATATTTTTGTGGACAGACTCTCAAATTGTACTCTATTGGATTAAGCAGCACTCTGCTACATTGTCGGCTTTCGTTGGCAATCGAGTAGCCGATATTCAAGAACTGACAGCAGAATGTCATTGGAGACATGTTCCAACAAAATGTAATCCTGCCGACATTGTGTCACGTGGCTGCACAGTTGAAGAACTCACCAAGTCCATGTGGTTTTCCGGACCACCAATTTTGTTCCTTCGCCAATCACAGTGGCCAGAAAACAAATATGACTCTCCAAATATTGATGACATCAAGAATGAAAAACGTAGGGCTGTATTTCATTCCTCCATCAAACACAATTACGTAATGCAGATTATCGAAGATATTAGCTCATATACCAAAATCTTACGAATAGTTGGCTGGATGTTTCGTTTCTTAATTTCTACTAAAACTCACGTTAAGGTGGCATCAGATTGTCTCACGCCTGCTGAATTGGAAACGGCGCTATGGTGCATTGTTTGGAATATTCAGCGACATAATTTTGAAGACGAAATCCGTCGTGTACAGAAACACGAATGTGTCGATGGGCCGTTGAAGGGATACAATCCATTCTTACAAGGGACATGTGGATTTTCCATACTCAAAGTCGGTGGACGCTTAGAATTGGCCAATATATCTGTCGCTCAAAAACATCCTGCAATTCTACCAAGTAAATGTACCTTCGTCAACCGGCTTGTGCGTCATCTTCATCTCACTAACTTCCATGCCGGTGCTAAAGCTTTGGTTGCGCTCATTCGGAACAACTTTTGGATTGTCAACGCGAGAGATATCACTCGTCGCACAGTCAGGAATTGTGTGCATTGTGTACGTTATAAACCAAAATTACTTGGACAAATGATGGGCAACCTACCAGCTGAGCGCTTGACTTCATGCCGCCCTTTTCAAAAATGTGCTGTGGAGTTTTGTGGACCAATAGACACCTATTTGCGTATCAGGGGCAAGAGACCATATAAAACATACGTTGCTGTCTTAGTCTGCATGGCATCAAAGGCGGTACATATCGAAGTGGTTTCGGAGTTGTCGACGAATGCCTTCATTGCCGCATTAAAGAGGCTAATCGGACGCAGAGGCCTTCCCACTGACATTTTCTGCGACAATGCCACCAATTTTGTTGGGGCAAACAACAAACTCGCCGAGTTGAAGACATTTATTTTCAAAAAGCTTATGGGAAGCCGCGGTGAAGTCCGCTAAGTCCCACTTGAATCGCACCTTCTTGAACACACGTCTGACTTATGAGGAGCTGACTACCGTCTTAGTTGAAATCGAGGCCGCCCTTAACTCACGGCCGATATCACCACTTTCTTCAGACCCAAACGATTTGGTCGCGCTGACACCTGCACATCTACTTATTGGCGACTCCCTAAAGGCATTACCAGAGCATCCTACTACTGGCCAAAAGATCGAACAGCTTGACAGATGGGTACGAATCACGGCCATAAAACAACACTTCTGGCAGCAATGGTCGCGTGACTATTTGAATGAACTCCAATGCCGCACAAAATGGACAGGAAGTTCACCTAATGTTACCAGCGGCTCTTTGGTGATTATACATGAAGACAACATGCCACCGCAGAAATGGCAGCTGGGTCGAGTTGTCCACTGTGTGCCTGGACGTGACGATAAGGTTCGGGTGGTTGATGTACGCACCGCCAAGGCCACAATACGGCGCCCAATACACAAAATTGCAGTACTTCCTGCTTGAAAGATCCTTTCAAGGGGGCCGGGATGTCTGGTCACCCTAACTTATACTTAAGTCACCCATTACACTTAAGTCACTCATTACACTTCAATTTCAATTTTTGCTAACTCTCTCATATATTTGCTTATGGTTGCCTTTGTTTACTCTCTAACTCTATTGCCATTGCGATGCATACGTATGTATTCTCGCTCAAACTATCACATATTTGTCTATGCTTGTTATTATAATTCTTGCTAAAGCCAAACATTTGTTCTGTAATAAAATTAGAGTAAGCTGAACTATTCAACGAAGCAGTTGGGTGTTTATTTCTTCGCACGTTTGCTGAAGCAACATATATACACAACATACACATACAACACCGCCCTGTCCCTCTAGCCACGGTATTTATTTCATTTTCATTTCATTTTCAAAGTTTCTAAGTTAGCTGACTTTACATATTCAGCCCGTGACTTGGATCATCAAATTCTTTGGTCCAACAAAATCCTTGTGGGTTAAGATTCATTTAAATATGATTATGCAATGATTAACATAATTGAAATAAGAGCTTCAAGTCGTATGATCTGTAGAAATTGTGTGACAAATGAGGGCTTTGTATCATGTTACCGTAAATGTGTAATCTCTTTTCATTAAAAGTGTCTGTTTTTTACGAATAATTTGAGCATAAAGAAAGCCTAAATATAAAATTAACACTATTAACCATTAAAAATTGTACAATAATACCGGGCGTATGATTAGTATTATTTGTGTATGAAATGGGCCGTATAATTAATATTAATGTAAATGGGTAATTTTTGAAAATTGAAAAACAACACCGTGGTGCTAAAACACATGTCAAGGAAGTCCTTAGCTTATCACTAATACCGGTACACATTAGTATTTCCGCAATACTACATGACGTATAATTGATAAAAATATTTGTAGTCTCTCTACACGTATGAGTACTTTAAATTCAAATGTATAAATATTTTGTTGTAAGTAGCTGTTAAATATAAAAAGTAATAATTTTAAATAAAACAATTAAAAAGGAATTGGTTGTCGGGATCTTTATTATGACCCGACAGAACAATGTCTGACAAATACATTTTATACATAATTTCAGTCATTTCATTGAGAAAGTCCAATTTTCGATCTCTCTTTTCATCATTGCTACTGGTATCTCGCTAGTTACTCGAGTAATGTTAGATTATAAGTTTTGAATCTTAGCTAGCTTAATGACAAAGATTTTTGCCTTTACACAATCCCAACGAAAACATCCGAAATTCACACAATATAGACAGCCACTTGACAGGTCCGGAACGCCAAACTAGTTGCTCACCAAAATTATGTCACAACAAAGTCATTCGTTCGCGCGCATCGTCTTGCTGAAACCAAATTTCGACTAGCTTCATTTTCAAGCAAAAAAATACCGTTCTCAAAAAATTACGGTTATGATACCACCGGTCTGATGACTCCACCAGCTCATAAACCACACCACACAGTATATTTTTGTGAATGTAATGTTTGTTGAAGAATCTTGGCTTACAACTAACCTGAGAAATTGGTTGTGACCAAAAAGCAGGTGACAATGAATAAAAGAGAGATGTTTTGGTTTCAAATAAATAACTAAATAAAAATACATAGAAAGTTTTTAAATTTTAAAATAAAATCAGGCGTTTTTTGGAATAGTTGTGCTTTTTTATTGGATAGTAACGAAGACATGTTCCCATTAAGTATGAAATACGATATCCGTCAAATGGCACCCACGGCTCTGATGCCAGGACTCTATTCTTTTCATGAAATTTGCCATCACTTTTTCACATTTCATCGAAGACGAATTAGATCTCGGATTTTAGCTTAGGAATTGTTTCTGGTTTATTCGCTTAAACCCATTGTTTAATTGTTCGTCATTTATCGCCCATCCCGCAAGTGCGATAAGGAACTTCTTTCCAAATTATATTAAAGTGTATGTTGAAATATAAGAGATTTTTTGTCCTAAAATCTATTCTGCACCACTGTACGTCGTGGTTTCGCTGGTTGGCGCGCATCTGAGAGCTTAAGCGTTCGATGACTGTAGCGCGTAGATCAGGCTGAATTTGAAAGATGTCACAATTGGTACAATTATTTTTTACAGATCTTAAAACTGTTCGCGAAATCAAAGATATAGCATTTTGGCCGAGACAAATCGATTCTGAACCACTCTGCGGCGACCATTTCCAACTACACTGTCATTGATAGGCCTTTTTAATAAACCACAAACTCTTGATATCCCACACGCAACTTGATATATTCTATTTTAATGTGTTCCCTTTCCTAGTGGCAAATAATTTAGGTCTTCTCTTGTTTATCGTTGAGGCGATTTATCATGTGCATGTATAATCTGTGGCTCTCGTCCACCATTCCTTCATTATCGCATGGCAGCGTTCACCTACGCTATGCTCACAAATTTCTGAGGGTTTTTCAAAAAAAAATCGTATCCCGTTACATCCCATAAAGAGAGGGATCAGCCAAAGATTCTCCCCACCAGCGAGCTGTGCGCGTTCTAGTTTTAGACTCACTGATTGGGACCCATAGTCTTACACCGGTCTCGAACAGTTGCTTGGTTGGTTTTCGTGGTTGCTAAAGATACTACTTAGAATCTATTAGTGTCTTGAGATTCCGTTTTGCATACCATATCACTCCGGAAAGTCTAAAGTACCGTGTCTATATCCAGCCTGTTATTCGGAGGTACCTCATTATATCCCCTAGATCTATCTCATGT
Organism: Phaonia tiefii; assembly: GCA_963931995.1. Classification (NCBI taxonomy): domain Eukaryota; kingdom Metazoa; phylum Arthropoda; class Insecta; order Diptera; family Muscidae; genus Phaonia; species Phaonia tiefii. The sequence goes on along the minus strand of OZ008368.1, from coordinate 55,217,139 downwards.
ATCTCTGTGGGGTTATGCAGAAAGGGACGGCCCATAGTCTTCAGGCGTCTATTCATCAGAGACGGACAACTACAGAGGAGATGCTCTATCGTCTCCTCCTCTTGTGCGTCATCGCAGGCACAGCAGTGGTCATCATATGGCAGCTTCAACCGTCTTGTGATTACCGATTGGCCAGTGCCCGGTCAGCACGCCAGTTAGCCTAGATATGTCTCCCAGATTATGGCTACTCAGGGAGTTAGTCCGGTGAATGTTATATTCCGCCAAGTGTTTCTAGATAAGCGGCACGTTTCCGTCCTATCCCATTTGCTCATCGCTCGTCCAAGGTAGTGCAGGAAAATACCTCTTTTGATCAACTCTGTATTCATTGCGACTGACACCATGTGGAGTTCGGTGGAAGAAGATCCTGCCCTGGCTAGTTCGTCTGCCTTTACGTTCCCTAGAAGAACCTTGTGGGCTGGTATCCAAGTAAGAACCACACTGGCCAGCCATCCTAGCTCGACAAGTTTTTCCCTACATTCGCTAACGAGTTTAGAAGCAGTGTTGTAAGATTTAGGTGATAGGAAATCCGCTTGACTACCTACAAATATTAAAATGCACTCAGTTTTTCACTGTAGTATAAGAGGCCGTCGGTGGTGCAATGGGTAGTGTGCGCGCCTATTGTACTTGAGATCCTGGGTTCGATCACTGCTCTGACCACCCTAAAATTTCTTTCGACGGCGGTCACCTCGCATAGTGACGGCGATGTAAAACTTTAGGTACCAATCAGTGAGTATAAAACTAGAAAGCACACAGCTCACTGGTTGTGAGAAGCTCTCCACGATTCCTTCATGGAATGTAATGGGAAACCATATTATTATTATTATAAGTGCGGCGCAGGCTTCTTTGATGGTCAGTACCTCCACTTGGAAAACGCTACACTTGTCTGGCAGTTTGAATAATAAATTGAGGCCTGCCTCTTCGGAGAAGATACCCGAGCGGGTTCCATATTCCATTTTGGATCCGTCCGTAAATACTTTGGTGTCAAAACCTGTAAGTGGTTCCCTATTATCCCACTCTATTCTCTTGGGAAACCTGACATCGAATTGGTTATCGAACGTCAATGAGGGGGTGCAGTTATAGGTGGTTATGTTGAGTTCTCTTGGGATTGTCTGTAGTATACTAGCATGCCCATATGCGTTGCTCTTCCAGAGTCCACGAGCGTTGAGTCGGGTGGCACTGCAGGCCGCACTAGTTGTGATCTGAAGGTCGATTGGTATAATATGAAGCATTGCATTAAGGACTTCAACTGGATATGTCCTCATTGCCCCTGTAATATCCATGCAAGCTAATCTGTATACTCTATACAACAGTTTCATGGTGGACGTCTTACCTACGACAGGCCACCATAGGAGAGTATTGGTCTGATAATGCTAATGCTCCATAGGAGAGTATTGGTCTGATAATGCTAGTCTACATCCATATCACCATTTTCGGTCGGAGATACCACCGGCTTCCAAACCTTTTCCGACAAGCGTAGTACGCAACGGTTGCCTTCTGCGCGCGGTGCTCCATGTTACGCTTCCAGGAAAGTTTAGGGTCTAGAATCACGCCCAAGTACTTGGCGTGGGTTGACGGTGGAATCTCTATTCTACTAAGCCGAGGAGGATTAAACTTTGGTGTCTTGGTCTTCGTGGTAAAAACCATAACCTCAGTTCTCCCTGAATTCACTCCAAGACCACTCCCAGTGGCCCAATCGTTAAGCATTTTGAGAAGGTTTTTCATGACTAAATACTCGATAGTATCGCCGTTACTAAGCGAGGTGACCACCGTCGACCAAAAATTAATGTGTTCACATCAGGGATCGAACCAACGCTCTCATGCACAAGACCCGCCCAGAATACCATTGCACAACTGAGGATGTAAATTCAACACATTCCAATTTTTGGGGAATATGTAATGTATTCCCTTGTCCTGCTAGCGCGTCCCAATTGCAGCTGGCCGAGATGTAACAGCCACATAAGCTGAAAATCGTACACCTGAGCCATCTCTTGGCGACTGCTAGAGAGCACATAGAATCCCAATACTGCTGGCCTAGGTAGATACTTTATAAACTCCACAATGATCCGATAGGCAACAAGAAAAAGGTAGTTCAAGCCCAATGGAATTGACCAATTGACCAACCTGGCAATTCAGTTTCGAAGCGCCGGTGTAGAAAATCAAATATCGCTATGCAATAGTATCGGAATTCTGTAACTTTTTACAGATAAAAGTTAGTAGTTAAATTGTCACAATTCTTATGGATTCACTAGAAAATTTCCGGATTTTGTTAATTTAACTGCCAAATTTAGTCGTTAAAAAGTTTCAGAATCCCGGTGCAGGACCCCATTTGCTCTGGACGTTACTTTCTGGTATTGGATTGTGGTATTAGATGCACTCAAATGATTTCCAATTCCATTTCATGAAGAAACTGGGGAGAACTGATTTCAATGGGTCAGTTGTGCGCTTTCAATTGTTTGGCTCACTGTTTGGGACTTACAGTTTTATACCGGTTCCGAACTGTTTTGCTTTTAAGAGAAGCTGTTTCGTGGCTAATTACTTGACGCTATCGCTTTCTTTAAGCGATGTGACCAATGTTGAATGGAATGTAAGGTGGTCAGAGCAGGGATCAAATACCACGATCTCATGTATAAGAGGAGCAACACCTACCTACTGAACCACCTATGACCTTGATATTTCCGAACGGACTATGATATTTCTGAACGAAAATTGGTCCGTATTTCATGTCATCTATACATTCTGGAACGTCCGCCTTCCGACACTGTCGAAGCAATCTACTTTCTCATAATGTCCACCAGCTGGACTTGTACATAGAGCAACCCTGATTCATATCATCGCCATTCTCTGAACACTAGTCCGTAGAGCTCAATACGTGGGCTGGTCAAGCACTTGCCTTTACACTATAATCAAAACATATCCATCATTATCACCACAACTGCATAGGCCCAGTAAAAAAATATGCGGGGATAATCCCCAATTGGAGCTAGTATTTTAGGGTAGAGGGGCATCATCGCATTTTTAAACATTGCACTATTTTCGGCCTGAAACTAAGTTTGCTGTCCTAAATATCACCTTGGTATTTGGCATGACCGTAGCCATAGGTTCAATGGCAGTGGGCGAGGCTCTTGTAGATGAAACCGTGGATTCGCTCTTATAGTTGAAAGCGTGGGTTTCTTCCGACGGCGGCCACCTCGCTTAGTGACGGCGAAACTATCGAGTATTTTGCCATGAAAAATCTTCTAAAAATACCGTTCGGAAAGAGTGTAAAAAAAAGTGTAAATTTAAGAGTGTAAAAATCTAGAAATTATAGCCGAATTTTAGACCAATTCAAAGTGGTGGGTTCCATGGTGGGGAGCTTATAACAGCTGGTAAAAAGGATCTAGCTCGATCTTTTCATCCGGATATCTGTACCAACTCAGTAGGTTACCTTCGACGATATTTCTCTCGAGCGTACTTCCACTTATTGGCATTGCCACATTGTCCGCATAATCAAACATTTGTCCGCCTGCATTTACGAGAGAGGTCATTATTCAGTTTACAGCAATTTTCCAAAAAAAAAGGGTAAATAAGATGAGCTGTGCATACATAATATGTTAGTTTTCCGGAATTCCTGTCAATATTTTTCCAAAGATATAGAGTTAGTTGTGTTGATACATGCGATGATACTCACGTTAACTCACGTAACGTTTCAAACCACAAAAGAATATGAACTACCCTAATGTAGATACCTCTCTTCATTTAATTCGGAATAGTGCTCCTTTCTTAAGCGTAGTCTTTGTTGATTATAATTCATTGTTTTGTTCCCTTTCCAGCTCAACTCGTTATGCTATCCTTCAAGCATAATCTAAAAACTATCTTGCAACTTACCATCCTCACGGCCCATAAGCACAGAACGTCCTTCCCGTTAAGCATTTCAAGTTTAGCATATCGTTCAGCCAAACTAAATCAAAAGGAGAAAACTAAACTAAATTAAAAGGAGAAATATGAATATGCGAATATTTTTCTATTTCATAGTTCCTTTTGATAAACTCAAAAGGATGTATACTCTCAAACGAGTACGAGTGCAAGCAATCAAGGATGCAAACTTGTTTCATAGCAAAAGAAGAAAATCGTTTAGAATTTATGGAGATTAGATGACGAAACGGCAGACAAACACAGTCATACACATGACAGACTCTGCGTATGAGTGATGTAAATACTTATATTCCATGCAGCCATAAAAAGGAATTTCGAACAATGGTATCCTAGGCAGGATGCTGTTTATGACATATTTTCTCAAAAGCCTTAATAAACAGGAAATATTACGTTAAAATTCTTGAAATTTACAACTATCTAATGATGCATATTAGAAAATTCTTTTGTTATTTAAATTCAATTCTGAAATTAAATTCAAAATTATATTTAGCAGACACTTCTTTGACTATCTTAGTCAATGGGGATGTGTTTACTTTTAAGAGTTTTATTTAATTTTCAAAAGGACCCTTTAGTTCCGGAAAGTGTTTTGAGTTTCTGCTAACTGTTTTATTTGTCTTTTCGAGCTAATAAATTATGCAACAGTTGACAAGAAGTTATAGCAGAAATTCTAAATGTTGTGAACTGTTTGTAGCCTTGTTGCTGTGGTCCAGCAAAAAAACTACAGCGGAAAAAGACAGCAACAGTTACTCACAACAACAGTACAGATACTGAAACTTTTTGGACTGGTGGAGATAAATTTCGGATATATTTAATGAATATTTATTCTAAATGGTGTAAGTGATGGGGGTTAAATGTGCACGAGGACATGGTATTTCGATATTTGGAGTGAAATGGGTGGTTAACTTAAATTGCATTGTCGGACTGGACAACAGTAAGTATGATAAATATTATTAAGTATAATAAATATTATTGCTATGGATGATAATAAAAATTTATATACGGACATTAAAACTAAATTGATGAATGCTAGGGAAGACAATTTGGTAAAATTAAGATAATGGCGCCACAAGGTCTACCAAAAACCACTACTTACCTATAACATTTAAAGGTTGAAATAGTTCGTTGGGTTTCCCACAGGACCACATAGTGACAACAGATTTGACAGAAACAAGCCAGTTGGAAATTCTGTCAAGAAGACATTTTCAGTAGTATTTTCTGAGGACAATCTATATAAGACGTCTTCATGACATGTCACTAATTTCGACTTAGGTGGCTTAAATTGTGAAGAGACTGACAATCTGTGTAGGACCGTCGGTCTGATTTATCAGCATAATGTAAAGGCCGACTTTTACGAAAACCAGTGCTGAATGTCTATGGAGGATGTCTTTATCATTTGTCAACTGCAACTCAAGTATCTGGGGATAATGCTCGACAGTAAACTGTCTTGGAAACCAAATGTGGAGCAGAGAGTGAAAAAGGCGTCTGCTGCTCTTTACTGCTGTAAAAGGGCGATAGAAAGCGCTGGGGACTGTCTCCTAAGATCACCATGTTGACTTATACGGCAATAGTCAGGCCAATACGTCTCTATGGCATCGTAGTTTGGTGGAGGTCTTTCCAAAAGAAATATATTCTCAATTCCTTGATGAAAATTCAAAGATCAGCACTGATTAGCGTTAGTGGGGCAATGGGCACGACGTCAGGTACTGCACTTAGTGCTATCCTGAACATCTGTACTCCTGATATCATAGCCAAATCGGCCGCCGCTACATCCCTGGTGAGAACCAGAGATTGTGGCGTTTTGATATCGGGGAATTCCGGCCACGCTGAATTTCTACACCCGATCAACTCTATTCCCGTAAAAACGGACTACTGTATCCCCTACCTTCTACCAGCGACAAATCTAAGGACTTCTATTCCGAACAGGAGTATCTGGGAAAAGTCACTGGAAGGAGATACCAGTAGTATCAGATTTTTCATGGATGGACCAAAGTTGGACGAGCAAGTAGCCAATGGGGTCCATTCACCTGACCTAAATATAAATTTCTACTTCAAGCTGCCTGATCACTGTAGTGTAGTTCAGGCGGAAATTACTGAACTACTTAAAAGTAGAGTCGCAACCCTCCGGAGAATATGTATCTACACAGGCATCCAGGCTGCCATAAAATCCCTCGAAGCCATGTTTGCTACGTCCCTGACGGTGAAAGAATGCCACTCATCAGTTAGGGTGATGGCAGAGTATTTCGACATCAGGCTCATCTGGGTACCGGGACACAGCGACATTCCAGATAATTGCGTACGAATGCGTTAGCTAGACAGGGTACGACGGCTCAGATTCTTCCGGCAAAAGAAGGTATTATTATGCCAATCTCTACCTGCCGTTTGCAGATCAGGCAGTGGGCCGATAATATGTTCAAGGACAAGTGGAGACTTATTTTAACTTGCAAACAAGCCAGGGTCGCAGGTGGACAGGAAGTTTTTGGCAACTCTACTCTCGTTTAGTTCGTTTTTTTTTACTTTATTTTCGTATTTTAAAAGTTTAAATAGTGCTTGTTGTGTTAATAGTGCAAAGATAAGTTAAAATATATTGCTTGATATAATTGTGTGTTCAGTGCAGTGCTTGTTTATACTGTTTTTGTATTATTGTGTGCAATTGGAAATTCTGTTGATCGTGTAAAACACAAACAACAACAATAATATTTGTTTGCCATTGATGATAACATCTAACGTTGTAGTTGTTTGATTTTTGTTTTTCTTTAATTCTCTTTGTTTCGTTATTTGTGTGTCAGAGTTGCCATCTGGTTTTGGGAATTAATATCAAAGGGATAATAAGTTCATACTTTTTGGGAATTTTGTCGATTTTGGAATTCTGTTTTTAGTATTTGTTTCTTATTTAGTTATTTATTTATTTTTTATTTTTTTTTTTTTACTCTGATTTAATTATAATGATGACTTGCATGAACAAAGACTGTAAGGTTAGATCGGATACCGATACTCTTATTTCGTGTTGGTTGTGTGATGGCTTAGTACATGTCAAATGTGTTGGCATTTATGCAAGAGTGGCGGACAATCTTAGTGATGACAAGGGTCTGCGTTGGTGTTGCGTGGATTGTAGAAAATTGGATGTGGAGTTCTACAAATTTTTCAGGAGCATGAAGTCCGAGTTTTCTGAGATGGAAAAGGAGCTTTCGGCTTTATCTGGTCGATTTTCCAAGTTTATTGGGATGTTTAATAAATATCCGGGATTGGAAAAGAGAGCGGGTTCACCGAAAGCTTCCTCGCCGAAAAGGAAGAAGACGGCTAAGAGGCCCCTCCATTGTTGGTAATTCCTTCCTCGCCGAATTTAATGGACGTTAATTCTCCAGTTACAGTTTCAAGTCCAATGAAATCTTCTGCCCCTCCTACTTTTGCTGAAGTCGTTTCTGTAGTTACTATAGCTTCCACGGACAGCGATAAGTCGTCTCCTCCGGGTGGTAATCCCGCCCCGGTGCCAGGACCGGGACCAAGAACGTTGACTGTCGTACCGGCAAGGAAGACAGTTTTTGTGTCTAGACTTTCCCCCGACACGACCGAAGAGGATGTACGACTTTACATATCGTCTAAATTAGTCGGGAATAATTCTAATGATTCCATACAGTGCTTCAAGCTGAAGTCACAATTTTCGGAACGTAGGTCGTCTTTCAAAATTATTGCTCCGGATGATCTATTTGTCAGGCTGGTGGATTCGGAATTTTGGCCTCACAGAACATTCGTAAGGGAATTTGAGTATCGGGATAATGGTAGGCGTGATAATTTTGCTAGATTACCGTCTGGAGATAAGGCAGCTCCAAAAAACTAATTGGGAGTTTGAATATGGCGTATCAGAATGTTCGCGGTTTGAATACTAAATTGTCCAGATTATTTGTTGATAGCTTTGGTTTTGAGTTTGATGTCATTGCATTTTCTGAGACATGGCTTAAACCTAATGTTTTTAATTCTGAGTTGTTCTGCAATAAGTACGTAGTTTATAGAAAAGATCGTGTTGGTAAAATTGGTGGTGGTGTTTTAATCTCAATTGAGAATTCTTTATCTTCTGAGTTGGTTACAGTTGATGACATTGGCGATCTTGAGTTTATTGTGGTGTCCATTTATTTAGGCGATTTGAAATTGTTTGTCACGTGTTCTTATATTCCGCCATCTTCATGCTTTGAGGTATATCAAGTGCATATTGAAGCTATTGCAAAAGTTATTGCGTTAGCCAGTAGTAGTATTTAAGTATTGGGTGACTTTAACTTGCCGTCTGTGACATGGGTGTCTTTACCCGATACTAATTCTCTGACTCCATTGACACCATGTGATTGGTCATCTGATTTTGTTACGCATATTTCCGAACTTGGGTTGATTCAATTGAACGACATTCCCAATTCTATGAATCGAGTCCTTGATCTAGTTTTAGTGGATGATTCTAACAACTTTGATATTTCTCGAATTGATCCGTTAATTTCTCCTGAGGATAGTTACCATCCAACGCTGAGAATTAATTATACATATGATACCATGCTGGTTGGTTGCAATTGCTCTTCGCCCTATGTTGGCCTATGCTTTTCGCGTGCGAACTTTATACTTTTGAATAATCTTATCTTTGATACCGACTGGCATAGTATTTGTCAGTGTGATAATTCTTTTGAATTTGAAATCGCCCTGGATGATTTCTATAATATTATTAATGGCTATATTTCTAAGTCTGTACCCAAGAGGCCAATAATGGGTAATACTGGTCCCCCATGGTCCTCAAGGGCTCTAAATAGTCTCAAGAATGTAAGGAATAGATGTTCGAAAAAGTATAAAAAATCTGGACTGCTAGCAGACTATGCTAGGTATATTGTTGCTAGGAGTAGATACAACTCTAAATCTCGTGAGAGTTACAGATTATATTTGGATAGGTTGAAGGCTAATTTTAAACGGAACCCCAAATCATTCTTTAGATTTGTTAACTTGAAGCGTAATTCGTCTTCCACACCTTGTAGGATCAAAATGAACGGTATTGAATATTCAGATGAAGAGTCTATTGCTAATTGTTTCGCCGATTTTTTCGCATCTATTTATTCCACCCGAGCCTATTATGTTTCCAAATCATACCCGTACACTGTCCGCTCTACCATTCGGTTTGATGCACCTGTCGTAAATTCTTCGTGGTTGCTAGATAACTTAATCAGCTTGAAAGCCTCGAATAAAGCTGGTAAAACCACGATTTTTTACTTTGAACCGGGGGTAATATCATATGCATACTGTTTAGTTCAGAAAAGTGTAGACACGCGAGCAATATTGTGGATAGAGATAACTCTATATTAAAACTAAATTAATACTAGCACCACAAATAACATTTTATTGATGACTTAGTAAGTAAGCGGTAATTTGCCCGTGGGGTTATATCTACGTCGGCGGGTGGTTAATAAAGGTGCACGGTGATAATTTATCGCACAGTGTGCAATATTCCTAGCGGCGATAGTTGACAGAAACGGCGGTGAACAATAGCAATATAAGTTGGTAATATACAACGGCTTGTGTTACATTAACGTTAGTTCATGGCATGTTGACGTGGCAATTGACGTTCAAGTTTTTGGCATAATAATGTAAAAAAAATATTGATGATCGAAGTTGATTTTATTGTTCTGCAAAATATTCTCCATGAAGATCAATACACTTTTGCATATGTTTGAATCAATTTTCGAAGCAATTTTGCCACAGCGAAAGACGTAGTTCCAAAACATGCGTTTTCAACGCATCAACTTACTGCAAATATTTTGACCAAACAATTTTTCAATATTCGGGAATAGAAAGAAACCAGTAAACCATTAGCTGACAAATCGGGTGGACGACCCATCAAGGTAATGTTTTTGCTATTCAAATTTGCATTTGTTTGAGCCGATAAGTGAGATCTATCTTTGTCCTGATGGAGAACTATTCTTTGTTTGGGTGTTCCTTTTTTCTTATTTCACGCAAAATATCTGGCAAACATATGGCTGGGTGCCATTCATAATTTACCGTTCTACGGTACTCTAGTGGAACTATTTCCAAGTGAGCAGTTATGCGGAAAAAACAGACCACCATCTGCTTTGGAGTGTTTCAGCTTTGTTGGACAGCAACCAATTGTGGACAACCTGCAGTAACTGTGTCCTAAAGCGACCAACCGCTCCAATTAAATTCATTACACCTGCTTTTCATTTAACTGCAGGATGGTGCATCAGCTACAAATAAAGATTAGTGTTCATAAATTGACTCTTCAGACTGCACCTGGCGGTTTCAAAGTTCGTCTATGCCTGAACTATAAATGATAAAAAAAATAACCTCTTTGAAGTGAACCACTCATATGTACAAGAAATCAATCATACATATAGTAAAGGGTGTCTATTTAGCTGCATGAGAACAATCGATATCGATAGCTATGGTTTCACAACTGAGAGTGTCAAAATGTGTTGACATTTCTGTTCAGTAAGGTTTGGCAAGTCATCATGAATCGTTTAACGCTGCAACAGCACCTCCAAATTGAGGATATTGACTTTGAAAAAAATAAATCTGTTCGCGAAGTTCATCGAGCACTTTGTAGATTTTACGGTCAACATAAGTGGCGTAGTGACCGTGCAATTAGTGATCGTTTGGGGCGAAGACAATCCTCAAGCCACTAATGAATCACCATTACATCCATTAAAATTAATTGTTTGGTGCGGTTTATATCCTGGCGGCATCATCGGTTCTTATTTCTTGCGAAATGAGCAAGTAGCTGCCGTTACGGTGAACAGCTAGCGCTATCGAGCCATCCTGACAGAATTTTTGTTTCCAAAAATTAATCAGCTGACCATGAACAAGACGGCGCAACTTGCCGTACAGCGCGCTTAACAATCAATTTATTGCAAAATCAATTTGGTGACAACCTTATTTCCAGAGGTGGCCCTGTTCACTGGTCCCCTCTTTTGTGCAACTTAATGCCTCTGAATTACTTTTTATGGGGATATGTTAAGGCATTGGTCTATGCCGACAACCCAGCAACTCCTGGAGCATTGGAAGCCAGTAGCCAGATTTATTGGGAAAGGTAGTCAAAAATTGGACTGATCGAATGGACCACGTTACTCATACCTCTGGCGGACATATGCGGATTTTATTTTTAAGAGTTACATTTCATGAAACTATGTACCGGATTATAATACACAAAATTCTTTCCAACAATATTTCTGTATTGTATTATCATTTTAAGTTCTCATGCAGCTAAACAACTCCCGTTATAAAACTTGATATCAGTGCGTTATTTTAAGCCTAATTTTTGGTACTGAACTTAGTTTTTAAATTCCAAATGGTCTGGAATACATGCAATGAATGTTTAAAAACTCCATATGGGCGCTAATGTCAAGACCCTTATGGCCTCTTGAATTCCAAATAAATAACAAGGTAACACTAAAAATATCTTGGTATTAATTCTATGCAAAATTACCTTTCAGGATAAAATTCTATATCCTAAAATTTAATATGATTCCCTTAAGACTGGTCTGTTCAACTTAAGATCTTAATAAGCAAATCGAAATAAAATAAATTGTTGAATCGCAAACAATCATTTAATTTTTTGATGGTGTCACTGTCCAAGGCCCACATCCTTTTATAATCTCTAATACAAAATATCAGACACGCTCATTTGTCTTCATTTCATAAATTTATGTTCATAGCTACCTATGATACAGGATACACGTTTTGTGCTTTACTACTGCCAACGGTTTAGCTTTCGAAGATTACAAATAGCACCCGTATTACCTTAGTTTTAATTAAGAATTTGATTCCACAAAACTTAAGTCTCAAGCTGCTTATAAGGATTATCCACTATCAGAAATGTTAAATGGTGAATGATGCATTGTGATATACTATTATCTTCAACTTCACTTCGAATGTTTGTCATGCAACTATACCATTCCTTCCACATTTTCTAAGGCTGCATCATATCCATTATGTGCTTATATATGCACTTCATATGAATAATAAAACATAATAATAGCGAAAGAAAATCTGATTTATTTTTTGCCTCCCCTATTCCTGTGGGATTAATTACAATCATTGTCATTTTCATTCACTGCAATTTCCATAGCAATTTTCCGATGAAACTGTAATCCTAATAACATTTTTCCATTGATAATGACAGCAAATATGTACTAGGTACAATAATACATGCATTGTTCTCGAGCCATCACAGCAAGATATCGATGATGATGACTATGACTACAACATCATCGATTTATTGTACACGAAAAAAAACTGAAGCAGTAAAACATCGTATGGCTTGAAAATATTTATTTCGCACCAAATATATTTCGTTTTCTTCTTAACCTCATGATTGCCCGCTCAAGTTGATACCGTTCTCAGAAATAATAATTTCTCATATTATAATTTAATTTTGCCCAAACAAAGCACTGCGTTTATTACAAACGATAAAGTGTATACACACTCAACGCACTCCATTTATTACAAACGAAAAAAAAATACACCCACTCATCTACTCAAAGTTGCTCATTTTCATGACTCCTTTTCTCTTCTTTTCGAGAAAAAATCCAATGAGTGTTCGAACTCACGGGCGATGTGTTAACACCTTTTTGCTACACGGTACCTGTTCGATTTCTATGAATACATTCGTAAATGTTACATTGGAAAATAAAAAACAGCGTTCAATCATATGATGACGTTACAGTTAAATAATATTAAACTTAAAATTATTTAAAGACCCAGTGCAAGCACATGTGTCATTATTTTCTTGCTCAATACTTTTTGTTTTATTCCCACAAAAGTCAAAGAATGCAAAGCAACAGACACTTGTATATACATACATACATTGTTATATTCGTACATACGCAAGTTCAAGTTCACAAAATTGTCGTTGCTCTCTTTCTATCTCATTTTTATATACGTATAATACGTCATTACTCTCTTTGCTCTGAGAGTGCTCCGCACCCACATTTTATTGGACTTAACTTTCACTATAATAAAAAACAATAACATCAACAACAACAACAACAACAACAACAACAACTACTATTACTACTACTACTGATATGTTGGTGATTTATTTGTGCTAGCTGTGTCGTGGAGTGTTTGTGTGGGTGGTGGGTGTAGGGGGGTACCTAAAATAAAATCTCTTAAGGGAATGCAAAGAGTGGAGAGTGTGAGTGTAAATTGTCATGGCGGAGGGTATATAAGCTTCGGTCCGGCCGAACTTAACACTGTTTCTACTTGTTTTTGCATACACCGGGCAATGCTGAACATCAAATGACTCGCTTTGTTTGGGCATAGCAACCAAACACCAAACACACAACATCACACATACTTAGTCCGGAGTAGCTGACGTATACGTGTGTCACATAACCACATGTTTGCCATATCAACAGCAACGAAACAGCCAAACACACAACATCACACATACTTTGTACGAAGTAGCTGACGTATAAGTATGTTACCATAACGTCGACTGCGATGGTTTTAGCAGCAGCATAAAATCTGGTTTTAGCAGATTTTGACTTTGATAGATTTAGTCCCTATACGCCGCTATGGATGTTAACACATCAAAAAGTATATACAAACACAGACAGGCACTAAAATAGGCAAGTTTTGTACAGGGAACTAAATGATATTAAGCGGATTTAAGTCGCTTCCATACAATCTCGTCCAAAACTTGGTTTAAAGGGAAATACACAACATGCTTACTGTCTCGGTTATCTAATCTGTCTTCTTGCAATAAAAACAAGGTTTTCTTTTTCCTTGCGCAACCTACGCGATGAATCAGTGGTTAATCACGGGTAATTGATGTCAAAGTGTCGGGTTCAACTCCATTCCAGAGAACTAAAGAAATTTTAAATTAAAATTCAATTAACGAACCTCCATCCAAAATGAATCCAATTCTGTGAAATATAATATAATATATATAAACATAACGTTTGCGCTAACCAAAAAAGTAGATTGTAGCAAACATTTTCTATTTCTCGTAAAGGTTGTTTTAGAATTCGTAATTTCACTAAATCAAATGAAAGAATAATAAACAGAAACTTTTACCAATTCTCGTGATCGTTTGTTTTGTGGTTTTTCGTCACTTTTGCAACGAAGTTCCATATCGCACGTTGCGGGATGGGGGCTAAATGAAACAAAATCATTCAGTGTTCTAACTCACGGATGATGTGTTAACACCTTTTTGCTACACGGTACCTCTTCGATTGCTATGAACACATTAGCTGCCGTATTAGTGTGTCACCATAACGTCGACTGCGCAAGCCCGTTGGCTTGCAAATGTAATTTTGCGTGGCTATGCTTTATACCTCCGTTCAACAACAGCAACAGACACATGTACATACATACATTATTATCTTAATACATACCCTATAGACACAATTTCGTTTGCCTCACCCCTGCCACACCACTCTTTCATTGCTCTCTTGCTCGCTCATTTTTGTTTAACACGTCATTATTCTCTTTCGCAGTCGCAGAAAATTTGGTCTTAGCAGCAGCATAAAATCTGGTTTTAGCAGCAGCATAAAATCTGACTTTGATAGATTTAGTCCCTATACGCCGCTATAGATGTTAACACATCAAAAAAAATTGTTGCCTGTAAAGTCGGTTTTACGGGCGAAGATTTTACGTGACAACGTCTTTTTCTCGGTAGAATATTTATTGATATGAATATAATTAAATTGCACAATAGGAGTGCAATGAACTCACTTGCCCAATGAGTGTTAGAACTCACGGGCGATGTTTTAACATTTATTGAAACTTATGGTTTAGGAAAATAGAAGTAATTTCAACACCATCTAGGTACCTGTGCGATTTCTATGAACACATTATCAAATGTGACATTATAAACAATAAACATATCCTTTATTATAAAATATAAACATTTCTTTTATTATAAAAAATAAACATTTCTTTTATTAAAAACAAAAGAAAATAATTTACTAACCAAAAAGTATTTCAATTCATCATATTCGCATATCGTTTTTAAAGCCGACCGCAGCTCTCTGTTTCGTTTTGGCTACCTAATTCATATGAAAATTTCTACACACAAACATACACTACACATATCATAAAGCCAAAAAACAAAAAATAATACCTTATCCAATGCAGACTGATCTAAATCAATATTCATACACACGCACATATATACGCACATACATACTTGCTCAGTCGTCATATATATGATGTGCCAAAAAACAAAAACACTCACACCACCGACCAACAGCCACTAGAAGCCAGCAAAGCAAATCGTTTCTGGCACACAAGTAAACACATTGCGTTTACTTGTGTTCGGTGACTCATCGTAACGTTACCGGGCGTTACACTTTTTCATAAGTGACTCCCAGCCGCAACCTAATTTAAGACGTTGTCACGTCAAAATTAAACAACTTTTTTTAACACTATTATGTTTTGGTTTGTGTCTAGACTAACATATGTTGGGAAACTACTTGTTTATTGGTAAGTTTTCTAGGTGGAGCCTGTAACCAGTATTTAGTATATATTGTAGTTTTGAACCCAATAAAAAGTAAATTTAGAAAAGCAAATGTTAAGGAAGTTAAAAAATAACATTTTCTTAAATAAGTGCCTTTTCTTAAAAATAGTAAATTTATAAAAAAAATACACCTTATCTTAAAGAAGTACCTTTCCTTAAAAAAGTAAATTTTCATACAAAAATTACCTCCCCTTAAACAAAAACTACATGTGGTGTCAGTGGACACCCGGTTGGAACGAAGTTCCATTCGCTATATATTATGTACTACTTAGTTCCAACACACCCAAGGTGCCTTTTGAAAAATTCTGTAATTTAAGTGGATCTTTAAGAACAGATACTTTTTGTAAAAAGATAAACTTTTTTAAGAAATTTTTTATTTATTGAAAGTATTTTGTGTAAAAAGAAAGAATATTTTTAGGTCCCTTTTTTAAGAATATGTATTATATTTTCCCGAAAAGGTCCTTTCATTCATGAGAGTTACTTCTTTTATTAAAAGTTTATGTTTTTTTGGAAGAAAAGGTACCATTTTTAATAAGAAGTATGTTTGTAGGAAAAACCCTAAGAATATAATATTTTTTACAAAAAAGTACTTTTTGTAAGAACAGGTAACTTAAAGAAGTACCTTTGCTTAAAATACGTGAATTTTGTTACAAAAAATAACTTTTTCCTAAAAAAGGCAATTTTTTTTTAAATAAGTACCTCTTCTTACAAAAGTACATTTTCTTACAATAAAATGACTTTTCGTAAAAAACAACCATTTCTTTAGAGAGTACTTATTTGTAAAACAAAATAACTTTCCTTGAGATAAGTACCTATTCTTAAAAATTTACCTATTCTTGAAAAAATTACCAATTCTAAAAAAAATCGCATTTCTTAAAAAACCCTGTTATGCAAAAAATACCTTCTCTCAAAAAAAAAATACCTTTTGTTACAAAAACTCCCTTTCATAAAAGTACCTTTACTTAAATATAAAATAACAGCTTTACTTTTCCCTTCTTTTGAAGATAAGTAAATTCTCGTAAAAAAATAACCTTATCCTCAAAAGAGTACCACTTCTTTAAAAAGTACCTATTCTTAAAAAAAGTACTTCTTTGTAAAAAAAATCATACTCTTATGGCTTTTTCATACAGAAAGTACTTCTTCTTAAAAATTGTATATTTTATTCAAAAATTAAATTGTTCGAGCGTTTGTTCCATTTGTTTGACGATGCTATCCAAAGGGTAGCGAAATATCGAAGAATAAAATTAATTAAAAAAAAAAAATCACTTGAGGTGTCATGGGACACCTGGTTGGAACGAAGTTTCTTTCGCTATATATTATGTACTAGTTGGTTTCAGCACGTATAAAGCGTCCATTGAAAAGTACGATAATTTAAGTGGATCTTTAAGTAAAGGTGCTTTTTGTAAAATATAAAACTTTTTTTAAGAAATTTTTTTTCTGCACTCACTGGCATGACTAGTTTCGAACTCAAGTTCATCATCAGATGCCTAACTACCAGTGAGTGTGTGCTGAACTGAATTGTCTATTATTTCTAATAAAACCCAACCATTTTTCAATTAGAGAAATGTTCATGACTTGTAAGCTTGTAGTATGAATTTCTCATACATCAAATCGGTCACAAAAATTCAAATTCAAATAAATTTATCTGACACTAGCATGGTCTTCAAAAATGCTACACCACGGAAAAATGCAACTCTGTGATATAGATCAAAACTCACCTCAAAGCATTGCGACAATGCGAGAATGCATGAGGAAAAGAAGAACATGGTGGAAAAATGCTGTCCGTTCTTGTTGTTGGAATTATAGGCCTTTCAGTGATGTTGATACTTAGGGATCTTCGATCGATACTAATTCGCACATGTGAATTGCAGAATTGAGTTTGTATATATACGATTGATGATCAACGGATGGTACCAATTCAGGCACAGTAGTTAGGCATCTGATGATGAACTTGTCACGGAGTTCGAAACTAGTCATGACAGTGAGTGTGGGTTGAACTGAATTGTCTATTATTTCCAACAAAACCCAACCATTTTTCAATTAGAGAAATGTTCATGACTTGTAAGCTTGTAGTATGAATTTCTCATACATTAACCAAAAACTAAAAGTATCTTTTCTTAAATATCCATTTAAATGATCGTATTTTTCAACGGGCACCTTAGGCGTGTTGAAACTCACTAGTACATAATGTATAGCGAAAGGGACTTCGTTCCAAAAGGGTGTCCCCTGACACCACCATGTGCCATTTATTTCCAACGTTTTTGCGTGGTCGCAAACGATTTTATTTGTTTATCACAATTCAATTGTGGCCGTCGGTGGTGCAATGGTTAGTGTGCGCGGCTCTTGTACATGAGATCCTGGGTTCGAATCCTGGGTTCGAACCCGGCTCTGGCCACCTACAAATTTTCTTTCGGCGGCGGTCACCTCGCATAGTGACGGCGACACTATCGAGTATCTAGCCATGAAAAAGCTTCTCAAATTACCGTTCGGAATCGGTGTAAAACTGTAGGTCCCAATCAGTGAGTGAAAACTGGAAAGCGCACAGCTCAATGATTGTGAGAAGTTCTCCCCAGTCCCTTCATGGGATGTAATGGGAAACCATTTATTTTTTTTTATCACAATTCAATAAATGTCTTTTCCCATAATTATATTCCTCAAAGGAGAATCAAATATCTGAGATTTCTTTTAGCCCTAACGACACGTTTCTTTGAGTGTAACACTTTTACATTTATAGTTGTTGGTAGAAACGTCGCGACGTGGATTACTCAGTCCCTTAATGTAGAACAACATAGAAGTTTATAATTTCTTTGTAGTTATTTCTATGACAACAGGCTGCGTTTGCCTGAGACCATGAACACAGAAGGAAGATGTCATCTTCCTGAGTCCCGTATGACTGAGAAAGTTAGTCATTGGAAATAACTGAAACAGATACAGTGGTTTACAAATCGTTATATTTGGAACAAAGTTGTTAATTTTATATTCCTATAACAATCGCAGTAGGCTGGGCCGATTAAAGAAAAGTTGAAGCTATGGAATTTGTCTAGCAAAAACAATCGTTCTATGGGCCAAATAGAATATAGACACAATACTTAAGAAAAACATTAACCCTATAGCCTGCACCAATGCCTTCCAAGTTAACTAAATTCTTGGTTCGACTTTGTAGAGTTTTTTTGAGCTAAGTAAAATAATTTCTTAATCCCACTAAAAACGTAGTTTTGTAAACTTTACTGTACAGTTTTGCGTGTGTTTACATTGTTGTTTAGTTTAAAGTAGTTTTAAAATGGCCAATTTAATGCTTTCTTGTACTTTTTAATACGATTTTACCTTTTCAAACACTAGTTGCAAGGACATGTTTAACCCTTCGATGAGTGAGAAGGTTCCTGGGGACCTTTTTCATTTTCAAACTGAAATTACTCCTATTTCGGCCAGGACAAGGCACCCCAAAAGTTACGCTGTATTCCACGAAAATTTTGTGGAGAATCGTTTAAAAAAATCAAGGCAATCCGACCAATAGTTTAGATTTTAATGAGGTTTTAATGAAATTATTGCGTTGACGTGTGACAAGGTCCGTAGGGACCTTGTACTGAATTTTCATGACCTGACTAATAAATGCACGTTTTTTGGCATCATTATACTTTTTTTTATTGTTTGAACATATCACTAATGTCTTCTTTGAATTCTCGTTACTTTTTGTTTTGTTTTTATTGTGCCTTCCCTTGAAAGGATAACAATCCAGTTCTTTGAATTTACTTCATCCCTAAATGAACATATGCGCATGTGTACATTGTACAAGCAGCCATGTAAGCTAGAACACAAGTATACATACAAAAGAGTATATAAGAGATTCCAATTTCGTAAACCAAATCATACAGTGAACAGTAATATCGTGTGTGAAATTGTAGTAAAAATTAAATAAAAAGAAAAACATAAAAATGCCAGATGAAAGTAATTTCGACATGGCTGAAACGGTTGTACGTCGTAGTACACGTTACCAGGCAAATGAGTGCGGATGAAAGGCGTGCAGTTGATATCAGATTTGCAAACTATATGGATGAAGAGATGAATGATGAAGTTTATGTTTCTGCTCTTGATCATGAAGGTGAGGTTGATAACGACTGCACATACCAACCCGCTGAAGGGTCGGATGCCGAAACTGAAGGACACGTAGACACAAATGAAGATATTGATGACGACGATGATGAAGAGGAAGAAAATGATGCAGCGCAAACAAGTGAGAACTACTACATTTCTAAAAATGACACCCAATGGTGTAAAACAGCACCACCGACTTCTCGTATTTGTGTTCATAACGTGATCGACTTCACAAGAAGGAAACCAGGACCAGCAGGAACTGTACATGACCCCTACACTATATTTCGTTCAATCATCAGCAAGGGCAGAGTGTATATCATAACACGCGAAAAAAATCGTAAATGCAGGGAAGTTACAGCTGCATGGAATTTGGCAAATCCAACGAACAAAAGGGAATGGAAACCATTGACTGCCAAAGAATTTTATGCCTTTTTTGGCTATTATTTTGTATGCTGGACTCACCAAATCGAATGGTGAACCTGCTACGAAGTTATGGGGCTCAGCCAGTTGTCCAATGTACAACGCTACAATGTCATACGATCGCTTTGTGTGCATAAAAAAGTTCATTCGATTCGACAAAAGTTCATACTCGACAGCAGCGACTTATCAGCAGAAAAACTGCGGCTATCAATGACATTTGGCAAATGTTGCAGTATAATTTGGCAGCAGCTTACACTCCACATGATGCACTGACCGTTGGTGAGCAGCTGTTCCTGTGTAGACGCCACACCCACTTCACACAAGACATTCCGTTGAAGACGGCTGAGTATGGTCTGAAAGTATGGTGGTTGTGCTACTCGAAGTCTTTCTATCGGGTGAAGGGAATGATATATTCCGGAAAATTGTCTAACCAAGAACGTGAAGTGAATCAAGGGCAGATCATAGTACGTAAACTTGTGGAAAAATATATAATTAATATAAAAAATATACGCGGATAACTTCTTCACAACACTGGATTTGGCGCGTATTTTGATGAGGAGTACGACCGCATATGTTGGAACAGTGCGCAGTAACAAAACAACAGCACATTGCTCAGGTTCAACGAAGACGACATAGCTCTGTGCTCATATGCACCAAAAAAATTAAAGCAGTGAACGTGCTGTCTCCACTGCTCTACACTTGCGGTGTCGACTATCAAAGTAAAAAGCGGAAACCGTTTGCCATATTGGACTACAATGGCAACAAATCCGGCGTTGATACAATGGAACAGATGCTTGACACGTGCACATGCAAGCGATCGTCGAAACGCTAGCCACTGGCCATGTTCTAGAATATTCGCTGCATTGGCTGCTTTTACAATTCATAACGAAATGAAGCCGATAAGAAGGAGTGACAGACTGCGATCATTCCTGTTTGGCCATACCAAATAACGAGGAACGTGCCCTCAATAGCCGTATAACCGCATATCTAAGGATACGGAATGCGATGGAAGCCTTTGATGTCAGGGTAAGAAAAAACACTTTCAAATTCAAGAGTAGAATATTTATTTATTTTTTTTTTACTTTTAAGTACCGTTTCCGACTATTTTAAATGAAAATTTCCAATTCCAAAGTACACTTTTGTATAATGTTCGTACCATACAGAATTTTCTAGTGAATTTATAGGTAATTTTTATTCAAGATTTAGTTCATTTTAGTATATTGTTTGGTACTTTTCAGTTCATTGTTTGGTACTTTTTCCTAGTTTATATTCTTCTGATGATATTTCACTATATTAAAGTTCTTCACAACATAAATTTTCATCTTCTGATATTGGTATGTTCATTAGGATTTACTGAAACCCGGGGTTTTTGGAATTTCAGTTGTGGAATTATCCAAAGATGTGTATTGAAGAGCTGATTACGGGAAAGTCAAACTTTATTTTATGCAAGGGTGGTTATAGTTCCCTACCGGTACAAATAATATTTTTTTTGTTCAATATGGGTCTCAAACCCAGTGCTATGATGAGCATAATTAGAAAATATATTTACAAAATTTTGACAGATATTTTTTTTTTTCATGCCAGTATTTTCAATTCGTGATCAAGCATATTTTTTGCTATGTTTCATGCATTTCTCACTGTAGTTCAAGAATTAGGTTTCAATTGTATTTATTGTATATGTTTGGTAGCATTTTCCTGCAAACTTAAAAAAAATGTAAATTAAAAATTTAATTAAAAAATTGGGAACAAAAAGTATGCGCGATTAAGATTTAAAAATGCATCCATTAATCAAAATACTCTAACAAATTTTTACTTCTGTTTATGCCCATCATAGCACTTCCTTTGAGCCCTTATATTTACTCTAATTCACTAGGAATTGAAACTTCATGGCCGGTACGGGACCATAAGTACCATTGTATAAAATAAATCCAATGATAGTTCGAACTCACGGCCGATGTGTTAACACCTTTTTGTTACACGGTACCTGTTCGATTTCTATGAACACATTAGTAAATGTTACATTGGACAATAAAAAACAGCGTTCAATCATATGATGACGTTACATTTAAATAATATTAATACTTCTTTAAAGACTTGCACGCTGTACATGTGTCATTATTTTCTAGCTTAATAGATTTTTACTACATAATAACAGAGAATGCAAAGCAACAGACACAGGTGACACATACATTGTTATGCTCGTACATACGCTACACAAGTTCTCACAATTTTCGTTGCTCTCGTGCTATCTTATTTTTATATACGTATAACCACGTCATTATTCTCTTTGCTCTGAGAGTGCTTCGCACCAACACAATACAACTATTCGCTGCCTCTACATCATTGTGTGTTTTTTTTTCGCAGGCTGACAATCTGTGTTTCGCATTCGGAGAAATCTATGTTCTATATATGGGTGTGTCACCCTTATCATTTAGGAGTATGAAAAATAGATGTTGACCGATTCTGAGACCTACCCGATATGCACACAAAATTTCATACAAATCTGTCCAGCCGTTTCGGAGGAGTTTAACGGCAAACAATGTGTGATCGCAGTCGGACAAAATGTGTTTGGATGTATTGACTTTGTGAATGTAGTCCCTACCCGCGCCTATAGATGTTAACACATCAAAAAGTCTGAATCAGCTATTCGTACGAGATCTGGGGCGCATATGGGGCGATACCGATCCAACAAGTAGCAGTGCATCTGCAAAAAGTCACTGTTTGGTGTGGGCCGGGGGCATCATTGGTTCGTACTTCTTCGTAAACGATGATGGCATTGCTATCCAATGCCTTTCACGAAAATTGTGGAATACGGAAGTGAAAGACATGTGATTCCAACAGGATGGTACTATACGCACCACACCACAGCTGATGTAACAATGGGCATTCTGCACTAGCGATTTGTGGGCACGGTGATCTCACGCAGGGCGACGTTAACTGGCTGCAGAGATCGTGCAGTTTGACCGCATTCGACTGTTTTTTTTTTTTTTTGTGGGATATGCGTAAGTCGCATATCTATACCAAACGACCGGTGCCTTCAAAGTCGACACAATCCCAAAAATAGCTCAAATTCAGCCTGATCTATGCTCCTGAGTTATCGAAATTTGTACCTGCCGTATGCGCGCCTCCCAGCGAAGACATCTTGGTCACTCGAACGATGTTCAAGGGACAGGGTGGAGAGCGCCTATTTGCTTATTTGGGAATGAAATAAAAAAAATTATGAAACTGAGAAAAATTTATTTTATATTTTAATTATATTGCGTAGTAAGGGAATTTGTAAATTGCATCATTTTAAATAGTGTATCTGGCAAATGTCCACCATGGGTATCCACACACTGCTGCATATGTTTTCATGAACTCTAAGGGCCAATGATGCCTTCTCGTGATATGGCGCACCGAACAATGCGTACACATGACACATTCCCAGCCGTTCTCAATGAAGTTACAATTGATTGCCGTCCAGGAACACTTCCGCGTGGGGGAACGGCGAATCGTAAACGAAAAGCACGCTGCACTGCAATGATCGTGTACGCATTTGAAAAATACGCTTCAACAGAAAATGACCTCTCCTCTCACGTGTCCAATGTCTGATGGCAACACAAAGGCAGACGAATACAAATCTCCCGTCAGCCACTATAAGCCACGCACACTCTCCACTCTCTTCGACCAACAGTGCTGACATAGCCTGCAGTGCAATAAAGCAAAATACCGCGCTCCACACTGTCTATACCACAGTGGCAGTCGGTGGTGAAATCACTACTGTGCGCTGTTCTTGTACAAGGTGGCGCAAAAGTAATCCTCCTATCAGAAAATGCTATAAATTTTGCGATTGGCCCCTAATGTCAGTTCTGTTTTGACATTTGTGTAGTAAACACATGCGATATACACGTTAATAAACAATGTTATGGAGCAGTGTCCAGAGCGCGGAATATTGCTGACTATTTATTTGAGCAATAATCGGTCGGCGACTTTGGCACAACGTGAATTTCGTCGCAGATTTCCTGGCCGTCCAACGCCTACTGGTGAAAAACTGCGACGTTTAGCCGCTCGCCTCGAAGAGACTG
Source organism: Phaonia tiefii (assembly GCA_963931995.1). Classification (NCBI taxonomy): domain Eukaryota; kingdom Metazoa; phylum Arthropoda; class Insecta; order Diptera; family Muscidae; genus Phaonia; species Phaonia tiefii. Next base: position 55,193,112 of record OZ008368.1, on the reverse strand, counting down.
GCACAACACGAGATGCTGCCAGGCGTGGCAGACCCCGGAGTAGCCATTCTGCAGAGAATATTGCTACTGTAGCCGAGGATGTCATGGAAGCGCCGTCGATGTCATGGAAGCGCCGTGAGCGCTACAGAGCAGTGATCAACGAGTTCTTTTTGCCGCAACTTGATGAATTGGGATTGGAAAACATGTGGTTCCAACAGGACGGTGCAACGGCACACACTGCACGTGCCACAATCGATATGCTGAAGGATGCATTTCCCGGGCGCCTAATCTCCCGTTTTGGCGATTTGCACTGGCCAGCAAGATCGCCTGATTTGACCGCTCCAGACTCCTTTTTGTGGGGCTTTTTGAAGTCGCGGGTTTAAGTCAACAAGCCTCAGACTCTTGCAGCTCTTAAAGACAATATCCGTCAAGAATGTGAGGACGTATCGCCGGAAGTTTTGGCCAAAGTGATGGAAAATGCCATAAAAAGGGCTCAAATGACAATCTACTGGGGCGGCGGCCATTTACATGACATCATATTCTCGACTTGATGTAAAAAAATTAAAAGACCAAATAAAAATAATCCACAAGAAGAATCAAAGTTTTTCATTTTTTTTTTTTAAATTACAGCCAAAAAACATCGAAAGTTTACTTTTGCGCCACCTTGTACATGATGTCGTGGGATCAATATTTTCTCTGACCCTCGTTTAATTACGGGACACTATCGGGTACTTAGCCATTCTCAAAATATCATTCTGAGCCGGTGTAGAACTGTAGGTTCCAATCGGTGGGCGTAAAAATATGTAGCGTACTGGACATTGACCCGCAAGAAGTTCTCCACAGACTCCAGTTCTACAGTTTTTGTGTGCATTTAATTACATCAATCCTACGGATTTAATGCATTTAAATTTCATGCTTCAAATTGTGAAATTTCCAACGACTTTGTGGGCAACAACGATACAATTTGAATATTTTCCAAAAAAACACTTTATTATCACTGTAACAACCCGCCCACTCTTCAGCAACAGTTTATACATTTCCAGTAATAATATTTATGTGTGGGTTTCACATTTTGCCCATGACTTGCATGGAAAAATTCAGAAGGCAAAAATTATAAAATCGTTCGAAGCATAAATAACTAAATGGTATTGATGACGTTTTGGTGTATGGCTTGAAGGATTTGCATTTCATCATTATCCTGCAAAAGAAATGAAACGAAATATTCAAGACTCATATATCGATATGAATATATATCGCTATCATGTGTATATATATCGCTATACACATCATATTCGGAAATAACTCACAGCAGCTGATGAAAAATTGTCATAATAATTATCATCATTTGTCTTTAGAAAACAGCTACAATATATTCAACGATTCGAGGATTCAGGATTATGGGAGGATTTTTGATGCCTTTTAATGACACCCATCATGCCGACAACATAGATTTCATAGACAATTGCAAAGGCTTCCCCTCATTACCACTGCGATTGACAAATTCAAGAGTCTCGAGTGCCAACTATAGAGACAAGACAGTCATTAAATGTATTCAAGTAGTATAAGGCAATGACATGTTATTTTCACGCCTCAGTGATATTGAAATACTGAAATTAATTTGCATTTAGACAGCGACATAAGAACATTAAGGAAGTGAATATTTTATCACATTTTACTACAGACGGCCAAAGTCAATAATGGTAAACACTAAATGTTTGCTGATGTTGCATAAAATCATAAATTTGTATTTTCTTAGACTACTAGTCGGTTTCTGTCGAGTTTGGGATTTTTATGAAAATGTACGATACGATGGTTAACGTGTATTATTAATATTAATAGATTTTTGAAGGCATCACATTAACATTACTTCCATTTCAGGCAATTCATATCATAGTCGCTTTTAACTCTCCCGAAAACTGTTGGTTTCCGACCTGTGCTGTTATAGCAGAAAAATACACAAATTTTGTCTATCAATGTTTAGAAAAATTTCAAAATTGAGAAATATTAAAAGCTTCCATTTAAGTTTTGGAACGAAGTTCCTTATCGTACGTTGCGAGATGGGGGCTAAATGAAAAAAAATTAAACAGCTTTTGATTTAACACTATTATGCTACAAACCACTATTTTCAGCTATGTTGTTTACTTTTGCTTTGGTTTGTGTCTAGAGTAACTAGATGTCTCACATTTGTTGGGAAGTTTCTTGTTTAATGACAAGATATCTAGGGGGAGCCTGTAATCAATAATTAGTATATATTGTAGTTTTCAACCCAATAAAACTTAAATTTAGGAAAGCCAAAGTGAAAAAAGTTTAAAAAATAAAGTTTTCTTAAATAAGTGCCTTTTCTTAAAAAAGGTAAATTTTCTCAAAAAAATACCTATTCATATTCTTACATAAAGTACCTTTTCTTAAAAAAAAATACTTTATCTTAAAGAAGAAAGCGACAAATGCAAACACATTAGCGTTCAGAATGGGTTTTAAGCCTATAGATTTGGCAGTGGGTTGCTCCTAGTTACTTTATTTCCATGAGAAATCACTTGCGATTATTATGCAGGGATATTTTTCGAAGTTTCCAGGCGCAGCTATTAGAACTGAGGCCAAAAATCCCCTATTTATCCTGCCTAGGCCTTAGTTTTACCGGCAAAATAAAAAGCTCATCATCAGCACAAGTCACTTTGCAGGGTTTCCTGGTCCATACCTGTCAGCGGTTTGCTTTGTATTGGTAGGTAGTTCTTAAGAGCAAAAATATTAGTTTACCAAACACCAGTACTGAACCATCTTATGGAGTAAAATCGACGTGTTCTGCTCCAGGTTCTAAAAATACCGTTTCCCAATACAATTCCAGGTTCTACGAATTGGTCCAAAGCCAGCGGGTTCTTTTCGCAAAACCTAAACATGTATTAGTCCTACTACAAAATGGGAGATATTGAGGCACGGGTTTCGAATGCTTTCGTTTAATATTTTTATAAATTAAAAGTTTTCTTTTATTCTAAAACTACGAGTATTAAAAAATGGCGAGATAATTTCGCATACACTGACAGAGAAAGATGTCGTTAAGCGGCATCTACATTTAATGGTGAAGTATACTGACCAAATAATGTGTATATATTAGACTAAACCTCGTATCTTTAGCGGACCACGCATTTGTCAATAGTGAGCATTAGACCGGGAAACGAAAAAAATTTCCCAAGATCTGGGGCTAATATTAAAGATCACCTAGAGACAATTTAAAAAAAATCGATCTCATCCGATGGGCATCTATTACAACCCAGCAAAAATAAAATGAAGTAGTTCTAGTAGAAGTTATTATTTTTGTATATCTTCTGCAACATTATGCGCATTTTTAATGCAATTTTGATTCTGATCAAAAACAACTCCGAAAAATCTACATTTGCATCACATCCATTATGATGCAAATTTATTAAAGAGCTGAAGGGATAGTGGACAAGTGCAAAGATGCCTAAATATATTACTTGTTTTTAATTTGTATTTACTTTCTTTCAAATCGCGTTTCATTTCCTTTCTTTTTCACCTGTTGACAGAAGCATTTGGAGTACTAATAAAAGGTCAATTAATAAAATAATTAGTTATATAAAAGGTTAAAAAGTAAAGACCTAAAGTTGTAGCTTAAAGTCATAACTTATTGCCAAGTTTCAAATGACAAGAAATTTAAAAATTGTTGAAATAATAGTTTTGGTTGCTCGTTTGCGGACGAAATGTAGCATAAAAATTTTAGCATAAACTGCTCTTCCAAACAGTCAAATAAGAAGAAGTGCTCCGTTGGACAACGCCATATTAAAAGAAGTACTTCTGCACCTAAATTAGCACTACATCTTACCAAGTAGTTGTGGTGCAAATTCTACTTCTTGGTATACTCTTTTTTTGCTGGGAGTGGTAACTAGATTAAAAATGAATTATCCCAGGAAAATATTTAAAAATTTCCTCGATAGCGCAAAAAGGTATGCAATAATTTGAGCTAAAAGAATGGAATAATTTTAAGGTAGCGCCAAAAAGTATGCAATAGTTTGTGGTAATAAGCCAAACAACATGAAAATATATGTATATTACTACTGCAAATACACCTTGTCAAACGTAACCTTTTTTTGTTTTTGAATAAATCTGTATACTTCCAATTAAAATGATACTGGGTTTTAAGAGTGTTTAATCCTAGAGAAAAATATTTTTCAATTTTAGAGGTAAAAACTGCATAGAAAATAATGTCGTACGTCACCGACATCTCTATACGACAAATGTAGTACTCGCCGAGGCCTATACATCAATGTCTTACATGATACGATCGAGCCACAAACAAACAAAACTTCGACAAAAAAGGACTACGGGCTCGGAAAGGAAACACACATTTTTCAAATTGTCTCGAGGTGATCTTTAATATTCGCCCTCGACTTTGGGAACTTAGAGAACGCCTTAATGAGCATAATCATTGGTTATCGGTGATATTTATTGTTCTTTTAACACCCGTCCCTAATTGACACAAGCATTCAATCGCTCTTGTGCACGTCACTAACTGGTTTTCCATTAATTGTGGTAATAATAGTCTTGGTTAAATTTTTTTGAGCCAGGGATAAATTTGTCGACGAAGCTCATGGTCATGACATGCAAGTCCCTAGTGCACTTTATATGAATTGTAAATTATTATTACTGCGATTGAAACTCGAACCATGACAGAGATTTTCAGCACCGCGTCTATGCATTGGGCTATACTAGATATTGCCCTAAGACGGAAATTAACGGCACTATGTGTAAATTTCCTATCACACACAACATAGCAGCTGTTGCTCCTTGTTCTGGTAGATTTGTTTTATGTGCTGCGTTACCAGTAAAGGTATATAAGGTCGCGAATGCAACACATGATGTTGGCAACAAGATCTAACATATTTGGCTGTATTGCAACTGGTAGTCCGATGGATATCCCTGGTCTACTAAAATCACACTCTAAAAATGGTGACGAAATCTGGAACCTAGAAAAGCAAGCCCCAGACAAAATATTTTCCCCTACCAATTTAGATGTCTACTCTCTATTCTGTTTAAATTTTCCGAGAAATTCAAAGTTAAATTGAACCGGCAGTTGAATGAAATCCCGGATTCTTTGTTGATTTTGTGGACCAGTGCTTTGGATCAGCTAAGATGTATACACAGCAGCTCGTAATTTTGAGGCATATACTCCTTCCTGACTGGTCTTAATTCAGAGCTGCTAAAATAGTTTAGCATGGTTCTTCAGCATGTTGCTAGTGGTTTCGCCATCACTGTAGAGCATTTTTCAGCGTAGACATGTAGTACCGCCAAACTAATCATTCTTTCGAGATCCTAGAAATAGAAGACTGAAGTAGGTAGTTGGTTCCTATAAATTTGATTTAAGCCTTTCTCTAGTTTGCATTTAAATATACAAAAATTCTAGAATTTCCAAAGTCAATATGACTAACTATTATTTTAATATGACAATTTAATCGAAAGCATTATGGATGCCTGTTTCTACCACAAATATGACATCTTTGTAGCCTTAGCACATGATTCCTGTAAAATAGCTACAAGCTATGCGGATATAAATCACTGGTATCTGAATTCTGTTTCCGTTTCGATTCACACCAATACGTTTTTGACTAATCGACCTTTCGCCACTGTTTAATAGGTTAAATATAAAATTTTTACATTATATTAATAATATTTATATTTTACAAAAAACCGCTTAACCAAATCTATCCCTCATTGCGTGTCCTTTGGAAATAAACTCGTTGCTGTATTAACCACATAATAAATATTTTCATTATGCAGATAAATAGTTCATTAATCATTTCCAGCACATTTGTCATTCAATGGGTTTGGGAGCTTTGAGCTCATTTACGTACAAATCAATCATCTTAGTAGAATGAAACCCAACTTGTTGACCTTCTCATGTCAAACATGATGTTTATCTCCATTTTGTGGAGAACACAAGTGACCAGCAAAACACTTATTCACAGCTAAACACAATATGGACAATGTTGCGCATCCCGTTTGATGCTAAACCAATTGGAAGGCTAAGGGAAATTGACTTGAAACCGCAAGCAAATTGAATTGAATATGAAAGGAATGGAAAGGCAGGAGGGTAAAGCAGAGAATGTGGAAACCCATAAAAAATAAATAACATTTTCTGTAATGATACTCAATGGGTATCCTAAGAGTATATTGGAGTGAAACCGAAAATCCGCAACCACCATCGTACATTGTTTGCTTAAGGAGAAAAATTTCTAAAGCAAACACATTGATAAGATGTGAAAGCAAATCCTGGCAGCATGACGTTTTCCTACCATGATGACCAAGGACCCACTACAAACGGAATACAAGAGGAAAATATTTGCCATTTCCATCCAAGGATACAGCGTAATAATTAATATCCCTACTTTTGGTAATTTGTTTTGGCTTCTGCCAAAAATGATGCGCCTTTATACATTTTATATCAACCTATTAATATGATGTTGAAAAATTCATTTGCCACATTTATGTTTTTCGTTTAACTTTATTTACCATAGTGATTTTGTGGTGTCCTTTTTGAAACTTTAAAAATTATTGTGTCAAGGTACAAATCTACAGCATCTGATTTTACAATTTCAGGCAGCGTATTATGGTTGCTTTAGATGCCAACCCGTATGATCTTCAAAATGGAAGTCTTGGAAGCATTTTTGAGAAGGCATGGAAAACGCATGTGAGACTTCCAGACCGCATAAAGTCTTCTCGATGTCTCCCACCTCTCTGGGATATCTGAAACAACGAAACGGCCGATCGAAGACGTCATGCGAGGAACCGTTAGACCTCTTGCTTAGTACCCACTTTCCAGGAAACTTTTCCGAAGACATAACTTCGGACTCCCACATCGGAACAAGCACGTCATCTTGCACATTACAGGAAATATCATAACAGAAGAACCACTACACACAAGTGGAGCTACACAGTAGCTTCTGTAACTTTATACGAGCTTTATTCCGGTAAAATGGCGCTATTCATTCCCAAACCGAGGAAACCATCGCATAGTAGGCCAAAGGAATTTTGACCAATCAGGCTCCCATCTTTCCTCCTGCAGGATTGGAGAGGATGATCTGCGAAACAGCATATGGCAGCTGTCCACGTGCCAGCATGTTTACAACAAGGGCTCTTGTGAGCTTCATAAAAAACCCGCTCCATTACATCTCATGAAGGGATTGGGGAGGGCTTCTCACAACCAGTGAGCTGTGCGATTCATAATGTTTCACTTACTGATTTGGACCTACAATTTTACACCGGTTGTAAACGGTATTTTGATAGGCTTTTTCATGGCAAAGTACTCGAAAGTGTCGCCATCACTAAACGAGGTGGCCGTCGTCAAAAGAAATGTAAGGTGGTCAGAGCAAGGATCGAACCTACGTTCTCATGCATATAAGCCGCGCACACTAGCCATTGCACCATCGACGGGTTGTTAGCTTCGTAGAGAAATATATTCATCTAAAGGAATGCACTCTTGTCGCATTTGTAGATATTGGGAGTTCTTTACCAACGTCTTACCGGGATCGTTAAATTCGGCTCTATTGTCACTTTTATTGACAAAGCTTCATTAATTTTATCTGTGAATTACTTAAGAGCCATACGACCTTAACTCGAAATGTGAATAGTGGAACACCCCCAGGGGCAGTCGTATCTCCACTTCTCTGGAATTTGACATTGAACTGCGTTTTGCAAGAGCTGGAGAGATCAGGTTATACAGTCGTAGCAAAAGCAGACAACCTGGCAATCGTAGTGGAGAAAAAACATTCCTCCACATGCAGAGATGTGATCCAGTATTTAATCAGTACTTAGGTGGACCATGAAGAATTAACTGGGTGCGAACGTCGATGGCTAGTGTTCGCGGCTTTTGTGCATGAGAACGTTAGTTCTATCCTTTCTCTGACCACCTCAAATTTTTTGCGACGACGGTCACCTCGCTTTGTGATGCCTATACTATCGAGCAGAGAGCCAAGAATTTGCTTCTCAAAACCCCGTTCGGAACCGCTGTGAAACTGTAGGTCCCAATCCTACATAGCATACAGCTCAGTGATTGTGAAAAGCTCTCCCCTATCACTTCATGTGATGTAATGGGAAAATGTTTAAGGTTTCATATATTCATCCCTTGTCTCTGTGTGGTAATAAAATTTGCCTAAAGGATAGTGCATGATTTTTGGGTGTGTTTCTCGACAGAAAGCTTAGTTTCAAGTCAAGCACTATAGATAGGAGCAATAGAACCTTAGTGGTGCCATATTCGTGTCAAAACGTCATCTCAGGGTCATGGGGGAAATATTCAAAAATAGCATCCGCCCGGTAGTATTCTACGGTTTTGTTATTTGGTGGCCGGTACTGGAAAAGTATGTTTAGAAAAATCCACCGAATGTCAACGGTTTGTATCGTATCACGGGGCCCTTCGCAGAAACTATAGTTTGGGGGGTATCCTTATACTGGTACCACTAGAATTTCTCGGAAGACAAATGGCTGCAACGTCAGCATTCTGTCTAGGACATTCCTCGAAATGGTTGCCCAACCCATAATAGTTCGATTTTATGGAATATGTTGCAATCCACAATAAATGCCAATGAAATGAAAGGAAATGAAATGCTTCAATCTTTCAGAGAAACGACTCCACCCATATCCCTGTTAGTCAAGACTAATAGGGACGCATACTAGGTAATAGAAGGCGTTTCGGCTCTACACTGGTACCTCCAAACCAAATGGCAAGGTAGGGTTTGGAGTCTATTCTAAAGAGCTCTGTGTAGAACTTGCATAAAGGCACCAACCCATTGCAGTATATTTCAGGCTGTATCAAAATTTTTGAGGTATCAACATTTTTCCTGTCAGTCAAGCTGGAATAAAATCCCTGAAATCTGACTTCCTGACTTCAAGAACTGTCCACAACTGCGGAGTATCTCAAAATAAGACGGGAAATCAGGGCGGAATTCATCTTATATGGGCGCCGGGGTAGAGGAACATAGAGAACAGGAACGTACAAAGGAACATAGAGAACAGGAACGTACAATAGAGCAGATGGGCTGGTAAGATTAAGGACTAACTTACCTTCTGGTGGATCGCCAGGCAAGTATGGCCAAGTTATGACAGGAATCGAATGTAAACGCTGATATCAATTCCTAGACAAGATATATCTATACTAGTAGCTGTGACAATATTTAATAGGCAGGAACTCGTCGAGACTCAGCTCATAAATACTGCAGAAGCTGTGGGGATGACGAGGAGGACAGGATCGCCGAATATGTCAGATGCTATTCTCCGGCTTTTTATAGGAGAAAATTTCTAGGACCGTTCTTCACGTTGGATATAACAGACATTCAAGAAGTTAAGCTGAAGGATCTGAGGACCTTTTAGCAGAGTACTAATTGGTTCGCCTGGGA